>CM053616.1:10288058-10327431 GCA_028646535.1 Procyon lotor | reverse complement strand
TGTGGTCTTCTGTAGTGGGACTGGCATTCAGACCAGGGTTTCTTAGAGAAAGATACTGTTGGGTTGTTAGGGGGTAGGGTATGGGATCCAATGGCATGGTGGGTTCTGCCTGGGAAACGTGCTTCAGAAGAAAATTCCTAGAGCTGAGGATCAAGGAGTGGGAAGTCTTTTAGCAGGCAGATGAAGCAGTAGTGGGGGAAGGAAGAGTGTGTGTGTGTGTGTGTGTGTGTGTGTGTGTGGCCTTCTGGAGCAAGATGGCAGCAAGGACCCTCATGAGTAAATTATTACAATATCTGGGCAGGACAGCAGATCTGGACTGGTGATTGGGGTTGGGATGGAGACAGGGCAAATCAAAGACACTCCAATCTTCCAGCCTGAACGACATGGCGGATGGTGGTGATGTTCTTGAGATAGGGAGCTCTGGGAAAGTGGCCGATTGGAGCCAGGAAGAGAGAGTCCAAAGTGGGATGAAACTTTGTTAAAAATCAGGGAAAGCATCACCCATGGAGTTTGAACTCACCCTCTAAGGTAAACCCAGTGAGAAAGCAGCCATATTCCTAGCCACTTTGCTGTTCTCCTTCTTGTGGGCAAACCTACTGTTATTACTCAGTTGTGATTGCTCGCCTACTTACCGCCAAGAGGACTGGAAGTAAGACCACTTGTTCACTCACTCTTTCTGTCTTTGTTGAGAGTCCCCTGTGTGTTCAGGCACTGTTGTAAGCTCTGGGGACTCAGCACTCAATGACCACGCAAGTGCCTTCTGGCCTGGGGGTTGCGTTCTAGCGAATAGAGATAGGCAATCAACAAATAAATAGCCAACATTAAGTGGCAACGTGCAAATACATTTCTAACAGGCCAGTGGTGGTAAGTGTCACGGAGTGCTGACTGGGAGACAGAGGCCCGATGCGGCCTTGCTCTGGAAGTGTAGTCAGGGGAGGTGACATTTGTCAAAGGAAATAAAAGAAGGTTCTAAGCGAAGAGAATGCAGTGAGGGAGGGAAGAAGGACCCACATGGGGAGTGGGTGCAGAGAAGGGACCGGTTGGTGTGTCTGGAAAACCGCAGAGAGCCCACTGGAGTGGAGGGAGCCGCTGACTTGGAGAGCAGAAGGGAGCGAGCTCGGAGAGGAGGAGCAGGAGCTCCATGGCCGGGGGCTTACAGCACCCTTTAGCTGCCTATCCGGAGACAAGAAGCCTTTGGGGGTCCCCGGAGGGAAGTGGCCGCGGTCAGATTTAACATTTTCCAATAATCGCTCTGAGGATAGACAGTAAGAGGATGGGGTAGGCGCCGGGCGGCAGCCGGGAGCTACCCCGGCTTCAAGAAAATGCAAAAACTCAGCTTCAAGAAAATGCAGAAACTCAGCTTCCCGGAGTCAGTCCGAACAAAGATTACGTAATGGGTAACAAGGAGAGTGGAATTTGCAAACCCTTAAAACTGTGATTTTTCCAACCAGGAGCTCTATTTTAAAAAGTCGGGAGGTTTTATAGATGTATGTAAAAAAAATTACTGCTAAAAATGTCCAAGTGTAACAGAAGGTTGTACACTGGAGGTAAGGGTGCCCATTCCAGGACACTTTTGTTGACAGTCTCTTGTGAATTCTCGCAGGTACTTTCCATGTATTTATGTGCATTGGGTGTTTTTTTTTCTCATGAATAGGATTATACTATATGCTGCACTATTTTGCAGTAGCGTTTTTGCACTTAATAATTAATGTCGACATGTCTCTCCGCACAGAAGGACCCACCTCACTGACTTCAAACGTGGCCTGGGACAGTAATGTGTATGTGGAGTGTCAGGAGTTGAACTTGTCCCCCTTGATGGGCCCAGTGGCGAGTCCAAGTTTTTGCTGTCTTAGGCATAATACAACGTCAGCACATTTTTGTGCACTGTTGTGAACATGTTTGTGGGTAAATCCCTACAAGTAGAATTGGTAGTTTGGTGCATCTAACATCTTGATGGACGTTTTCCAATTTACCTTCCCGCCGCCCCCGGGTATGAGAATGCCTGTTTCTAACAGCTCTTACGACAGCCCAAGTTGTCCTTTTTAATCTTCGAAAACCTTGACTTTAAGTCTTCCAGAAGCTTGGACAAAAAGGAAGAGCATTTACATTTATCTGCTGCTTTCGATGTTTCCCACTGTTTGCTGACTGATCTCATCTGAGTCTCAAAAAATCTCAGGAGGCAGGAATCATGATCCTCCTTGAAATAAGGAATTATCATTCCCCCTTTTCCATAGAAGAGGGAAGAGAGAAGTTCTGTGATGGTGATGATCTCAGTGTGAAAATTTAGATAAAACTGGAACACGCATTTCTGTAGCTTTGCTCCTGGAGGTGAGACCCACCCCCGCAGCCTCTGCCCCACCCCCAAGGGCCCCAACTCAGAGGCCTGGACCCTGCTCCCTCCCAAGGTCTTCTGACCTGAACCCTGGTTCTTAGGGGAGCAGGGGGTTGACTTACTCTCCCCAGGGAGGCGACAGATGGTGGGAAGGGGGGCTTGGGAGGCCTGTGGGAGCAGCTGCAGGGCAGCCTGGTCAGATGGCTGATGTGGCAAGGCCCAGACCCGGGGAAAGCTCCGTGGCTATTGTCTGAGCCGATCTGGGGAGACATATCTTGGCACTGTCGTCGGGAGGCCTTTCTGTCTGACTGTGATTCACAATTCCCGCCTGCTCCCTGCATGTGCACAGCCCCCCAGCCTACCAGACACATGCTCGGAAGGATGCTATCCTCGTGGGCAGGACAGGAGGCTGACAGGTCTGGGGCCCGGCGCCGACCAGAGGTTGGGTGCTGCCCCCCGCCCCCAGCAGCCCTGCCCTTCCCATCTGTCACAGCCCACCCCGGGCCCTGGGGCCCCCACCGAGATGTTCAGAGACGCTGCTGGGCCATGTGCTCTGCTCTGAATGCGTTCTTGTAAAAGATGGGTGGGATCGTAGCTCACCCGGAATCCACGCCAGGATCGTGTCCCTCTCCCGGCTACAACCTCACCTCCAAACTCAAGGCCAGGGAGGTCCTATAGGTAACCACGAGACAGGTGGCCCACGGACGTGTGGGCGCGTATTAAATGTACACACTGGTTTTGAAAGATGTAGTCAGGGCACCTGGGTGGCTCAGTCATTAAGCAGCTGCCTTGGGCTCAGGTCATGATCCCAGGGTCCTGGGATCGAGTCCTGCATCGGGCTCCCTGCTCGGCAGGAAGCCTACTTTTCCCTCTCCCATTCTCCCTGCTTGTATTCCTGCTCTCGATGTCTCTCTGTCAAATAAATATATAAAATCTTAAATAATAAAAAAGAATTCTTAAGTAAACTTAGAAAAAGAAAAGAAAGATGTAGTCAAAGAAGAAAGGATATAAATCAGCTCACTAATTTTTTAGATCGGTTACCTATTGAAACAGTATTTTGGATACACTGGGCTCTCTACGGTATAGTATTAAAATTCATTGTAGCTCTTTCTTCCTTTCCTTTTTTGAAGATTTTACTTATGAGAGAGAGAGAGAGAGAGAGCGCAAGCAGGGAGAGCAGCAGGCAGAGGGAGAAGCAGGCTCCTTGCTGAGCAGGGAGCCCGATGCTCCCTCGATCCCCCATATGCTGGGATTGTGACCTGAGCGGAACGCGGTCGCTCAACCAACCAAGTCGCCCAGGTGCCCATAGCTGTTTCTTTTAACTGACAAATGCGGCTGCTAGAACGGAGGTACTAGTGGTAGGTGTGGCTCAAATTCTGTTTCTAAAGGACACCTGTGCCTTCTCCCCATCATCTTTGTAGCTGCTTCGAGTCCTGCTCAGGAGGAGCTAGGGTATGAAGGGAGGGAGGGAGAAATAAAGCGCGGGAGGGAGGAAGGCGGGTAGGGAGGGAGGGAAGGAAGGTCTTGTCCTCCAGGGGGAAGAACAGAAAGCGGTGTCTGATCTCAGCCCTGCCAGAAGCTGGGCCACCTTGGACAAGTCGCCCATGTCTCAGAACTGTAATTTCCCCATCAGTAAAATAGAGATAGTATTTCCCCGAAGGAGAGTTCCGAGGTTTAGAAGTATCTGAGAAGCTCCTAGCACAGCAGCTGACGCGCACCCCTTGCTCAATGACTAATCTTATTTTTCTGTCTGAAGCCCCGGAACTGGCTCACAGTAGGTGCTCACGACTTTTTACCTAAAAATGTAGGAGCATTTGAGCTGGTCACCCACCCAGGACAATATGCTCTGGAGCATCTCTCTGGCTCACCCAAGGGACCGCATGGAACCACTGCAGAGAGTCACCTTCTGTCCCGCCCTCTCCCTGCCAGGTTGCAGCCTCTTCACCTGTATTCCGTGTGCTTGTTGGTGGGATTGTTCTCCCTCGTTCCCTGGGGACCCGTCTGGGACGTGCCCAAGTCCCACCTGGATAACTGCCGGCAAGCGTGGTGGACCAATCTGCTTTTGCTCAACAATTTCCTGTCGGTCCCAAACGCGGTGAGTTGCGTGCTCCAGGCTAGCAAAAGGCCGGGGGGCGGGAGCAAACCCTGGGTCTCACTTCACACAATCTGGAGAACTTTCCAAGGGCCAACCCGGGTCTGACGCCCTTCCTTCTGGCACGTTCTCTGGAGTAACAGTGAGGCCGTAATAAGGTGGGCTGTGGGCAGGGAGGCTGGCCCCTAAGTATGGGTGAGCGTTACCAAACCAGGGGCAGTTGCCGTGCGCAGCAGGGGAGTGGGCATCGCCTGTCAACCATCCAGGCGCGTGTCCCGATGCAGCCGGCCTTGCCCCGTCAGGGTTCCTGTTGCAGCCCGAGTCACCCCCGTGCAGAAAGGGCACTTCCCTCACCTCCCCACAGACAGAGAGGGGACGTTGCACTGCACCTTCGCCGTCACGAGTTCTTTTCCATTTCAAGCCGCATCTGACCGTCGCAGCATCTGTACCTACTGGTGGGGGCTTCCTCAAAGCCCTCATAGCCTCCCGATGCCGTTGGAGTAAATGAAAGTGAAATCGCTCTAATGAAATCATGTCGCAGATGTTTGCATATGCCTCGAAAGCGAGGCTGGGAGCAGAATCACTAGAGCGTGGCCAGTCACCGCCCATGACTTCTTACCAGCTAGACGGCCGCCTTCCCTGGGGCAGTGCCCAGCGGCTCGGACAGGGCGTTCATCCCAGCCTGGATAAGTCTGGTGTCCCTTGGACTGTGGGGGGTTAGAGGGAACAAGGAGCCCTTTATCTCTGAAGCCCTGGAGGGATTGGACCCCAGGAATCTTCTCTCATTGAAGAAGAAATACAGGTAACTGCCTCATTTCACACTAACGTGCGCAGCCCGAGCAACAATGCAGCTTTGGCCAGATGATCCCCTGTCGGTCATGCGTGGGAACTCTGGGGCTTCCCACAAAGAGCTTGTCTGGGGCCAGGCCCCCATTCTGAATGAACACACTCCAGCCCTGGAGGCGGGGAGGGCCAGTGAGGCAGGGAAGAGAGCACATGCCAGGTTGTTCCTTACATTCGGATCGTGGGATGGAATCGAACTCCCACAAGGGTTCTGGGAGCTTAGCTATTATTGCTTTTTCAACAAGCGGGAATGCTTGTTTCCATTTCCATTTTGTGAGCTGGCAGTAATAATCCCCACCGCCGGGCGTGTTACTGGGTTAAAGAAGATACGGTACTTGAAATGCCTGGGACTCAGAATTCCTTTCTCTTCCCAGGGAAATCCACCCCTGGCTCCGCCCCCTGTCCTGCCCCCCAGCTGCCCATTGAATTCTTTTTTTAATTTTTAAAAAAATTTTTCCCCCAAATATGTTTATTTTCTTTTTTCAGTGTTACAGGATTAATTGTTCATGCACCACACCCAGTGCTCCATGCAATACGTGCCCTCCTGAATACCCCCCACCACCCCCCACCACCCTCCCCTCCAAAACCCTCAGTTTGTTGCTCAGAGTCCACAGTCTCTCATGGTTCATCTCCCCCTCCGACTTCCCCCCATTCCCCCTTTCCTTGCTTCTCACAATGCCCTCCGTGTTTTTCTTTATGCTCTGCAGTAAGTGAGACCTTAAGATAATTGTCTCTCTCCACTTGACTTAACTTCACTCCACATAATCTCTTCCAGTCCCATCCATGTTGATATAAAAGTTGGATATTCGTCCTTTCTAATGGAGGCATAATATTCCATTGTATATATGGACTATATCTTCTTTATGCATTCATCTGTTAAAGATGAAAAAATGTTCATCGTCTTTAGCCATCAGGGAGATTCAAATCAAAACCACACTGAGATACTACCTTACACCAGTTAGAATGGCCAAAATCAACAAGACGGTAAACAACAAACGCTGGAGAGGATGTGGAGAATGGGGAACCCTCTTACACTGTTGGTGGGAATGCAAGATAAACTGCAAGTTTTCCAACTACTTTGGAAAACAGTGTGGAGATTCCTTAAGAAATTAAAAATAGAGCTACCCTATGAGTCTGCAATTGCATTACTGGGTATTTACCCCAAAGAAGCAGATGCAGTACAAAGAAGGGCCACATGGACTCCAATGTTCATAGCAGCAATGGCCACAATCGCCAAACTGTGGAAAGAACCAAAACGCCCAGTGAGTTCTTTCCCAGCTGGGGGAAGGTGAGATGCCGTGGGGTGCCCAGAGATCGAGGGAAAGGGGTCACCTCTGCTCATCTCGTTTCAGTGTAATGGCTGGACGTGGTACCTCGCCAATGACCTTCAGTTTCATCTCACCACACCGGTGTTCGTCCTCATCCACGGAAAGTGAGTTTCCCCCAACAGGTGTGTCTCCCCATGGGCCGTCTCCCCCGGGACTGTCAGCGAGCGTCGCCGTTCCGGGCAGAGGGGCCTTCCAAGTTAGGAAATGAAATTTTCAGAACCGTCCGGACACCGAGTCCTCCTCCAGTGTTTGCCTTGCTCCGCATCCCCCTCCGATCTCAGTGCTGCCCGAATCCCTCCGTGTTCTCGCAGAGCTGTGACCTGCGTGTGTTAATATCCAGTTTCAGCTTTTTCCAGCTATGGTCTTTGTAAACATTTCTGCAGAGCCACACAATCTACGTACCTGTCCGTTTTCGAAGCTCTGTACCATTTTTGTGGTTGGTCATCCAGGTGAGTCCCAGTTTGTCCTGACTCCAAATGACACCTCGATGGCTGTTTATTTTAAGATTTTATTTATTTATTTGACAAAGAGAGACACAGCGAGAGAGCGAACACAAGTAGGGAGAGTAGGAGAGGGAGAAGCAGATCCCAGAGCTTGATGTGGGGCTCGATCCCAGGACCCTGGGATCATGACCTGAGCCGAAGGCAGACACCTAATGACTGACCCACCCAGGGGCCCCTCCATGACTGTTTTGAACAAACTACTTTTGCCTCTTCTTCATTTCCTTGGGGCCCTGTTTCAAGGTGGAATGACTAGGTCAAAGGGTAGGAACAATTTTGTGGTGCTTGTTACATATTGTGTGATTCTTCTCCAGAAAGAATGAGGTAATTTACAGTGTCCCAAACAATGCAGTGTATGTGTTCCCCACTTTGGATACTTATTACCTTAATTTTTGTTCTAGAAAAGTTTAAAGTCTCAATAATTCACAAGGAGACATATAGCTTGTGGATTATCCATGCCATATCTTTTTATAAAATTTTTTAAAGATTTTATTTATTTGAGAAAGAGTGAGAGAGAGAGAACACAAGCCGGGGGAGCAGCAGGCGGGGGGTGGGGGGGTAGAGGGAGGGGAAGCAGATCCCCCACTGAGCAGGGAGCCCAATGGGGGCTCGATCCCAGGACCTTGGGATCATGACCTGAGCTGAAAGCAAATACTTAACTGACTGAGCCACCCAGGCGCCCCTCCATGTCATATTTTAAGAGATATTTCTTTTTTTTGTTAAAATACATATTCAATTTAAAAAACATTGCAAGATAATAGGATGGAGAGGGGAAAACCATCACCCTCGACCCATCCTTCATGCAAGGATAAGGGAGTTCCCTGGTAATATCTTCGTGTTTATTTTTCTGGTCTTTTTTCTACACAACTTTTTATACATGAAAGGATTCTCTATCTATACGTTAGTATCTTTCTTTTAATAGTTTTATGATATAACCAATTTCCTATATTACTTCCAAGTAAACATAATTTTAATGTGTGTATAACATTCCATTCCATGAATGAACTCTAGTTTACTTATACCCTCAACTACTGTTAATTACCAAGATTATTTCTGATTTTATGCTTTTATAAATAACAGTCTGATAAATATTTGCATGATAACCATTTGTCTCCAACTCTGATATTTTTTAGAATGCATATCTTTAAGGGGAATTACTGGGTCAAAGGGCATGAATGTCTTCTAGGCTCTTGAAGCATAATAACAAATTGCTTTCCTTAAAGTTATCATTTTTCAGTCCTCTGGGGGTGCCTGGGTGTCTCCGTGGGTTAAAGCCTCTGCCTTCGGCTCTGGTCATGATCTCAGGGTCCTGGGATCAAGCCCCACATCGGGCTCTCTGGTCAGCGGGGAACCTGCTTCCCCCCCTCTCTCTACCTGCTTATGATCTCTCTCTGTCAAATAAATAAAATCTTTTTTAAAAAAAGATTTATTTATTAATTTGAGAGAGAGAGAGAGCATCTAATTTTAATTTAATCTGAGAATGAAGCACCTTAAAAAAAAAAAAAGGGAAAAATCTGCTTTTTCACATATCTTAAAAGTACACAATACTTTCTAACTTTAAATGTGAAGAGGTGTTTTGTTTGTTTACTAACCATTAAAAAAAAAGTCCGGTGGCTCCCACTGAGCACAAAGGCAGTTTGCTGGGATAATGAGTTGGAGTTAGAAGACAAGGGCTCAAAATAAATAAATAAAATAAAATAAAATAAAAATTAAAAAAAAGAAGACAAGGGCTCAGATCCTGCCTGGTCACTAGCTCAAGGACCCAGGGTCAGTCGCAAGGCTCTCATTTTCAATTTCCATCTCTGTAAAATGGAGACTGAAGTGCTTCACATCAGGGTTGGAGGACAAGGCAAGATCAGATGCATGGGAACCAGCCCAGGGCCTGCTTATGGGTGATGTGTGACCACATATCACTCAGCTACCTGTTATTTGAGATGCCGTGTCATTGCGGTTGTCCCCAGCTGCTGTCACCAAGTGGTCCCCTCCCAGTCTCACAGGGACTTAGGGGGAGGGTGGCTGGATAAGCGTCTGCTCCTCCCCTAAACCCATTCAGGGGTGGCCATCTCCCTCTTCTCTGCGCCGTCCCTAGTCCAAACAGGGTCCCCTTATCTGGGCAATGAGTCCCCTTCCTTGGCTTCCTCTCTAAACATCATTTCCAGAAGGTATTGGTGTGGAGGAAATGTTAACAAAGGCTTCCCAGATCGAAGGGTCCGCGTTCCTCTTGCTCAGCCTCACCCCTTCCCACACACTTCCTGCTTCACCCCTTCCTAGTTCCACTCCTCCTCCGAGGTGGGTGAGGGGGTGTGGAGACAAGAACCAATGCCCCATGCTGGGGGGTGTCTCCCCCACCCGGTCTCCGAAACAAAAGCATCTGAATTGAATGGCTTATTTTCTCAGATGGTTGTTGAGGGGTGGGGAGTCCAGTGTTTGAGAACATAACAGAACTGATAAAAGCATGTGCGATTGAAATAAAATCGGGTAATAAGATGGAAATGAGATCTAATCATCACATTGCTATTTATTTTGGAAATGAAGATTTAAAAAAATAAGCTCTTCCACCCTCCCCCTACCATGGATCAGGCAAGGACGGTGGAGAGGAGGGGACCGTGGCCTTGGGCGGCTGACCAAGCTCCCCCTCCCCCACGCCTAGGCCCCTGGAAAGGGTGGACTGATTCCCCGAGCTCTCCTGGGTCCTTGATCTCTCCCGCTGCTAGGGGAGGGGCTCCCTGGGCACAAGCTGAGACCTGCTCCGGCCCACAGGGCCTCCCCAGCTGTGGGCTCTCCCTCCCACAAGGCAGTCAAACCCTGAGAGCTCCCTCAGGGCAGGGGGGCAGCTGGGCCGACCCGTTCTCTGGCGCCATCACGGGCCTCAGCCGTGTGCCGGAGGGCGGCTGCTCGCAGGGCTCTGGAGGCCTTGGCAAGGCCTGAAGGAACAGGTGGGTCGGGTGTGAGGCCTCAGCAGGCCCGGCAGCCCTGGCAGAGGGGAAAGGGCGAGCCTCCACAGGCTTCCTCGGAGGTGGCCTTTGCAGCAGGATGTGCTGATGCGGGTCCAGGTACTTAGAGAGGAAAGAGCAAGAGAAATGCTATGGGGAATCCTGGCCAGGATGCCGGGGGCTGACAGGCTTGCCGAGAGGACCTTCTGCTCTTCCTCCCTCTTCTCCCGCTATAGTGCCTGAATGGACCTTTTGGAGGGACCATCCCTCTTGGGAGGATGGGGAAGGTGGTCGGTGCCTGGAGCTCTGGGACTTTCTCAATCCCACTGTCCCAGGAGTTGTCCCCTAGAAAAGCCAGGAAATATAACCACTAACCTGAGTTGGCAGAGGGAAGTTTTTGGCACCGAGCCATTTGTGTTTTGGTCAAAGGCTCTGATTAGTGCCTCAGAGCTCTGGAGGACCAAGGACTAACAGGAGGTACGGTGGGACATGCATCACTGTCCCCCTGTCTGTTTGGGTCCCTATGTGTATTCGCTTGCTTGGACTGCCATGGTAAAGTACCATGTAAGTGGCTTAAACAGCAGAAATGTATTTCCTCATGGTTCCGGAAATTAGAAGTCAAAGATCAAGGTGCCAGCAGGATCAATTTCTTCTGAGGCCTTTCCCCATGTCTTCACATGGCCTCAGAAAGGCACTGGCCAGATTGAATGACGACCCGTCCCAATGACCTCTTTTCACCTTAATTATCAATTTAAAGACCCTATTTCCAAATAGAGTCACATTCGAGGTGCTGGAAAGTTAGAATTTGGTGGGACACAATCCAGCCCATAGTAGTCTATGTCAGGAGGCTTTATTAGTTTTACTTATAGGGATGGTTAGCCAGGGGGGACTCTCTGACTTCCAGGAGAGGGTGCCACAGATTGGGCTCAAGTTCCCCAGGGAGTTAAACAAATATTTACTTGGATGGGTGTGGGTTTTTACTGGATGGCCTGCCTGGATGGCTTACTACCCGCCTAAGACAATAAATTCTTACTACCTCCCAACGCGAGACCTATGGGAGACCCACTTGAGTGTCCTTGTGACTTAGGACCCCTGGCCCCGATGTCAGCATCTTTCCTAGAGGCTGTTGTGGAAGGCAGATTTCAGTCCCTCAGCTAAAAACCAGCCCTATCCAAGCTTACAGCCATGCAACTACATTTAGCTTCTAAATGGTGGGAAGTATAAAAGGGAGGGCTTTTTTCTTTAGAGAACACACTCGTCTATGATGCCAGTAATTCAAGGAGGGCAGAACTAGATGGTCGGGCAAAAGGCACGGTAAATAGACAGCCTTGCTGTCATAACTTCCCAGTCCACGCTCAGAGCAGACATTACTAATCAATCAGAGCACCACTGAGCTAACGAATACTCCTCCATTCCAAGCACTAACACTAAACTAGAATTGGCACCCTGGATGAAAATCATCCCTGATGAAAACTGCTTCCTGCCTCACTCATGATACATGAGTGGTACCTTATCCCTTCTGCGCGAAGGACCGTGGCCACTTCAAGCATGTAAGGGGCTTGCCAGAGGCATCATCAGGCAGGGCTGTGCCTAGACGGTCTTGCACCTGGTTTGACATGTTTTTGGTACCACCGCAGATCGTCTTGGTCCCAGCCCTCACAAGTCTGAGTAGGTGCAACCAGACATTGCCTTGCTCTGAGCCTGTGTCCCTAAATCTGGTTTCCTGCCCTAGAACCTCCCATATATACTACAGCTGGGGCTCCTTCAGGACTCCTCTTGGCCTTAAACATGTGTAGTCCCAAAGTGTGGCTGCATTGGCTTTTGTGGGGCCACCGTTGACCCATGGGGGATAGAAGACACTAGAAAAGGCATCTTTCTTTCACCTCCCAAAACAGTTTTCAGGTGCATAGCACCTCCACAGCACATTCTGGAAGAATGGAGCATTAGCCACCTTGATAGCATATCCTTCTATTAACTTTCCCGGTTGCCATTTCCCACCCCATCCCTCATTCCTAACCCCGTATCAACTACTCACACCCAGATATTTGTCTCAGATTGCATCTGGGTGGGAGAAGAATCCCTGGGTCCCCCTCTTATGCTCTTCCCTTTCCTGTATCCCCCTGGGCCTGACAGTTATTTCTCTCCTCAATCAACCACCGCTTAGGTCCAGAGAGTGCCTTGTGGGTGGCAAGGGACATTCCCAAGCATGGTCTCATGCTGAGCTGCATTGTAAATTTCACGGTGAAGATGGGTAAATTCAAGTTCAGGTCCTGCCGAGGTCCAGGTCCACGCCAGTAAACGGTCAAGTTCAAAGGCTGACCCAGTTGTCTAACTCCAGCCCACTCTGCCACGCCTGTCCCCACATCAGCCTCCCTCCAAGGCAGCCCTCGCAGGAAGTGCCTCTGATTGCCAAGCTTTCAGATCCTTCCTGGCCACAAATTTTGCAGTGACGGAAACTGAAGAGAGCCTCTGTCCGTGTCCTCTCTTTGCAGAAGTAAACATGTCCTTGTCCTCCTCGGGGCCATGCTGTTCTTGGCATCTTTCACTGCCACGGCTCTGCTCACACTGGCTTATGCCCTTCCGGTCACGGCTCCGTCAGAAGCAAGGTAACCCACAGTTCCCAGCCTGCTGCTGTCACTTGCCTGCCCTCTGAAGGGCCAGGACCTCCCAGGAAGGGCTGCTCTGTGCATGCCAGGCTGTTTGCGCCGTGGGCACTGGCTGGCGGAAAGGCTGGGTGGGAAATGTTCAGCCTGGATGGGAAAGCTGATTGCGTTTTTGTTTCCAGACTTGGGAACCTTTCAACTTGCACTGGGGGTGGTGGTGGGGGCGGGCTGCTTCTCTGAAAGTACCTAGACGCACTGCTGCCCGTTGAAATGCTTCTCGGAGGAAAGGAGCGCCCCCACGTGGCCATATTAGGTTTCTCCTTCAGTGGCGACCTTGGGCTTGGAAGTTCTTACTGGCAGGAGAGACTGAAATTTAAGGAACTTGGGGTTATCCCTGGAAAGTCACACGACCTGAAAAAAAGAAAAGAAAAGAAAAGAAAGTCACATGGCCTGTAAGTGTCACAGGTGTGAGTGGAACCTAGGATCTTACCCACTATGCTGTTTTGCCTCCCCAGTGAGGTATATATAACGATTCTTCCTTACAACCATCTCGTGTATCAAAGGGGGAAAAAGTGGTCCGATTTCCTGCTCATCTCTTCTCAGTGCAACAGGCAGAGTGACACAGATGGAAATCAGATCCTGTCAGTCACCTGCTCAAATTTCTCCAGTGGCTGCCCAGTGCTCTCGAAGATAAATCCCTGTCTGACCTCCTCCATCACTCCCCGATGTGCGGGCTCTGCCCCAGCCACACTGGCCTTCCCACGTCCGCACACCCAGTCTGCTCCCTCCTCAGGCCTTTGTGGTTCCCTCACACTAGAATGCTTTTCCCTTAGACTCCAGGTCCTGGCAGGGTTTCCCTACAGGTGTCAGTGCAAACGTTGTTTCTCAGAGCGGCTGTCGCTGACCTCCGACGTGTCTGGCACAGGGCTCACTATGTATTTTTTTTTCACTATGTATTTGTGAGGGGAATGAATAAATGAATGAATGAGTGAGTGAAGACACCCAGGTTTTTTGGCCGGGGGAACACCATGCCCTTCTGGTCATGTCGTGTCTTCTGTGGGCAGCGCCGGGTGACTGAGGAAGAGGCTCATTCCCATCTAGCCCAGGTGTTCTCAATTCTGGAAGCACGCGAGACTCACCTGGGAGCTTTCAAACCCACCGATGCTTCCGGAAACCACCATGGCAGACCACCTCAATCCCAATCTCCAGGGATGTGGCCCAAGCAGTTGAATAAAGAGCTTCCACGAAGAGGTTCAGTCCTGGGAACCAGATTTTTAGAGCTATCCCGGGGTACCAGCTATCAGAAACAACTACTTAAAGGGAACACACTGGTCATATTTCCTCGGGATCCAGAGTAGAGGTGTCGAGGGGAATTTGGAATTTTAGCAAGCCAGCTGTGGTCTAAGGCGGGATCAGGAGGTTACCATTTGTGGCTCATTACCCAGGAGGTGAATGGATATTCCCCACATTTTCCATTGGATTTGCCAGTTGCACCAATGGACATCTGAGAGATTCCTTTTTTCAGCCCCGGATCAAACCGACCCCTTTGCCTTCCATTCTTGTGTTTTTCAGGGAAAACGCGACTGTGTTGTATTTCTCGGAGTATTACACGAAGCCCTACTGCAGATATGGGCCGTTCCTTGTGGGCCTCTTTCTGAGCATTTTCATGCACCAAAACCACCAGGCAAACATTCTTAAAACCAAGGTGAGCTTGCCCCATACCTCACTGTAAAGGCTGGGTCTACTTGGGACTGGAGTGGCCCATTTATTTGGCCAGGCTCATCGAAAGCCACGGGCAGGAGTCAGACTGCTCAGTACTTTATTGGGCTATGGTGTGTTAGCAATGTTTCTTGGTGCTAGAGAATAAGAGAGACCTTATCTTCTTGCCGGAGCCTGATTCTCTGCTTTCCTCACTGAGCGCCTTTAAGAAAGCTTCAGGACTAGAACCCATTGGAGCCTTGGTACAGACCCAGAGAACTCGCTGATAGGGGAAAACCCCACCCAGCGAGTTTGCCCTGGCAAAGTCCTATTCTGGAAGGACATGGTTACTTTTCAATAGCACAAGCTCCTTGGTTTCTATAGATCGGATTCTTGGTCAAATTCAATGGCTCCATCTGGGCATTGGGACACAAGGTGTCTAAGGGGAAGGAAGCTGTCACTTTGAGTTCTAGGTAAAATTGCTTCCTGGCTCCTTTGTGGGTAACCATCCTGGCTCACCATTCAACCTCATTACTTAAGCTGGATGCCCGCGTTCATCTTGGACAGTCATTCTCATTGACCCTTCCTCCCAGGCAATCCTCCACCAACCCCCTCTATTGTTTCTCCTGTCCAAGTAACCTCACTGAAGCTCTTCTCATCTCTTGCCTGGACTTCTTGTCCATCTCAAATCCACCTTTGGGGCAATCTATTTAAAACACGACCTTGGTGTTGCCCTTAATAGTGCAAAAGCTCTTCATTTGGCTTTTCATTGACCTGCAAGACCTTGAGGGTAGACCACGTCTTACTTGCCTCTGAATCCCCAACAGTCTCGTTTGGAAATCACTGAAGGCACTTAATAAACAAATGAATGAAGGATAATGTGCTTTTCAATGGACAAGGGCCAAGAATTCCTTTGAACTACAGTAATAGCCGGGAATCTCCTCTGTTAAGCCCTACCTTTGTTTGCCTAGGTCTCAGGAGTACTTCACCTAGATGCTCCAGAGAAGAGGCCCCTGTCCTCCGAAAATCTTCTGTTCCTCACAGCAGGAACGGGAGATAGGGCTTCACTAGAAAGAATGGATGTTCAAGGGCTACGTGACTTTTCCTGTAGGTTGGAGTTTCCCCTGTAAACGCACAACTCAGTTGTAGATTACAACACAGTGCCGTTAAAGAGATACCTCGGTGTCATCCAGGTTCCGGGGTGCTCAGGGAGCTGAGGGGAAACCCCAGACGACACAGAGCATTTGCGAATGCTCCAGGAGTTGGGTTGGGAGTCAGAATACAGGTCAAGCTGATCTGGGGAAAACAAGGTAGAAGGGATGCGTAGACCAAGCTCAACACTCTAGAAGTCAGAAAATAAGAACACAGAGTCCAAGCTGGGGGCAGCTGGGGCCGATGTCCTGTGCTAGGAATGAGATGAGGCACAGGGTGCATTATCAGTGAAAGACTAAAGGGGATCCTAGCCTAAAAGACCGGGCTTGCGGAGACCCCTAACCCCCCACCCCCCGAGGGAAATGCCTTTCTTCCATTGTAGCCAGAGTCTAGCGCAGGAATCAAGGAGCCAAGGAGGGGAGAGCTTCTCTTTAGAGACTAGATAGTGGACTAAGATGCTAGGTTTGTTCAATGGAGAGGTCATCATAACAAAGTGTGAACTGGATCAGAGAAGCAAGAGAGATTCTTGGAAGACAGGTGTGAGTCTAAAACGGTCAAGTGAGATGATATAAGATCTAAGATCTTGAACTGAGCCTGAGTAATAGAATTTAACCCACAGGGCTCTTCTCTGAGCTGGAAACTTCTCCATTCTCCCACTCCTGCTGCCATTTTATGGCCCCGATGACGAGGTTGCAGCCCAGGTACAGACCACGTGCCAGAAGCCCTTGCGTGGTTGGTGGGCACAGAACCAAACCAGGAGCCTTATTAGGTTAAGGAACAGAATGGGAGCTCAGGAGTGGGTTAGAACATTATCTTTTCTTTTCTCTCTTCTAACTTTCACTTAACAGTTATTTGAGATTCACAGCAAGTTGCAAAAATAGTACAGAAAGTCTTGTGTGACCTTGACCCAGGTTCTTTCACTGGTAACAGGCAACCAAGAAATTGACATTGGCACAATCCATAGGTCTTGGATCCACCAGTTTTATGCGCACTCATTTGTGTGTGTGTATAGTTTTGTGCAACTTTAGCACGTGGAGAGCTGTGTGACCACGACCACAAGCCAGGTACACAACTCTGCTGTCACCACAACGATCTCCCTTGCGCTAACTCTTCATGGTCATGCCCCCCACTCTCCCCTACCCTGCCCCAACCCCAGCCCCTCATAACCACCAGTCCGAACCTTTTATTTTAGCCAAAGTTGGGCACTGATTGAGGTTTCCAAATAGACGCCTAAAGTGACACTAATAAGAATTTGTGTAAAAGGAAGTAAATACGCAATGTCCAGAACGGGCTTGACCCACGTCTCTCCCTTTCCTGTAGGCACAGGCTGTGCTGGGGTGGATTTGCTCCCTGTCCACCCTGTTCATAGTGGTCGCTCTGGCGTACGTAGTGGATGACAGCCCGGCCACCTCTTTGCCTGCAGTGGCGCTGTACCAGGCCCTCCACCGGACCCTGTGGGCTGCGGCCGTGGGCTGGGTCATGCTGGCGTGTCAGGAAGGCTACGGAGGTATGACGCCGCAGGGGCTGTTGCTTATGGGCTCAAGCCGTGTCCCTCTAAAGGCAACAAATGCGAAAACACGGAGTACACAGAAGGGCTTTTTTATTTGCTGGAGTGGTTGGTGAGTGACTGATATTGACTCAAAGACATCAATTGGTTTATATCCTGGGAGAAACTACCCACCTGTTCTGTTTTAGATTTTTACCCTGGTTTATGTACAAATGCAGGTTCTGAAAGAAAAATCTGCAGCCTTTCCAATGAAGCTAGTTTAGAAGCTGGAGGAGAAAGATAGGGTCATAGAGTGAGAACAAAAATACGAGTGCCAGAGACAAAAGTTTTGGTCACATTCACCCTGGGCCTCGGTTTCTTCACCCACAGGTAGAGACTGAGTAGTTCCCAAGATCCCCTTCAGTCCTTTGATGAAGCAGGGAAAATGTCTCTACTGTGCCCGGCTTTCTACGCATGGAAAAGACTAGCAGAAAGGGCATAAATGGGAAAAAAGGGATTTTCTCCAGATTAGAAAGGTCTATTCAAGTCACCTGACATTTTGCCCCTTTCTTTTCTACTTGGCATGAGGTAAGAACTGGGTGCTTGAGGGGTCAGAAAAATGACAGAACACCTGGCAAGAACACTGCCCAGAAGTCCTAAGGTGATGGCTGGAGAGCCCGGGGGAGCCACGACCCCATTCTACCCCAGTGAAATACTCAGGAGGAGTTTCCACGTGGGCCTGTGAACCCGACACAGTTAGCCTCAGCAGAAGTGTTTGGAAATCACAGTTTAAGGAGAAAAATGATCACACGATCCCAAAAACTGCCATTGAACACAGGCTTATTTCAGGGCCTGTGGAGAACTTCACCCATATGATCCCCGGTGACCCTGGCCATACCCGTGTGGGTAGAACGATCAGGAGCTGTTTCTCCATGAGAAAGACAGCACTTGGCGATGAAGGAGCTCGTGAAGGTCATGCAGCTCGGTGGTGGCTGAGCTAGAAAATGAAACCCAGACCAAGTGCAAAGCCAAGGCCCAACGCCCATGACCTTCACTTCTGTGCACTTGTGTGCAGTACCCCTCCCAGATGTTTGATTGGTAAATTTGTTTTTGAATTTGGTGGGTGTATAACCATGAGAGATTTGTCCTTTAATATTTTAATGGTTAAAGCTTTTCCTTATATGGAGAAATGACATCGACGAAGAAATAGGCCGCATTCTCTCTGACTGATGTATTTGCATCTCTGGGCAGCTCTTTGAATCACATGACCACACCTAACGCTGCTATCATCCAGTGAGAATGACATTAAGCTGTCCCCAGAGCCTCAGGACATAAGCAACTAGTCCCCCCCGGCACGTGATGTGGGGGCAGACATCACAGGGTTCCTGTCTCCAGTGAAAAGTCATGCTAAGTGAAGACTTAACCTCTAGAAGGAGTGACTTAGGTCAAGTTAGAAGATTAGTGTGATTTGCAGCATTATCATTACAGCGGAGCTAGTAAATACTACTGATCCTTAGGCCCTCCATTAACGCAGGAGACAGACAAACCCTTTGGTTGTTCTTGAGCGATATTATCTTTTTAAAGTGTGTTGTCATTAGCTGATCACAGTTATGTAGGTGTGACGGGCCTTCTAGGTTTGCATCTCCAACACGATTTTAAGATCTCAGGATTGGTTCGTTGGCAAATGTAGGAGGTGATAGGCGAGATACAATTCTAGAAAATATGTGTCCACCTGGTGACCTTTAGAAAAATACGTCTATAAAGGAACATTAAAAGAAGTGTTTCACTGAGACTCTCGGGGTGTGAAGGGATCCTGATGGCTCAAATCATCTGTCTGCCATCTCAGTCAGGGCCGGTGTAGACTGTGGGGGTCCGGTTCTGTGCAAAGCTGTGTTCTGCCGAGTTGCCAGAGTTATCTTCTGACATGTTAATCCTCCGGTTAAAACCTTTCAGGGCTGCCCTCTCTCCTCCAGCAGTGGTCCTCAAACTTTAATAATGTATGGACCCATTCCAAAGGAATAAGTAGTCTTTTAGATCCCTTGTATTGGCTTAAATTAAATATTAATTCTAATTTTACCTAAACACAAGCAAACATAAACCTAGACACAAATTTTTACGTTTATAGCACACAAATTTATAAAGCCAAAACAAATTTATAAAGTAAATATAAAAATGGGGCATGTGGCTGGCTCAGTCAGTAGAGTGTGCAACTCTCTTGATCTTGGGGTTGTGAATTCAAGCCCCGATTGGGTGTGGAGATTACTTAAAAATAAAATCTTTAAAAAAAAAAAATAGAGTGACCATAAAACCAATAAAATCTGAATTAACAGCATTTATTTAATGTGATTAGTAATTGGCTAATCTCTTCTGGAGAGCCAGAAGCCACGGGAAGCTAGAGGGGACAAGGAGCGGATTCTCCCCTAGAGCCTCCAGAGAGAATGCAACCTTGTCAATACCAGTGATGACAAGGATACTGTGATCAGTGATACTGGTGATACTGGTTTTGGACTTCTAGTCTCCAGAATGACGCGAGAACCAATTTTGGTTGTTTTCAAGCCAGCATGTTTGTGCGATTTGTTGCAGCAACCACAGGAAACAAATCCAGAGCCATAGTAAGTAAATACACTTATAATATAATTCCAGAGCAGACGTATGTAAGGAATAAAAATAAAGCAGGACACGGAGGGTAACTGGAGTCGGGGTGCATTTGCAGGTATGTGGTATAAAAGCATCGTAGGCAGAGGGGATGATGTGGTGGAGGTCTCAAGACAGGAATGAGCTCAGTGAGCGGGAGAAACAGCCAGAAGGCCAGTGAGATAGGAATTGAATCAAGGTGGGAAAGAGGTGGGAATGAGGACACAGAGGAAGGTCATGCAAGAGTCTTCATGGCCATGGGGAAAAATCTGGATTTTATTTTAAAGGCCATGTAACATCATCTGACCTGTGTAACCTGGATTACTCTAGATGTTGTGTGGGGACTGCAGGGCGGCAGGGAGAGCAGAGAGCCCAACAGATTTGTTAGGGAGCTACTGTAGAGGTCCGTGGGGGAGGAATCCATGGTGGATTCAATGAGGGGGTTCGAAGAGGAGATGGGGAGAAAGGGTCTGATTGAGAGAGAGAGTTTTAGAGATAGAATAGCAGTGCTCTGTGGGATATGGAAGAAAGAACAGAGTCTGCGATGGCACCAAAGATTTTGTCCTGAGCAATGGAAACCACAGGATTCATTACTGAGCACTCAAGATGAGGCTTGTGGAAAGGAAAGGCAGAAGTTTTCTTTTTTCTTTTCTTTTCTCTTCTTTTATTTCCCTTCCCTTCTCTTCTCTCTCCTTCTTTCTTTCTCTTTCTTTTCCTTTCCCTTCCCTCCCCTCCCTCCCTCCCTCCCTCCCTCCCTCCCTCCCTCCCTCCCTTCCTTCCTTCCTTCCTTCCTTCCTTCCTTCCTTCCTTCCTTCCTGACTTAAACAGAAATTGATTCTTTCATAGCTCTGGAGACTAGAAAACCCAAATCAAGGTGTTGGCAAGGTCCTTCCAGAAACCCTGTGGGGACCTGTTCCTTGCTCTCTCCTGGTCCCCCACTCCTGCCGTGGCTGCCAGCAAGCCCCGAGTTCCCTGGCCTGTGTGTGCATCACTCTAATCTCTGCCTCTGTCTTCACAGGGCCTTCACCCAATTCCTCTCCTCTGTATGTTTGTGTCTCCTTTTCTGTCTCTCTCTCTCTCTCTCTTTTTTTCCTTTTCTGTCTCTTATAAGGACACTCATTTTTGGATTTGAGGCCCATGCTAATCCAGCATAATCTCATCTTGAGTTCCTTACCTTTGTTCCATCTGCAAAGACCCTTGTTTCAAATAGAGCAAGGTTCCAGATGGACAGAGCTTTAGGGAGAACACTCTTCAGCCCACTGCAGAGAACGGGAAGTCCTGTGTAGAGAGGGATATATCCTTGCACTTAATTTTAATTAATTTAAATTAAATAGACCAAAGTGGGTAGTGGCTATCATGTGGGACAGCACAGTTCCGGAAGTTAGAGCAAGTTATGGAACATTTGTCCTGAAAGGGACTAGAATGCAAGCCCGTCCATGAGAGATGACAAGTCCCAGGCCTGGTGACGCCACTGCCTCGTCCCGAGGCCCAGCAGCTCCTGTGTTGCACCTGGGGCCAGAACCGAAGCTGGGGGAATTACTTTGCACCTCGTTTTACACGTGGCACATTTTGTGCTCCCAGCGACTGTAAACTCTATATTAGCATCTCTTATTTTTTTCATAGTCCCTCAAAGGGAGGTGTTTTTTGTTTTGGGCACATTCTCTTAAAAATGAGAAGAAGACAGACCTTCTCAGGGGATGTTCACACCCTTAGGAGCGGGGATGGCCCCTCGGAGCCAGAGAGGCGCTCGCGGGCCCCGTGAACCCCGCTGCTGGTTCCCTCCAGGTCTGGTGAGCCGGCTGCTCTCTTGCCAGCTCTGGACTGTGCCGGCCAACATCAGTTACGCCTGCTACTTGGTGCACCCCATCCTCATCATGCTCTACAACGGACTTCAGGAAACGCTGATTCACTACACCGACACCAACATGGTGAGTGAGTCCCTGCCCTTGGCTCTGGTGTGACTCTCTCGGTCTTTCTCTGCTGGAGCCCCAGAGCCACCCACTGGCTTGGGGAGAGGCGTAGTCTGTTGTTGCCAGCAGCCTGTTGTCCTTTGTCTTATTGGAGGGAGAGCCTCAGGAGAGTATTTTTCCTGATCGCATTTATTCTAGTTTTAATGCGCAGGGCTGTCTATTACAGATCCGTTTCATACAGCGGGAGTCTGGTAGTAAGATTGTATCCCCTCTGCCCCTTTTTCTCTCCAGTTCTATCTTTTCTCTGGACACTGTTTGCTGACCTTCGTCGCTGGGCTGGCCCTGACGCTGTGCGTTGAGAAACCGTGTCAGGAACTGAAGCGGCACCTGCTGGGACCAACACCTGCAGGGCCGTGAACGAACGTTCTGGTAAAACCAGTTAGAATGGATGGGTTCTTTCTGCTGGTGATGAGCAAAAGCAGTCGTGGCCTTGTTTATGTAATGAATGTTTGTCCCCCTGGCAAGGGGTGTGAGTCTGATTTTGTGAATGTTTAAGATAGGCAACTTTTCTGTGTTTAATACATGAAAGCGTTCTGAATGTTGTTATATAAAAGTTCTGTGATAGCCTATTTAGTAGCACAATAATCACCCTTTCATGTACCTTTTCAGGAAAAAAAAAAACACCTGGATTTTTGGGGGGGTCTTGTCCTCCATGTATTTTCTCTACCAGAGATCATAGGAAAACAGCAAACCTCGTGAATTTAATGTCATTTGGGATATAATGTTCACTTTTCTTGGTAAAATCACAGTGTGTAGTTTTTTATATCTTAACTGTCTTTGTGTTATCATGATACCTTTGTAGACTTGTAACTTTCTTCTGGAGCCTCTGGACTGCCTGACCCACTGGCGTGTGCGCTGTGACAGGCCTTCCAAGCATTATTTTACAGTGTAGCCCCTGTTAGGGGTTGAATGTGTCCACTGAAAAAGATACAAAGTCCGAATCCTCTAGCACCTGAGAATGTAGCCTGTTTGGGGGCTAGGGTTTTACAGAGGTCATCAAGTTAAAGGGAGTTCATGGGGGGAGGGGGCCCTAATCCACTGTGACTGGCGTCCTAATAAAAAAGGGGAAATCTGGGCAGAGAGGCAGATCTGCACAGACAGAAGAAGGGGTAAAAACGTGTAGGAATAAGGCAGCCCCCCCCCAAGCAAAGAAACACCAAGGATTGCCTGCAGACACGGAAGCTAGAGGATTTCACATTAACCATCCCTACTCACATATGCTTAATGTCACATTTAACAACACTCTCATTGTGTACTTAAGTATCAAAGGATTTATTAACAATTACGGGGCTACGAGGAGCTAGTTAGCACGGAATGCTCCCCATCTCTGTGTGCACTGTTTCTCTCCAAGTGGATCTGCTAGGAGGACCTCTGGGGGCTGGGGAGAGCTGCTAACCTCAAATCCTTCCAAAGGGCCGTTGACAGCTAACCTTGTCCTTTTCCAGCTCACCTTGGGAAGCCACATTCCTGGAGGCCTGGTCTAGTCTGCTGATAGAATCTGATGTGGGGGAGGAGACATGCCCGGCATGTTCAGCGTCTCTACTAGAAGGCATCAAGTTGGCTATTTGGGTAACCCCGAAGTTCATGGAGTTCCTTGGGAGCCCCCTGGTGGCGGATTTGGCACCTGATCCCCCTCAAACTTGGGCCTCAGAGATCTTGAGGGTGGGTGGCATTTACAGGAGGAACACTATAATCTGGACAGACCCCAGTGGGAAATGACTCGCCTGCCAACATTGCTGGACAGTCAAATTGCCAAGTGCTTCTAGTTATGAGGCCAGCAACCTGCGGCCCACGGGGAAAAAAAAATACCCTCTCCACTATTGCAATTTCATAAAATATAAAGTAGGGACAGAGAAATCCAATTTTGTTCTGGCTTTTGTTTCGATCTGGAATTCCCTAGGAGTTTAAGATTTATAGAATATGGGGACCTTCTTTGGATTCTGAAACAAACTGTAAAAGAGCATATGACATTTACGAGACAGTTGGAAATTTGAACACTGCCTGGATGTTTGATGATATTAAGGACTTACTAATTTTTTAATGTGATAGTGGTATTGTGGTCATTTTTTAAAAAGTCCTTGTGTTTTAGACACATACTGAAATATTTATGGACAAAGTGATAAAATCTGGTATTTGCCTCAAAATAATATCAGAAGGAAACAAGAGAGCTGAAATAAGATTGGCCATGTAGTGATAATTTTTGAAGCTGGGTGATGGAAATGTGGGACTTCATTATACTTTTTTTTTCTATTTTTGTATAAAAAACTCAAGCAAATAATAATAATAAACACGTGGAAGTTTATAGAGACAACAACTTTAGTATAGAGTAAGCATCAACTGATGGGTGCCTCCTCTCATTCTCCCTAAATTCTGAAATCCATGTTTCATCCCCACATACCAGCCCATGGATAAAAATAGGTCATATTGACGGTATAGTCCTCCCCGGCAGATCTAAAGGAACTCCAGCCCTCCTTAAGTTCCTCCTGACTGGTCTCGGGAGAGTCCAGGAATATCTTGCTTGTCTTGTAAACACCTGGACCCTCCTAAGTCCTTTTTAAATGGTGCAGGCTCCCCTTTGAGCCACCCCCCCCCCCCCCCGCGTGTGCCCTCAGACTGCTGAGAGCTGTTGGAGGGGTCGAGGAGCAGTGCCTCCTACACCTGCTGTCCCCACTCCTCTCTCCAAAGCATGCCTCCTTCTCCTCTGACTTCTCTGGGCAGGAGGTGGGCTGCGCTGATTCAGTGCTCAGGCCACTGTGTCCATTCACAGCACAAATCATCTCTACAAATGACACAAACAGATAAGTACCCTCTGCCCCTCTTGTGCCATCTGTGTTGTCTTGTTCAGGCTTTGATGCAGTGCTGCTAGTGGCTCAGGGTGCTTTTACAGAAACTGCTCTTGCAGATTTTCCTTATTTTAATAGAAGTCGTTCTCCCTTGGATATGGGTGCTAGGATGGAGGGTGATCAGAGTGGCAATTTCTTCCTCTTTACATTTCCACCCTGTTCACCACTAGCCCTGACCACCATGGCCGGCACACAGCAGGTGCTCAATAAATGGCTGCTGAGATAGTGATGGGATCAATCTCTTCTTCTTTTTTTTTTAATATTACTTATTTATTTATTTGACAGAGACACAGAGAGAGAGGGAACACAAGCAGGGGGATGGGAGAGGGAGAAGCAGGCTTCCTGCTGAGCACTATGTGGGGCTCGATCCCCTGACCCTGGGATCATGACCTGAGCCAAAGACAGACGCTTAACAACTGAGCCACCTAGGCACCCAATCCCTTATTTTCCTAAAGGGAATTCTTTTCCAGGAGGCTCCTGGAATACAGGAGCATACAGGTAGGCACCTCTCAACCACGTCTCAGATATGTTCAGTTTTATAAAAACTTTTCCCCCCAATGGCCCCACCAGACCCCACAGTCCAGAGGTGCCAAAGTACTTTAAAAGGGTGAGAAGCCTTTGGTACAAGAGTCCACAGACCCCAACTGGGACTTATAACAATGCTGTGCTAATATCGCACCTGGAGGCAGCCATTTTTGGTGGCCTACCCATCGTCACGTCCCCTCCTCCCTTCCTAGACGAACGCTGGCGTTTCAGCATTGAGGTGCCCAGACTGAGGCCAAGACGCATACTCAGCAAAAGCCAGTTTTGCGCTCCTTGGTGCTTCGGCCCGCGATTGGGCCAAGTGTGGTCATGTGACCCGGCTCTGACCAATGAGACCCAAGGGGATGTGTGCGGGGACTTCTGGGAGAGACTGTCCTCACTGAGCCCGGAAGGGGTGGGGGGCGTGAAGGAGGAAGCCCCTCTCGTCGTGTGTGTCGTGAGGGTGTGGTGCGGTTGGGAATGGCGGCCGCGCCCTGTGAGAATGAAGGCGAAGAGGCCGACGCCCTGGGGCTGATGCGGGGACGGGGGCCTGCCTGGCCCTGTCGTGGACCAGACACTGCAACAACATGGTGTCCGGGTCTGTGTGCCGAAGGCTCCCGAACCCCAGCACGCAGGTCTCGACCCTCCAGGTAGGAGACTGGAAGTTGCTTCTTGCAGGATTCTGACGGGCCTAAGACGAAACCCCAAAATGTCCTTGCCAGTGAAGCTCATGGTTGACAAGTTCAAACCACAAGCTCAAAGTATGGTGACCACCTCGTCCCCATTTGCTTGGGATTTTGTCAGTTTTAGCACGGAAGCGCCCCCATCCGCACGCCCCCCTCTGTCCTGGGCAAACAGGAATGAGCTCATGTTCATCAGCTTTTTCTTTTGTTTATTTTTAAGATTTTATTTATTCCAGAGAGAGAGTGGAGGGAGGGGCAGAGGGAGACGGAGAGGCAGAGAATTCCAAACAGAGTCTGCCCTGAGCCCCAGGCCCAACGCCATCTCAGGACCCTGAGATCATGACCTGAGCCAAACCCAGAGCTGGTCGCTTAACCCTGTGAGCCACCCAGGAACCCCTCCCTCGGCTTTTTAGTTCCTCTTTCTTAATGGTGAGCAGAAAACCAAGGTTCCCACAAACCTGAGAAAAGGCTTCAACATCTGGAAGACTTGAGTCTAAAACGAACACACAAAACAAAGGAATTTGGAGGGAAGGAAGAGGTTACGTGGGAAGAAACAAGGCTTCCAGAACTATCACTGTCCTTGAAGAGATGAGAGCAGATACTGCCTCCAGTAAAGAGTGAGGGAAGGAAGAGATTGGTCTTTGTTTTATTCAGTCAATAACCAAATGTTTCTAATAACCACCTAATTATAAGGACTTTAGGACTGTTAATATGAATGTCAGGAATCCTGTTTTGAAGGAGCTCTCATCTCATAGGGCGGCCAGAACTGGCAAGGACAGCCTGGGATTGCATTTTGCTGTGGATTAAGGAAGGGACAAAGTGCTGGATCGTTCAGCAGATTGTGGAGTGTAGATAAATCCTTATGTTTTTATTAAATATCAGTTGAATTTTTAAAATGTATTATGATAGGAGTGTACTAATCCACATACTGTTCTAGGCACTTTGTAGAAACCAAGGCATTTAATCCTAACACAGCACCCTGAGGGAAGTTCTCATCCTGACTTACACACAAAAAAAATGAGGCACAGGACAGGTCACTTGCCCAAGGCCACAGCTAGGTGGGGATCCCAAGATATAAACCTGAACAGCTTGAGTCCAGAGCCCGCACTCTTAGGTACAATGTTCTGAGGCTTTCAGGATGAGGAGGGCTAACCAGGCAGGGCCTTTATGAAAAATTCCTTCCAGAAATTTGGCTGTGAGGGGAGGAGAGAGCCAATGGGGACCTGGAGTGTCACGTGAGTTGTGAGGATAGAAAGACAGCACGTTTGCACTCCTTGCGGATTCTGAGTGGACTTTCTCCTCAACACTTGAAGGAAAATGAGGACCAAGGAAGTTTAAGGGAGAGTCTCGCAACTGGACCTGGCAACTCGGGGCTCCTTCTATGCAGCCTCACTCAGTCTCCCTACCTCTCCCCACAAGGCCCCCTTGCTCCCTCTACATTCTGCAGACATGCTCAGGGGCTTCACAGATCTGAGCCAGAGACCATGGAGACCTTTCCAGAGGTTGGCAGCCTGTGACTTCCAGATCCACGCAGAGAATGGGATGGACCTGTGCACTGAGCGCTGGTAATTCTTCTTCCGGCATCAAATGAAACTCACGGCCTCACAAAGCCTTCTGAAACATGGAGACGCCCCTTCCTGGGAAATGTCTTAATTTACAGAGAAGGACCTGAGACAAATGTGCTTCAAGCCTGTGAAGTGTCTCGGTATTCTACCCTTCAGTGCCCGCTCTTGGGAATGTTGGAGAAAAACGGCAGCCATTCGTTACATTTTAAAAATCCCAAATACTGTTTCTATCATGGGCCTCACGTATAGACAGTTGGTTGGTGAAGTAACTAGCCCCAGGTCCTGAGATTTGATTCGCGAGTCACCATTTGGTACAAGGCAATGAAGCAGGTCGCCCTGACAAGGATAAGGAGACGGAGCGTATCTAGGTATGAGCAAACATCAGCAGAGTTGCATCGAGGAGTAAATGGGGAGGTGGCAACAGAGAGACCAGATGGGAATGGTGGCAGCCGCCTCTGCCTGGGAGGCTGCCGGGAAGCCACGCAACTACCCGAAACTGGAGGGAACAGGAGGGCCTCTCTCTACTCTGGAAATGGATTTGCCACGGAGAGCTGCTCTTTCCTCAGACTGTGCCTTCCCAGCTGGGAGTCTAGGAGTCGCGTCCCCTCTGCCTCCTCGGCGAGGAGTGTCTGCTGATTCGTGATCTCCAGCCTTCTCTTGTCCAGCTGCCTGCCTTCTGCCTCAACATGGTAACTTCTGGGATGAGAAACGGGATGCTCTTAGGGCACAATCCTCTCTGCTCTGGCATGTGACTGTTTCTCAGGGGAACGTGAGGCTACGAGAACCTGGCATATGGCGCTCCTGCGGTTGAAGGCTCCACCTTGCAGGAGGAGGAGGGTTTGAGGTCAGAACCTTCACCAATGGTACCTGCCACCTGAGCGACAGCAGGACCAGGAGCTCAAGCTTGCCTTGCTGGCCCCTCTTTCTCTAGCCCCGCAGTGCTGCCTCATCAACAGGGCCATCGACCCGGTGGCATGCTGGCTGCTTAGGGAGAGGCTGGCTGACATCCACAGAGGGCGCCATCTTGCTCACCTGATTATTAAGAGCTTTCTATGCAGTGGTGCTCTTTGGTGACAGTCACGTGGGATACAAGTATTGTCACACTTGGGACTCATTCTGCGAGGATCTTAAGTATAACTCTCTCCCAGACGTTGTCAAAGGTTCCCCTGGTCTCACTCCTTCTGAGCTTCTAGCCAGCCTGCCAGATGATCAGCTGCTGCCCAGGAATTAGCGAAGAGACAGGTCTCAGCATGTCTCCTTTCAGGAACCCGAAGTTCTGCTCATTGCAAAGATTCCACTGTCCTATAGGGCCACTCAATCTTCTGCCTTGTGGTAGACTATTCTGTGGAACCTTCTGAAAACCAGACTCAACTTCTCAGTCAGCTGGTCCAAGGGCCACCCTCCCCCCTAGCCCCTCACCATAAGGTCATGGCCGAGGGGAGAAGGCAGGTGGCAGTGTGGCAGCCTCTGTGCCAGACACCTGACTGTGTCCCAGGGCTTGCTCGTTGCCCCTCCACGCTGGGCTGTCTCTGTGTGCGCCCAACCTTCTGACTTGCTGGGTTAGATAACAGGTGATGTATGATGGCGAGCTTAAGGCACACGGCTACCAACGTCCCATGGCCATGTAGTCTGTCTTCACCAGGGAGCAGCAGCAAGTTAGGAACTCTTTCTCCAGAGAAGAATATTAATAGCCAGAGAGAGCTTGGCTTTGATCCCTGACCTCAGGGGCCTATTAGGGCTTGTCACGGGCTCCACAGAGCATCTTGGGCTGCTCCAGGGCTTGGAATGCCAGCACATCTCTTGGGTCCTAGGGGCCAAGTGGCAAGCGAGATCCCTGGAGGACCCTGTCTTGCTCAGAACTTTCAGGAACAGCTCTCAAAGGCACACCTCAGAACCACAAGAGCTACTTCCTCTTCTGTGACCACTGTCGCCTGTCAGCATGGGCACTCAGCTTTGCAGCTGCTAACCCCCCAAGCCCCACTTCTGTCGCCATTTTTTGGAAGGCAGTATAGCTAGGAACCAGCCATGATGAGGAAGCCAAGACAGTCAGAGACAGTCATGGCCAGGAAGCTTTCCAGAAGATACTACAGAAGCAGCAGAAGTTTTGTGCTTACCTCCCTCTGCCTTCCAAATATCACCCAAATGCCTGTTTGACAGAATCTAAATCACAGTCACTACCTGTGTTAATATGCAGGGGCGGCCATAACAAAACACCAAAGCCTGAGGGGCTTAAACAACAGAAATTTATTTTTTATTTACTTTTATTTTTTAATTAAGGAATAATTGACCCATAGTATCGTATTAGTTTCAGGGGTACCATATAGAGATTCAACATTTATATGTATTGTGAAATGATCACCACAAGAAGTCTAGTTAACCATCTCCTCACATAGTTACACTTTTTCTTTATGGTGAGAACTTTTTAAAAAAGATTATCTATTCATTTAGAGTGTGAGATGGGGGGTAGAGAATCTCAAGCCGACTCCGTACCAAGCATGGAGCAAGATGCAGGGCTCGATCTCACAACCCTGAGATCATGACCTGAGCAGAAACCAAGAGTTGGACACTTAACCAACTGTACCACCCAGGCGCCCCTCTTGTGGTGAGAACTTTTTAAAAAGTCTCCTCAATTTAGCAATTCTCAGATATTCAATCCAGTAACAGATGTTTATTTCCTCCCAGTTCTGGAAGCTGGAAATTCAAGATGGAAGTATGGCCGGGCTGGTTTCTCCCGAGGCCTCCTGCTCAGCTGTGGTTTGTCGGCCGCCATCTTGCCGGGCTTGCACATGGCCTCTCTCCCAGATTCTACTGGATGAGGGCTCCACGCTGATGACCCCACACAAGCTTAGTTACGTCTTTAAATCTCTGTCTCTGAATGCAGTCCCACGAGGGTGTTAGGGCTTCAATCTGTAATTTCTTGAGAAATAATTCAGCCCCTACGAGCACGCTAGCTGCAAATGAAGCAAAGGAAGGTAGTGTTTGGCTTTCTAGATTCCACAGAACAGTACCTGGACGTGGAGAGGGATCATTCCGGCCAGTCCCCTGCCTCTCACCCGCAGCTGCTGGGAGGAAGTGCCAGGCAGGGTCCCCCCCGCCAGAGAGCCCAGAGCCCTGCTGGGACACAGCACGTTCAGCATCCCATCTGGTGCATCTTCCCTGGGACCCCAGCTTTCTCTGAGCTCTGCACAGATGTGATGCAAAGCAGCTTCATTTTCCCTGGGCTCAGGGAAAGCTCAGTGGGACCTAGAATATCCTTCTGGCTAGCAGTGTTGAACCTAACCTTCCTTCCCCACCCTTTGGAACTAGGTAAGAGGACCGGTAACCACACTAAACCTCTCCTCACATTTCCTATCATGCTGAGGGGGCTTCGGGTGAGTGATCCACGGTCTCTCCAACTTCTCCTCTCTTTGAAGTAGATACTATTACTAGCCCTGCTTTTGACGTCAGGAGCTTTTGCTTATTATGTGGGTTCTAGCTGTTGATATTCACTGTGTTAGAAACTAAAACGGAAGGAAACTTTAAACACTTATTTACTAATTATGCAACCATAACAATCTATTACATGCTGGCATAACATTTTTATGGAAAATATCTGTATTTTCAAAACCAAAAGTAAGAATAAGAGGAATGTTACAGTGTTACAGTTTTGAAATCTCTTTAATGTCCAGCTTCATTCAGCTGCTCCTTTCTATCTGCTACTACTTTCGGTCTGCCGCAGTCTGGTACATCGTGCAGATTCTGGAAATCTCCAGTGTTTACTCATGAGGGACTGAGGAAGTAAAAAAAGGAAATAATGTCTTGGTATTACAAAAATAGTTTTGACCTTGTGGGTCCCTTGGAAGGCTCTCAGGGACTCAGGGTGTTGTGGGGGGTGGTACCCAAATTATACTGTGAGAATCACTGCCCGAAGTCAGCACGTAAATTAAAGCAATGAATGCCCGGTGTGCAGCCTGCCTGAAACAGGAGCTCCACGGTGAAGCCTGACCCCAACAGCTTCCGAGCAGGAATTGCTAATTTATGATGAAGAACCGTGGTAAAACACACACACAAGTTTTAGGGGAGTGTGAAAAGAAGAGAAAAGAAGAGTCAAGATGATTGGAATACCCTTGATTGAGATTCAGAAAGAAAAACGGCCCTTTCCTACATAATACTGAAAATCTCAAAAGGAGGGTAGCACAGAAGTAAGCAGCCAGAATGACAGCATCAGGAGTTTTCTGCTAGAGAATATGGGAAGAGAGGCAGGAAGGAAGGAAGGCAAAGGGAAGCAAAGTGTATCAGCTGGGGCGTCTGAAATGAGTGAAGAGAAGGGGTTTCTCTTCCATTTTAAGTAGTTTCAGAATTTGGAACAGGAAGGGACAGTAGTGATTCTCTATCCCAGGGTGGCATCTTACAGCGAGGCAGCTGAAGCTCAGAGAGGTCGTTACCCATCCGGGTTCACACACCTGTCATTGCAGAGCCAGCACCAAAACCTGTTCTTCTGCCCGCCCGTAGGAGCAGCCCAGAAGAGCAAAATAAACCCGTCTGTCTCTCGCCCTCTCTTTCCTTATATATGCTCATATGCAGACTACATACACATATTCATGGCTTTTTTTCCCCCCTTACTTTCCAAATTTCCTATTAATGAAGTCTAGGGAAATCAGTATGGCCTGCCTCGATGATTTCTCTTACCTCCTCTGTGCACATATTATGCAGCGACAGCCATAGCAACAGTTTGAGGCCCATGGAAACATCTATGTCGTGGCCGACTTCCACCACCCTTCCCCCTTTGGTGAGACAAGTCAGTTCTGGTCTAGGTTCCCTTGAACTCAAAGAAAGAGATGTGCAGGATCCAAAAGAAAGTTTTAGTTTGCATGCGTTCATGCGGCCACAAGAGGGCAGCACCTGAAAGAGCCTTGCTGGGTCCTTTTGAAACTCACCAGAAGCTTCCTTGGAAACCGGTAGCCTTGCTCTACCACTAATTAGAAGAGTCAGAGTATTCATGGTTTCTTCTTAAATGTCCGCCTACTAGGAAAATTAGACCTTCATCATGAGGACCGGAATAAGGTTGCCAATGAATCCTTTTGGAAATGTATCTGTTATTTCTAATCTAATTTATTTGTTATTTTCAACCGAAAATAATTTATAATCTTAGTGATTTCCACTGCCTTGTTTCTGAGGAAGTTGAAATGAACCTTACGTTTCATTTATTTTTTCAATTGTTAAGATGAGGACTGCTATCACACCTGACCTCAGCGTTCTGGATCTTTAATACACAGTGGGTCAGAGGAAAGCTCAGATGTGCCCTGTCCACCTCCCCCACCCAAGCTAAGGGACGATGCTGGCTCCTTGGTGACAGAAATCCCTGGGCAAGTGCTGGCATTCCTGCGTCAGAGGGCAGCTGGGCAGACTGCTCAGCCCCAGGCTGGTCTGGGGGTTTCAGGACCTGCGACCTGATCCGACTGTGAGGCCAGCCCATATATATCACAAACCTGAGGACAGACCTGGAGCCCGATCCCCTTGGGAGCGAGGGAAGGGTGAGTGCAGAGTGACTTGGTGGCCCTGGCTGAGGCAGAGCCCAGGGAGGTGTCTGTCTTTATCTCTAGCGTCGACCCCAGACCCGCAGCAGCAGCTGCAGCACCTGGGAACTTGTTAGAAATGCAAAGGCTCCGTTTCCACCTCAGACCAGCATCGTCAGAGACTTGGGGGCTGGGGCCCAGCGGTCATTGCTTCAGCGGGGCCTCCAGATAATTCTGATGCACGCCCAAGCTTGAGAACCAGCCGAGCAGCATTTCAGTGGCAATGTTCATGGTTGCAAAGCCAGGGGAAGCTTGAAGTAAATTCTGGAGGAAACACGGGAGAGAATGTAGAAAAAGGAATTAAAAACGGGAGAAAGACATTTTCAAGCAAGCGTAGAACGGAAGGGCTTCTCCTACCCGGCCTGGGTGTGTGAGAAGGGCCAGCTGCACCTGCTCCCTGGTATCGTCAGCAACTTCATATCTGTCTAGAGCTTTCCACTCTCCTGTGTCAAATTTATTTGGCTAAAAACAACTTTTGTGGTAGTGACCTTTTGTTCAGCTAATATTACTCCCCTCACTGCCTCTAAAGCACACAGAGAAATTGGAGGGCTGATGAAAATCTTTCAAGTCTACTAAATACTAAAGCCTTCCCAAACACTGTGTACTTTTCAGAGAGAGTTTCTTTTTATTGGGATTTCGGATTATTGAAAGGTTATCTGTGTCCTGTTTCCAGAGGCATCAGAATAAAACAAAAGAGAGAGGAACATATCGTGATGTGTGCTGGATGCTGTCCTCCCTCAGCTAGCTGTGCTTGCTGACCACGGTGTGGGCCGCTGGTGGGAAGAACCTGAAGTCATTCCAGAAAGTACCACCATGAGCCCAGGAGGCTGAAGCTGATGCAGTTGGTTGCTCAGTAGGCCTCCCCAAAATGAGAAAGTTCTCCTGCGTGAAGTGATTCCTTCCAGACTTCTGCAGCTCGAGCTGCGGGAGATGTGTGTGACTGCCTCGTGCCTCAGTTTCCCCTTCTGGACAATGAGAACTTCAGGGCCTCAGTACTTCTGACAACCGTGTGGCCCTTCTGCCCCAACTCTGTTCCTTCTCTCTTCTCTTTTTGCCTGCCTTGCTCTATTCTGCATCATGACCGTTTCCGCTCCTTGAAATTCCTGCTCTAATCCAGATATTTTGTGCTGTTTCACAATCTTAAATTAATATTCATTCAATCCCCAAGCTACTTGCCCGTCTTTGAACCCCATGAAATCTCTGCCTTGAGGTATAGAGTTAGAAGTTAGAAGTCCCGGTTTTCGATCTCTAAGCAAGGCACCTGAGTTGAGCCTTAGTTTCTCCATCTGTAAGGTGCTTACCCCATGCCAGACAGGAATATCTCCTTAAGCCTCACAACAACCCTTTGACTTAGGTGGTAAACAACCCTTTGAAGTAGACACTATCAATATCCTTGTTTTGAAGTTGAGGGAAATGGGGTTCAGAGGAGTTGAGTGAATTCCCCGAGATCACACAGTTTGTAAATGACAGAGGCAGGGTTCCAGTCAGGCAACTAACCCCCGATGCAGTCTCATTATCAGATGATAGATGCCTGGGGGGCTCAGTTGGCTAAGCATCTGCCCTCAGCTCAGGTCATGATCTCAAGGTGCTGGGATCGAGTCCCTCATCAGACTCCTTGCTCAGCGGGGAGCCTGCTTCCCCCCCTCCTCTCTCTGCCTGCCTCTCTACCTACTTGTGATCTCTCCCTCTGTCAAATAAATAAATAAAATCTTAAAAAAAAAAAAAAAAAAGAAGCAACACACATTCTCAATTCCGAAAACTCAGAGAGACTAACGAGGGGAAGGGAATAGAAATGAAATGAAGGAAAACCACTCACAATTCTACTTCCCCAGGCCAGGGAAAGATGACTCTTAACATTTTAGAGTATAAACCTCCAGGATTTTTTTTTTCCTATGTACACATTCACTATTCCCTCTACACAAATTTAAATGTTTAAATTGGCTTCCAGAATAACTTTATCACTTTGTGTCTTAATATATCTGTGCTGTCATTGTTGATTTTTACATTACAAATGATAACTCTGAAAGCACGTGATAAGAAAAATTTTCCTTTGGTATTTGAAAAAAAAATGTCTGTGGGTTCACATAAAAAAGAAAGAAATCCCTCAGTAACGGCATATAAGAAAAGGTTGCTATCTAAAGAAAGCCCTTTCATATAGTTTCCCAGAAATTCATGTCTATTTATTTATGTGCCAATACACATATTTCTTTTTTAAAAAAGATTGTACTTATTCATTTGAGAGAGAGAGCTTGAGAGAAAGAGTGGAAGAGCAGAAGGAGAAGCAGACTCCCTGCCGAGCAGGGAGCCCAACTTGGGACTCGATCTCGGGACTCCGGAGCTGAAGGCACGCGCCTAAGCCAGGTGCCTCCAATATAAGTATTTTGTATTCCTGACTCAACAATTAGAGACAGACGCGTTTGCCCTGTGAGATGCAGGCAGGGGCTGCCTGACGGCTGGCCCTGTGGGCAGAGAGGAGCTGGGTGCTTATGAATTCAATACTGATCTCATCTTCTGTTACTGGACTCCTCCCAAATTCAGACACAAACCAGCTCTGAAAGGACGCAATTTCCCAGTGCTTCCCTGGCTGTTAGGCTTACTCACATTACTTCTATGCCATGTCCCCTTAAAGCATACGTAACCTATGTTCTCTCTGCATCACGGAAGGACAAGCCACCTAATTCTCTAATGTGTAGACCGGCGGGGACCTGTGCTTGGACCTCAGATGCAGGCAGAGAAAAACACAGTTTCCTTTCATCCCCCCTCCTGGAGTGTGATCAATAGCTAACAGTCAATTTCTGATGTGGCCTGCTCTGGTTCACCGCTACAGAGAGAGAACTTTACTTGCTGCTGTGGCCAGGGACAGTGGGTTTAGTTGAGCCAGCTGAGGGATGCTTTCCAGAGGGGAGAGGAGGAGGGTGGCATTTTTATCAGGTGCAGAAGTGAGTCTATTTAAGGAGTTAACACAGGTTGAGGACCTACCGTGTACCTGAAGATGTGTTAATCCCTTTAGATGGGTTTTTTTTTTTTAAAGATTTTATTTATTTATATGACACAGAGAGAGAGATCACAAGTAGGCAGAGAGGCAGGCAGAGGGAGAGGAGGAAGCAGGCTCCCTGCTGAGCAGAGAGCCCGATGCGGGGCTCGATCCCAGGACCCTGAGATCATGACCTGAGCCGAAGGCAGAGGCTTAAATCACTGAGCCACCCAGGCACCCCCCTTTAGATGGATTTTTAAAAAAGATTTATTTTTTTACTTAGAGAGAGAGAGAGCACAGGGGGAGGGGCACATGGAAAGGGAGACAAGCAGATTCCCCACTGAGCAGGGCTCAGTTCCAGGATCGTGACTTGAGCTGCTTAACTGACTGAGCCACTCAGGCGCCCCTAGATAGATTATTTTACTTAACCAAACCTAAAGGCACTACTATTAATTCCATAATATAGTTGATCAAAGTGATACTCAGGTTAAGTGACTTGCCCAAGGTCATACAGCTGGTAACTGACAAGTAAATGGTTGAACCAAGGTCAGCTGATTCTTGGGCCTTTGCTCTTAATCGCTACTCAAAGAATAGAACGCAGTCGTTGGGGCAGGTCCTGAGAATGAAGATGCAATGACAGAGCAGAGCCCTTTGAGTAGCCCTAGTCCACTTGATACCAGGCCCTTGGGTAGAGGGACATCGCCCTCCCTGACCCCCTTCCATGGCCTAACACTCTACTTGGTGTTCCACGGAGAGGGCTCAGTGCCAGTGAGCGTTGGGGCACCGGACCCCTGGGGCACGTCCCACCAATGAACACACTAAATCCACTTGAACTCTCCCTTCCCTGCAAGTGTCTCCAAGGAGAGTGGGAAAGACGGGAGCCTTCCACACAGAGGCCGGGGGATTCTCCACGACCTCAGAAGACTGCTGCTGGGACACCTGACCATTGGTTTTGGGGCCAGGGGATTTAGTCCACATGGGGGAAAGAACTAGAAACCAAAACTTAAGACTTGTCATCATGATGTTAATGGTACCATTTATTAAAAAAGGACATGAACGCTGAAATTGGTCAGAGTCCCAAGCTTTGACTCCTGGATGCATGTCTTATTCCTCCAGTGAGAGAATATACTCCTAGAAGGTGAACTATCTCTTCTCCTTCAATTATATGCTCTTACCCCCTCTCAACACTCATAATCTCTTCAATTTATTAAATGGCACTGGGCAGCGCCATTCAAGCTGTTCTTTATCTTTCATATCTATGCCGATGCCTTCTGTATGAGCTTCATGGGGCTGTTGTAACGAATGCCACCCGGGGGCTTAAACACTTGAAATTTATTGTCTCACAGTCCTGGAGGCCAGAAGTCCAAGATCAAGGTGTCCACAAGCCCTGAGCGCCGTGAGGTAGGATCTGTTCCATGCCAATCTCATTGCTTGTGGAAGTTCACTGGCCATCTTCGGGGTTCTTGGCTTCCGCTGAATCACCCCGATTCCTGCCTTCCTCTTCATAAGGCATTCTTCCTGCATGTATGTCTGTGTCAAATTTCCTCAAATGTATAAGGACATCAGTCCCATTGGACTAGGGACCCACCCAATTCCAGTGTGATATCTTCTCATCCCATTTCCAAATAAGGCCACATGCCAAGGTCCCGGGGCTCAGGACTTCAATATATGAATTCACAGGGAGCAAGAGAACACCTTTCTTTCTTTTTTAAAAGATCTTTAAGAAAGATTTATTTATTTATTTTTAATTTAAAAATTTTTTTTAAAGGAAGGGATTCTTTCTTTTTCTTTTTAAAGATGTTATTTATTTTTTTGACAGCATGCACAAGCAGGGGGAGGGGCAGGGAGAGAGGGAGAAGCAGGCTCTCTGCTGAGCAGGGAGCCCTATGTGGGGCTTGATGCCTGGGATCATGACCTGAGCCAAAGGCAGGTGCTCAACCAACTGAGCCATCTAGGTGCCCCAAGATTTTATTTATGTGTCTATTTATTTGAGAAGGGGAGAGTACAAGCAGGGTTGGCAAGAACTGGGGGAGAGGGAGAAGCAGGCTGCCCATGGAGCAGGACCCTGGCATCATGACCTGAGCTGAAGGCAGATGCTTAAATGACTAAGCCACCCAGGTGTCCCCAAAATACATTTCTAATAAGGCATTTCCAGAGGCTTTCTGGGAGAATATTATCCACCGGAGAAGAGGATGTCATAAAAGATACCTTTAACAAAAATGGGGGACCACTCTCCAAAAGACATTTGTCATTCAAGACAGCGAAGTGCAAAATTGTCCCACAGATGCACCATTCTCCTCACATCTCAGAGATGCCACAGCCAGCCCTGGCAGGGACCCGAGTGCGCGTTCATCCTCCAAGCCCAACATTATTTCAGTACATTTTGACATAGGTGGTAGAAACTGCTGCTGTGGTGAGAATTTGCTTCTCCCCTTCACTCGGGTCCCATTGTCTTCAAGCCAGCAGCAGGAAGGCGCTTTCCTCCCCTCCCTGCTGCAAAGGGCCAGGTCTCAGCATCCCCCACCGCAGACCTACTCAGGTGTGCAGCAAGGCACAGCAGAGTCCTGCAGAGGGGAGTCATTCTTAAACGGGGCCACAGCTCCGGTATGTGTCACATGGGATTTCTGACCCATTCTGCTGTTTGGATGTCCTCTGAAATGCAGTGCGGCTGCAGCAGAACAGGCCCGTGGGATGGAACATGGCTGACGTTTCCTGGCAATGCCCCTTTCCCCAAATCCAATCAATGGAGCTGTTGGGGCCCAAGGAGAGATGATCTGAAAGTGGCTGGGACCCCGTGGGTAGCCCAGAGGCTTGTGCATGTGCGGCCACTTCCAACTCTACCCAGGGGGCCTGGCTGAGTGCTAAGGGGCGGAGGGGACCAAGGAGAAGGCTGCTGTCCATAGCCTCCCATCATCGCTACCTGTGCCCTCCCTGCCTTCGTGTCCAGGCAGGTGCACTTACCCACCTTCTATCTCCATCATCTTGACCATCCCCCAAGAAAGAGCTCCAGCGAAGTTCCTCTGATGGGCTAAGTGTCTGCCTTAGGGTCAAGGTTTTCTTGTTTTTGACTTCTGGGGTCATTTGTCTTCAACAACAGTGTACTCAGTATTGCAACTGGGCTGTGGCCAGACTTCTCCTTGTTTCCTGACCTGCTTTCCCTGAACCTCTGGGAAGTCTGGCCAGCCTGCTCATCCAGGATTCCTATTGTTTTTCAAACCCTGACAGTCCTGCCTTCCTCCCCGATGTCCATGTTCCTCTCTAGGTTCTATCTCAGCTTTCTGTCTGGTTTGCCTCAGACCCCCTCGGTTCCCATGGAGCCCTGGTTGCTAATCTGATTTTAACCATCCCACTGCTCAGGAAAGTCTTTCCAGAATCCATACACTGACCAGAAATATCGAAGCTAGGGACAGACGTGAGTGGCGAGTCAGACCTGAGTAGAGAGATTGAAGAGTCAAGCACAGGTCGGGGGTGGACCTCGGTCAGGAAGGAAATGTCAACAATCAGTGACAAAATCTGAGCCAAAGAAATGGGAAAATCCCAAGTCTGAGAAAAACCCAAGATAAGAGACAGTTGGGCTGGTGTGGGTGTAAGCAAGAAACCACACATGCTGGTTTCCGGATCCAGATTAACTAGGTAGAGACACGTCTGCTGAAGCAGAGT
>CM053616.1:10238322-10281243 GCA_028646535.1 Procyon lotor | reverse complement strand
CATGACCCTGAGATCATTACCTGAGCCAAAAATCAAGAGTCTGACACTTAACTGACTGAGCCACCCTGGGGGCCCGGGATATTTTAAATTGCAACCTGCCTCTTATTCACTTTTCTTATTTCTCTTATTCGCTTTTCTTATTTCCATAGCACCACTGCCCTCTAGAAGTATCTAGAATTACTGTATAATTCACTCATTTATTATATCTACTTGTTAGAATGTATAGAATGTAAGGTTTATGAGGGCAGGGATCTTTTATTATTTTGTTCACTGATGTTTCTCGAGTGCCTAGAAAAAGGCCAGGTGCATAGTAGATGCTTCTGAAAGATTTGTGAATAAATGAATGAAATAAATAATGCATAACTGAGTGAATGAATGGTCTAGCTAATCTACAATTGCAAATTGTAAAATTTGAGTTGTTTCAGACCCTGACCCTTAACCTTGGCCATGTCCTTTAGACTTTCTGTGCCTCTGTTTCTTCGTGTATGAAATTAGGTGGCTTTTTATTCATTCAATTAATATTTATTGCAACACAACTATGGTCAAGAGGATACGAGGATGCTTCCTTGCATTCAAATCCTATTACTGTTTGGGGCGCCTGGATGGCTCAGTCGTTCAGCATCTGCTTTGGGCTCAGGTCATCCCAGGTCATCTCCCTCCGCGAGAAGCCTATTCTCTCTCTTCCACCCCCCTGCTTGTGTTCCCTCTCTTGCTATGTCTCTGTCAAAAAAGAAAAAAAAATCTTAAAAAAAAATCCTACTGCTTCTTGCAGAGCCTGTAACTCCGAGACTTCAAAAATCCCGCCTCTTCTAAGCCCCGCCCACTAACCTTGTTATTCTTTAGGCTCCTCCCCGATTCAGCCCTGCGGCTGCCGGTGTAAAGGCCCCGCCTCCGCTCGGCGCAGTCATCCAATGGCTAAGATACACGGATAGGTGAATGCCCGGGAGCTTTAGGTGTCCTCTTGGCGCCTGACCAAAGTCTTGAGGAATTCAATTCCTCTCGAATAGTCACTTCCCCGAGTTGTCCCTGCGATATGCAAGGTCACCCTCTCTCCCAAGTTCGCTCGGAAGGGTCGGACAAGGCTCCTGAGCCCCGTCGCTGCCCTCCCTAGAAGCCCTGGGTCTTCACTGGACGAGCCTCTCGCCCCGGGGCATTCTGGGAGTGGTAGTTTTATTCTTCCCAATTCCCTCCAGGTGGACTGTTGGCTAAGACTGGCAGAGGACTACCATTCCCAGACACCCGAGCGAGTTGCCGGTCACGTGACCCGCAAGGACAAGCGGCTGGTAGGCGGGGGCCGGGTCGGACCGGTGCTCCGCAGCTGTCTGTGACACCCGGAGCGGCGGGCCGCCTCGCGGCCCTTGGTGAGCCCGCCATGGTGCGCGCGGGCGCCGTGGGGACGCATCTCCCGGCGTCCGGCTTGGACATCTTCGGAGACCTGAGAAAGATGAACAAGCGCCAGGTAAGGGAGGCCCGCGCGGCGGGCGCGTCCCGGAGCGAGAACCGGCTGCGACGGCGGGGAGTCGGGGCTTTCTGGGTAGGGCTCCGGCAAGGACAGCGACTGGGGCCGACGGCGCCCCCAGGCTCCTCCCCTGGCTCTCAGAGGCCCTGGGTTCAAATGTGCGCAAACCCACGTGTGGGCACAGGTGTGCGCTGTCTTGCACTGACAAGAGCGCCGTGAGGGGAGGTTGGCCAGGAAGGAGGAGAGAATAGGAATCTAGTCCTACGGATGTCACATGTGGTTGGAAAAGCCAGGAGAGGTGACTCGGCCGGGAGTGACAGCTGTCTGCACGTGTTTGAAGGGCCAGCTTCTGGAAGAGGGAATAGATTTCTCTGTGAGGCTCTGGAGGCCGGACACCCCGGGGAAGACTGCCCGCGGGTTGTAGGGGCGGGAAGGCAGGCGAAAGGAAGGAACTTTCTGACAGTGGAAACTGTCCAGTTATGCCTCCCAAAGTAATTTCTTCCTGTTCTGGGAAGTGTTCTCCCCGCCATGCATCGAGACTAAGTAAGGCTTCTTGTGCCTGGCGATCTCACTGAGGGTGCTCAATCGTTTTAGACTGATTCAGTGTTCCCGAGGGGACCCCAGAAGTCTTCTCTAATCTCTTAGATTCTGTCATCTGGCTGTACTTTGAATATAGGAAGCAGTTATCATAGGGTCACTGGGCAACTGGGGTTGATTTCTCACTCTTCTGTGACCTCAGAGGAAAACTTCCTCCTTGCTCCCTCCTTGGTCAGCTCCTTGACCAGCATTGCTGTCTTTGAGTCTTCAATATAAGGCAAGAGTGAGTAGGGACTGGAAAGGAAGCCTTCTCAACCAGGAAAAATGTGATGGCTTAAGGTTCTAGAGAATTTAGGGGACCCGTAGGGCATGATAGATCCTAAGGGATCCTAATACTTTTATTGATATGAACAATAACTTATGCTAAGAAAAATGGAACCATCCTATTGCTAATTTTGATTGTCTTTGAAAATGGTATAGGGGGTCCCAGATGGCTCAGCGGGTTAAATGTTCAACTTTTTTTTTTTTTAAGATTTAATTTATTTGACAGAGAGAAACACAGTGAGAGAGGGAACACAAGCAGAGGGACTGGGAGAGGGAGAAGCAGGCCTCCTGGCGAGCTGGGAGCCCAATGCGGGGCTTGATCCCAGGACCCTGGGATCATGACCCTAGCCGAAGGCAGACGCTTAACCACTGAGCTACCCAGGCGCCCCTAAATGTTCAACTCTTGATTTAGGCTCAGGTCAGAGTCCCCAGATGGAGCCCCCAGGGCATGGAGCCTGCTTAAGATTCTCCCTCTTCCTCTTCCTTTTGCTTCTTCCCTCCTCCTCACCCCCTCAATCTCTCTCTCTCTAAAACAAACAAAAACACTTAAAGTGGTATAAATTCTCATGATTTTGACACATCCTGTCATTTTTGCCACTATTGTGGAGTATGGCATAGCACAACTTTTACCTGTGGACATATGGGTTTGGTTTTGTTTTGTTTTCCAAATAGAATTTCATACTAGTGCAGTAGTGTGGGAGACTTTGGTGACTCAAGTCACCAAGTCTAAACTGTTATTTAGAATCTGGTCGTTTCTAGATGTGCATAGCTGATGAGCTCTTAGGAGTTTCTGTGATTAAGATGAGTTGTGGCAGTGATTATCACCATCTTGAAAAACCAACAGCGAATTCCCTGAGCACTGATGCTGTTCCAAAGAAAATCCTCCAGAAAATCGAGCTTTATTTAAAACTCTAAACTTAATTGGCTAGGTTTTTAAAATGTCTCTAAAATTGGTACTGATTCCTGGAGGTTATAATTGCAGACTCTCAGAGAAGGCCGTCTGATGAATGTCTCGATTCCTAAACTAGTTTGCCTTTTGAAAGATCTGTATATTCCCACTCTTGGTGATAAGGCCTGTCAGTAGCTACTGCATTGTCTGTTTTGCTAGGTTTTTTTTGTTTTGTTTTGTTTTGTTTGTTTGTTTTGCTAGTTTTCTAATTAAAATGCAGAAGCTCAAATCTGCTTCCTCCTGGTACTTTTCTTTTTCTTTTAAGCTTTGTCCTTTTGGTTCTTTTTCTTTTTCCCTCCAAAATAGCATCCTCTGATACCTTGTCAGGCGTGCATGCTCTGCCAGTCTTGGAAGTGGGACCTCCTTTCTCTGCTGCCCCAGCTTGCTATAAAGTAAGGCAAGAGCCACATGCAAAAACAAGGACTCTTTGTTTCTGCAGTGAGGAAGAGAGGAAGGAAGAAATACAGCGACTGGCATTTCTGCTGCTTTGTCAGCCAGAATATCGGGTCTGAAATGTTTGTGTGAAATTCGCAGACATTGGCTGTTTCATCTTCGGTGGACAAAGGCTGAGTGTGGGCTTGCTTCTGAACTTTTGCTTTGGCTACTTTGGCTGTGAATCGCCAAGCTTAGAAAGTTGGTAGGTGGAAATGGACAAACAAAAGGCACCAGTGAAACGTGGTGGTATATTTCCTACATCCCAGTCAGTTTGTCAGTAGTTCAACCAAAATTATGTTTCTGGATTCCAGGATTTTAATCCTAGACTTGGATTAGGAGGTTCCTTAAAAGTAGGGTGTTGAAATAGGATCTGCGGTTTTGCAGTTAGCTTGATTGTTAGGTTTTTGTATAATCGGTTATTTCTTTAGCCAGTAGATGTCCTGCTCAAAGGACTTCTTTTGGAGGAATTGATTTTACTTCCCCTCAATGAATTTTTCAAGCATAGAAAATCATACTGGAAAAAAATATTGTTAGTACCAGGCCTTTATTACATAAATGGCAAGGCTTGATACTTTGCTTTTATCAGGCTGGAGCCCAGTGGCTTGAAAAACCTGTCTAAAAATGACAATTTCTGTTTAAAACTGTGGCTCGGGGCTTTCCCAGTCAGATCTGTAATTCATAATGAAACAACATTTATTTATCGAGTCCTTCAAATCAGGCAGAGCAGGTGGAGAAGTTTTCGAACATGAGCTATAGTGAACAGCCTCTACTTTAGACTGATGTGCTTTGCAAGGTGAATTTTACTTCGGAAGCAACAATTTAATGTATTATAGCCCAGTGCTTTAACAGTGTCTAATTGGCACTCCAGTTTCCTTCTTTGTCTTCTGGGTACTTAGTGATAGTTTCATAATTTGCTGTTGACACAGTAGCCAAAAGTTTTGTTTTTTTTTAATGGTGTATAACTTTAATTTTGAATTAAATTTATCTTTTCAATCATTACATCAGAATATCTTCATGGTTGTGGGTTTTTTTAAGGATTTTATTTATTTGAGAGAGAGAGAGAAAGTGGGAGAGAGAGAGAATGAGCATGAGCAGGGATGAGGGGCAGAGGGAGAAGCAGGCTCCCAGCTGAGCAGGGAGCCCGAGACCAGGACTTGATCCTGGGACCATGAGATCATGACCTGAGCCGTAGACAGATGCTTAACCGACTGAGCCACCCAGGTGTCCCTCTTCACAGTTGTTTTAATTCATTTTTATGTCCCTACTATCTGCATTTATTGTAGACTGAATTCCTAAAGTAGGATTACTAGGCTGAAAGGAACCTCGTGTTACTAGTGCCAGATTGTTCTCAGAATGACTGTGTCTGCTTGCCTTCTCACCACAGTGCATCCTGGGCCAGCACCAAGAATTCGCATTAAAAAACCAAACAAACAGAAATACCCCTAAACTTGAATTTTGCTAGGCATAAAAAAGAAGAGGAGAGGGGGGAGGCAGGATTGGGTTTGAACACTCTAAGTGGTTATTCACCACTCGTATTTCTTTGGAAAATTAATAGTTTTAAGCTTTTACCTCCTTTGTTGTTGTTGTTTTGGGGATTTTTAGTATCTTTCTTACTAATTGTTTGTGCCCACCATATGTTGCAAAATGTTTATTTTCTCACTATTTATTCAACAAATCGAGTACTTACTTTTTGCCAGACCTGTGTTGAACATTGGAGGTACACCTGTGAACGAGGCCAAAATGATCTTTGCCTTTGTGGAACATACAGTCTAATGTAAAAGACACATTAGAGACGATATGTATAATTATGATAGTGACGGATGGTATAAAGAAGTACAGAATGTAGTGAGAATATATAACAAGAGGTCTCAGGCTGGTCTACAGCAGAGAGTAGCAAACTCCAGCCCACCAACTGTGTTTGTTTAGAGACTGGCGGGGTTGGGGGCGGTGGAGATGGGGGAAGGAGCAGGAGGGGAGAGAGAATCTTAAGCAGGTTCCTTGCCCAGCGTGGGGTCCAGTGCAGGGACCAATCTCACATTCCTGGGGTGATGACCTGAGCCGAACTCGAGAGTCAGACACTTAATCCATTGAGCCACCCAGCCCCCCCCACCATCTATTTTTATAAATAAAGTTTTATCGGAACACTGACATATTCTTTTACGTATTTATTGTCTTTAGTTACTTTCTCACTACAGTGGAAGATTTGAGTAATTTCAACAGGAAATCACTATATGGCTTATAAAATACTTATTATGTGGTCCTTTATAGAAAGTTTGCCGACTCCTGGTCTAGTGGGTCAGGGAGGGCTTCCCTGGGGAACTGGTGCCCAAAGTAGGATTTAAGATGAGTGAGCATTAGGCATGCGGAGGAGTCTAGGGAGAGAGCCTCTGGGCAAACGGCCAGGCGACCGGCCCGGGTGGGTCGGAGCGCGCTCTCGGAAGCACCGGTGGATACACTAGCATGTCTGGAGCTCAGTGAGCTTCACCAGCTGAAGCTGGGGGATGTGCCAGACAGGGCCGTGGAGACCGTATCCAGCCTCAGAGTAGTGGGACGCAACCGAAGGGATGCGATCGAGGGGCAAATGAAGCAGGGCAGAGACATGATCGGGTGGCCAGAGGTGCGTTTGTGAGTGAGTGGAGAGTGCGGCGTGGCGCGTGCCTTGGGAGAGGTGCGGGTGGCCGTCAGGAGACTGGTTCGCAGGCTCTTGCAGTCGCCCCGTGGGGATAGAAGATAGAGCGTGTGGAATGAATAGGGGTTGGTCACAAGAGTCCTGCCCTGTAGGTGAGCACATGTGGCAGCAGAATGGGTGTACGTGGGCAGGTGGAGGGGGATAACCGAATTAGGGACGTGGGATTGAGCAGTTTCAGTTCCAGGTATGTCGTTGGGAGTGGTTAGTTCGGGTGGAGGGAAAAGGACTTTGGAGATGAGGCTGTCTAAGGGCTGAGACACTAGACTGTTGGGCAAGCGAGGCTCTTCGGATCACCCAGGACAAGTGTTGTGAGGAGACTGAGGCAGTACTAGAGTGAGGAGCCATCCTGGAGGGCACTAAGGGCAGGCGCCCTGAGGGACTTGTACTAGTGGTAGGCACGGTGACTTTTGTCCCTAAAGCCTCTCGGAAGACCGGAGACATCGGGCCCAGCAATCCAGCTGCAGTCCGATATAGGGCGTTGTGATGTGGGCTCATGTTGCTCTCCCCCTGCAGTCACCAGGGGTGAGGTGTGGCGGGCAGCTGTCAGCGAGGAAGAGCCCTGAGCTTTGGCGGGACAAGCCCTGTGGATCTTAACTCAGTAGTCTAAGGGGGAGCGCGGTCAGCTGGGAACTAGATACCATCTTGTGTGGCTTTCTGCCTCTGTTCTTTTTTTTTTTTTTTTTTAAGATTTTATTTATTTGACAGAGAGAAACATAGTGAGAGAGGGAACACAAGCAGAGGGAATGGTAGTGGGAGAAGCAGGCTTCCCGCAGAGCAGAGAGCCCGACGTGGGGCTCGATCCCAGGACTCTGGGATCTGACCTGGGCCGAAGGCAGACGCTTAACGACTGAGCCACCCAGGTGCCCCTCTGCCTCTGTTCTTAACCTCTGCCTCTGTTCTTAATTGTTTGCTTTTTACTTTTTAAAACATTTATGGAAAATGTAAATATCCAGGTGTTTAAAGTTTTGTTCACTTTGAAATGTAATCTCAGATGCAGAACAGCCTCCTTGCTAAGTACTGTGGGACTCTGAAGCCTCATTTGAGGCTTGGCCCCCTTTGGCCAGGGGCCAAGGACTGGTTCTAGGTAAACCACACGGCACACCTATCAGGCTCTCGGGTCTGACGGGCGCTCTCTAGACTAGAGCAGGAGGCCCTCGGGGTAGAACTTGAATAGTGGGACTCTTCAGGGTTGAAGGTTCGGGGAAATCCCAGACAGTAGAGTCTTAGCGAGGCCTTAACCAAGTGGGTCCCATGGATTGCTCTGGGTTTTGTCTCTCATTGCTCATTGAAAGACAATATACGGAAGGGTCGTTCTGTGGACAAAAGTAGAAATACTACCTGAGTTTGTAGTTTCTGTGAATTAGTTTAATATCCTAAAATCACAGCTTAGCTTTTTGTTTTGTTTTTTGTAAACAAGCTCATCTCCAGCTTCGGAGATGAATAGGCTGAGTTCATGAATATGCATGAATAAGTTCATGCATAGTCTTCCGTCGGTTTTCACTTTGGGTCTGGCCTTTCTCGTTCCAGCTCTATTACCAGGTTTTAAACTTCGCCATGATTGTGTCTTCTGCGCTCATGATCTGGAAAGGCTTGATCGTCCTCACCGGCAGCGAGAGCCCAATCGTGGTGGTGCTGAGGTGGGTTCCGCACACCGTCGCGCTGCTGTCACACTCTGCCCGGTGACAGAGGAGCAGAGTTGCCTGAGCGAGAGCCTGCGTGACAGCCGACCCTGGGTATTTTCGCTGGATAGAGTATTAGAATGTTCTTTGTTGATACCTGTTTTCATTTCATTCTGGCCCTGTTGAAACATCTCTTTCTCAGCGCACACTTCGAGCTTTTGTCACGCAGATGCTGCTGCTCCAGTGCAGTATATTTGCTTTTGTATTTTAATGCTTTAATGCACCTAAAATAACAATGTTACATCAGTGTATCAGTCAATACAAATTGACTTTAAACATCAGTATTTTAAAACTGGTTTGGTTTTCTTTGTACCCGACAGCCAGGGGAAGCGTCTCTCTCCAGTGCCCAGCAGAGTGTGCTGTGCTGTTTCTAGCTGCTTCTGCAACACCGTTGTGGGTGGCTCCTCCCTTCCTGAGACTGGTGCTCTTCTAAAGCACAGGATGTTAATTTTAGAAAAGTTAATACTTCAGTTAACTTCATAGAGCTGTAAAGTCATGCAAGGGGAAAAACAAAATCAATTTGAAATTAAAGAACAACATTTGGGAGCCCCTAGGGTCCCTGTCCGGCGCATCCTAGACCATCGAGCCTTGCCAGGGTGGGAATGGAGCCATGGGTTTTACAGGGGGAGCGGTGGCTGGAGCAGTGACCGGGGCAGGCTCACTGCTGGCCTGGGCAGGAGCCACGGCCGGCACACAGGGTTCGTGGCTCCCAAACCAGTCCTTTCCCTCTGCTGCGTCTGCTGTGGCGTGATGGGGCTTCAGCCAGGACACTGGCTTCTCCGGCTTGCCCTTGTGTGACTGCCCAAGGGGCCCCTTCTAGAGACACACTGCTTTCGTAAGTTGAGGAGCCTCAGGAGAGCATATGGGTTTCTAATTCACTGGTGTTCACTCTGTGCTTTAGGAGCGCCCTGGGGTCCAGTGGATAGGTTCGGAGGGAAAAGGGGATCAAGTGTGTGGGTTCTAGACACCTCAGCCTTGTTTTGGTTGTGGCAGATCCATTTTTATGTGTTGTATATGGGTATGCATCCTGGTAAGATTTCATTTGAAGGAAGGATTGTAAGGCTTTTTTATTTTTTAGAAATTAAATACCTCTGAGTCACCTGGGTGGCTCAGTCAGCTAGGCGTCTTCCTTCGGCTCAGGTCATGATCTTAGAGTTCTGGGATCGAGCCCCACATTGGGCTCCCCGCTCAGCGGGGAGTCTGCTTCTCCCTCTGCCCCTCACCCCACTCGTGATTTCTCTTCTCCCCCCCTCAAATAAATAAATAAAATCTTAAAGAGAAAAAAGGAAATCAAAGATCTCTAGTTGAGATGGGCCATCTCACTTAACAGATAAAGAGCCTGAGGCCCATGAAGGCCCAGCCACTTGCATCTTGCAGTTACTCTCGGCACAGCCAAAACAGGGTCCCAGATGTTCTGGTTTTCTTTAAATCACAGAGACGCACTCGTACACAGAGGTGGTTGTAACATTGCAGTCCATAGGGACTTCTTTTTGTTTTTTTAAGTATCCTCTATAGTTCTAAAGAGATTTGGTTTATCGACAAACTATTGACATCTGGAGAGATGTGTGACCTTGGGGAACACTGACCTTGGGGAATCTCTGGCCCATGAGGTAAGCAAGCGTAAGTTGATATTAGTGAAACATTTCAAAGCAGCGCTTTTCTCATGGGACACAATAATGACTCTTTTTTTTTTAATTTTTAATTTTTTTTAAAAAAGATTTTATTTATTTATTTGAAAGAATAAGCAGGGGGAGAGGCAGACAGAGGGAGAAACAGGCTCCCCGCTAGCAGGGAGCCTGATGCGGGGCTCGATCCCAGGACCCGGGGACCATGACCTGAGCTGAAGGCAGACGCTTAACTGACTGAGCCACCCAGGCACCCCCACAATGACTCTTGATGACACACTGTACTCTTCTGCCTCTGAGACTTATCCAGAAGGTGTTTCTAGCTGTAGTTCTTAATGGTTTACTCTTTCTTTCCCTCATAGTCGTTTATATTTCTAGTCCTGTGGTTTTTTTTTTTTTTTATTCAGATTTCCTATTTTTGAATGCTAGATCTGTTATGGTACTTAGTGTCACTGGTTTCAATTAAAAATAAACATCAGCGGGTACTCAGCGATGGGCCAGTCTCCACTGTGTTTCTCTTCACTCACCTGCGTGTGCTGACAAATTTAAGGTGGTCCAGGGCCGGGAGTTGGAGGGCCAACTGCTCCCGTTATGAACTCAACATTTTCCTTTAAAGCACTCCATTTAAAGCACTCACTAGCCTTGTTCTTTCTCTCTGAGTCCTGCCCTCAACAAACTTCTCCCTGGTTTTTGATCATATAGCTCCTATACTGCAATATTTTGGGTCTTACTTATTTTCTCATGCATTAAGGCAAAGCATGAGCACATGGCAAATGAATTCTGTTTTGATAATTTCAGCTTCTACTAGATTACAGTTCACTTTGAATCCATTGAAGATTTTTGGGTTTAAACCAGTACCAGATGGGATTATTTATTGACCTCCACATCAAAAGCAGTCAACATTTGTTAAAAATAGGCTTTCTGTAGAATATGGTCTAAAGGATAAGTCCCCAGAGTTGGGTTTGAATTTTGTCCCAACCCTCAGCTCGGTTTTCGGGTAGATCACTCTCCCAAGGCATTCATTTGTTTGCTTCTCTTCCTTGAATGGGAATGCCCATGTCCTAGATGCTGGGGATGAACCATGAAACGCCAGAATTGCCCTAGACTATCAACCAGCTTTCTGAGTCTGCGCTTCTGAATGAAAATACTAATGTATTTATATAGACGTAGGACTTTTTTTTTTTTTTTTTGAGGCTAAAAATTGGCAGCTTTCACCTCAAAGAGTTCATATTTACTTGGTTCTTTTTCTACCTAATACAAAGTATAAGAGGGGCTTGCTACTATCCTTTTCATACTTATCCTAAGAAGAAATAATTTCCTTTTCACTTGAAGTCATCATCATGAGCAGTCAGAAGGGAACCACTGTGGATTGGTTGATAGCTCCCAGACCTACCTGACGATTCATGGAGGTTGAGACTTTCACCGATATGTTATTTTTGTTTTTCTCATGAATTGAAAAGTTTCCCCGTGAATCCAGGCTAATGGGATGTGATTTGACGTTTCTTCCCAGTGGCAGCATGGAGCCAGCCTTTCACAGGGGCGACCTTCTGTTCCTGACGAACTTCCGGGAAGACCCTATCAGAGCTGGTGAAATCGTGGTCTTTAAAGTTGAAGGACGAGACATTCCAATAGTTCACAGAGTGATCAAAGTTCATGAAAAGTAAGGCGGCTTGACTTCTTATTGGTGGTGCTTTGTAAATTTTGGTACAGCCAGATTTGCTTGCTTGTTTGTTCATTCATGCGCTCACTCATTCCATTAGTACTGAGTGTTATCCAACTGTTTTTTTTCCATTTTTTTTCTCAAGTTTTTTTTTTTTGTTTGTTTGTTTTTTAAGATTTTATTTATTTATCAGAGAGAGAGAGAGAGAGCAGGCAGAGAGGCAGAGGGTGAAGCAGGCTCCCTGCTGAGCAAGGAGCCCGATGTGGGACTCGATCCCAGGACCCTGGGATCATGACCTGAGCTGAAGGCAGCTGCTTAACCAACTGAGCCAGCCAGGTGTCCCTTTTTCTCAAGTTTTTACTTAAATTCCAGTTAGTCAACATACGATGTATTATTAGTTTCAGGTGTGGAATTTAGTGATTGAGTTTCTGTAGCCAGTTTCCACGGTTGACTAGAAAGTAGCAGATACTCTGGATTGTGCTCCTAGTCCTGCCATTTCCTAGGGCGACTTTGGACCTGCTACTTTACCCAGTCCGTAAGACAGGCATGATGACGTTACCATTTCCCACTGTGACTCACAGGGCGATTATGAGAACTGAACGGACAGGTGTTTCTAGAAGCACGCCGTAACTTAAGTTGCTGCACAATGGGAGGTGGAATGTACGAGAGCATAATAGCAGTTATTTGAAGGTGTCTCAGAGAAAATCCAATCCCACTGCAGCTGAGGATTATGATGTGAGGACTCTTTTCTGAAATGCAGAAAGCTGCCAGTTTCTCTGTGTCACTTTGGACCAAGTGGCATTCGCAGCGGTAGTCTTAGCCCTGGACAGTGGCCCCTGACCCTGGACGGCCCCTTTCCCTGACCCGGCCCAGGGTTCAGTCATTGCATGTCCTTCACTTCCCCTGTACCCACAAATGGTCTTCCTTTCCTTTAAATGCCAGTGGTGGCTTCTGAAGATTCTTTTCGGGGACTGGAAACAATGACTTCTACCTCAAATGTATTAAGTTCCCAGGAGAGGGTACAGTCACATGATTAGTGAAAATGTTACTTTCTGTGTACTGGGTTATTCATTTACCACTTGCAGCTTAGTGTAGCATTTTTACCTGCCTGAGTTATGGAATTAAACTGAGATGTGTGTATTTGTGTTTTTTAAATAACAGAATGTTTCTCATCGTGTGTGTGTGTGTGTGTGTGTGTGTGTGTGTGTGTGTGTACATTCGTGTATGGTAACTATTTGTACATTTCCAGTGTTAGGTTCCCCTCCCATTCACTTGCAGGGGTTCCTCAAAGAAGTCGATACTTAAAAGCATCGCTTTGTTTTGCTGTAAACATCAGAATGACCCTCTTTTGTTTGCATTGTGCTTGTGGTACCGCACAGTGGGACTCGGTGTCCACTTGCGAACGGACTGATAAGGAAACACGCACAGTCATAACGTGACAGCTGACTTAAAGATAATTTCTACAAATGAGAAATTATTCAACGTTGAGGAAATAATGGTGATTTTCTCTAATTGGCATTAGTGGCAGGAGAGATTGCTTGGGGTTTTATTTTCTCGATTTCCTTTATAACCGCAACTGCAAATTAGCTTGCTCCTTTTGGCATGGCTTCAAATCTTTGTGGGCTTTTAATATTTTATCTAATTATACTAGTGCCTTTTTTCATTTGTCTTATTGAAAGAAGACCCTCTTTATAGCTCCATAATGCTGTAATGTTGTGTTTCTAGTGTGAAGGCTATGTAAGCACTGGTTTAGAATGTTTAAAATTAATCCCATGGGTCTCTTTACCACACTGGTTTTATGCCATTTGTGATTCCTGTTTCTTTGCAAACTGGATTTTATACCACTTTGCTCAGTGCTGAAGGAAGTAACGCATTAACATTCTGCATTTGGCAAGGAGAAGTAAGTTTGAGGAGGGGTTAGGGGCATGCCCGCATTTGAATTAGCCTTGTGCTCAAATCATGCTTTTTGGTTATCAGGGTAACGTGAGCATTTTGGAATTTGAGTCTGCAAAATCGCCAGTAGACCTGTGTTACTTGGATAGTTATCTGTAAGCAATCACTTTAGCCCAGAAAAGATCTGGTTATTGTCTGGTGCTTCTAAATGCCTGTATCTGACTGTGACGTGCCAGGTAAACTAATTGTTTTCTAACGATGCTGTGCTGAAAGTCATTTGTGAAAGGACATTATTTTGCTTTCTAGAGATAACGGAGACATCAAATTTCTGACTAAAGGAGACAATAATGAAGTGGACGACAGAGGCTTGTACAAAGAGGGCCAGAATTGGCTGGAGAAGAAGGATGTGGTGGGAAGGGCCAGAGGGTGAGCATTAACTTCTAAGTCATCTAAAAGATTCAGAAACCAGAAAGATAGTAACAACGAAACTAGAGAGCGCCTGGGTGGCTCAGTTGGTTAAGGTCCAACTCTTGGTTTCAGCTCAGGTCATGAACTCAGGGTTGTGAGATTGAGCCCTGCACTGGGATTCTTAGTGTGGAGCCTACTTGGGATTCTCTGCCCCTTTTTCTCTCTCTCTCTCAGTCTCTCTCTCCCGCTCTTTCCCTCCCTCAAAAAAGAAAGAAAGAAAAAAGAAAGAAACTAAGTGTATAGGATAATAGAATCACTCATTACAAACATCCTATGTCCGGAGAGTTGTAAGTAGTCCAGTTTGTACCGTGTACTGTATTTACTGTGGAAATACCACTCAGAACTAAGGACCTAAAATCTAAAACTGAATGCAGGTATATTATCTGTATCATTGGTTTAACTCTATTTTTGAAATAAATCTTTACCTAGAGATTAGGTAAAGATTTGTGGTTTTAAATAGCAATTATAAGAAATCCTCCCAGGATAACCATTGGTTAACACTCAAGGGAATATTCTAGACATTCCCTGTACCTCTAGAGATGTGTGTGCATATGTAGAATATAATTTTACATAGTAGTTTTATTTTATTTTTTCACCCCACAAGAAGTTGGAAATAGGTTTCTGTGTCAAATCTACATCCAGATATTTTTAAGTCGCTACATACTATTGTTTCACTGAGAATCATAAAATCATAACTTAGCCAATCTTCTTTTGGTGGACATTTAGACTATTTCTTGTCTTTCTCTACCAGAAACAGTTATGTGATAAATCTTTTAATATTCATCTTTGCCTAATTGTTCCAGCGATGGGTTCTGCTTCTGACTGATGCAATGGAGCCTGTATCTTCTTATTAAAAAAAACAAAAAAGGCAGTTCTTCCCCTCTCCTGATAACCCTTTCTTATGTTTAACCCGTTAGCCGTGTCTTTTTTTTTTTTTATCTTCTCTAAATCCCACAAGCTCTTTAAGGCTGGAGAATCTGGTTACCATTTTCTAAGATTTAGCTTTATCAATCAGATTGTGGTTCAAGGCCTCTTTCTGCCCCTTTTCTTTTTCTGTTCACCTTCTAACTCCCTTACCCTCTTGGGTTTCCGCTGGAATATCTGTGGGGAGAAGAGAGACTTCTGGCTGGTCAGTTCTCTATTTTGTAGACATCTGGAGGACAAGCTTTGTATAAAGGAGAGGTTGGGGCTGCTGATTTACACAGGACTGGTAGGTACGAGGTGCCTTACCTGGTTTCCCTTTAGTGAGGTGAGGCTTGGGTCCACTGATTGCATCTTTAAAAAAAAAAAAAAAAGATTTTATGTATGTGTGTATGTATGTATTTATCAGAGAGAGAGAGAACAAGCGGGGCGCGGGGCAGGCAGATGGAGAAGCAGACTCCCTGCTGAGCAAGGAGCCCAACTGGGGACTCGATTCCAGGGCCTTGAGATCATGACCAGAGAGCCTAAGGCAGACGCTTAACCCACTGAGCCACCCAAGCGCCCCCCCACTGGTTGCATCTTGATATGAATTTTGTCAGCAGAATCATTGGCTAGCTTATGCCTGAGACCTTGTGTGCCTGTGATCATCTTCATGTGTGGGTATAAATTATGGGACTTACATCTGTGTTCAGTGCCTGATAAGCCTGTTTGTTACATCTGAAAAGCCCCGTGGATGAAAATGATGATGGTTCTTCCAGTTACAAACTAATTCTCCATGTATTTTGAAAGCTTTCCCCAACAGCTGTCTTTATATAGGCTGTCTGGATGTGACTTCTCCACTAAGAAAATTAAAAACTAGCTTGATGGCCGTTGTCGGTTCCATTTGTACAAGTGGCTCAACTAATTATTTTAATTCTGCTATGGTGAATCCAGTGAGCGAAGACAAGCAGCATCTCTAGTTGAAATCATGTGCGTGCTCAAAAATCGTCCTGTTGTTAGTGGTGATGCTTTTGACTAAGAGAGCCTTTTGCAGCAGGAGTGAATGTCAGTCTTACAGCCCAAATCAGGGCTATCCCTGAGGAAGATTTGTGTCCTAAGGCTGATTTAGTGTTTTTAAATGCTGCCATCATCATATTACAGACAATTTTTATATTTCTGGCTTTTCGTCCTACAATTTAGGTTTTTACCATATGTTGGTATGGTCACCATAATAATGAATGACTACCCAAAATTCAAGGTAGGAATGTGTGTGTATGTCTGCATTAAAAATGTGTATGTGTTGGAGCTTTTGCACGTGCTGCTGTAAAGATGCTGTCTGTTTAAGGTGTTTTGCTGGTTTTTTTTTTTTTTTTTTTTTGCAGAGTATTTTTATTTAAAATTAACATAACCATTTAAATTATCAACACTTAAATCAGATATTTAAAACAGCTGCTTTCATCTTTTGTGTTCGGAGTGTATTCTAAAATGGCACCTTTATATTTGTTGCTTTTTATCATGGAATTCTTTAAACATACAAAAAAAGTAGTATAATAAATCCAGTAATGATGATCTCTCAACCTCAATAAAAATGGTATTTATATTTTTTACAAACCACTTGAAAAACAATAGGGAATGTACGCAAGAACGAGCAATGAATTAGCCGTGCTTGTTGGGTGCTTGATCCTTAGTCCACTGATGTATTTGTTGGGTTTTAAACGGTAATGTGGCTTCGAGCAGCTGGTTTGGAGAGCCAGGCATGGGGGAAGAGGTCATCTTTTGATTCTGTCCTCAGTCTAGCACTGAGCAGACTTCATCTGAATGCATTTATAGACCAAACTAATTTGTGGAGCTCGGAGTAATTTCCCACTGTGTTTTCTTTACAGTATGCTCTTTTGGCTGTAATGGGTGCTTATGTGTTACTAAAACGTGAATCCTAAAATGAGAAGAAGTCCCTGCAACCAGATTGAAATGAATTCTGCTAAAAAAAGAGAAAACCTAATATATTTGAAATGTTCCACTTTCTGTATAAAAGGAAACAATGTGGAGACATTTTTGTCTTGTCCAAATAAATGATTCATCAGTGAAGATTGTTTTCTTTTGTGGGCTCTGATTTGAACTTGCTCCATCTATGTGCCACTCGTGGTCGTCATCCTAAGCCCAGCCCGGGGGTCTGGGCCACTTCTGGGCCTGGGTCGCAGGGTCCCCGCGATGTAGCCGTAATGTCTGGGTTTCAAAACTAAACTCTTTGCATAGCATAATAACATTTCTGGGGGAAACGAACAGGCCCCTAAAAAGAAATGGTTTCTTATTTCTTAAAGTAGAATCTGATCAGTTAATAAAGCCCAAAATCTTTTTAAAAGGAAAGATGGAATCCGCTTTGTGTTTGTGGTGGGATCTGTCTTGAGAGGGTTGGAGAAATTATTTGAAAAGTACTTCATGAATTAGAAAGTGGATCCTCCTCTGAAAACTTAACAAAAGTACAGAAGGGTGAGAGGGGCACGTCCCTCTCTGCAGTTTCCCAGAGACCTGCACTGTGGGAGTCGCACCCGCACGGCATTCAGTCCTGCGTAGGAAGCAGTCCTTCGTGAGACTGTCAGGCACTTCTGTCCCCGCCGCCGCCCTAGGTGCTGGGCTTGAAGGTCTAGCCTGGATGGAGTTTGCAGCGTGTGGGAGGAACACACGGGAGTGACAATTGCTCTGAAGTAGAATTAAACGGGGTCCGCTGATGGAGAGCCAACGACAATTCTTGCTTTTCACGTAGAGGCCAGGAAAGACCTCTGAGGAGGGGACCTTGAGCTGAGTTCAGAAATCAGGCAGGTAAATCCTGGAAGAGCATTCCAGCCCAGAGATGGGGGGTTGCCCTCAAGCTTTAGTGAGCGGCAGAGGCCCTGGCTGCCCTTAACTTAAAGGCAGGTTGTGACTCGGGAGGGCTGGGATGAGGCCAGAGACTCTGCATTCCTAACTCCCTCCCAGGAATGGCGGTGCTGCTGGGGCCTGGACCACAGCGCCTGTTAGGGGGTAGAAAGGAGGCCAACGATGTTTTCAAATGTACTTTTCAGTGGTAACAGAAATGTTCTCTTGTCACGGAACAATGTGCCGTTGACATTCTTTTTGGTGAGTCTCCATCATTCTTTGAGGTCTGTTCAAATCTGGTGGAAGGGCCTAGAAGCCCTAACAGCCACTTACCTACCTCTCAGCCTCGAGCACGCCCAGTTCTCGGCAGCGAGTGGAGGAGAGGAACTGCTCACAGCGAGCCAGCCCCGGGAGCAGACCGCTTACTCACTGATGCCCGGCACGGGCACCTGACACGTGTGCAGTGTGCGCTCACTCACCCGTCCCTGTTGTCAGGCGAGTCTTCCTTTTCAATGTGAGCCTGCGCCCTGTCACCCACCTGCACCGCTCGCCTCTGCCGGAGCCCCCGATCGGGGAAGAGCAGCAGGAGTGATCCGCAGGGGGCAGCGTGCCCCATAAGCCTTTCTCTCCACCGAAATAGGTTGTGGCCAGAACAATAGCCCTTATCCTGTCGAAATCAGCGAAGTGAAAAAGAAGAATTGACAGGACGCTTTCTAAAAACATGATTCTCTTGTGCCCTTTAAGAAACTCCTTTCTTTCTTTTTTTTTTTTTTTTTAAAGATTTTATTTATTTGACAGAGAGAGAGAGAGATCACAAGTAGGCAGAGGGGCAGGCAGAGAGAGAGAGGAAGCAGGCTCCCTGCTGAACAGAGAGCCCGATGTGGGACTCGATCCCAGGACCTGAGATCATGACCTGAGCTGAAGGCAGAGGCTTTAACCCACTGAGCCACCCAGGCGCCCAAGAAACTCCTTTCTTAAGAAAGAGAGATTTTTATTCCTTTAACTAAAAATGGAATATCAAAATGTTGGGTCAAAGCTTTATTATTTTATCATCTTCCTGGGGGTCTGTCGTTGGTTAATATAAACTCTAGGGAAGGCTCACCGCGGCTAAGCTGATGGTTCATTGCTTCCGCAAGCCTGACATCCTGGCGTGAGCCCTACCGTGGCTCGGCCCGTGCCATTTGATGGCGGCTGGTTAGCAAGCAGCACCGGCCTCCTAGATGCGGGTGTTCATGCAGTGGAGGTCATGGGAATTGATGTGGGATTGAAGGTCCTTTTTCTGGGGGTCTCTGCTGCAGCCCCGTTGAGAAGGCATCCACGAGGCCTGGTTGGCGTCCAAGCAGACGCACGGGCATGGCAACATCCAAACAGCTTACGCTGGAATCTTCAGGAAGAACCTCTTGCCGGGAGCTTTCGGGTGCTCCTGGGACATGCATTTCTTATGAGTTGGGCAACTGTTTTTCCGCCTCCCAACGGCTTCGAAGTCTCAAAATGGAAGATGGCTGGTGGACGCTGGCCAAAGCAGAAATCCTCACTGGGAAGGGAGAAGACAAGGGATAGCAATGGGAACAAGGATGCCAGGACGCCCCTGGGGCCAGGGCACACGGCCCACCATTCAGCTCCCCAAGGCCTCCAGGTGCTCTAAGAGGACTTACGAAGTTAAATGTTGCTCTACTGTGTTGGAATCAACACAGGTTTCCATCAAAAACTGGAAAGCTGCCATTATGGGAGTAAGCTTCGTTTTTTTGTTTTGTTTTGTTTTGTTTTTTACAAGGTAGTGGTAGAACCTCTGGTTTTCCAGCCGTTGGGCCTTAGTTGGGCTGTTTCTCCTTTGACAGTGACAGTGTCAGTCTTACTCAAACACCATGCACACATGCACACGTGCACCACAGCAACCCGCCTGTGGGCTTTTTTTTTTGTTTTTTTTTTAGATTTTTATTTATTTATTTGATAGATCACAAGTAGGCTGAGAGGCAGGCAGAGAGAGGGAGAAGCAGGCTCCCCACTGAGCAGGGAGCCCAATTCAGGGCTCTATCCCAGGACCCTGGGATCATGACCTGAGCTGAAGGCAGAGGCCTTAACCCACTGAGCCACCCAGGTGTCCCCCGCCTGTGGGCTTTAAACCGCCCTACCAACTTGGGCCTGCCACTGTCCCCCGCCAGGCAGAGCAAACGACGCATTGCTGTGAAGTGGAGGAAGCCTGACCATTTTAAGTGAGCAAGATACGAGAATCTTCAGATACGCCTGGGCATCTGTGCATTAAAGCCCCGTACATGACACATACACGCCAGGGTAGAGATCCTCGAGAAACATCTGTGGGGGTTAGTGGGGAGTAAATGTGTTAGGAGGCTTGATCGTTCACATCTCCCTTTGTGGGCATTTTCAGATGGCAGGATAGGAAAAGCCCAGAAGGGGTTTTCCATTTTCCAGTCTGATGCTAACGCCCACACCCGTGGTCCTCTAGTTGCTGCTTGAGCACCTCTCACAGGCAGCCTCTGGCCAGGGCAGCGGACAGTCAGGCGAGCCGCATCCAGAAATTTAGGGCAGAGATCCAGCCACCACCCTCTCCAGGTTCAGCAGCTTCCCTCTGTTTCCAGTAAGAGGCCAGGGGTGGGGGTGAGGCGGGATGCAGTGAGAGGAGAGATTTGTGGTCAGACGGAGGTTTAAGCCCTGCCTCCGCTTACGAGATCCGTAGTCTGTAACTGACTCAGACTCAGTTTCCTTGTTTCCAGAATTAATGTCAAGGTGGGACAAGAGTTTATTCGATGCTCCTTTTGATCAAATAAAACTTTACCCTTTCTTCTTCAGGATTACTGGAATTTAGGTGTGCCTGGGCTCAGTCAAACATCAGCCTTCCGCTCAGGTCATGATCCTGGAGTCCGGGGATCCAGCCCAATGTCGGGCTTCCCGCTCAGCAGCGACTCTGCTTCTCCCTCTACCTCTCCCCCTGCTCCATTTCTCGCTCGCTCACTCTCTCTCAAATAAATAAATATAAAATAAAACAAATGATCACTGGAGTTTAAATACAGAGGATTGATCGATCGCCTCCCAATCATCTTGAGCATTCTTTCCTATCATCTTTGGCCGTGAATTCTCTATTTTCTCTGAATTTTGCATTTGCATCCCTACATCGCTGCAAACATATCCTATGACAGCAGAATTTTCCTTTGAAGGCTCAGCTTTTAGCCACAGGAAGCTTTAGGATGGTATGAGGAGGGCAGAAATCCCTTATGCACTTGATCTCACCTCTGCGCCGGTTCTGTGCACTTCCGCACCAGTGTGGGCGTGGACACTCCCTCCCAGGCTGTCTGTGGCACAGTTTCTGTTGGGTTTCCTCTGGGCTTCCCTCCGTCATTGCCCAGTGCCATCCACCACAAGCCTCTCGTCAGGTTTCATGCTTTTCCCAAAGTGCTTAGCTTTCGCCGTTTGGCAGGAATTTCTTTGGATGGATTTTATTTTCTTAGCGCAGTTTTAGGTTATGGCAAAATCGAATGGAAAGTGCCGAGAGTTCCCATATATTCCCCGTTTGCCCAAACACAGTACCTCCCCGCCGTGGATGTCTGCCACACAGCAATAGTGTATCTGTACGATGGATGAACCTACATTGGCACGTCATTACCACCTGATGTCCATAGTTCACATCGGGGTTCGTTCTTGGTACTGTACATCTCATCAACTTTGACAAATGTATGATAACATGTACCCATCACTATAATATCATACAATATAGTTTCACTGACAAGAATCCCCTGCACTCTGCCTCTTCATCCTTCCCTCCCCCCAATCTCTTTTATTGCTTCCATAATTTTGCCTTTTCCAGAAGGTCCTGTGGTTGGACTCACACAGTATGTGTACCATTTTTGAGTTGCTTTCTTTCACTTAATTATCTGCTTTTAAGTTTCTTCCATGTCTTTTTTATGTCTCGGCTCCTTTATTTTTAGCACCGAATAATATTATTTCATTGTATGGCTGGGCTGCAATATATTTATCCCTTTACCTACCAAAGAATATCTTGGTTGCCTCCAGGTTTGGCAATAAGTTAAGTTGTTATAAACGTCCATATACGTTTTGGTGTGGAGGTAAGTTTTCAGGTCTGGGTAAATGGCAAGGAGCATGATTGCTCGCTCTGACAATAAGAGTAATTTTAGTTTTGTGAGAAACTACCAAGCTGTCTTGCCAAGTAGCTGCACCATTTTGTATTCTCACCAGTAATGTCTGAAAGTTCCTGTTGTTCCACATCCTTGCCAGGATTTCGTATTTCAGTGTTTTCTAATTCAGGCCTCTCTAACGGCTGTGTAGTCAGTATTTCATGTTGCTTTACTTTGCGTTTCCCCAATGACATATGACATAGAACACCTTTCATATGCTTATTTCCCATCTGTGTATCTTCTCTGGTGAGGAATCTGTTAAGGTCTTTGGCCCATTTTTAAATCAACTTGTTTGTTTCTTCATTGTTGAATTTGAAGTGTTCCTTGTATCTTTTGGGTAACAGTCCTTTGTCATGTGTGCCTTTTGCAAATATTTTTTCCTGGTCTCTGGCTTGTCTTCTCTTGACGTTTGTTTTTTGCTGAGCAGAAGTCCAGCTTGTTTAGTATGTGTTTCATGGGGGACGGCCCTGGTGTTGTATCGAAAAAGACATTGCCATACCCAAAATCAGCTAGATATTTCTTCTGTTATCCTCCAGGTATCTGACAGTTTTGTATTTTACATTTAGGTCTATGACCCACTTTGAGTTGATTTTTATAGAGGGTGTGAGTTCTGTATCTAGTTTCATTGTTTTGCATGTGGATGTGCAGTTATCTCAGCACCATTTGTTTTGAAAAAGATTATCTTTGCTCCACTGTATTGCTTTTGCTCATTTGTCAAAGATCAGTTGGCTGTATTTATGTGGGTCTATTTCTGGGCTCTCTACTCTGTTCCATGGATCCATTTGTCCATCCTTTCACTGATACCACACTAATTACTCTAACTTTGTAGTAAGTCTTGAAGGCAGACAGTGACAGCTTCCAACTTTGTTCTTCTCCTTCAACACGGAGTGGCTTTTCTGGGTCTTTTTTGCCGCTCCATGATAGAGTTTAGAATCAGTTTGTCAGTGTCCACCTGCAGGATTTTTACTAGGTATTTATATTCGGAAAAAACATGCAGTCTCCCACTGCTGTATTCCTTTGTAAGTTTCATTCCTCAAACCCAACTGTGACGAAGAATTCCTGCCTTCTTTAAAATCTCAAGTTGATTTTTAGCTACCTCCCCTCCTTTGTGCATGGATACAGAAATATCTGAGATTCTTCTACCTCCGAGATTCACTGGGAACTTGGTTATTTTTCTGTCTTGCTGTGATGTGTCTTATACCCTCCACAGCATCTGTTTATCTGCTGTGGCTGCATATATGTCCCCCCTCCCTCTTGGTTACCAATTTCGAGAGCTCTTGATTAGATCAGTGGATTTAAAGGCAGATAGATCGACTCTGGCTTCTCACTAAGGAGAAAACGAGTCATAACAGAATCAGGCTGCCATTTCGAGCTCCTACCTGGTAGCTCTGGGAACATTCCGTGGAACTCTGTAGTGGATGAGAGACCCAGACAGAAGCCTGGTGATTCACTCTCCGAGTTAACAAATCATCCTTAAGATGGGATAATTTAATCCCCTGTGAGTGCAAAGCTATGCTTCATGGTCCCACTTCATGCACTGTACATAGGCCAGATGCCTTTTCAAGTGAACATGGGAACCAAAAATGGAAAATAGTAAAAGATCATTTTTCACATTTTTATGCTTACGATGTTATATTTTCTGCTTTCTGATTTTTTGAGAGAGAGAAAGGAGGGGGAGGGGAAAAGGGAGGGGCAAGAGGGCTCCATGCTTGGCGCAGAGCCTGATGCAGGGCTCGATCTCACCATCCTGAGATCATGACCTGAACTGAAACCAAAAGTCAGACGCTCCGCCAACTGAGCCCCCCAGGCGCCCTTCTACTTTCCAATTTTTAATAGAAAGTAAACGAACCACTGTGAAACATTTTAAAGCGGAGCAAAGACCCACAGAAGCACATCCTTGTCCCTTGTCCTCTGGCCCATTGGAGTGAGGTCGGCTGCTACCTGAAAGGTCCTCGTGAGTAGTCTTGGCTACTCAGAAAGTAATTGGAACAAATATTCTCATGGAAAATACTCTCCTCTGCTGTTTTGAATTTTATTTTCAAAGAATCTCTTGAATCGATTGCTTGGTAGATGACCAGCCTGACCATGTTCTTCCCGTGAAGAAGGTCTCTCTTAGACATTTCTAGACTTCCTCTCAGACTGAGATCCTGGAGGTGGAAAATTTAGACAAGAGGGCACCTTCTGTGTCCCGACAGTGAATACAAATGGGGTCATTGCAGATGCCCCGGCAGGTGAGAGAGAAACACTGGGGCTGTGGATCCCCCAGACCTATGGAATCACGTTTGCTTTGATCGAACAACAGGGATCGTTATGAGGGACCCGGCCCCAAGCTCCCGCACAACTTCTCCTTCAATGGGTGTAGACCCACCCCCGCCACACACACCCCACGTGCGCCTAAGGTGGTTTTTGATGGATTGGCCAGTTTAAAGTTGCGGTCCAAACTGGTAAAAAAATAAAAAAATAGTCATAATAACAAATTTGTATCATTCTAGCAACTGATAGGAACTTGCAAACTGAGAATCCCAGCGGGGACTCTGACAGGTAAGATGTAAAATGGAGATTAAGGGGTTTGAGAGGAAATTTGAAAAACAAACAGTCTCAGATAAAAACCTAAGTGGGAAACTGGGCAGGAGTGGAACTCCAGACAGCACCTGTAATTCTTCCCAGCTCCAGACTGGGCGTTGCCCGGGGACACGGCGGGGACGGACACGCTGTTCCTACCCCCTCCGCCCAGGGATCTGATGGCTTTTCCCATCAGAAATGCCTCGTGCTGCTTGGACCTGAGTCTTGGAGCCCCCATTGCTCAGCGGAGCCCCCTCCTCTCTCTCCCCATCTTGCCATTTCCAGCTTTTGCCAAGTGGGGAGGGAGTTGGGGAGGAGGGGGGGAGGGAAGAGCCCGGTGGTGGGGAGGGGGCAGCCGGGGTAGGCCTAGGGCTCTTCTAACTTAAGTTTTTATATTTCATGGTTGAAGTTTCTCGCCATCGGTGGTTTCCAGGCCTGGCCACCTGTGAGAATCGCTTGGGCACTTTGCGCAAACCGAGTTTCTGGGCCCCCGCCCACACATTTGAAGGAGGCTCTTTGCAGGGGGGAGCAGACGTATCCAGGGGACTGTCATGGACAGCCAGGGCTGCTGCTCATGTACTTGAGAGCAGCCTTCTCACCTCCGTGTGGGACAAGGGCGTCCCCTAAGCAGGTCAGAAATTCCTCTTCCAGAGGATATTCCCGGGGCAAGAGAGCCCTGCATCCCCGACCCTCTCAATAGGCCAGAATGTCTGGGACCTGATCTACCCCCCTGGCCTTTACTTGGGGCAAACAGCTTTCCCGGAGAGTGCTTCTTCACTTGCGTCCTCCTTGGCCACTAGCTCCAAGTCCCTCTCTTCCCACAGCAGAACAGTATCTAAGGAGGGGAGGGGAGCTATGAAGAAGCTGGGGAGAAAAGGGAGGTCGGCACTTTGCTCCCCACTCATATAGGTCTCCCCGAGTCAATGCTTTCAAACGTTGACTCTGCATAGAAATTGCCTGGGGGATCTGGCCAGAGGGCAGACTGTGACTCAGGAGGCCAGGGGTGGGGCCTGAGATTCTGCTTTCCTAACACAGTTCCAGGGGCTGCTGGTGCTGCCGGTCAGGGGGCCCCCTTGGAAGAGCAAGGCCAAAGGATGCTATTTCCCTCCACCCCTTCCTTGCAAATCTTTGGGGTTTAAATTTGGACCAACTGTGTTATGGGGCTTCACAGGTGAGGGTTGCAGGATGGAGGGGGACCTGGGATCCTTGCCTGGGTAGAGCAGGACGTGACTATACCGATATGGCTCAGACAAGGTCGCAGTCTCGATGCTGTACTGAGACGAGAGCCCTGGTGAGAAGGGTGTCTTCTCCCAGCTGGGTGGCTGAGCCGTGAGGCTTATCCGCAGAAAACCAACCATGACCTCCAGGCAACAAGGAAGGGTAGTCTCTCTCCCATCCGTGCCCTCTGGGACTGCCCGTGTAAGGCTCCCGTCTGTGCTCATGTTGGCCTGCTTGTACTGCGATCGCCTGTCACCTGTCCTTCCCCCACGTGCCCGTTCCTGTCCCGCTTCCTTACTGCTCCAGGAGAGATGGTAAGAAGCAACGCACGTAAAAGTCTTGAGCTGCGAGTGGGTGCTCAATAAATACATTTGTGGAGTAAATGCGAATAAAGTCATTTGCTAAAATATTCCACTCCGTATCTCTGCAGCATCGCTGTCAGGACACAGAGGCGCCGTTGAACAGGAAATACGACTTGGGGCCTCATGTTGCACACTTCTCCAAGAGAGCTACCACTCAGGGGGGTTCTCAGTCCCTCCCCGAACCCTGGCCTTCTTAGCTGTGAGCTCTCGGTCTCTAAGCTAAACCTGTCCCGGCAGAGGAACGAGGCAGGACCTTGGCCCCCTCTGAGGAAGGCTGAGCCTATTTGCGTCTCCGATTACAAGGAAATAACTACTGACAGCCCCAACTAAAGTAGAAATATTAAGAATGACACTGAAATTCCTGTACCGGGGGGGCGGGGAATGGAACGTTAATAAAACGTATTAGAGGCCAGAGCATAGCAGTAAATTGCAGATTATGAAATCATAGTTGAAGCCTGCTTGAAACTCAGTTAACTCTGTCCCTTGGAATTTGCAAAAGTGTGTTAGGCTTCAATTGGCTGTTTCAGAAATCTTTGATTATGATAGGTCAACATACTCTATATACGGTAGGGGAGGTTGCACAACGGTCAAATATGCGGTAAAATGTTAGTTCTCCCTGGTCTCCACTCACAGCTGGCGACCTAACTGCAGGCTCTGTGGGCTGGTCAAAGCCCCGCACTCACACGAGGTGTATGTTGCTTCTGAAATCTGTAAAGGCCAATCAGACATTGTGCCTCCTTTTTCCGAGGAGACGGTGCAAGGTGCAGGGATTTCTCTTTCACCTTGGGGGAAAAAGTTTGCCGTGTTCCCAGACCACTGAACCCCCAGAGTCATCAATTAAGTGGTGGATGCCTAAATTATGTGAGATTTATTCCCCATCTCTAATGCGCATTTAGTAAGGGCCTCTAGAGGAGCCTCCTACTTCTTACTCATCGGATTCAGTCACTATGTCCCCGTGGGACACCAGTGTGCCACTGTGCGGGCTGCCAAGCTCTGTCTGGACCATATGATGGCAGAGGGCAGGAGAAGTGACAGAGGCCTGAGGCGAGGACGTCAGGGTGTACTGTTGGCTCTGCCGGGTAGCAGCAAGTTGCTTTGGATGGTTGGTCCTTGCACATTGGGGTGGAGAAAAGGGCTTTATCTAGGTCAGCAGATGTGTACCAAGTGCCAGGGGCTCTGCTGATTTGTTCAAGCAAAGGTACTACCTCCGGGATAGGGGCTGTAATTGGAATCACCGCCTGCTTAAACTTACAAGAGTCTACAGACGTTCTCTAAGATCTCCCCAATTTCCGCGCAGGCCGGACAACTGAGTTAAATGGTGAAGAGTATCACCACCCCCATATCTTTTAATCTTTTGATCATGGCCTCGATCTCTACACTTCCCCTGGCTTGGTAGGGATTGGAATTTTATTGGACTTCCATTTAGCCCTTCCTACCCTGATGACCACAGGTCTCTACAGGTCAGAGAGTATTTGGAGATTCTGAAGGGGCCAAGTACAGTCCCATTTAGGTCCCTAGGGATTAAAGTCAATCCAGAGCCAGTGTCTAGGAGGTCCCCAAAGGTCTAGATATTTCCATTTCCCCAGTGCACCATTCTCTCTAATAATTGAGTTCAGGTCCTTTTGGAGAAAGTTTTGAGGAAGATTTAGAACACGTACATCAGTTCTTTGTATGTTTATAATATGTTCTTTTATGTACATTTTACATATGTACATTTATACATATGTGCTTCCTCAAGAAGACCCAGGTTCCCTGCAATTAAGGACCTCGGGTCTGGTAGTTGACTTGTATCTGGAGATGCAGTGAGTGGTCATGATGGTGAGTACTCAAGTCAGGTTTTGGGCCAGTAGACCTAGAGTTTTCCTTGTCACATAAACCAGCAGTGCTCTTGTAAGTTGTCTATCTCTCATCTTCCTTGGGGCACCAAGATCAATTCACCACCGCTAAAGATCTTTGAAGCTCCAGGCATTCCTACTACGGGTACGTCTGTGCTGCCCTTTACAGGAGATGAACTCACACTGACTTGGGTAGTTGAATGCAGCCGCTTGTTTGCTGCTCCTGTAGGGTTCCTGTACCCCCACAGCTTGAAGTCCCAGAGCCCGTCTCGGTGGGGTTTTCCAGGACCGTCATACCTATTCTACGAGAAGGGCAACCACACGCTTTTCACAGGTTCAGGTTCTCCCCTCACTTCTGTATCTCTCAATGCTTCAGTAGAGAAGGCCTTCTGGACCTTCTTGTGGCAAGTGGTTGGGGGTGAGTGGGGAGGGGGGTGCAAATTTCACATGACAAATCCAGTCCCACATTCCCATGTAACCACTGCAACAGAACTAATCCCACCAAAAACTGGGGTCTATGTGTCCTCTCTTGAATCTAGGTGGGGATGTGGAGCTACGCCAGCCAATGGAGTATAATGGAAATAAGTTATGAGACTTTGAGGCTAAGTAGAAAAGGAGTATGACCACTCCCCCTCCTTCTCTCTCTCTCGCTGCTTGCTCTGGGGAAGCCAGTTCCCGTGCCGTAAGGACACTCAGCCCTGGGAAGAGGTCCTATAAGGAGGAACTGAAGCTTTCTGCCAATAGCTAACGGCGTTCTGATTCTGGGAGGGAGCCACTGGGAAGTGGGTCCTCTGGCCTCGTTCAAACCTTCAGATGATCGCCGCCCCAGCCGATATCTGATTACAACCTTAAGATCCCAAAGCAGAGCAGCCCAATCAAGCTACCCTTGACTTCCCAACCCACGGAGTTTATTTCGAGAGAATAAACAATTATTGTCATTTGAAGCCACTGTGTTTTAGGGGGATTTCTTATACAGGAATGGGTAATAAATACATATGCTCTGCTGATGGATACATACATATGTAATAAAACCAGAGACCAACGTGCATGGCTGTGGGTGCTATTTCAGGAGAGTTGTTACTTCTGGGAGTAGAAGAAAGAGATGGGACTGGAGAGGAGTCCAAAGTAAGCTTCAGAGGTATCGGTGATATTTTAGTTTTTTTAAAAAAAAAGATCTAAAGCAAATATGGCGCATGTTAAGATATGTGAAATCTGCCTGATATATACCCGAAGTATATTTGATGTTATTCTGTGCTTTTCTATAGGCTTAAAAAAAGTCAATTAAAATACTGAAGCTGAGGGGGTAAAATTAATACTTTTGCCTACATCACAATTTGCCAAGCTCGATCATACTCTAAATTCTCAATGGCAGAGTCCGGTTTCGGCCATTGGCTCTTTACTTGACCCTGTCCTGTCTTTAGATTTTCATCAGAGACTTCAAGATGGCCATGCTTGCCGTAGAGAAGGTGGCAGAAGAATGTCCCCAAGTTACTCGGGCCATCCTCCTCTAAATAGAGCCGAGGGAGTTTGTTTTCTACAGCTCCATGTACAGGAAGGGAGCTGTTCATAAGGTTTGCTGGTACAGGTTCTATCTCCATGAGCGAGATCATATATGACGGAATTAAAGGACCATAGCGTTATGGATCATAGAGTTTTAAGGCGGGAAGGGAACTCGCGTTCACCCTGTCTCCGTGGCAGGGAGATCTTTTACGGTGTCCCTGACAGCTCGTGATTCAAGCCCTGCTTCCACACCTAATGGTGATGGAGACTCACTCCTTCCCGGAGCAGCGCGTTCTGTGGAACAGCGTGGAAAGTGCTCAATTCCTACTGAACAGAAGCCCCTGTGACTCTCACCCACTGCTTTTAGCTTCTAGAGCAACACATAGAAAGTTTACTCCCTTCCACATGACAACCCTTTGAGTGTTTGAAAACAACAATCTGGTCCCTCTTCAGACATCCCTCCTCCCCGTAATGCGTCCTCAACGCCTTCAGAAAGCGAGGATTCTAGCAATTCTTCAATACCTGCTTCTATGCTAAGTGGTTTTTATCTCCAGGGTTTTATGTCATCTTCCAGCTTCCAGTGATTATCCACAGCACAGATAGGGAAACTGAGGCTCGGGGAATTGAAGTAACTTAGCCTACGATCACAGGGCTCGTAAAGCTGCAGAGCTCGGCAGCCTGACTGAGCCCGAGGTTTGTGGGACAGGGGGTCCTCGGAGGGCACTGCAGCCCTCCCTGCTTCCTCTGCTCGAACACGCAGCTCCTGAGATGGGATGCTGAGAAACGGACATGACATAATGAGCCCACAGCCCCTTCGTAAGATTTTAGCTCATTGGATCCTCTCTCCAACCCTCTGAGTGTTTGAGAAAGGCGTCCGAACTCACTTGTCGCAGATCAGGACAGCGGCTCAGCAAAATGGGTGGTGCGAGGAAACCAACCAGCCCTCGAGGAGGAGAATCGAGGTGCGAACCCAGATCCTCACATTCTGTGTCGGTCCTTTTGATGGTGCCGAATGCCCTTCCATGATCCAGAATCGCTTCAGCGTTAAAAACAGGTTCCACCCGAATTAATCCGGACTCAGTCTCATAATTGTTAATACATAGCCCCAGATGGCCTTAGCTTCGTTAGCAGCCCTTGACACTGCCCTGCGGTGTCCGAGACAGGTTCCGTCAGCGGGTGGCCCCCCAAACCTCTGTCTGGTTTACAGGTACACCCGTAACATCATCGTCTCGGGGCACGATTGATTTTACATGGCTCCTTGTAAACTTCCCACTTCCCTCCATCCCACTGAACCCCGTCCCAAGCTCTAGCCCGGGAGGGTGTTTGGAACTCCCACCGCATTGTCCCATATAGTAGCGACCTCCGTTAGCATCAGGCGACAAGTCCCTTGACGAGCACCTGTTGGCTCTCATCATGGAGTCCTCGATGCCACTGGGGAAAACACAAGGCTAAGAGTGGAGCCCAAGGAAACATGGTGGCAGAGACGGGAAGTCAGCCTGTGTCCAGATGCCTCTGCGGCACCATGACTGGGACGGGGCCCCAGCCCCCCGGGGCCAGAGTCCCTCTATACAGTGGGGGAGGGAGGTGAGATTGATGGGTTTGGGCAGAATGAGACACACAAGGAGACCCTCCTCACAGCCGCCTAACAGGAAACCATTCTAATTTATGACGGACCTGCCGGACACCGCAGTGAAGGTCACTCAGCGCCATTGCTTTCCCCCACCTTTGCCTCATTGGTAGGATTCCAGTTTGGAAAAACCCCTTGGTGGCTACCTGCCTCTGGAGCGTCCCCTCAACTGCGGGAGGCCCCCTCGCACCTTCTGCTTGCCTCTCACTAACCGCTTAGCGCACTCTCCTTCTCCCGTACCATTTCTCCCAAAGGGATGGTGTTTACAGACAGGAAAGCCATGGAGGTTACTGAGCTGCAAGGCCGGTAATCGATACCCCGAAACACGCCCTCTGAAGACCCCGATTGGAAGAGGGGTTCTCACAGACATGGTACTGAAGGAGCTCAGAGCAGACCACCACCCCCCATACCCCCCAGTCCGGCCTGGGCTGTGTCGGGGGACAGGCAGATGTTCGATGATGCATCCCTGACTTGGGGGCATAAGTGGGTGCGTTTCCTGTGGCTTTTTCTTCTTCAGACTTCAGGGCGGTGTGTGTGTGTGTGCAGGTTTTCTAGTCGTGCCGAGACCTGCTTTTCCCCCAAGCTGTGGTCCGTCCCGCTGCTAGAGGGTATTTATTGAGCTCCCGTTCGATTTCCAAACTCTGCGTGTGGCTGTGGGGGCCCCCGAGAAATGCCGGGGTTCTTGGGCTGACGAGAAGGCTGGGCGGCCAGGGCGGCCTGTCCTTTGAGAGCTGTCGTGGGAGGAGGTGGAAATAAGATAGGGAGGCAGAGAGGGAGTGGGGTGGACGGTGAGTTTGTGTTTGTGTCCTGGGAACTATAGAATGATCTAGAAACGTGGAATCACATGCCCACACACGGGCAAGGGTACATTCGGCAGCTGGGAATCTGGGGCGCAAGGGAGGGAGGCTTGGGTTGAAGATGAAGGAGGGGCCTGATTTCTGAACCAGCTGGGGGGGAGCCGGGATGGAGGGGTGTAGCCATGAGTAGGGAGTGTGGGGGTGTGGGAGCCCCCAGGTGCTGAGAGCGATCATGCAAAAGGCCACAGCTTCCCCATAATCCCAGGACAAGGTGTTCCTAGTCACAGACAGCCTTTCTAGTGGGTCAGGGGCCTGGCAGGGGACCTGGCAAGTCATGGGACTTAGAGGCAGCCCCCAAAGCTCAGCCAGTAACAGTTTCAGAAACAAACCTCTCTCTACGTCCCCCTTTTCTTCCCCATGGAAAGGTAATGTCTCTTTCAGTCAATGCCTAAATGTGCGTAGCAAAGATAACTACTTTTAATAGTGTAATTTGGGGTAAGGCCTAAAATGCATGTGCTACTGACAGATACAACCTCACGTGGAGTTTAGAAGGACAGGCTGTGGGTTTCACGGAGGCCTGGGATTCCTCCCAGCTCTGCTGTTGGCTTCTTAGGTGATTCCTATCACTCTCTGGACCTCATCTTCTTCGTCTGCAAACTGGGGATTACAGCTGACACTTTCTTTACAGGATTCTTGTAGGAATTGAAGGGGCCAATGCATTTTTTTGTGCAGTCATAGTTGCCAACCACCAATGAATAGCAGCTGTTATGACCCCACCGTGTAATCGAGTGGAAAGGGTTCATTGATCAATGGGTGACAGGGTCTCTATATAAGGGGACAAGCAAAGAGAACTCAGAGGACGCCAAGGGACTTAAAGAGGAAGGAGGGGAACTTAGCAAAGACCACCGAGGCTGGCAGCTGAAGGCAGAGGGGTGCAAGGGTCCACCACCCTGCCCAGAGGCACTCTGGGTCCCCTCGAGCACACTCAGTGAGGGATATTAACATGTTGTCAGTTCCCGAAGCAGGTGGCCGGGCTTCTGATCGTTTCTGTGGGTATTTCACTCGGGTAAAGGAAACTCATTCCCAGGGCAACTGCTGATTAAATATGTTTGAGCTTGAGACTTGTTCTCTGCCCTCAAGCCATATACAGTCTGAGTGGGGAGAACAAGTACCAGCACAGCAAGGAGAAGCCTGGTGGATTGGACCGGGCGTTCGCTGTGCATTGGAAACAGGGGCCCCACGGCTGGGACAGCCAGTGACCACCAGGAGAGGCATTTCCGGCTGAGCCTTGAAGAGTGGGGTCCAGGTAACCAGAGCAGATGGAAAGATGTCCTGCTGGGCAGGACAGCGAAACTAAGGGGGAGCCTGAAGAGCAGTGCAGAGACTTGCTCCCCTGGATGATGGGCTTGTGTCCCGCCCCCACGGGGGTGCTAGGGACATATGGGTCCCAACTGAACCTGGGGAAGGTTCTGATGAGGTGCAGCTCAAACTGGGTCAGGCTCTGGGGTGGGGGGGTGACTCATTGATTTTCTGAGGGATGAGGAAAGGAATTGAGAGAACAGAAGGGCAGGAAGGTCAAAGCACGGCTCCCTGGGGCTGAGATACCACCTCAGAAACCGCAAGGACGAGCAGGATGCACTTGGGGAGCAGGCAGGCTGTGGCAGGGGTCTTGTCAGGTGAAAGCTGGCACTTGAGCTATGGAGGGCGCCGTGGGGGAAGGGCCAAGTGGAGTGGGGGGGATCCTGATGGCTCTTTAAAGTAATAACATATCCTACTGCTAGTAAAAAATATAATTGAATCAACTCCCCATAAAGATGACAAACTCCTAGGAAATCAGACAGTAAGTCTACACGTGGGGGGTGGGGGAAGGCTTGGAGCTGGTGTGTTGTCTGACTCTGTTTTCTAGCCATTTTCCTCTCTTGCATCGAGCACGTGTGGACGGCTGTGTCCGTGAGCTTAGATTCGGTGCACAGCGACCCCGGCCTTTGGAGGTCACTGTGGCCACCAAGTTGTGGCCACCAAGTTGTTAAGCTGAATAATGACAGATAAGTGGCAGTTTTTATTTTCAGTTTTTGTCATTTCCACACGAACTATCTGAATGACAGAGCAATGAAATTGCCAGCATGAAACCCGTTAACTGTCTTCCTTCCGGTCCCCAAGCTCATTCCTGGGTCACTTTGCCTGAAGCTGGAACAACAGTAAAGCGTCTTCCTTGTAACTCGAGGGGGATAGGCTTTGTAAGTCATACTTTTAAGTCAATTAAAATCGGTTTATCTGGCTTCTTTAGACCATAGGAAAGTTAAAAGGTCATGATTTTTCTTGGCTCCAATTAAAGAATTTCCCTATGACTGACTCTACTGTTAATTCAACCTGTTCCTTTAGGAGATTTAAGCTTCTAGTGAAAAATAAAAAGTCAACCCCAAGGAGACTTAGAGTCTGAGCTGTGATTAAATTTATGCCTCGATTCAAAAATTATAGGTCACTGGGAGCCCCCTCCAGCCAAACTGAAGCCAGGTTTATAACCTCCCCGCCCCCCAACTCCACTCATCAGGATTAACAGTTAGTTTTAATTCAAACTCAGTGCAAGCAGGCCCTCCAGAGAGCCTCCCCCGCTTGGCACCGGGAAGGCATGCTCCCGGTGCCTCCCCGAAATTGGCACGCTAATTTCCCGACCATCAGCATCCAGCTCTTTTACCTGGGAAGTCCCCAAACGGTGACAAGCCCCATAGTTCAGGCAGAAGTGACAGAAGTGAAGGTCCCAGGGACACAGCCCTATTTACAAGCGTCCTCTGGGAATTTGGAACTGACCAGAAAATTCTAAATGTGGGTGTATTCAGAGAGGGCAATTCTATTCTTAGGACTCTACCTCGGGGAAATCCTCATACAGGCATTTGAAGGCATTTGAAGATCACTAGGGGGATGTTTATCAGATTTGAAGATCAAGTAGGAGGATGTTTATCACAACATTGCTCCCCAACAGCAGGAAGTAGGCAGGAACGTAATTGACCACCAAGGGAAGCAGGTCAAATACATGATAGTTCTTCACACGCAGGGGCTGACAGTCCGGCAAAAGAAGAAGGTGGATCTGTGTGGTGACAGGAAAACATCCTTGGCCAGCCGTCCAGTGAATAAAAGTCAGCTTCAGAATGGAATGGGATCCCGGCGAAAAAAATAATAGCATCGACGTACGCCACGATGGGGAGGAAGGTGCGCTCTGCGGTCAGAGTGGCTTGGCCTCGGACTCTGGCTCTGCCATTTACCAGCCAGCCACCGCGGCGCGAGAAGGGGGCCGGGTTTTCCTCATCTGCGAAAAGGGATCATAGCAGGGCCTGCCTCAGGGACGCACGAAAGGCTTTCAGACATATTATCCAGCTATTAGTACTGAGCAACTCTGGGGAGCTAGACTTGGAGAGAAGTGGGATTTAAATGTTTACTGTATTAACTTCCAGACCGTTTTATGTTTTTTGGAAGAATGTTTAACTAGAGGCCGTGTGTCTAGTAACGGATGACAGCTGCTGCCATGCCCTCCGTTGACTGAGGACTAAGGCATGGGGACCTCCAGATGCTCTGAGATGCTCCTCGTAGGTGACAAAGGCCTTGGTCCACAGGAAAGCCAGGCCCGTTGAAAAGCACAAAATTCTCAGCACAAAGGACTCTGTCCAGCCCCCCCCCCCCGCCCACTACAAGGCTTGACCAAACTCCAGCGTGGTTTCTAGCAGCCCAAAACTGTGTCCCTAGGCTGACCCGAGCCATCTTAAAATGCCTGTCTCAGCGAGCTCGACACCGTCAAAAGAATTTTCTGTTTGTTCCATCTAAAACCCCGACTGCCTCCCAGTCCCAGATGTCTTTTTTCTTAGAGCAGTTACTTTAGAACAATTGCAATTACAAATCTTTTCTCGGCCCCTTAAAAACGTACATCTTGCACCACCCAGAAATGTTTCCTCAAGGACCTGGGAGCCACCTCGATGCAACGCCGACACCAAGGGTGATGACTCCCTTGATGCCCAGCCTGGTGGGAAAGTAGGAGCCCCGCTCTGGTGGGTGCCTTGCTCCAGTTGGCAAACTATCTCCGGTCCTAAAGGTAGGAGAAGCCAGTCTCTCCTCTGGATAAGCACCAAATAGCAACGCAGACGGCCTGATCACACTGACCACCCCCACCCCGCCGCGTGCCCTGTAGTAGCTTTCCTTTAACACAGGCCAGTGTTTAAAAATTCTCGCATCTTCCATCTCAGTGTAGCAGAGCTCAGTTGTATGCTGAAAGCTCTCCCCACCACTGTCCCTCTCACAGAAGCTGCCTACTTCTGTTTCTTTTCGACACCACCGGTCGGGGGAGGGGGTAGCTTGGTCCAAAGGAAAGCCATGACCTTGGAGGAGGGAAGCCTTGGGACTTACCCTAGTAGTATTTGCTAAATCTCTGCCTGCCAGGAAACACGGGAGGAAGGAGGTAGTGGTGGCTCACCATGCAAAAGCCAACTGAACTATGCAAAAATGGCTTTCCCCACGTGAGCATTAGAATAGCTCCTTTCCTGAGTACTCTGCGGAGTCTTGGGAAATGGGCTGAGTTCTCAACATACAGCCTCTCATAAATCCTTAGAGCACCTCTGTGAGGGAAGTGCCATTATTTTCTTGGAATCGAACCCTCAGGAAGATTCTGGAATTTGCTCAAGGTCACACAGCTCCTAAGTCGCGAGCCCAGGGGCCAAACTCGGTGTCCCTGTCTCCCTAGGCGTCTGCAGGGCTAAGATAGAAGGCACGGTAGAACGTTCAGGAAGTATAGCTGAAACCCAGTCTTCTGGAAAGTGGTCTCTCCATGGGGAGTAGCCGGGTCTTCCTATACGCAATCCAAAAATGGCCTTACGAAAATGATAAGCCACAGCACACATCTCTGTGGTTCGACATTCAGGCTTATTCCCTCAAAACTGGGTGTCAGGCCCCTGAAATGGGGGGGGGTCATCTGACAGAGTGTAGAATGCTGCCTTCTCTTCCTCATAGAACCTGTTGGTCTCTGAAGTGTCCTCTCTTGAGTCTCACTCCCCAGCTAGGACATCAGCTCTGTGCGGGGAGGGGTTTTGTCTCTTCAGTTAACTTATCTGTCCCCAGTGTCTATGAGCGTGCTTGGCCCACGGTTGGCACCCAGTATAAATATATGTCCAAAAACGGGAAAAAGGAAGGAGAGGAGGAGGGAGGGAGGGAGAAATAAAGGAAATTCTGGAACTGAAATGGGATTTAGAAATAGAGTATGTCAAATTTAATCCCCACTTGCCCCTAAACTTCATGATGAGGGGCTGTGGCCCAGACAGGTAAGAGACTGGCCACAGCAGGGACAGGTCTCTTCTCTTCAGCCAGGTCAGTCATGGTGATGGCAGAAGAGGGGACCAGCTTTGAGAATAGCCTGGATATTCCAGAGTTTCTCAGCCTTGGCCCTGTTGACATTTTGGGCCAGAAACGTCTTTGTTGTGGACTGTATATGCATCGAAGGTGATGAGCCACGTCCCTGGCCCTCTACCCACTTGACGGGGGTAACACTGCCCCTTCCTCCCTCCCTCTGAGTTGGAACAGCCACAAAAGTCTCTAGGTGTTGCCAGATATCCTGGGGGCAGTGGCAAAGGAAGGGGGGCTGGGGGTGGGGGCCAAAACTGGCCCCAGAACGTCGGGAACCATCAGTAGGTAATGGAATGACTGGCTACTTAACTAGGTAAGAAGGGGTAATTAAACCTAGTGCTTCCGTTTAGGAAGCGGGAGGCACCTCAGGCTTTTCGGGGGACGCAAAGCCATTGCACACACACTGTGAAGAGAAGAGGAATCTTGGGATCTGGTCTGGTTCCGAACTCCAGAAGCAGAGGCATATTCATCGACACGATGACTCAGGAGATGGATATTCTCATGTTCTGCCTGCTGTTCCAGGTAAGAATTTAAGAAATTTAATAAGAAAATTGATCTGTCCGCACATGGTGAAAGAGAATCAAATGAGCAACAAGCCAGGCAGATTCAAAAGCCTCAAATTCTTCTCCCTAATACCAGCACAGCCATCTCTGAGTGCAATTACGAACTTGAAACCCCGCAGGGGAATTCAGTGGAAATCATTTAAATATTTATTTGATGTGGAACCTCTGACCCAGGCAATTCATAGAGCAATTAAAGAAGGAGGGCCTGGAAGATTTGACGGAACGCAGTTTTGAGTTTTGCTGGAAAATGGTCAGTACAAATAATAATGAGTGGCATCTTAAATCAGATCTAAGCGTGAATAAAAATCAAAGATCCCGTAGGCCCCAGTACAGGAAACTGTATTATCCAATACACGGTGCTCACTAACAACCTGGGGGAGAAAGTAAATCTGACTTTAGATTTCTATTAAATTTGCAGACAATACAAAATGCATGACAAATGGCAAATGCCGAAGATAAATTAAAGTCAAAATTACCAAAGGAACTGGACATTTGAGAACCCCGCGCAGAGCTAAATAAAATGGCATTGCGTGAGGAAAGGGAAAACATTTCAGTGTTGGGTTTGATCATCTCTGAGAATCTGAGGAATCAGCAGGTATCCGGGAGAGGTAGGGGGCTGCTGGCGAAGCCAAAGGAAACTGGGCCTTCCTCCAACATACCTTGGAAGGTTGGCTTAAGAACTTAGTGTATTGGGTTTTTTTGGTTTTTTTTTTAAGATTTTATTTATTTGACAGAGAGAAACACAGCGAGAGAGGGAACACAAGCAGAGGGAATGGTAGCGGGAGAAGCAGGCTCCCTGCTGTGCAGAGAACCCGATGCGGGGCTAAATCCCAGGACTCTGGGATCATGACCTGAGCCGAAGGCAGACGCTTAATGACTAAGCCACCCAGGTGCCCCAGTGTATTGGGTTTTAAGGAGAGTTATTTTGCAGCAGAGGTAGCGGGAAGTGGCACATACAGACCCGCTGACCAGCAATCCCAAGTCAGGGGTACTGTTTTGCTAAAGATACAAGGAACTCTGGTGAGGTCCAGACCCTCATCGGGCTACCAGGTGATTCGGTGCTTTCAAGCCATGATCCTGACTCCGTCATCGTCACCATCATCGTCAGCACCAGTACCAACAACAATACCTATTGAGCTCCTACAGAGAGCCCAGACTCTGTTAGAAGAAATTTATTTAGCTTTAAAAAAAATAATCTATGACAAAGGCTGGTGAACATCTATGTTTACTGGAAAGCATGCTTTCGCGTTTATACTGAAGAAAAGAGCCCTTGACGAAATATACAACAGGAAGCTAAAGATTGGTATAATGGAAAAGACTTCTCTTTTTCTAATAACATAGAATAGTATAAAAAAGCACTTTAAGATGCTTATAGAGGACACTAATCGTGTTAATTCGACTTCAGTAAAGAATATAAAATGCTTAAGTCATTTTTTTAGGTTTTGTTGTGTTTTTTTTTGTTTTGTTTTGTTTTGTTTTGTTTTTTAATCCTCATAGCAATCCTTCCGAACGAGGAAACTGAGATGCAGAGAGTTTAAATGTTTTGGCCAAGGTCACACAGTAAATGGTGGGAAGGGATTAGCAACCCATATTCTTTGGGCAACAAACTGCAGCAAGAAGAAATCAGAGAGAAAACCTAGAAGATTCCCAGCAAATTTGAGAAAAGAATTCGATTCTTGTTTGTAGGCAAATTCTATTTGTTGGCGCTAGTCAGAAAAACATGACATTTGCCTTCAATATACTCCTACCTCCTTTTTCAGAATCTGCCCCTATTGCTGACGGATTTATTGGTCTGTAAGAAAAAACTTAGTCACAGTAGCTTAGACAAATAGGGATTTATTTGTCACATGTAGTAAGAAGACGGATGTGGACAGATGCTAGCGATGATCTCCCATTTTGGCAATGTTGGGGCCGACGTCCCTGTATTTTTGAGCGTTTCTCTCATGGCCACAAGATGGCTGCCAGAGCTGGATGAACGTCTATGTTCAAGGCAGGAAGAAGGTGGAAGGTCAGAGCCATCTATATCTGTTCCTTTAGCAGGAAGACCAAAGCTTTCCCATGGCTACAGGCTAACTTCCATGTAGGTCCCATTGGCCAAAATAGGTCACGTGCCCAGTTCTGCCCCAGAGGAGACTGGGGAAGTGGGAAACAGGACTATTAGGATCGAGGTGAAGCCTCCATGCTCCACTGGGGGAGGCTGGGCCCTGAGAGTAGCAAGAAGGGAAGGAGAAGGGGCCACTGGGAAGTAGTTCAATGTATCTACAACAGGCGCCTTCTCTCCTTCTCTCTTCCCCTCAACCAAGCAACTGGGTTCCCACTGGGCCTTGACCTGAGTAGCTGACATGCTCTAGCTAAAGGGTGAGTCACTAGGGAGCTGACAGGACTTCACAGTAGTTCATTTTCAATAAGGTGTCTTCAAAGGAACTTAAATCATAAATCTGTAGAAATAGATTCTGGAAAGTCATCCCTTTGCAGGAGCAAACATCGATGGAAGAGTTTAAATGTTCACTGGGGTGAAGCTCTGGTAGGCATTTATTTCTGGGCAGTAAATAGAATCAGGCATTCCAAACATGGAGTTAGGACTTGGGGGAATCACTCAAACGGGGAGGATTGGCTTTCGTACCAGGAGATGATGCCGGGCAGCTTTTTAGAGCATTAAACTCATAGTTACCATATGATCAAGCAATTCCACTCCCAGGTACTTACCCCAGAGAAAGGAAGACGTATGTCACACGAAGACATAAATGTTCATAGCAGCTTCCTTTATTACAGCCACAAACAAAGCACAAAGCAAAAGGAAACAACTTCCGCAGCCGGCAATTAGAAACAGACCAAATATCTGTCAACTGGTATATAAGGAAACAAATTGAAACGCAGTCAGAAGATAGAAGACTATCAGAAGAAGGGAACAAACATCTGATACATGCAACAGTGTGTTTGAATCTCCAAAGCATTACTTTGTAGATGAAAGACACCCATCACAAAAGACTGTAGACGGTCGAATGCCATTTATATGAAATTCTAGAAAAGACAAACTGATCTGTAGTAACAGACAGCGTATCAGTGATTTACTGAAGCTGGGGGTACATTCGGGGGGTGGATGGAAAGTTATTGATTGAGGCGGTTGCACACATTTGTCAAAATTCAACAAAGTGTATCCTCAAAACAGATGCCTTGTAATATGTCAATGATATGTCAATAAAGTTGGTTTGTATTTTGAAAAATCCTATCCCTGTCTCCATTTTCATGTTTGCTTTTTTCTTTTTGTTTCCTTTGTTTCTAGCCAAGTTACTTTGGAAAATACCAACTTTGGTGGAACTCCAGGAAAAGTGGTATTTTCCCAATACCTACAGGAGAGGCAGAGTGCCTTCGAGATTGCTGTGACATTCAAGGCAGTTGCCCAGATGTGACAACTGAGAGAGACAGTATGATGGTTAATTTTATATGTCAACTTGGCTGGGCCTCAATACTTAGATATCTGGTAAAATGTTATACTAAATGTTTCTGTGAAAGTACTTTTTAGATATGATTAACATTTAAATCAATAGACTTGAGGGAAAACAGATTGCCTTCCATAATATGGATGGGTGAGAGGAGGAGGGGCAAGATGGCGGAGAGGTTGGACACCCTGTTGCAACCTGTCCCCAAAAGTGAGCTGGATATCTGCCAGACCATGCTGAACACCCATGAAATCAGCCGGAGGAGCAAGACTTTTCACTTCTGGATCTCTACGGGAGCAGAAGACAGCAAAAGAGAGAGTGCACCCTGCATGGATCGTGGGCGAAATATCCAACTATACATCCTCCCATCTACCTCCCATCAAAATGAGTGGGAGGAGGAACACCCAACAGAGGAAGAACCCAGAGACTGCGCCCTCTCCCTCAGAACTATTAGACATGGACATTAACAGCATGTCAGAAAGGGAATTCAGGCTGACAATTATCCAGGTAATGGTTAGGATCAATGAGAACATAATATGGATGGGTCTTACCCAACCAGTTGAAGGCCTTATAGAAAAAGACTGACCTCCCCCAAGCCAGAGGGAATTCTGCCCACAGTCTGCATTTGGATTCTACAACTTGGCCCCGTCTCCAGCCTGCTGGACTAGCCCATCAGATTTTGGACTTGAAAGTCTCCACTATTGTTTGAGTTCATTCTTTAAAATCTCTCGGTAGGGGCACCTGGGTGGCTCAGTTATTAAGAGTCTGCCTTCGGCTCAGGTCATGATCCCAGGGTCCTGGGATCAAGCCCCGCATCGGGCTCTCTGCTCAGCAGGGAGCCTGCTTCTCCCGCTACCATTCCCTCTGCTTGTGTTCCCTCTCTCACTGTGTTTCTCTCTGTCAAATAAATAAAATCTTTAATAAAATAAAATAAAATAAAATAAAATAAAATAAAATAAAATCTCTCGGTAGATAGATGGGTAGATCGATCGGTCAATCTGTATGTATTCACATATACACACATCATCTCTCTGGAGAACCATGACTAATGCAGACTGGTAAAAATTAGGTGTGGATGAGGTAAAGCTCTAGGCCCTTAGTATACACGTTGTTGCACCAGGGTCAGCAATGAAGAGTCGTGATAGAGAGGGAGGGCCTGCCCCATACTGCCAGGTTTCTGATGCCGGCTGCTTGACCATAGGCGCATGTCTACATGTTCTAAGACTCTCCCTCCCCGAGAAAGGGAAAAATGAAATCATGTACTTGTTAATAAGGGTGAAATGAGATATCGATACAAAGCGATTCTCACTTTATCATAGTGAGAGGGTCACATAGAGTTAGGTCTCCTGACTTCTGGAGCACTACTCTTCTCACTGCCTCTGGAAGCCTCTGGAAGTGTCCCCTCCTTTGTCTTAGATGACAACCAAACTGACCCCACTCTGAACCTTAAGAGGATGAACACTAGTTCCTGAACTTAAACTAGAATTCCGATTTTGGTGGAAAAGATTGTCACATTATTATATTAGGTGCTATAATCAATCACTTTTAAGCAGCTTCCAACTAATCTGAGCTGACATTATTCTCCTCGTCCCGGTGGTCAGCAGGCTTCAAGAAATGCCACGCACGCCGCAGGACACTACTCTACCACAGGACCCAACCCTTCCCCAGCACTCCCGAGAGGCCGTGCTGGGAGGCTCCATGTGTGCACTTGACCCACCAGGCACCCTTGTTCCCGTCGTAATGTGATATATTGGTCTGAATACCTGGGCGGCCCAGTGCTAGGCGCCGTCCAGAAGGCGCATAAGAGAGATGAATGGAGGTACCTTGATTTGATAAGCCAAATCAGATTAAACTAATAGCATTTCAGAGACCTTCCTGAATAATATTTTCCTTAGGAACGCACTACCGAACCCAGTTGCAACTTTGCCTGGCTAGAGTTGAGAAGCCATGGCCCAGAGAAGAGAGGGATGATGATTTGGAGATAACTGTGCTTTGCGTTGGCGCAGTTCTTCTCCC
>CM053616.1:10213810-10237822 GCA_028646535.1 Procyon lotor | reverse complement strand
CGGTCACTCAGAAGACCATGGGAGTAATCAGTGAAATGCCAGGACTGTTCGGATTTCGAGGAGGATCCCACGGTAGGATGATCCAGTAGACAGATCTCAGAAAGATCTTTTCAGTTTCAGACACTGTGGGCTATATTTTGGGATTCTGGCCCTCCCCACTGTAGCCAAGACTATGAGCCCCTCCGGAAAGCAGATCAATGCGTTCCCACAACTTCTGCCCTCTCCCACAAGCAAGCAGGGAGGCGATGTGCAAAAACCTAGAGGCAGGGTGGGGTGGGAGTGGGCAACAGCTGAAAACAAGCAAGCAGAGAGGTCTGCGGTGAGATTTCGCCCAAAGGCCTCTAAAAATTATCCCCGATACCCATTCTAAAATTATTTATAGTATACTTTTTGCGCCTTCTGGGAGATGAAATTTATCAAACCCCAGAGAAGTTCTGGAACTACAAAGAAGTCCAGTTTTACCAGGCTTACACTTTGGGAATCAGATGGATCGGAGGTCGACTCTTGGCTCTCCCAGTCACCATCTGGGCATCGGTATAAGTCATTTAATCCTTCCGGGCCTCAGTGTTCACATTTATAAAATGGGATAAATAACAAGTCCTCAGACAGCTGGGGAGGTCACAGGAGCAAAGTACAGACCACCAGGCACAAGGCCGGGAACATAACAGCTGCTCACAAGGGACAGCTGTCAGGTACATGATTACCTCCTGGGGGGAGCCAAGTAGCCTGGGGCATCGGGTTAGGCACTGAACAAGGAAACTGTGCTATCTTGAAGCTCACAATGTGAGATAAAAATTAGCTTGCCCTGGGGTCCCCGGGTGGCTCAGTCGGCTGGGCGTCTGCCTTTGGCTCAGGTCCTGATCATGGAGTCCCGGGATCCAGCCCCACACTGGGCTCCCTGCTCAGTGGGGAGTCTGCTTCTCCCTCCCTCCCTCACTGCAGCCCCTGTGCACTCTCTCCTCTCTCTCTCTCTCTCTCAAATAAATGAATAGAATCTTTAAAAAGAAATCAGCTTGCCCTAATTATATTTCTCCATCATTAATTAAAATAAATAAGCCGCTGCCAGTCGATAAATACAACATGACCTCATTTAATCCTCTTAACACCAACTCAATTTATAGACAAAGAGACGGGGATGTGGATGCTAAGTATCTGGCCTGAGGTCACAGAGTTGGGCCTGCGTGGCCGCGGCCCGATTAGAACCCACGCACATGCTGCGTAGGAGTGCCCTATTCCCGGCCGTATTCCCCCACAGCCTTCTCCTTTTGCTCTGTCCCAGGCCTGGAAATCTCGGGGTGTCTCATTGCGGCAGGACCCTCCCTCCAGTCCTCCACAGACACCAATGTGTAAATGACCCGTCACAGCCAGCATGGCCCCTCAGCCTCAAGCAGGGACTCCCAACCTGGGCTATGATGGGCCGCGGTAGAGATGGTCCTGTTTCCAGATTTCAGGAAGTCGCCTTAAAAATATACACTTACCCTGGAAGAAGCTGAGAAGATTAACAAGAAGTCAATGTTCCACTGATTTAAGCTGGAATGACATCGATCCTCTGTGGTAATACTACTTATTTCAACTATGCTCAGAAATTTCTGATGGACAGTTCCTTAGGTCTTTGATGAGTGAAAATGGGAAAGCTAAGCAATATGGTCTGTTTCGCAATAAAAAGTCCATCAAAACCCGAGTTCTGTGGGAGAAATTAATTTTTAAAATGCCCGTAGCGATGAAATGTCTGGGAGTCACTGAGCTAAAAGGAAAAGCACAGGGCGCCTGGGTGGCTCAGCCATTAAGCGTCTGCCTTTGGCTCAGGTCATGATCCCACAGTCCTGGGACTGAGCCCCGTGTCGGGCTCCCTGCTCAGCGGGAAGCCTGCTTCTCCCTCTCCCTCTCCCGCTGCTTGTATTCCTTCTCTCGCTGTCTCTCTGTCAAATAAATAAATAAAATCTTTTTAAAAATAAAAGGAAAAGCATAAATCATGGAATATCAAGCACAAGACAGGTACCTGAGGATCTGAGGGGAAGGGTCATGGGGTTTGAGACCCTAGGGGCCCATCTGCTCATCCCTTCTTTTCAAGGAACCCTGCCCTGCCCCAAGTCCCATGGCGTGGACACTGTCACATACATCCCCGTGTGTTCCTAACCCCTGATGAGGGTTGACTGCACCTTCTGGACTCATTCATCTATGAGCTGTGCGGCAGGGTCAAAATAATGAGCTGAGTGGACCGTGTATCACCCTTGGAAATCAGGAATTAGGAAGTGAGAGGTGGACATAGTTTTCAGCAGAGGTAGAACACAGGAGGCCACAGACAAAAAAGTTGTCTCCCATAGCAGGGGCTGGGGAGATAACTCTCATATAGCAGGTGGATGTTTTGTGGGAATGGAAACCCACGAGTGGGCAGGGAAGCAGTCCAGAGTGGGGAGAATGGAGCAGATGTGGAGAGGAGGGAACACCTCACGGGCAGTGGCTCTAGGGGAGACTGAGGCCAATCCTAGCTCCCGTAAGACCTGGACATATATTTCGTCCCCTGTGGAGTGGAGAGCCTGCTGGGGCAAACAGCCATGGAATTTCCTGGAAATTGCCACGTGGGAGTGGAGAGAAGACGGGCACACGGGGGTGTGGCCCTGGAAGTCCCCCACGGGAATGCCGAGTCAAAAATGAATGACCACGATTCTGTTGGCCAGATTATTTTGCTGGATATCACTTTTTGTCTCTCTTTTCCCTCTATTCCCTGTACTGTGATAAACTGGAGGATTGGTCTCATTACTGCTCCCTGCCACCCGGTCTTCTGGGACAGGGCTCCCCTGCCCCTAGACTCTGGGCGGGGCCATGTGACTTGCTTTGGCCGATGGCGTAAGAGGTAGGCGACAAGGGGTAAGTTCTGAGGTAGGCATTCAGAGACCTTGTGTGTTGTATCTCCAGCACCGTCAGGAGAGGGGCGAGCTCTGGCCAGCCCACCGCTTTCAGCAGGGGGAGAGAAACCCGGAGCGGACTTAAACCCAGCCTTGGTCAGGCGTCAGGACCAGCAGGACTGACATGAGAGCTGCAGAGCCACCCTAGGTCCCCCCGACGCACATGAAAAACTAATGCCACTGAAATGTTGTGTCCGTCTGACACTTAAACTTTTGGGGAAGTAGAAAAACAGTAAGATCCATTTAGAAAGATTGGATTAAGTGTTCCTAATTTCCCACACTGATAATAGAGTTTAGCACCCCATTGAGCCTAAAGGGTGCTGGCCGGAGGAGATAGCAAGAGATTCCCTAAGGGATACAGATCTCTGGGACAGAGCTGGGCTATACGTCCGGTCTTTCCCGTCCACGAAGAGATTCCCCTTTCTGCCGGCCTTGCAGAATTTCATTTCACTTTAGTAAGTAAAATTGGTAAGACTCTCCTCATGCTTGAGGTACGCTTGGCTGGTTTGGGCAGCTGTCCACAGAGGGACAAGCCGAGCCAGGCCCCTGACCATCAAGGCCACAACTCCCGGGCTCTCTTACATTCTCTTACACTTACCCGTGACCTTGTGGTTGCCTTGTTTACCAATGAAATATGAGAGGAAGAGGTAAGTGCTACATCTGCGCCGTGGGTTTACTTCCCCCTTCCTGCCAGCTGCGGTCCGGGACCAGGACCGACCCCATGAAGTGTGGTCCCCGCCCCAGCTGCTCATCTTCAAGCCTTGTCTCACTCATCTACACCGTGATAAAGAGCTTGTGCCAGAATGCAAAACAGCTAGCTCAACGGACGTCTTTCTTTTTCCCACAGCAAGATGTTCTTGATGAAGGAAGAAGTGCCTTCATTTCCATTTCGGTACAAGCTCCTCGTCCCTGCATGGAGCAGCCCTTAGACGAGAGGCACAGGATGGAATGAACCTGAGTTCCTGAATATTCGTGAGGAACACAGCTGCTTTCCAATTGAGACATCCGTCCTGGACTGCAACGAGATAGAGACACAGACCTGTCTTCTTCTTTTTTTTTTTATTATTTTTTGTAAAAAGATTTTATTTATTTATTTGACAGAGAGAGATCACAGGTAGGCAGAGAGGCAGGCAGAGAGAGGGGAGGAAGCAGGCTCTCCTGTGAGCATAGAGCCCGATGCAGGGCTCGATCCCAGGACCCTGAGATCATGACCTGAGCCGAAGGCAGAGGCTTTAACCCGCTGAGCCACCCAGGCGCCCCACGGACCGGTCTTCTGAATGTGGCATCGCATCGTGAGATTTCTTTCTCAGAGCAGCATAACTTTCCCCTAAGGCAGTGGGGTTGATCATCTCTAACTGGCAGGGCTGTGTGAAGATTTTAAAAGGCATAGACGAGGGGCACCTGGGTGACTCGGGCCATTAAGGGTCTGCCCTCTGGCGCTTGGGTGGCTCAATTGGTTAAGCAACTGCCTTCGGCTCAGGTCATGATCCCGGAGTCCGAGGATCAAGTCCCATATCGGGCTCCCAGCTCTGTGGGGAGTCTGCTTCTCCCTCTGACCTCCTCCCCTCTCATTCTCTCTCTCACACTCTCCTCAAACAAATAAAATCTTTTTAAGAAATAAAATATATTGAGATTAAAAAAAAAAAAAGGGTCTGCCCTTGGCTCAGATCATGATCCCAGGGTCCTGGATTCAAGTCCGGCCTTGGGCTCCTTGCTCAGCGGGGAGCCTGCTCAACCTTCTGCCTGCTGTTCCCCTTGCTCTCTCTGTCTGACAAAGAAATTTTAAAAATCTTTAACAATAAATGAAAAAAGATAAGGCACAGAAGGTTATCCAGGTAGAATCTGTTTGAGCTCATTCAATACTGGCTAAATCAAACATGCTATGATTTCTTTCTCTAGCTAATAACACTCCACTGACTTTCTGGGTAGGGGATAGGACTCAGGCTCCCAGTCTGCAGGTCACTGCACCTGTTCCTATCTACGGAGTCTCTTCTCTGTGCTGAGGACTGGACCAGGCACTGTGGATGCAGCCCTGAGCAAGACTGACGCCGTCACTGGCCTTACGGGGTGCCAAAGCAAGTCAGAGGTCCGAGCCCAAGACAGGGTGCAGACAGCCCGTGTGCTGGGATGCTTACAGGAAGATCAGGAGTGGGTTGAGGGACCCGGGTATTTCTCAGCCTCCAAGAGACCCAAGCATGTGCGGTTTGCCTGAATTAGCAGAAGGATTGCCCTTGTGGTACAATTGTTCCTACACTTTAATGTGCTTACAGTGGTTTTTACACGGTCTCACAGGGGCAAAGCATCATTTAAAGATCTTAAAATAGGGGCGCCTGGATGGCTGAGTGGGTTGAAGCCTCTGCCTTCTGCTCAGGTCATGATCTCAGGGTCCTGGGATGGAGCCTTGCATCAGGCTCTCTGCTCAGCAGGGAGCCTGCTTCCCTGCCCCCCACCTGCCTCTCTGCCTACTTGTGATTTCTCTATCTCTGTCAGATAAATAAATAAGATCTATTAAAAAAAAAAAAAAGAACTGGGAAAAAAAAGATCCTAAAATAATCTTGATTAAACAAAGGGAAGGAACATTTTTTTTTTTTTAAAGATTTTATTTATTTGCCAGAGAGAAACACAGCGAGAGAGGGAACACAAGCAGAAGGAATGGTAGCGGGAGAAGCAGGCTTCCTGCCGAGCAAGGAGCCCGATGTGGGGCTCGATCCCAGGACTCCGGGATCATGACCCGAGCCGAAGGCAGATGCTTAAGGACTGAGCCACCCAGGCACCCCAGGAAGGAACATTTTTTGACAACTTAATCTGTAAAGATGAAGGTTGAATGCTCCTCCAAAGACCCAAGGTCATGGAAGGCATTTAAAGCTGATCATTTCATTGTTCAGGTATCAGATACACATTAAACACGACTGTGATCCAGGTTCTCTGCAGGATCATAGGGGGACAAGACCAGTAGAAGTTCATGGCCAAGTGGGAGGCAGTAAATCTATGGATGATCACCTAACCGTGGAATATCTGCTTACTGGTGGGACGGATGCAGAGCCTGGGAACCCAGGCCACATGGAGTCAAGGCCAAGTGTGGACTTTTCTTCCTGATGGTCTTTGGGGTCATTCCCTCGGGAGAGCAGTACTGCATTTCTGGGGCTAAAAACGTGATCTTGAAAAAAGCATTTTTTGGTACCTTAGGCCCAGACACATGTGTGGAAATACTCCTCCAAGCCCAGGGACAGTCCGTCATGCAATGTGCCATGTAATCGTCTCTGAATGGCACATAGTGAATCACCAGCTATGGGGGTGGGGGGGATGTAGCATTTCAACTTCTACAGTATCCACACCGGAGCTGACAAGGAACACCAGGGACCCACTAGGGACCCACCCGCCAGACAGGTCAGCAGCCCTGGTGAGGAACAGCCCTGCAGGAGCAGCAAATCTCCCCAGCGCTGCCTAAGCCCCGGCAACAGCGCCGGCCAGCTTCTGTTTATTGCTGTCTTGCTGCGCTGTTCATTCCCTTTGTTTCTGTGGCAGGGGAACCTTTGTATCCGTGGCAGTGGAACCGCGGGAGTTGGGCCCTTGACCATTCTTCACATCTGAGAACAGAAGGAGCAGAGGGAAGCTGAGCCACTCTAGAAAGGAGTGCGAGTGGCAGTTTAGGGACAGTTCTAGCTTTCTGGTAGACGCAGCCTGGGGAACTCGGCATAGAAGCAGCTTCTTCATGAAAGCAATATGCTCAGGAAAGGGGACCAGGTGTATAATAAAATTATTGTTAGCTCTGTTCACATAACATACCCTTCCTGCTGCGACCTGCATCTCATCAGACAAGAGGGCAAGGGCATCTCCGAAATGCCCTTTCAGGGGTGGGATGAGGGCATGATTGGTAGTGGCGGTGAGAAGGGGGGCACGTAAGAGGGACGCGAGGTCCGGAGGTCTGCGGACTGGGCCCTCGAGGAGGGAGGTGGTCCACGGAGGGGGAAAGGTGTGAGAATCCCAAGTCCCTCGCTCTACTGGTTCCAACTCCTCCGGCAAAGCCCAGCCTGAAAGCGTCCTTCCTCTGTGCCTCCCCTGCCCCACCCGTGGGATCCGGCCCCGGGGTCTTGCCCGCCCCTGGCGGGATCCGAAGGCGGCTCACTCGGCAGAGCCCCCGGGGTGAAATCGTGTTGGAGCGGAGGCGTCGAGGACGGGCAGAATTAATCCAATGGGGTCCGGGGCGGGGGACGGGATTGATTACGAGGGCAGGTGGAGAGGGGCCGTGGGCGCAGCCTTTCCCCGCCCTCGGCCGGAAGATGGATGAATTTCTGGGACCGCCGTCCCAACGCCGCAGCTCGCAGCAGGGAGACGTCAGAGCGCTCGGGGCCTCGGGAGAAGAGCCCCCCGGCGCATCCCCCCCCGCCCCGCGCCCGGGCTGCCGTATAAAGTCGGGGACTCGTGGAGGCGGCGGCGGCAGCGGCGCGGGTGCGGCGGCGGCGCTCTCCGAGTCCGGGTCCTCGCGCCACTGCTCCGTGGGGAGAGCGCACTCCGCCGGCCTCACCGCGCGCTCCAAGGGCTTCCCGCCGGGACCATGCGCGGCCGAGAGCTCCCTCTGGTCCTGCTGGCGCTGGTCCTCTGCCACGCGCCCCGGGGGCCGGCCGCCCCGGTGCCGGTGGGCGCAGGGACCGTGCTGGACAAGATGTACCCGCGTGGCAACCACTGGGCGGTGGGTGAGTGTCCCGCGCGCTCCAGTCCTCGGCGGAACCCCAGCCCTCTGCACCTTTGCACTCCGCTCTCCCCGCGCGCCCCTACCCCCTTGCCGTCCCGGGCGGCCGGCGGTCCCGGAGCGGCCTCAGCCAGCGCCGGTGGTCCTCTCCCTCTCGCCTCCCTCTTCCCGCGGGCGCCCGGGCCGGGTCTCCGAGCCAGCCAACCTGCCCTCTCACCTCCCCCACACCTCCTTTTATCTGCCTCGTCTCGCACGGTTCTGCCCTTGGACGACGTAGGGAGCCAGGTCCCCGAGCGCGGCCCGGAGCCCTGGGGTTCCGACCGCCGGTTGCGCCCCGGGCGCCGCGCAAAGCCACAGGTGTGGGAGCCAGTCCTGGGGTCCTGGGCTGCTCAGCGAGCGCGCCCGGGATGCCGCCCCTCGTCTGTGGATCGTCTGACTTCCCTCGGTCCTTCCGCCACGGTGGCGAGCTCCTCTCCCCTGCCCTTTGGCCCAGCCCTCCCTCATTCCCTCTGGCAGGCTCCCGGCACCCGCTCCCCACGCCGATCCCGGCCTCACCGTCCCCGGGACCCCGCAGTCCTCCGTTTCTCTAGATCTGCGGACTTCCCTGGCTCCTCCCCCCTTCCCTCTGCCCACACGTCCCGGCCTCCAGGCCGGGCCCCGGAACCCCAGCGGCGGCGGGGAGGGCCTCCTCCGGGGGGCGGGCGGCGGGGCGCGACCCTACAGCTTTCCCGCATCTGGTGGGAGGGTAGCGGCGCCGCCACCTGGCGCCCACCCAACGTCACCCGGGGGCTCTCCCCCGCGCCCAGCATAGCCTCTGTCTGGCCGATGCCAGGCTTCCAGCTTCCCTGAAGCCTCCCCAGGTGGCCGGCTACCAGGGCCCCAACAGTTCCAGAAGCTGGTGGATCCCAAGGAGATGGTGGGTGGTGGTGCTGGTGGTGCTGGTGCCGGTGGTGTTCCTTCCACTATTCCCTTAGCCATCTACTCAGAGTGGGGGAGGGTGTGTTGGAAAGATACTTGCTGATCCAAATACCAGCCACAGATGGTGTGAGGACCGGGAGCATTTTTGGGAAGAGGTGAGGCTCAACGGTCCTGGCCTCGGCTCTGTGTTGCATATCCTCTGGTAGAGAAATCCAGAACTCAGGGGTTGCCAACAGGCTAGTCTTCACTGCCACTAAAGGAATCCTTTGCGAGCCCTGGCAGCCCCAGGGATGAAGGTATTTGTCTGTGAGGGGCCACCGGCAACAGGGAGAGGAGAGGGCGGGATGGGTGAAAATGAAAAACCCCACTCTCAAAGAGAGAAGGATATTTACAAGGTATTCCAAAGGCCAACCTGAAATCCATGCTTTAAAAGGACTTCTGGGAATTTAGACCAAGTGGCCATTGTCCAGTCCAGCCACGAGCCAGTGGGCTGGAAAGGGGGAATGAAAGTCCCAGATTTCCAACCTCTTTTCGCTCGCCCATATTTTTGGATTAAGAAGGCTTATTATTAGGCAACCCTTAGAGGCCAAAAGCAGGGCAAGAGAGTCTTCTGGGTCCCTAGGATCATATTGTTTCTGGTGCAAGCCCACTCTGATTGCTCCAGTTCCCCAGCGCACCTGTCCCCGGGGGTGGGTCGGGGGTCCGGGGTCTGGCATTTAAACACCTTGCCTGGTGGTGCTTGGGCATTCCTCATCCAAGAGCACACCAACCCGTGGCAACCCCCAATTTTTGTATTTTCCTATGTGTTCTCAAATACACTCTTTCCCCTTTTTCTCTCTTGGCCGGCTGTGCGGAGTTGATGGAGAACAAGAGACAGAGGGGGTGAAGTAGAAAATCACAGTTGGGTCTAAAATAACATGTGATTGAGAAAAAGTTTGCTTTGGAGAGACGTGCTCTCTGGGAATCGGAGCACTCTTAAGCAGGAACGATGTTGTTAGATTTTAAATTTAGCTTTCCACTCTCCTAAGTAAATGTCTGTCCTCCTCAATCACTGAAGACATGAAGTTTAGTTTTAATTATATCAAACCAAAGCTACATATTGCTGTCCATGAGAAAGCTGTCAGCACAAATTTGCAGGTTTGTTAAGGGAATTGCTTCTTGCAGCTGAGAGAGGCATGGTGTGGCAATGGAAAGCAAGTCAACAGATGGAAAACTTAAATTCTTAACTGGCTTGATGTTTCTGGAAATGTCTGTGCAAAATATAGGTATGAAAATACAGGTCACTGCTACTACTGCAAACTGTCCCCACTGCTCCCATGAAATGCTCCTGGTCATAGCTCTAACATCGATGTCACGAATGTCCTTGAAGGTTGAATTCAGAAACACCAGTGTTCAGCTGTAGAATGGCTTTCCTTGGGCGTGCTGCCCCAGAAACTGAGAAATGTAGTTTAAGGATCACTCCAGAAAAACCAACTCTCAGAAGTGCTGAACATTCAATGTCTTGATGGAGATTTTCCCAAGTTGGGGTGATCTTCACATTTCGAGTTCAAAATTCATTTATGTGTGTGTCAAGCCTGCTGTGCTAGTGGTATTTTTACGTGATTAAAAGGGACAAAAGCTTCTATTTAATTAATTAAAAAAAAAAACAACAACTTCTGGGCAAGGTTTTATTTTTTTCCTAGAGCCTGTCTTTTGTCTATGCTGAGATCTCTATTACTACAATCCGGACACAGAACAGACGATGATGGGAGACGTGGAAGTGGGCAGAGCATCCGCGTTGCCGTGGAGACGACTATTTGGCGGGTAGTGGCCAGCTCCGAAGTGAAAGTGAAATAGGATCCAGGCAGTGTGTTCCTTGGGATGTTAGAGATGGTGCACTTCCCTTAATGACCAATGTCTGGATCCGGGGGTGGGGTCCGAACACCGCGCACCCACCAAATATGCCCATCTGTATGCTGTCACGAGGACCTACATTAAATCAGTGGCAGAATGGAGGATTACTTCGTCTTCCGGTTTTACAAAAGTCCTTCAAATTATTCAGGCATGACAAAAACGGAGTTCTTACTTGTAAAAACATCTCCATTGCCCCTCCGCTTCGTTGGCCATAACACCACCCTCATTTCTAGCATCCTGACTAGACGAGAGCAGTGAGGGAGGCGAGGAGCGACTGAGGTCATTACTGGAGGGAGCATCGGGTTCTAATCCTGCTTTTCCATCATCACAATTCAATTTCCTCCATACAAATAAAGCCAAATGCTTCACTGCTTCCTGGGAATTTGCACCACATCATCATCGCTGTGACTAAAAGTCCGGGGATTTCATGGGTATCCGGACACCATCTTGACCAAGCAGATACGGAAGGAGCCAGTCCTTCGGGATCCCAATCCTTCAGTTGGGACCATGTCCTCAGTGAGGTCTTGGAATTGTGTGAGATATCATGTCAGAAATACCTGACGGGGCCTTCCTCACACTGCAATGCAGTAAAACCTCATTTTACGGCTCCCCAGTACTCACAGAATTAAGTTTTCGGGGTCACTTAGTGAGTCACGATACACTGGCATATGATCCCTATTCCTTTTGATAACATTAGAAAGCCTTTTGCAGACCTTACCCTTATTTCCAGACCCCAGAGTGATTTCTACCTGCCTTATATTTTTAGGAAGTTCAAAGACACTTCCAAGAAGTATAATATAATAGTCTGGTCTGCGAGCTGATTTTAATCCTAGAATCTTTGCTGACACGTGGGTGTGACCTTTGGCAAGTCTCATTTGCATTGAACTTATTGTGGAGTAGATCAAAGGAAATGTCCTATGAACACATGCCAACGATAAAGTCACGGGGAAGGCTTCTCTGCTGGCAGAAGGGACTCTTGCCTTTTTAAGTGGCCGAGGACTGTCAAACATAATTCCCACAGTTTGCCTTAAATACTTCTAATGCCGGACAACATCGGAGCCACAAAGAGTTTTCCTTGTGAACTTTAAATAGAATGCATTGGGGCGCCTGGGTGGCTCAGTGGGTTAAAGCCTCTGCCTTCAGCTCAAGTCATGATCTCAGGATCCTGGGCTCTCTGCTCAGTGGGGAACCTGCTTCCCTCTCTCCCTCTGCCTGCCTCTCTGCCTACTTGTAATCTTTTTCTCTCTGTCAAATAAATAAATAAATAAATAAAATCTTTAAAAAATCAGTCAATCAATCAAACACATCATAGTTTTACTAGTATTAGGAGTTTAAAAATACTATATAAAAATAAATAAAAATACTATAAAATCCAATTGCTGGAGATGGGGGTGGGGAAACAGGGAGGAAAGTAAATAAGACAATGTGGGTATTATTAGCAAGGGGCTAAGGTGTTAAGAATGCAGACCTTGAACTCCATACCCACTTCTGACCCTGTCGCTAGTCCCACTTGCATACATGAACTTCTTCATTTTTAGTGGCCTGGCCTCCCACATGGCAACTTTTGTTCATTTTTATGACAAGTCCTCATCCCTGAAACCACGGGTAGTCTTCCACTGACCCTTTTAGACATCTAGGAGAAAATTCTGCGTTTATGTGGCTCAGAACTTGTTTTCATCTTGTTTTTCGTTATTTACTCAACAAATGAATTTCTAGGTGACAATTCCTAGAGTCAGTCTCTGCTAAAATTCTAAGAAAGTTGAAATGAAAAATTCCACTGGTACATTTGTATTAGAGTCCAGAGGAAACCAACATCTTTTTTAATCACAACGAAGAAAAGCACCAATTCAGAAGAAAAGCGACAATTCAGAAGTGACTCAGGGAGATGTTTAACCTCCAGCGGTCGGCCGGGAGTAGAATTGGTGATGGCATTGTAGTTACGGAAGGTTCCTTAGGTTGCCTCCAGTCCAACCTGTTCATTGTAGAGTCGAGAAAATGGGGGACTGGGGATGCTCAACCCTTGGCTGAGGTCACCTAGCTGGTTAGCAGAGATGCTGGGACCAAACCGAGGGCTCCCGAGCTGTGGCTGTAGATTGTGTCCAGCTTGTTGCACATTCTGAACAGGAAGCAAAATATGCCCATCATTTATGAACTAGCGTCTGATAATAAAATGCTATTTATTCTGCACTTTGGAGGAAGCAATGCAAACCAAATTGGTGTCCTCTGAAATGTCTTGTTTATTTGTTCCCCTGTGTTCCACGGGTGGTAGTCTGTTTTTGTTTGTGTTTTCACAGGGCACTTAATGGGGAAGAAGAGCACAGGAGAGTCCCCATCTGTTTATGGGGGAGGGAGTCTGGAGCAGCAGCTGCAAGAGTACCTTCGGTGGGATGAAGCTGCGAGGAATTTGCTCAATCTCCTAGAAGCAAGGGGGACCGGAAGCCATTGGTCCCCTCAAAGGGAGCCCCTGAGCATTCGCCCACCCGCTTGGGATTACCAGGATGACAGCAACTTTAAAGCCCTAGGTTCAAAACCTAAAGGTATAATGTACTGGGTGGGAGGGAGTGAATGGCGGGGGGGAGGTGGAGGTGTTGGGGGAGAGTTGGAAGGAGGTTAGTCTTGAGCCGAGAAGAATAAAATTGTTTATGGTGCGAGCCTTCAGAACCATTTAGTTAGGCTGACACCAATACATGCTGAGAAATGAGTAGATACTTCCTGGGTAATTTCCTTTCAACATAATGATGATTTTTCCTCTTAGCAAATTGAAGGGGTATTGATTAAAACCCCAATTAAGAATTTTATCAGTAATCATGCTTATTACTGATTGTGCATTGATGGGATTTTTTTAATCCACTAGGCCCTCCCAGAATATTTTGAAAGGGGGCCAGACATTATTTGAGTCAATCCCTATGTTGGTCTGTTTGCTTTCATTTTTATTTAAATTTTAAATAAATTTCATTTTATTTAAATTTTATTTAAATTTTATTTAAAATTTTTATTTAAATATTTATTAAATTTTAATAAATAAATTAAATTTATTTAAACATACAGTGCAATATTGCTTTCAGGAGTAGAACTCAGTGATTCATCACTTATGTACAACACCCAGTGCTCATCACAGGAAATGCCCCCCTTAATCCCCATCACCCATCTAGGCCATCCCCCACCCACCTCCCTCCATCCACCCCAGTTTAAAGTCTCTTATGATTTGTTTCTGTCTCCTTCCCCCCCTCATATGTTCGTCTCTTTTGTTTTTTAAATTCCACATGTGAGTTGGAAATCATATGGTATTTGACTTTCTCTGACTGACTTATCTCACTTAGCAGAATAGACACAAGCTCCATCCACGTTGTTGCAAATTGGCAAGATTTCGTTCTTTTTGATGGCTGAGTAATGTTCCATTGTATGCACATACCCCATCTCCTTTACCCATTCATTAGTTGATGGACATTTGGGCTCTTTCCATGTTGGCCATTGTTGAGAATGATGCTATAAACATCGGGGTACATGTCCCCCTTCAAATCTGTATTTTTGTATCCTTTGCATAAATACCTAGTAGTGCAATTGCTGGATCATAGGGTAGCTATATTTTTAACTTTTTTGAGGAACCTCCATACAGTTTTCTTGAGTGGGTGCACCAGTTTGCATTCCCACTAACAGTGCAAGAGGGTTCTCCTTTCTCCATATCCTTACCAACACCTGTTGTTTCTTATGTTGTTAATTTTAACCATTCTGACAGGTGGGAAGTGATATTTTATCATGATTTGATTTGTGTTTCCCGGATGATGAGTGATGTTGGGCATCTTTTTTTTTTTTTTAATGACTTTTTATTTATTTATTTGACAGAGAGAGATCACAAGGAGGCAGAGAGGCAGGCAGAGAGAGAGGGGGAAGCAGGCTCCCTGCTGAGTAGAGAGCCCGATGCGGGGCTCGATTCCAAAACCCTGAGATCATGATCTGAGCCGAAGGCAGAGGCTTTAACCCACTGAGCCACCCAGGCATCCAATGTTGAGCATTTTTTCATATGACTATTAGCCATCTGAATGTCTTCTTTGGAAAAGTATCTGCTCTTGTCTTCTGTCCGTTTCTTAACTGGATTATTTGGTTTTGGGTGTTCAGTTTGATAAATTCTTTATAGATTTTGGATACTAGCTCTTTATCAGATATATCATTTGGAAATACCTTCTCCCATTCTGTAGGCTGCCTTTTAGTTGTGTTGATTGTTTCCTTCACTGTGCAGAAACTTTTTATCTTGATGAAGTCCTAATAGTTCATTTTTGCTTTGGTTTCCCTTACCTCCAGCAACGCATCCTAAGTTTGTTTTTAATGAGTATTAGTGGAAGGGGCTATTCACATATGTTTTTAGAAGAGAGCAATCTGGGGGCACCTGGATGGCTCAATTGGTTAAGTGTCTGCCTTCGGTTCAGGTCTTGATCCCAGGGTCCTGGGATCGAACCCTGAATCAGGCTCTCTGTTCAGGGAGGAGTCTGCTTCTCCCTCTCCCTCTGCTGCTCCCCCTGCTGTGCTTTCTCTCCATCAAATAAATAAATAAAATCTTAAAAAAAAAAAAAAAGAGAGAGAGAGAAAGCACACTCTGGTCTTGGTGAACATATCTAATCAACTTATTTGTCCCGTATATGGTCTTGTAGAAGAGTTATCATGTAGAAGAGAAGAATTATACCAAACTGGCATTGCTTAGGGGATGAAAGAGATGGATGGGATGGGAAGAAAGAAAGAATAAAATTTATAGGGAAGCAAGGCAACCGAAAATGAAGTGATTCTCATTAACCTTCAAGTAGTTTCAATGAAATGCATATAAAAGGCAAAAACAATAATCACAATTCTAGTAATACTAAGGATAGTTATTTTTGTTGAGGGATTACCAAAATCCAAGTACCGGGGAAAGCAGTTCGCCTTCACTTTCTCTGTTAGTGCTCACAGCAGTCTTAGGAGGAAGATTCAAGAAAATTCGATTACTCTCTCTCAATAGCTTTTCACTGGTGAGAGCAGGGCAGGAGTCCACACAGCTCTGTGGACAGTTGGCGGCCACGCGAACCATCTGCTAGGAAAGAGTGGGTCCTCGTGGACAATAATAATACTGTGTTTCACTCACAGAGCTTGGGGAGTTGGCGCCTTCACTCCTTCATGGTGATTAACTCTTTGATTGATGGCCCCTTGGCAGAGGCTCAGGGCTGGCTTCGCCAAGCCTCAGCTGGCTTCTCCGGAGGGAGGCTCTATGTTTCACGTCACTTTGGTCTGCTGTGGATTCTTGATGCTAAACACAAATGGAAAGTTCACTTGTTGCATTAAACACCTAGGGAGGAGATCTCTAGTAGCCTTTTCTTTTTTTTTTTTAAAGATTTTTATTTATTTATTTGACAGAGAGAGACAGTGAGAGAGGGAGGACAAGTAGGAGGAGTGGGAGAGAGAGAAGCAGGGTCCCTGCCGAGCGAGGAGCCCGATGCGGGGCTTGATCCCGGGACCCTAGGATCACAACCCCGAGCTGAAGGCAGACGCTTAATGACTAAGCCACCCAGGCGCCCCTCTAGTAGCTTTTATAAAGAAGGAAAATCTGGATCAAACCCACAGATACAGAAATAAGTAGCCACCTTGTACAAAGCCCCGAGCCATTCTCTTGCCCACATCTGTATTATTGGGGTCACAACCAGCTCCCTTCTTTGTTGGTGGATCACAAGGCCCTGAAGGCTCTGGGAGTTTGGGAGGCACTTCTCAGCCTCTGGCTGAGGCCTTTCTTGGTCAGGTGACTTGATGGACTTCCTGTGGGTGGATGTCCAAGAACAACGCCTGCTCCTTTGTGTGGGGAGTAAGCGCCATCACCATGACAAAAATCCCTAAAGCTATTTTACTAACACTGAGATGGACTTACACTCACAGCGCATTTCCTTTTTGAGTGAAATTTCAATATCCACTTTGAGTTGCCTTGTTCCCCAAACCCTGGCTCTGCATAACTTTGGTTTTATTTATTTTTTTTTAATTCAGCTCCTGCAGCACCTGAATGGCTCAGATGGTTAAGTCACTGATTTGATTTTGGCTCAGGTCATGATCTCAGGGTTCTGGGATCGAGCTCCCCATTGAGCTCCCCTCGGGCTCCGTGCTCAGTGGGGAGTCTGCTAGAAATTCTCTCTCCCTCTGCCTCCCTCTCATTCTCAAATAAATAAATAACATTTTTAAAAAGTTTTTATTTATTTATTTGAGAGAGTGAGTGAGAGAGAGCCACAAGCTGGGGAAGGGGCAGAGGTAGAGGGAGAAGCAGAACCTCTGCTGAGCAGGGACTCCCCCACCTCCTCCTCGCCCTGGACCCGGACCCGGGCTCAATCCCAGGACCCTGGGATCATGATCTGAGCTGAAGGCAAATGTGTAACCAGCTGAGCCACCCAGGCACCCCTTAATCTTTTTAAAGAATAAAAATTCAGCTCCTTCCTTAAAAATCAAAGTTTTCCTGTTATAGTCAGAAAATTATTCCGCAAGCTGCAAAGCCAGTTATGAAAGAATAGTTCCAGAAAAATCTCTGAGTGGTTGTAGCTTGGGGTGGAAGGAGTGGGCAGTCACAGAGAGTGTTTCAAGGGGACAATATTTATCAGTATTCATGTGACTCGGAAGAAAGTAAGTCATCTTTTTATAATCGGGCTTTGATTTTCTACTATATCTTTTTATGTTTTGTTTTTCTTCTTTTTATAAGTTTAGGAGGCTCATTCCATTTCATTCTACCTTTTTCTTTTTAAGATTTTATTTATTTGAGGGGCGCCTGGGTGGCTCAGTGGGTTAAAGCCTCTGCCTTCGGCTCAGGTCATGATCTCAGGGTCCTGGGATCGAGCCCCGCGTCGGGCTCTCTGCTCAGCAGGGAGCCTGCTTCCCCCTTCTCTCTGCCTGCCTCTCTGCCTACTTGTGATCTCTCTCTGTCAAATAAATAAATAAAAGCTTAAAAAAATAAAAGACTTTATTTGAGAGATAGAGTGTGTGCGTGGGGTGGGGTGGGGCAGAGAGTGACTAGGAAAGGAGACTCCCTGCTGAGCAGAGCCCGGTGTGGGGGTGTGGGGCTCAATCCCACAACCCCGAGATCTTGACCCGCGCTGAAACCAAGAGTTGGATGCCTGACTGACTGAGTCACCCAGGCGCCCTGCATTTCATTCCACCTTAAGTCAAATAATGAACTATTGCACACATTGGTACCATTCTTTTGGATATATTTCCTAGATATGAAAAAATTCAACAGTGTAGCTGTTGCATAGACCAAAAGAGTTTATCACTCCTCTTGCTTTGGAAATTCCATCTTAGTGAAAGAATGTTGATATGCACATTGAAAACATCTTACAGTTTTCTTATGCACAAAGAGGGAGTACAAAGAGAATGGTCCTATTAGAAATCCATATATCACTCAGCATTAGAAAGAAGTTTAATATGGGGCGCCTGGGTGGCTCAGTGGGTTAAAGCCTCTGCCTTCGGCCCGGGTCCTGGGATCGAGCCCCGCATAGGGATCTCTGCTCAGCGGGGAGCCTGCTTCTCTCTCCTCTCTCCGCCTTGTGCTCTCTCTCTCTCTGTGTCAAATAAATAAATAAAATCTTAAAAAAAAAAGAAAGAAAGAAGTTTAATAACTTAGCCGAGCATTGCCAGAAGTAGCAGCAGAAATTTTCAAAGGCTGAAGGACTTTTCTTAAAATTAAAAACTATCCACTTATGCTCTCCTCTCCCATTTTAGTAATAAAACATGATGTCCTGTTGCCAAATCTCCCAGAGCTGTAGTCAGAAACTCTGAGCATCTTCTTATGTTTTGGTGGCAAAAATATTTACTTAATTCAGAAAAGATTTGTGCAAATGTGCACTGAATCTAGACTAGTGTATCATGGCAAACGAGCTCTGGAACATTATTAGCAATCATGGCCAATCATTTTCAAGGTTAACCTTCATCTTTTAACTGTATCCTCATCATACAAAATTAATGGAACTTTGATCCAATGGTTTCTATCACATGAAACAGTGTTCAAGCCAGACCTGGGGCCTAATCTGTAATTCTAGATGTGGCTGTGGACTGTCTTGAGTTTCAATGAAGGTTGAAGTTGGCCTTTGGGTTCCTTTTGTAATTTGGACATAGACCATGGTTCTTTGTAGCCTTTGTTTTTTTCTCTTATTTGGTGGACCGGAAGAAAGGGGCCCGGAGGGTGTTATGGGAAGGAAGTCACTGTGTGAGCTTGCCCTCACTTTTAAGGGATGGCTTCCACTGTCCCATCAGATCAGCACATAGAAAGGTTTATTTCTTAATATGTGAAACGCTCCAAAGGAAGTTCCAAATATAAGAAAAGTAGCAACATGTAATCGAGAATAACTAAAAATGCCCCCATTACCTGGACAGTCGCCATGAAGGAGCAGAGTGAAGTTGCTCCCACCTCATACACAGCCCCCCCCATAACGGGCCCCTCCCTCCCGCCTCTGGGTCCTTGGTCTTCCTCGGTTATCTACTCTTCTTCTCCTTGTTGCTTTACTTCTGTTCCCTTGAGCCCAGCAGCTCAGATTCAGTATTTTGACCCAATGTGGGGGCCTCACGGATCCTCACCCACCTCTTCCACTGCCCCCGCTTCATGACCAGTGGCTCGTATGGCAAGATGGACGGAAGTATTTTCAGGCAGGCTGGAGACACCTCGTGGTGCGGCCCGGGCACGTGGAGGGAAGCAAAACAAATTGGTCTGTGTGGAAATTGAACCCCAGGCCCTGGTCTCATTAGCACCTGGTCAAAACGGTTGAGCCACAGAGCAGGTAATAACTGGCCAGAGACAATCAGTAATTCCTTTATTAGAAACAAATGGTAGATCTGGCTGCCGGGGGGGCGGGGGGGGGGGGACCCGAAGGGCCAGACCATCTTGGAAGGAGTACTAAGCGTAATAAGCTTGAGGCTGGTTGAAAGGCGTTTTCTCATCTCAGCATACAAAGGGGGCCGTATGGGAACAAAGACGTATTTTAACATTGCAACTACTCATTCTTCAGTCTGAATGTGAACACGATTGCACATTATGAAGCCACAAGGAGCAAAGCACAATAAATTTAGGATCAGCAGAAATCCAGATTGGCCCCTGTTCCTGGGTTGCACAAAACTACCCTTTGCAGTTGTGGTTTCATAATGTGCAATCATGTGGTTCGTAAACTAGCTTGGCTGTGTGCAATGGGGCATTGCCAAAGTAAGCGAAGAATTGAGATTCCATATTTGCTAATAGTCCCCCTACCCCGCTGACACTTTAGTACCAAATTCCTGGCGATCATACATTTAATTTCCAACTTTGGTCGAAATAGACCTGAAAAGTCATATCAGGATACAAGTTAAGCTAATAGACCAAAAAGAGTCAAACATATAGTGGCTCCAGAAAGAGAGGAAGTCAGTTTCTCTCTCTCTCTCTCTCCAGCTGTGAGCTCTGGACATACTTAGAAGCACTTAGAGGATTTCTGGAAGCCCAGATCGCTGGGCTCCATCCCCAGAGTTTCCAAACCACTAGGTCTGGGGTAGACCTAGGACTTTGCTTTTCTAACAAGCACCCAAGTGATGCTGATGGTTTGTTGGGAATGTATTTGCCTCTAGCAGTAGACTTCAGGGCCGCTAACTATGTTCGCTTCTGTCTTTTTAATATTTTTTAAGCTGGTGCACTTTCGGCTCCAGATTCTCAACGTGCAGGAAGGAACCCCCAGCTGAACTAACCAGGACAACAACGGCCTCTCTCAACGAAGCAAAGCAAAACCCTTAGGAGACTGTGTTCTCCAGGCATCAGTTCTACTGGGTCACCAACAAGATTTCCTTTGTGCAAAACACTTAACTATTCTTGTATCTTTCAACCTTCACTAAATTCATGATTTTCAAGCAGCATCTTCTGTTTTGAATTTGTTTGCTGTGAATAACTGTCCATAAAATGTCTTCCAATTAATTGTCTTTACATCTAAGCTATTTGTCAATTAGATTCTAGTCCCCAACCTGTTACCATTCACAATAAAAAACTTAAGCACATTGTCCTGCAAGGGCAGATAGTCCTCTCATTTCAATTCCAAATGAAGGGATGTGGCAGAGATGAACCAACAGCTTGATAATAAACTTGTGTGCTCACTGATGAAGGCAGGCTGGATATTTAACTCTCCCTTCGTAAGGCCACTTACTGAATCCTTGCAGTGACTTACAGCCTTTCTAGAGGCTTCAACTAGAAGCTCATATTCCCTTATCCTTACCATCGCATGGGCTAGGCTGAAGGTAGAGTCTCACTCGTCACTCAGTGATTCCTATTTTTTGAGCCCTTACCATGACCAGGTATTTTGCCAATGTTATCAATATTCTCCTCCTTACAGGTTTATAATCCAAGAATGAGCCTTCTCACTTAATAGATGAAGAAACAGCATTAGAGAGGTCAAGTGACTCGGCCAAGGTCACATAGTAGATGGACCTGGGATTCAAACATCCGAAGTCACTAGTTGTTCTGTAACATTTAACGTGGTCTACGTTATCTCATTTTAAACCTCCCTTTCAGTATATTTAAGCCTAGCAAGTAGCGCTCTTTTTTCAAAATCTCATCGCCTTTCTGGGAGGCAAGTGGCCCCCACAGGCAGATTTAGTGAGCTTCACAACAAAAGGAGAAGATGAATTCGAGAGATTCCCTTCCATTTCCAGAGAACGTGGCCCGGTGGTTGGTCTCACTCACCGCTCCAAATTTATCATGACATTCACACAGGAACAGACTTTAAAGCTTCTTGCCATATGTTTAGATTCCCTTCATTTGGGGAAATCACATCTGAAACAGTAAAGAGATTTCTCTTGCTCTTGTTTTGATTGTCAAAGAACCACGTAAGATGTGATGTTTTCTTTCTAATTTCTTTCGAAACCGTGTTGACTCACCACTTACACAGTGCCAGCCCTGGGGAGAGACACAAAATGTGTCATCAGTGTGCTACCACCGACCTCCTCCCGGGGCTCTCCTGGTGTCTTTCCCAAGAGCTGGATCCTGAGCTGTGTCAGCTGAAGTCAGCCAGGCAGCTAAGGATCAAGGCGTAAGCCCTATCACCAGGATTTACCCTCTGACAGGACACTCATGAAGATGAAAACAGTCCTCTGGACCCAGGGGAAACTTCTCGAACGGTGACGCTTCAGGCAGGGAGAGTAAGGCAATATTCTCAGAACCACCCTGCCTAGACCGTCCCTTCTTTGCTTACGTCAGAAGAGTAGATGCGATCCTATGTTTTCACTGCAATTATTTTTTCTCTGTGTGTTCTGAGAGACAAGAACAGCTCCCTCAAATCTCCTGACCCTTGCAAGGCTCCTCGGTACCAAGGTTAAGTCAGCATTCAAATCTGTTTATTTAAGAGATATACTATTCCCTACTTTCAGAAGAAATCTCTTGAACCCTTCTTTGCACGTGCAGGCTTAGCACATATGGAAATGCGTGCTGCTTGGATAGAACAATTTTTAGCTGCAAAGAACAACAGCAACCTCCTTCGCTTGTTTTAGTAGGAAGGGAAATTTTATGAGAAGATAGTAAGCCGGGAAGACCAGAGAAATGGGCTGGAGGCTAAACTAGCAGGTTCTGTGATCAAAGCCACGCCCCTGATCGGGTGGGTGAGGCGGTCAGCTCACGCCCCTGGATCCCTACAGCATTCGGCCCCGGTTGGCACCCTCTTCTACTGCCTCTGCCACCACTTGTGTCTGAAGAGCTATGTCCCTATTCCCCAGAGGTCCTTCAGCCTTGGCTTACTTCCAAATCAGAGTTTTTAATGTCTGTGTCTGATTGGTGGATCCTAGATCACATGTCTGGATCCAGCCGCAAGGGAAACTGGGAAATGTAGTTTTAAGGATTCTATTTTGGGGACTATGGGACTAAAACTGTGGGACCCTATCAAAAAAAAAAAAAAAAAAGGAGCTGGTGTTCAAAAAATATGGTCAGAGACAGATATCATATCCTTTTCTCCTTTTTTCTCAAAAAAAAAAATTTTTTTTTCCTCTTTGATTTCTGCCCATTCGGCTAGTAGAGGATACTTCACATCCAGCCTGGGATTCTGGGAAAGCAGGAGCCTGGTCGCTGTTTCCCACAGCACACAGGCCAGAAGTGTGTGCCTAGAGCTAGAAGAGAAGATTGCTTTTAAGAGGTGACAATATTCTGAAGTCCTTGCGGTAAAGCAGGATAACCAGTAGGAGGAATCCAGAAGGGAAGAAAGCAATAATCTTCAAATTTGTTCTTTTAAAAACAATCTCTCTCTCTCTTTTTTAAAAAGATTATTTATTTATTTGACAGAGAGAGAGAGATCACAAGTAGGCAGAGAGGCAGGCAGAGAGAGGGGGGAAGCAAGCTCCCTACTGAGCAGAGAGCCCGATGCAGGGCTCGATCCCAGGACCCTGAGATCATTAACTGGCCTGAAGGCAGAGGCTTAACCCACTGAGCCACCCAGACACCGCCCCCCCCGTGTCTCTCTCTCTCTCTCTCTCTCTCTCTCTCTCTCTCTCTCTCTCTCTCTCTCTCTCTCTCTCTCTCTCTCTCTCTCTCTCTCTCTCTCCCCTCTCTCCCCTCTCTCCCCTCTCTCCCCTCTCTCCCCTCTCTCCCCTCTCTCCTCTCTGTCTCTCTCGTTTTAAGTGCTACAGAGAGGTTCAGGAACACACGAAGCAGGCATTTCAAGCAGTGGAGTACAATTTCTAGCCCCACAATGCCCACCTTTCAGTTCCTACTGGGGACATTTGTTCATCGCAAAGCATTTTAACGCAGCTCAGATGCAGAGGGAGTAATCTAAGCAAATTGTGGGATTTACGTTATTTATTTCCTCCGCCACAAGAGCTTCAATCAGACACTGTGAAATAGCTCTTCAAGGGAAACCCACAACAATGAGCTGTTGCCATTCCCAAAGCAGAAAGATTGTGGTCATCCCGTGCACTGAAAGGGCTCCTAGCTTTGCCTTGTGGGGGTTTGTGTTTTCCAATTAATCACTTTCTTAATTAGATCCAGATAAGACACAGAAACATCTCTCTGTTTCCCCTCTGGTTTTCCTTCCGTTCTCCCTGGCCACATAAGTTATAGAACATATCACCTGATTGACCACAGAGGTGGCTTTAATCACGGGTCGTTTGGGAGTCTCCAAGGAGAGAATGAGAATGTTCTTGGTCCTTCCACTCTGCCGCCGTAATCATGTCCTGCTCTTGCCCCACTTCTTCACTAGAGAAGATTCTGGGGGCTCTCCCCCAGCTCTGTCTCCAGAGACACACACCCCCGCCCCGCCCGGCCCCAGGGGTGGTCTCTTCTCTCTGGAGAGGTCTGTGCTTTCCCTCCTTGGGGGAACAGATGCCCCCCTTCCACACTTCTGCTGTGGCCGGGATATGAGGGCACAAAACACATGCTCCCTGCTCTTTGAAATCTTCTGCTTTTGTCTTTTCCTCCGAACTGACCAGTTCTGGCTGCAAAGGAGATTGGGAAATGTAGTTTTTCCAGCTGGGAACATGGCTGCCACCTGCCCTTCCCCTACCACCTAATAGCCACATTTCTTTTACTATTAATAAGGAAAAGAAGAGGCTGGATGTTGGGTGGGCAGGGTTTACCGTGTTGGCTATTACAAGACTGAATCCCAGGAAGGAACCGAGCTGGAAATA
>CM053616.1:10175266-10213310 GCA_028646535.1 Procyon lotor | reverse complement strand
CTCTTCTGCCCACATTCCTTCAGGAACAGAGCGACTTGGTAAACAAACTGGGGAGAAGGGAACCTATAACTTTGCTTTTATCCATTTGTTGTTTTTTTTTTATATACTTTATTTATTTGACAGAGAGAAACACAGCGAAAGAGGGAACACAAGCAGAGGGAATGGTAGCAGAAGCAGGCTTCCTGCCGAGCAGGGAGCCCAACGTGGGGTTCGATCCCAGGACCCTGGGATCATGACCTGAGCCCAAGGCAGATGCTTAATGACTGAGCCACCCAGGCGCCCCTGTCCATTCGTTTGTTTGTTTGTTTTTCAGTTTTACAGAGGTATAATTGACAAATAACTATGTGTCTATTTAAGGTGTACAATATGATGTTTTGATATACATCTGCATTATGAAATGCTTACCACAATCAAGCTAGTTAATAAATCCATCACTTGGCATGTTATTTTTTCTTTCTTTCTTTTCCTTTGTTTTTTTTTCCATGCAGAGTTAAGATTTCCTCTTAGCAAATTCAAGTATACAATATGGTATTATTAGCTAGAGTCACCATGCTTAGATCCCCAGAATTTATTCATCCTGCATAACTGAAACTTGGTGCCTTTTGACCAATATTTCCCGTCCCTCCCTTACCCTTGACAATCACCATTCTACTTTGCTTCTTAAGAATTCAACTTTTTTATGGGCACCTGGGTGGCTCAGTGGGCTAAAACCTACGCCTTCAGCTCAGGTCATCATCTCAGGATTCTGGGATCGAGCCCCGCATCTGGCTTTCTGCTCAGCAGGGAGCCTGTTTCCCCTCCCACCCCCTCTCTGCCTGCTTGTGATCTCTCTCTGTCAAATAAATAAATAAAATTAAAAAAAAAAAAAGAATTCAACTTTTTTAGATTCTACTCATAATTGACACCACGCAGTTTTTGTCTTTCTGTGTCTGACTTATTTTTATTAGCTCACAGACTTCCACTTTTTTTTTTTTTTTTTTAAGATTTATTTGACAGAGACAAACAAAGCAAGAGAGGGAACAAAAGTAAGGGGAGTGGGGAAGGGAGAAGCAGGCTTCGCGTCAAACAAGGAGCCCCATGCAGGGCGCGATCCTAGGACCCTGGGGATCATGACGGAGCCAAAGGCAGACACTTAATGACTGAGCCGCCAGGTGCCCCAGACCTCCACTTTTATCCATGTCACCACCAATGACAGGGTTTCATTCTTTACAAGCCTGGATCATATTGGGATGCCTGGGGGGGCTCAGTTGGTTAGGTGTCTGCCTTTGGCTCAGGTCATGACCCAGATCGGATTGAGCCCCACATTGGGCTCCCTGCTCAGCTGAGACTCTGCTTCTCCCTCTCATGTGGGCTTCCTCCACTCTCTCACACTCGCTCTATCTCAAATAAATAAAATATGTTTTTTAAAAAGGCTGAGTAAGAGGCGCCTGGGTGGCTCAGTTGGTTGGGCGACTGCCTTCGGCACAGGTCATGATCCTGGAGTCCTGGGATTGAGTCCTGCATCGGGCTCCCTGCTCGGCGGGGAGTCTGCTTCTCCCTCTGACCTCTCCCCTTTCATGCTCTCTCTCTCATTCTCTCTCTCAGATAAATAAATAAAATCTTAAAAAAAAAAAAAAAAAGGCTGAGTACCCTTCCATTTCCTCTGCACACTGCATTTTCTGTCTCCACTCATCCACTGACAGACATTTAAGTTGTTTGCGTATCTTGGCTATGGTGAGCAAAGCCACTACCAACATGGAAATGCAGATACCTCTTCAAGATGCGAATTCTGTTTCCTTCGCGTAGCCAGAAGTGGGATTACTGGGACTCGCGGGAGTTCTACCTGTGGAGCAGCTTTCTTTTGCCCTGTGAGCAGACTCATGAAGCTCATTAATGGATGATGAATGAATGGTTCCACTTGACTCCAGATGGAAAAGAGATTTACTGTAGACCTTCAGGAATGAACACTGTACCAGGTGGGATACTTTGGCTGTTAGTAACAGAAAACCCTGAATTCAAATTTGCATAAAAGATAAAAAAGATTTCTTTTCTCACAGGGAGGCAGGATTCAAGGTTGTTTAGTTCAATTTAATTTAAAGTCTCAAATATATTCCAAGGATGTCAGTTTTTCCATCTCAACTCTCTGCCACTAGCAGTGCAGATCTGTCCTTCGGCTGCCTTCTCTCACGGTCACAGTATGGCTGCTGGCATTCCGGGTGTCACATACAGACCTAACAACATTCAAAGGAAGAAGAGAGGCCATCTCCGTTTAGGCTTCACCTTATGAATAGTGATAAATTCTTTCCCAGAGGTCTCCAATCCCTCGCCTCAGCGACCAGCTGGGTCACATGCTTGCCCTAACGCTGCCACTAGTGAAGGGAATCTGACCACGAGGACTGACCTCCCCTGAGTAGGATTTACCAATGAGTCATGTGGTGGGAGGGGCAGAAACCTAAACAAAATCAAGACCCTTTCAATGAGAGATGGAAGTGATTTGGGATGGACTTCCAACAGCGTCTGCAACAAGCTTGGGCTTCATTTCCAGTGATCTCAATTGATGTCAGTTTCAAAACTTAGCCACACCCAGTAAATACAGATTTGCTGGGTTTGGGATATTTCTCAGATGCTCATACCAAGTCCTTCCAGTAGTTTTAAGACCATGAGCTCTTCAGACCCAGCCATAGTCCGTTTCTCTTGCTCAGAGCTCTGCTGTTTGGATCACAGTTGCCACGCTGCTCCCGGCTTTTGTCTGGGCCTCCCTCAGCCTTAAGTGCTTTCTTCGCCTGGCAAGACAAATGGCCATCCCTGTAGCAACAGAATTGCTCCTCTGACTCCACCACTGAAATAAACAGAAATGAAAAAGGAAATAGGGAGCTTCAAATTGTGGTCTCTCTGCCGGGCGATTTCCCATGAGGCCTGAGCTAGCCGCAGACTGAATGGGCAGGCTGGGGGTTGATCTTGAATCAAAAACAAACAAACAAACAAACAAACAAACAAACAAAAAATCCAGACCAGATTAGAAAGGGCCCCTTTCTTCCCACTTAACTCCTGGGTTGGCTGGAGAAAAGGAAAGTGAATAATGTAAAAACAACAACAACAACAACAATTTATCTTAGTATTCAGGACGAGGCAGCCTGCTGGTCGGAGGCTACAATAGACACACTGTTTGCCTGGACAGTGTCTTAAAAATTAGTATTTGTCGCACGTGTTTAAAAAGCAAGGGATTTCAGCTATCAGTCCAAGTTGTAAGCTCTTGCAAAATCCTTCTCTCCCTGAAGACAGACAGTGCCCCGTGCTGCCCCTGTGGGTAGGGCTCACCTTGTCCACTTTGCCACAGTCCCTGTCGCACCCTAGTGTCCACCCCTTCCTGCTTATTTGTTTCCGTTACCTGCCTGTCCGCTTGAGGCATCCAGTTAATGCTCCTGGTTTAACTGTTAGGTAGGATGGGGGTACGGGGAATACTCCGTGCTTGCTCATCTGTTGCTCTGCCTGGTCTGGCTACTGCCTCCAGTCTCATCTCTCCACACTTGGGTCTCACTGTGACTTCTTTTAGTTCCATGGACTCACCAAGCTCTTTGCTGCTTCAGGGCCTTTGCACATTCTGCTGCCCTCTTGTACGTTCATCTCTTTTTTTAAATGTCATTTCCTCAGAGAACCCTTCCCTTTCATGACCACCCCTCCCAAATACGTTAAACTCTTCCTTTTTTAAGTGAAAAACTTGAGATAATTATAGATTCACATGTAGTTGTAAGAAATAATATAGAGGGGGCGCCCTGGGTGGTTTAGTCGGTTGGGTGTCTGTCTTTGGCTCTGGGTCCTGGGATCGAACCCCACGTCGGGCTTCCCGCTCAATAGGGAGTCTGCTTCTCTCCCTCCCTCTCTCTCTCTCTCCCTCTGCTCCTCCCCACTGCTCCTTCTTTCTCTCTCTCTCAAATAAATAAATACAATCTTTATCAAAAAAATTATGCAGAGAGATACTTTAGCACTTTGCCCAGTTTCTCCTAATGGTAATGTTTTGCAAAACTATAGCCCAATATTACAACCAGGATGTTAGCATTAAAATAACCCTCAGATTTTATTCAGATTTTCCAGTTACACTTGTACCCGTTTGTGTGCCTGTGCACGTGTGTGCGTGTGTGCGTGTGTGTGTGTGTGTGTGTGTGTGTGTGTTTTGGGTTCCATACACTTTTATCACCCATGTAGGTTTGAGTATCTGCCACTCCTGTCGAGATATGGAGCAGATTCAACCCTGCATGGTCTCTCTTGTTACCTTTCCAGAACTCCCTCTCTGGCCTGCCATGGCCCCTCTCACAGCAAGCACTAATCTGTCCTCTGGGTCTCAAATTTGTCTTTTCAAAAGTATTTACGTATATGAAACCCAAATAGAGAACCCAGATCTTTTGGAATTAGCTTTCTTCCTCAGCAGGATTCCCTGGAAATGCATTCACATTGATGCATCTCCCAGGAGTCCTCTCTTCCTCGTGCAGAATAGTCTCCTGTGGCCTATGGGCCACAGTCCTGTTTACCCTCTCACCTGTGGAAGGATATCTGGGCCCAGGCCAGGTGGGAGCTGCTGTGTACATCCTTGCGCAGGCTTTTGTGTGAACGTTAGTTTCCGAACTCGAGCCTCTCCCCTCACATGGCAGCCCTCAGTGCTATTGCCTTTCCTCAAGTACAACCGGGATTCTTATGCCACCGGATCCTGTTCTGAGCCAAATCATCTTGGGGTGGTTGTTAGATACTCCCCAGCCTTATGTCTCCAAACGGCCCCCATGTTCGCAAATGTAATAACTATATACAACTATAGCGAGTCCCTAGTGGTATTATCGCTATACCTTTCATATATTGAAGTCCTGACCCCCAGTGCCTCAGAGTGTGACCTTGTTTGGAAATAATGTTAATTTTTAAAAAAGATTATTTATTTATTTGACAGAAAGAGATACAGTGAGAGAGAGAACACAAGCAGGGGGAGTGGGAGAGGGAGAAGTAGGCTCCCCCCTGAACAGGGAGCCCGATGCGGGGCTCGATTCCAGGACCCTGGGATCATGACCTGAGCCGAAGGCAGATGCTTAACAGACTGAGGCACCCAGGCACCCCTATTAATATTTAATGAGTAAACTCAAGATGAAGTCTTACCAGAGTAAGGCTGGCCCATAATCCAATATGACTGTGTCTTTATAAAAAGGAGAAATGTGGTTATACACACACACACACACACACACACACACACACACGGTAAGTGCCTTCTGAAGACTGGGGTTTTGCTCTCATAAGCCAAGAAGTTTACCAGCAGCTAGAAAAGAGGCCTGGAAGGGATCCTTCCCTAGAGCCTTCAGAGAACATCTTATCTCAGACTTGCAGCCTCCAGAAATGTGAAAGAATAAATTTCTGTTGCTTAAGCCACCCAGTTTGTGCTGCTAACTAATTCAGGTCATCTCTCAGGGCCCAGGGGAGGTTTGTACAAGTGAGAAGTCCCTGGCTAATCTGCTTTTTGCTCCTGAGGATAGCTAGTTTCATTTCAGAAAATAGAGAAGGGTGCTTTAAAAAATCTTTTTGCATATCAGTATTTAAACTTTGCTATTTTTGTTTAAAATTTTTATTTATTTATTTGAGAGAGAGCGAGCAAGAGCAAGGAGAGGGACAGAGGGAGAGGGAGAGAGAGAGAGAGTCTCAAGCAGACTTTGTGCTGAGTATGGAGCCTGACACAGGCATTGATCTCGAGACCCTTGAGATCATCACCTGAGCCCAAATCAAGAGTCGGTTGCTTAACAGACTGAGCCATCCAGGCGCCTCTGAAATGCGTAACTTTAACCCTGCTATGCCATTAACAAATAACTAAATACCACCTGAAAACACTTCTGTTATTTGTGATGGTGTCAAGGTATCAAGATTGAATGACTTCCGAAGGGGTGTTCTTTTGAATTTTTAATGAGGCAAACTTTTTTTATTTTATTTTATTTTATTTTATTTTTTTAAAGATTTTATTTATTTGACAGAGAGAAACACAGCGAGAGAGGAAACACAAGCAGAGGGAATGGTAGCGGGAGAAGCAGGCTTCCTGCCGAGCAAGGAGCCCGATGTGGGGCTCGATCCCAAGACCCTGGGATCTGACCTGGGCCGAAGGCAGACGCTTAACGACTGAGCCACCCAGGTGCCCCGAGGCAAACTTTTTTTAATTTAAAAAATGTGATTGAGGGGTGCCTGGGTGGCTCAGTGGGTTAAATCCTCTGCCTTCAGCTCAGGTATGATCCCAGGGTCCTGGGATTGAGCCCCATATTGGGCTCTCTGCTCAGCAGGGAGCCTGCTTCCCCCTCTTTCTCTGCCTGCCTCTCTGCCTACTTGTGATTTCTCTTTGTCAAATAAATAAATAAAATCTTTAAAAAAAAAAAAGATTTTATTTTTAAGTAATCTCTACATCCAACATGGGGCTGGAGCTTACAATTCTGAGATCAAGAGTTGCAAACAACACCAATTGAGCCAGCCAGGTGCCCCTCTAATAGTTATTTTAATTTTTTTTTAAGATTTTATTTACCTACTTGAGAGAGAGAGCACAGAGGGAGAGGGAGAAGCGGACTCCCTGCTCAGTGGGGAGCCCTGTGCGGGACTCAATCCTAGGACCCTGAGATCATGACGTGAGCCAAAGGCAGACACTTAACTGACTGAGCCCCCCAGGTGCCCCACTAATAGTTATTTTATTATTTTTTATTTTTATGCTTTTAAAGATTTTATTTATTCAAGAGAGAGAGCGCACGCAAGAAGAAGGAGGCTCAGAGGGAGAAGCAGACTCCCCACCAAGCAGGGAGCCCGATTTGGCAGGAGCCTGATGTGGAACTCGATCCCGGGACCCCAGGATCATGACCTGAGCTGAAGGCAGTCACTTAACCAACTGAGCCACCCAGGCGCCCATTTAAAACAGGCTTTCAAGAAGGAATAATATTCCTTAGATTCTTGCTTCTTTGCAACTATTTGTCTATAGCCTTTATTGTTTTTAAAGATCTGTTTATTTATTTGACAGAGAGCAAGAGAGCAGGGGGAGGGGCAGAGGGAGAGAAGCAAACAAGGGGCTTGGTCTCACCACCGTGAGATCATGACCGGAGCTGAAACCAAGAGTCAGATGCTCAGCCAACTAAGCGCCCCAGGAGCCCCCGCTACAGCCTCTCTTCTCAAAGGAAACTCCATCTGGACATGAAACCCTTTCCCGACCATCTAAAAGGTATTGAATGGCTCTGCGTAGCTTCCATGGCAATCTCAGCCACGTGTGGCAGCATTTACACATTTTCTTCTTTGAATCGTAATTACCTCCTAGTTTCACTGACCCTGGAGTTGGAGCATCTTGCATCTTTTGCCTAATATCTAGATGGAGGAAATGGGAAGATGCAGTTGAAAATACTGTGCTTATACTGGAAACCTCTCCTATGCAACTCTTTAAAAAACAGGATAGATGGTCGTTAAATGCCATTGGCTGGGGTCATCATCTCAGGGTCCTGGGATCGAGCCCCACATCGGGCTTTCTGCTCAGCAGGGAGCCTGCTTCTCCCCCTCTCACTCTCCGTGCTTGTGTTCCCTTTCTCGCTGTGTCTCTCTCTGTCAAATAAATAAATAAAACCTTAAAAAAAAAAAAAGGTGGGGGGCCCCTGGGTGACTCAGTGGGTTAAAGCCTCTGCCTTCACCTCAGGTCATGATCTCAGGGTCCTGGGATCAAGCCCCACATCGGGCTCTCGGCTCAGTAGGGAGCCTGCTTACCCCCACCCCCTGCCTGCCTCTCTACCTGCTTGTGATCTCTCTCTCTCTGTCAAATAAATAAATAAAATCTTTAAAAAAAAAAAAAGGATCTTAAACACCTAATTCTTTGCATTAGTCTTTGTACCGCCCAGAGGTTATCTTTTAAAATGTATTTCTTTTTTTTTTTAAGATTTTATTTATTTATTTGATAGAGAGAGAGATCACAAGTAGGCCGAGAGGCAGGCAAAGAGAGAGGGGGAAGCAGGCTCCCTGCTGAGCAGAGAGCCCAATGTGGGGCTCCATCCCAGGATCCTGAGATCATGACCCAAGCCGAAGGCAGAGGCTTTAACCCACTGAGCCACCCAGGTGCCCCAAAATGTATGCTCTTCTAAGTGGGGTGGTGTATTAAGATATTTATGTCACTAATAAGTTGTCTAATACAAGGTATTAGAGACCAACCTGGGTGTACATCCTATAATACACAATGTCTAGTGGTAGGACTGAATTTATTATTTATTTGCTGCGATTTGAAGAATATCAGTATGGGGATACAATGTACCAAATATTTTTACTCCACAGGCATCTAAAATTCTGCCCTTAGTATAATTTTTTTAAAGATTTAATTTTTTTTAAAAAAGATTTTATTTATTTGTCAGAGAGAGAGAGAGAGAGAACACAAGCAGGCAGAGGCAGAGGGTAAAGCAGGCTCCCTGCTGAGCAAGGAGCCCGATGTGGGACTCGATCCCAGGACCCTGGGATCATGACCTGAGCTGAAGGCAGTGGCTTAACCAAGTGAGCCACCCAGGCATCCCTAAAGATTTAATTTATTTATTTATTTGACACAGAGAGAGAGAGAGAGAGAGAGCGCGCGCACGTGTGCGAGTGAGCACAGGTGTGCTCAACAGGGGGAGGGCAGAGGGAGAAACAGACTCCCTGTTGAGGAGGGAGCCTGAGGCCGAGCTCGACCCCAGGATCATGACGGGAGTCAAAGGCAGGTGCTTAATGGACTGAGCCACCCAGGTACCCCTACCCTGACTATAATTTTTAATTAATTAAATTTAAATTAAGAACTGCCCTACTTTAATACAGACAGTATTGTACTATGATCATCAAACTTGCTAAGAGAAGAAAACCTTATTATCACAACCCCTAAAAAAGAGAGGATAATTATGGATGTGATGCATAGAGATGCAAAGTACTGTGAAAATGGCAATCATATTACAATACAGAAATGTATCAAATTTACATGTTATACACTTTTTTCTTAAAAAATATTTTATTTATTTGACAGAGAGAGAGCACGAGCAGAGCGAGAGGGAGAAGCAGTCTCCCCTCAGAGCAGGGAGCCCAAGATGGGGTTTGATCCCAGGACCCTGGGGTCATGACCTGAGCAAAATGCAGAAGCTCGCCAGACTGAGCCACCCAGGCACCCACCATGCTGTTTGCACCTTAAATTTGCACAATGTTACACGTCAAATGCATTTAATTAAAAAAAGGGGGGGGCTGGGTGGCTCAGTGGGTTAAAGCCTCTGCCTTCACCTCAGGCCATGATCTCAGGGTCCTGGGATCAAGTCCTGCATTGGGCTCTCTGCTCAGTGGGGAGCCTGCTTCCCCCCTCTTTCTGCCCACTTGTGATCTCTCTCTCTGTCAAATAAACAAATAAAATCTTAAAAAAAAAAAAATTGCCCTACTACAAGGCTCATTTTTTTAAAAAATGCGAATATTTCCTCATGAAAATTTTAAGAAGTTAAGTCACTCCTGCTTTGAGCGAATTACCTTAGAACCAATTCATTGCTAACTTGAAGTGCAGGGTGGGGGCGGTGGGGGGCCGCATGAGAACATGAAATCATAGCTTTCTTGGCCTCCTGGTTTCTCTTAGGGTGGCTTTAATGATATAAGAATCCCCGTGGCTGGGTTGACCTAGCCTGGGTAGGAATCTGAGTGGAGAAGGAGGGGCTTTCCACCCAAGGGGAACCATGAAGCCCATGAACTTGGGAGGAGTCAGACTGCAAGGCCATTACCTGGCTGAGGAAAGGCCATGCTGGGAAGTCAGCATTCTAGGAGGAAAGGTTCTAGTGCCCGATCAGCGAGTGAAGTTCTCCAAATGGCCATCAGAGGGCACTCTCAGCCAAATTACCAAAGTAAGTGTATTGCCCGTCAGGATTTTGGTCCTGGGAGAGAGCCACCGAGCTCTAGCCCTTTTGTCTCCTAGCCCAGGAACTCCAGCCAGACTGAGACTACTCTGCCTGAAGCCCAGACCAAGTCCGTGGCAGAACTGGGGTTCCTGCGACCAGAAATCCAATCCTCTCTCTTTAATGGTAATCTGAAAGGAGTGTTCCTCACTTCCAAACAAAATAAAGTACAGAAAAGACAGAGGAGGGCTGTTTGAATGTTTACACAGTTTGAGTACAAAGCCAACCTTGGGCCTCCAGCAGACTTTTGTCAAATGCTAGGCGGTCACATTTACAAAGGGCTTGTTTGCTTTAAGAAGGGTGGGGCAGGATACCCTTTATCTGATAAGATATTTACCAATATGTTCTCCCATTCTGTAGGTTGCCTTTTAGTTTTGTTGACTCCTTCCTTTGCTGTGCAAAAGATTTTTTTATCTGATAAGATATTTGCCAATATCTTCTCCCATTCTGTAGGTTGCCTTTTAGTTTTGTTGACTCCTTCCTTTGCTGTGCAAAAGATTTTTTTTATCTCCATGAAGTCCCAATAGTTCATTTTTACTTTTGTTTGCACCCCAAAATTTATAGCAGCAATGCCCACAACAGCCAAAATATGGAAAGAGCCCAGATATCTATCGACAAATGAATGGATAGAGATGTGGTGTATATACATACATACATATATATGTGCATATATATATGTGTGTGTATACACACACACACACACACACACACACACACACACACACACACCTGCACAATGGACTATTACTTAGCCATCAAAAATAATGAAATCTTGCCATTTACAATGGCATGGGTGGAGCTAGAACGTATTATGTTAAGAAAAGGGATGCCTGGGTGGCTCAGTCGGTTGGGCACCTGCCTTCTGCTCAGGTCATGGTGCTGGAGTCCAGGATCAAGTCTGTGGGGGATTAAGCCTGTGGTGGGGCTTCCTGCCCAGCGGGGAGTCTGCTTCTCCCTCTGACCCTCGGCAGGGACTCATGCCCTCTCTCAAATAAATAAATAAAATCTTTAAAAAAAAAAAAGTAATGCTAAGTGAAATAAGTCAGGCAGAGAAAGACAAATACCATATGATTTCACTCATATATGGAATTTAAGAAACAGAAGAGATGAACATAGGGAAAGGGAAGGGAAAATGAAATAAGATGAAAACAAGGAGGCAAACCATTAAGAGATGCTGAACTCTAGGAAACAAACAGGTTTGCTGGAGGGGAGGTGGGGGGTAGGGGGATGGGCATTAAGGAGAGCGTGTGATGTAATAAGCATCGGGTATTACAGGCAACTGATGAATCACTAAATTCTGCTCCTGAAATTAATAATACAGCATATGTCAACTAAGAATTTAAATGAAGAATTTTTAAAATAAAAATAAATATAAAAATGAAAGGGTTGGGGAAGACAGAAGAGGGGAATTCACAGATACAAGACAGACTGATCCTGGGGAAGTAAGGAGATTTTGGCCAGGGAAACCAAAGAGAGATCCCTGGAGGAGATGAGTTTTGAATTAGGGTTAGATGCAAGGAGAGGAGAAAAGGCGACAGGCAGAGGATGGTTAGTAGTACACACCCAGGTGAAAAGAAGCAGGAACAATCCTATATCACAGCGGGGCTGGCCCTACGCAAATGGCATGGCATGTGAGAGCCCAGCTTTCCTGGGGCCTCAAGCCCTCCTCTTTTCATGCCTGCTCCTCACAGGACCACCCAACCCCCACCCCAGCTCTCTGAACTATCATTGGCAGAGAGAGTTCTCTCCAGCCAAGCCTCCACATCATACAGTGAATTTAAGCGATTGCCCTTTCCAGGGAGAACTGGCATTTTAGGCCCATCTGTCATTTTGGATGAAAGGGTATTGCCCACCCTACGTAACAGTATGGAGAAGGAATTGGAGGGGAGCTAGATCTGTCCAGGTCGCTTGTTTAAATCAGAGCATCTCCAACACCAGGAAGGTCAATGGGAAAGGAAATGGGTGAATGAGGCATGCAGGGTGAGCCTTGAAGGTCAGAAAGAGGACTTGAGATCTGGAACTGAAAGCAGGTGGATGTATCATTGTGCCTAGGACAGTAGGCGCTGAATGTATTCGCTGAATTGCTACATCTTTATTGACCCTGAAAAGGCTCACCCGGCAAGAGAGTGGCATAAGGAAAATGGTATTTAGGAAAATTATTCCAACACAAGTACCTAAAATGGATGGAAGAAGCAAGAGCTTAGTGGAAAGACGGTCTTGTTTTTTTGTTTTTTTTTTTAACAACTTTGAGAAATAATTCACGTACTCTATGATCCACCCACTTAAGGTGTGTCATTCAATAGCGTTTAGTATATTCAAAGATACATGCAGTCATCCATAATCACAGCCCATCTTAGAACTTTTTGTCACCTCAAGAAGAAATCCCATATCCTTTATCTATCACCCTCTATGTCCCCCCCCCCGCCCCCCAGCACTAAGCAACCATGAATCAATTTTCTGTCTCTATAGATTTCCCCATTCTGGACTTTCATATGAATGTCCATGTATATGGTATGTCATCTATTATGACTGGCTTTTTTAACTTAGCAGAATGTCTTCAGAATCCGCCGTGCTGCAGTGTTTATGCACACTTCATTCCTTTTCATGGCTGAATAATCCCATCACGTATATATATGCCACACTTTATCAGTTCATCTGTTGAGGGACCTTTGGGTTGTTTCCATCTTTTGACCACTAAGAAGAATGCTGTTACAAATATTAACGTACGAGTTTCTGTGTGAAAATACGTTGTCATTTCTCTTGACCAGAACTGATAGGTCATATGAAACTCTGTATGTATTTAATCATCTGAAGGACAGCCAGATTGCTCTCCAAAGTGACTGTACCATCGTACATTTCCACCAGCATTGTACCAACACTTCTTGCTACTGACTTTTTGATTCTAGCTGTCCTGATATGTAGGCAGTGGTGTCTCACTGTGGTTTTGTCTTTCGTTTATCTGATGACTCCTTATATCAAATATTTTTTGTATGATTTTCTCTATTGTTTTTCTTTTCTCCATCTCATTGATTTCCACTCTGAGTTCTTTTCTTTTCTTTTTTTTTTAATATTTATTTATTTATTTAAGAGGAGTTGGGGGCTGGGCAGAGGCAGATGGGGAGAGAGAATATGAAGAAGGCTGATGCAGGGCTCGATCTCATTATCCTGAGATCACGACCAGAGCTGAAATCAAGAAGGATGCTTAACTGACAGCCACCCAGGTACCCCTTCCACTCTGATTTCAACTATTTTTTCCCTTCTGCTCGTTCCAGGTTTAGTCTAATCTTCTTTTCCTAGAGTCTTAAGGAGGAGGTGAGGTTGTAGATTTCAGATCTTTTTTTTTTTTTAAGGGAATTTATTTGAATAGAAACACTATGGTATGGATTCCTTCCCTTTTTTTTTTAAATTTTTTTGGTAGAGATCACAAGTAGGCAGAGAGGCAGGCAGAGAGAGAGGGGGATGCAGGCTCCCTGCTGAGCAGAGAGCCTGATGCGGGGCTCGATCCCAGGACCCTGAGATCATGACCTGAGCCGAAGGTGGAGGCTTTAACCCACTGAGCCACCCAGGTGCCCCTCAGATCTTCTTTTTTAATGTAGGCATTTGGTGTTAAAAATTCTGTAAGCAGGGCTTTAGCTGTATCCCAGAAGTTTGGCTATGTTGCATTCTCCTTCATCTTAAAGCATTTTCTGTGGCAAAAGATATTCCAGAGCTTGGGTAAAGCCATAGGGGTTGGAAATTTCACTCAGGGCAAGTGCACTAAACACAGCGTTTCTCAAGGCTCTGACATCAGGCATCCTCTTCTCTCTCTGCTCCCTCCCCTGAGGCAACCTCCTCTATGCTCATGGCTTGTATTAGCTTCTGTACACTGATCTCAGAGCTTGGATCCTTTCCCTGAGCTCCAAACCAGTCCTTGGAATTGTCTACTCAATATCTTCACTCATTTGATCAAAATTGCACATTTAAAAAAAATGTTTCTCAGTCTTTTGGCTAAGATCAAGTGTAATATTTGTTGCTATCAGTTTAATATCTGATGTGTCCTGTACCCAAAGACAATATATTAAACGGATTTTTGGAGCAGGGCGGTGGAAAATGACCTTGCTCTATCTGCTGCATATATCGACTTGGCATTGCAGTCCCTCCAGGAAAGGTGCATCCCCAAAATCTCCTCATTCGACCTCAAACCTGGCCACCATGTCACTACATGAGGCCAGGCTTCCATTTTCCCTCAGTTACTGTGATAGCCTTCGAACTGGTCCTCTTGAACCTTCTCTTACCTCCTTCCAAGCTCTTCTCCATACCACAGGCAGGATAATCTATTAGGAAGATTACGTCACCGTCCATAGGGACACTGGTTAGTTTTTGGCTGTCCAGCACCAGAACACCCTTCCTAGGCTGAAGACTCCTCCTTATGCATTTTGGCTGGCTGCTGAGCCCAGCCCCTGAACTGTTTGCAGTCACATACAGACTGTCATCTCTTTAAGTTGTCCTTGGGCTCCTGCCAGCCCTGCAGAGTCTGGGAGCCTCAGACAAGCCCGGCTCCCTCTTCCTTTGCAGGTGCGGTGACCTCTCCTTCCCCTCAACTCTTCCCTGCTCTCTCTCATTTTCCCTTTAGGGCTCATGAGTGTCATTTCCTCCAGGTGACTTCCATGACTTCACAGGCTAAGGCAGGTTTCTTTGTTATAAGCTGTTATAGAATGTGGTGCTTTCTCTGGGGATCAGAAATAGAGGATAGATTGTGAAGGATAGATTGTGAAGGACAGATTGAGGATGGAGTGACAAGCAGAGCCACATGGAGGCCATATCTTTATAGCGAGAGACAGAGAGAGAGAGAGAGAGAGAGAGAACTTAAAACGTGGTTATAAATTATAAATGAATCAATGAAGAAACATCCATAAAGCAGGAGCATATGTGATAAGAGCCATGTGAGAAGGTCTGCACGCCATGGGAAGCCGGGCAGCATGGAGGAGAGATCATAAAGCTCCGAACTAGAGAACTGGCAGAGAAAATCAAGGATTGGTGAATTTAGAGGTGTTCTGAAGTGAAGGAATGAGGCTAACTAATGAACTGCATATAGATGTTGAAAGGAATGACCGAATCAGGCCTGGGTTTGGCCAACAGTGACAACAGACAGACTTACAACAGAGAGTCCAGATAGCGATCAGGAGCTAGTATGGTGCTCCCGTGCCAGGGACTTATCACATACGGTCCCTTCGATCCTGTTACTCAACATTCTCAACACATGGCTTCATGACATGGTCCCAGATGGGTGCTCGGGCATCAATATTACAGCCGCCTTGCAGGCAGCAGGTGATGGGGAAGGGACAAGAGCAGAGCGAGCTGGTGACTTGTAAGGACTTACTTTCTAGAAGGGCTTGTCCTTCAATGACATTAGTAGATATTTAATCATATTAAATATATGATTTAGCTATATGAAGTAGCTATTTCAAATAGCTACTTGAAAGGGAGGTTGGAAGGTGTCTTTATTCTGAGCAGCTAAGATTTGGAAGCCATATGGTGGAGAGAAGTAAGAGGCGGAAAGGAAGTGGAAAATTACTTGTTCGGCATTAAGAATGATTCTCACATCCACTGGGCGGCTCTGAATGAAGAAAGAGGGAAGAGTTTTAAGGAGGTTTATAGGAAGCCACAGAGTAAAAATGAGTAAGTTTTGTTTTGAGCATATCTATTTTGGGTGGCCTGTGGAACACCAAGTGGAGAAAATCAGTAGGTATTTGAAAACATATGTAGAAATGGGTCCTTTCCTCTGCTTAGACCATGTGCCTTGAGAGTAGAGATTCTTGTTTATCATTACACGTCCACAATGCCTTAGAAATTTCCAGAACGGATAAGGATTGCAAGAAAATTAAGAAGGTGGAAAAAACCACGAAAGGCTAATTTTTTTAAAAGTACAAATGGAGGGGCGCCTGGGTGGCTCAGTCGTTAAGCGGCTGCCTTCGGCTCAGGTCATGATCCCAGGGTCCTGAGATCGAGCCCCGCATCGGGCTCCCTGCTCAGCAGGAAGCCTGCTTCTCCCGCTACCATTCCCTCTGCTTGTGTTCCCTCTCTCGCTGTGTTTCTCGCTGTCAAAGAAATAAAATCTTTAAAAAAAAAAAGTACAAATGGAGAGACTATATATAGAACTCAGCTGCTGGTAGTCCTGGAGAGAATGTCCGCAGGTGACTTTCGACAGGAAGACACCCTCCTATACAACTCATTCAGGATCTACTGTGAACACACACCCGTGTTAAAGTACAGAGCAGATGAAAGCTGCTTGGAAAACGGGGTGTTACATTTCAGCCGTCTTTCCTGGGGCCATGAGGGAGAAGGGGAGATCTTGGAGATCCAGCTTTGGTGTGTGTGTTGCTAGGGGGTGAGGCTGTTGAAGGTCACGACCAGGCAACTCTCAGCTCAACGGCCCTATAGACCTCCCCACTTCCAGGCTGAGGGGCGCCGCCGCACCTGCCGACCTGCCAGAAGTTGAGGGGAGCATGGCATTCTCCAAGCGTCTTCCAGGGCTGTTAGAGACGTGGTCAAGGATCTAGACGATTTAATCCCGTTTTAGGAAAGGGAGTTTACAGTGAGCAATTAAGGCACAGTTAAATAATTAATCACTAATGAGTCATTAACTCTGCCCACTATTGTACAGTAAACAAGCGGAGGCACGATTATTAGAGCCAGTTCCCAATTAAGGGGACGACCTTGGCCGCAAAGCACACCATCCGCCTCTTGACGGGTTCGGCGCACCCCCGGGGCGCCGCAGAGCCTCCCCTTTCCCAGGCGCATTAGGACGCGGGCGGAGCCCGAAGCGCCGAGGGCCGGTGTGGAGCTCGCGCTGGCGGTGCCGACAAGAAGGGCCAACTTTTTCATTAATTTTATCTTCCCCGGGAATCTTTTCCTGCTGGCCTCCTGGAGACTTCAATTCTATTCGTGTAGTAAAGTTCTGTGGGTGAAAAGGAGCACTTGGATGGAGACAGAGAAGGGCCCGCGGCGAGCCCGGGGGACAGGGGAGGGGGTGGGAAGGTGGCAGGAGCCAGGAGACACGACTTCAAATGTTAACGTCGCCGAGGCAGCCGAGTTCGCGCCCCTGAGGTCCCCACCATACACCGCCTGTCTAACGTGGCTCCTTGGCAGCGGAGTCCTTGGCTGCCCCAGCTTCCAGAATCCCCTAGCAAAGACTTTGAATTAACCGATGAACTTGGCTGAGAGAGGAGAGCATTAGGATTCCCTGTCTCCGCTCTTTGGTTTCTGAATTAACTGAAGATGGAAGTGGGGAGACAGGCAGGGATTGTCTCCCCTGGTTTGACATTTCCTCTCCCCCAAACAAGAACTCTCTGTTTAAAATAAGTAAATACATAGGGGCCACCCTAGGCCAGTTGCTGACCTCTGGCCAAAGACTGCCTCTCCCAAGGGGTCTCTCCCAGTCCTCCCTGTGTGGTGTCACCCACACCAGTCCGGTCACCCTACCGGGCCGAAGAGGTGGGAGCTCCGACCCGGAGGGCGCAGAACTGGGTTTCAGGAGCCGGACACCCGGCTTGAACAGCTTGGACCGGCCTGGGGCCACAGCGTGGGGCCCAAGGACATGGAGCAAGGAGGGCCCCACGGGGCTGCGGCCGCCTCTGAACCCCTTGGCTCCAGAAGCGGGTGACCGGGAGAGGCGGGGCCCTCAGTCCCCCGCGTCCCTGCGGGAGAGAAAAATCGCCACCATAAATCCAGAGCATGGCGCAGAGTGTGATCACGACACCCGCGTGGGCAAGAGACTTCCAAAATGGGAAAACGCGAAAACTGAAATGCCCCTGACGTTGGGGTCGTGGCCGGGGTGACAGGGGTCCGCGCGCCCGGGATCTCTGGAATAGCCCTTGGTCTCCGCCGGACACCGGCCCGCGAGCACCCTCCAGCGAGCCCCCGAGGTCCCCAGGCCGCGCCTGGCTCCGCCCTTCTCTCGGAGTGGCCCAATCCGAGGCGTCCTTTCCCGCCCCGCCCCTCAGGCCGAGCCCTGCCCTGCGCGGCTCCGAGCCTGGCGCCCGGGAGCCCAAAAGGCTACAGACTCACTTGCTTTCCTTCCGCGGCAGGTCGGAGCGTTTGTCCTCTTCTGGGGAGGAGACTCCCAAGGGCTCCCTCTTGGACTGACTGAATCAGGTCAACCCGAATCAGCGCCTGCCTGGAGTCCTAGGTCGCTGTGCTTGGACATCAGTGTCTTTCTTCCCCAACCCTGTAGAACCGTTCCCTTCAATGGACGCTGGAAGCGTCGCCCGAGCCAAACCCGCAGTCTCATTACGGAAGACTCAAGAACCGTTTCTCAAGGGATGCAGGCTTGGGGAGACCTCCCCTTCCCCCTCCGAGTCCCTGAAAGATTTGTGCCCGCCCCGAGAATCACAGCCAGCACAATCTAGTTTCAGAAGCCGGCGCCTCTGCAAAGGGCTTTCGGTAGCGGGGAGCTTGGGCGGCATCCCCAAGTGTTTCAGGGTCCTCTAGGGCTTTAAGGTCCTTCCGCGCGAGTCATTGTCACCTCCAGCCTGAGTTAACTTCTGGAGCTCTTAAAACTGCTCGGTTAGGCAGCCCCTAGGAGTGGGGGGAGGGAGCTCTGGGGCTGATGGGAGCCCAGGAAATACCGCTAGCACCCACCCCTCAGGATCTCAATTCCTAATGTGGTCTAAAGAGTTGTTCTGGGAGTTTAAATAGCCGCACTTATTCAGCAAGAGTTTCTGGAACACTGCACTATGCTTGTGAACTGACCAGAGCTCCTGGCCACTCCAGCTCCAAAGCTTACAAGAGGTGTTATTTAAGGCGACCTCCCTGTGCCTCAGTTTCCTCATTTATAAAATGAGGCTGATTGTGTCTTCCTGGCATGGTCCTTGTGAGGCTTAAATGAATCAGTAGACATAAGCTGCTCAGAAGAGTGATGGCACATGATAAGCTCTCAGTGATTATTAGCTGTTCCTATTTTGGTCATTTTCCAGGGATTTGTCCCTGAAATCCAGGTACGATTCACTCTGTTGGTGTCTAAAGAGATGGTTTAGAATATTCATTCTCAGACTAAGTAGTAAAAGAGGAGAAAGAAGTGATGGAAAGCTGCAGGTAACAAAGCATAGGAAGAAAAATGGCATAAGGAGTTAAAATGAATAGTCACAGGAATGATCTAAAGGAGGCAAGAAGACGCTGGTGGTGGGATGGGCAAGGTCAAAGGTGCCCAGGACTGCGGGAGGGAGAGGGAAGGCAGAGCAAGTACTTGCCAGTGAACTTGGGAGTTTCCTAGTAAAAGGAGGGCATTAAAGGATGAAAGGATGGGTGAAAGAGGGTAGTCCAAACTGAACGAAATTTACACATTCATCCTGTTTACCTATTTTTTTTTTCCCATGCCAACGGCTGGGATCACTTGGCCAATCCATTTCCCAAAGAACATCCTTGTGAGGGAAAGTAAGGGTATTACTTCCTACCTCTTGAGGATAATAACAGATCCAATAAATCCTTACTGGCGAGTCGGCTATATGCAAGGCACCAGGGACGGTCTAGGGGTACTCACCCCTGATTGTAGGATAGCCTCTCAGGACCCTCATGGCAAGGCTCGAATCCTGTGATGACACTTCCTCTACCCCCAGCCTCGGGATAATCGTCCTTTGCCCAGGTAAGTTTCCAGAACCCAAGAGCGGGACTGGGATACCGTGGGATGGGAGCAGAGAGATCACAATATGTATTGCCCCGCGTGGGGTCCTTGGTGGTTCAGTCATAGTCCTTACAGTTAGTCTTACAGCATCTTTTCCATCTCGCAGGGACATAGGGTCCATTTAGACAAGGAAAGGGGGCCGGGGTGGCTCACTAACATGCTAAGGAATGGCAGAACAGTGGTGGGGGCGTGATGCTAAGGCTCCCGCCGGCTGCGTCTTTTCCAGTGCACTCAACGCATCGAGGCCAGAGGACCTGCGCGACGGGAACCCGGGTTATTCCCGAGTTTGCCTAGCTTCCAGGACCCACTGCGGACACCGCGGCTGCTCAGGCTGGAAGTTCCGGGCTTTCCTTCCCGAGTGCCGCGGGAGCTTCAGAAGACCTCTAGATTCCCTCTCCCCCCAGAGCTGGCGCCCAAGAACAGCCCATACTGTTCGCGACGCGGCCGCAAGGATGTGCCCTCCGGGGTCGCGACGCAGAGCGCTCCAGGTCACTGTCCCAGAGCACGGCAGCTAACCTGATGGGCGTGGAACAGAATCGCGAGGTTGGGGGGTTAAGGAGCGAGGTGGGGAAGCAGAAGAGAGGCGTGGGGATCAGAAAAGGAAAAGTCGCTCTGCCTGAGTCTTCGGAGGACTAATGTCATCAGTCCTAGGTAGCAGGGACTGGCACCGAGCCCGTGACCTGGACGGTGATCCGAGAGGGCCCTTGGACAGAGGCGGGCTGCAAACAGGGAGGCAGGGCCCACAGGCGTTCCCGACTTTCGGCTCTCCCCCTGGGGAGGGCGGTGTAGACGTTTCCTGTTGGGATCAATCCTTCGAAGTAGCAGCCGCAGCTCGGCTATGGGGTGTAGAGGACCTGGGAACGCTCAGGCAGCTGAGCCTTAGGCTCCAAACAGCCCGAAACCCACGCATTTGCGGCTCCCGCACGCGCCAGGGGAGGAGAGCTCCGGTGAAGGGCGCGGAGTCTTCGCAGCAGCCAAGCGCCCCCAGGAAGATACGCGGAAGGCAGCCCCAGGTCCTGCCGGTCCTCTGCCTTCCCTGACCCACCCCATACGTCACCGCAGCCCCTCCGGTACCCTGGCCGCCTTCCTTCCCGCCACCGCAGTCCTGGGCGTCCTTAACTGGAGTTGAACCAAAACAAGGCAATCTTTAATTCTCCTCCCCAATACTTCAAACTACGCGTACAAACAGTCTTTCAAACTCTATTTCTGGGCCTCCCCTTCCTCCCAGTTGTTTTCCGGGGTAGCCACGCCGTCCGGGAGCGGCCGAGGTCAGGCGCTATGGGTCCCCTGAACCCCGAGGGGTCGGGCCGCCTCTCCCCCTCCAGAAGCAGGGCCTGGGGTCCGGGTGTGGAGGAGTGGTGCCCAGAGGGCCTCGGCGGGCCGGAAGGTCAGTCCTCCCCAGCGAGCCGGCGGCAGACGCGCGTCCGCGACCCCAGCCTGGCCGCAGCTTCGGGCGGCTCGGGAGGGCGGCCGTGTGGGGAACCCAGGGGGCAAGGGCGCGCGCCTGCGGGTCCGGCCCGATCTGGTCTCGGGTGCCCCTAGAGGGCCGGCCACGGCTTCCCGATGGCCTGGATGTGCTCCTTGGCCTTCAGGCGCAGAGCCGCGATGCTGCTGTTGCGCGGGTCCGCCTCGTCCAGGGGAAACTTGTCCCCGAAGCCGGGCGCGCACGGGTAGGCGGGCGGCGGCGGCGGCCCGAGGGGCTGCAGGCCGGGGCCCAGCGGCGGGGAGTTCAGGAAGGGCGGCGGCGGCGGCGGCGTGTAGCTGGCGGGCAGGCTCTGCGCCGGCGGCCCGAAGCCGGGCAGGCTCTGCAGCGCCGTGGCGCCCCCGCCCGGCAGCGGCGACCCGAGCCACGACTCGAGCGGCAGCGCGCCCCCAGCCGGCCCGCCGCCCCCGCCCGGGCCCGGGCCCGCCCCGAGGGGCGCCAGAGTCGCCGACGGCGGGGAGCGGCTGAAGGAGAGGAGGGGCGAGTCTTGCAGCTTCATGGACGATACTTCGAGCTTCTCCTGCCGCCGCCACTTGGCCCGTCGGTTCTGGAACCACACCTGCGGAGGGCAGCACAGCGGCCGTCGGGCTGCGGCCGGCGCTCGGGCCGCGCCCCCGCCCTGCTCTCCCCGGGGCCGCCCGGACGGGACGACTCTCTCACCCGCAGAGAAAACTGGGGCCGGACCCTTTCGCACCAGCTCCCCACTCCTACGCTCTTTCTTTCCCACCCCATTCTCTCCTTTTTGCCTCTTTCCTCCTCTCCTTTCCTCTGAGTCTCTGTCTCATGCTTGTCCCGCCCTTGTCCCTGTTTACCTCACCCATAGCTGCGGCTGTGTCTGTTTCACTCCTGGCACCCGGTGAGCGCTCAGAAAAAAAGTGAAGTTAACCCTGGGACTCGGACCTAGGATTTTGGAAAGCACAGCTCACCAAATTTCGGGGACCTGCTGGTTGGCAGCTCCTCCTGGCACTTCGGTTTAGAAGTTGCTTCCTCCCGGTGTGGCCCTGCTCTCAGTGGCTGGGATTTTGGCTCAGATTCTCTCTGCTTTTCTTTTTTAAGTTTTTAAAAATATTTTATGGGGCGCCTGAGTGGCTCAGTCGGTTAAACGTCTGCTTTCAGCTCAGCTCATGATCCTAGAGTGCTGGGAATCTAGGTCCACATTGGGCTCCTTACTCATCGGGGAGGCTGCTTCTCCCTCTCCCTCGCTCCCCCTGCTTGTGCTCTCTCTGTCAAATAAATAAATAAATAATCTTTAAAAAATAAAATTATTTTATCTATTTATTTGACAGAGCCAGGGAGAGAGAGAGCACAAGCAGGGGGAGCGGCAGGCAGAGGAAGGCGAAGCGGACTCCCGCTGAGCAGGGAGCCAGATGTTGGGCTCCATCCAAGGACCCCGGGATCATGACCTGAGCCAAAGGCAAGTGCTTAACCATCCTGAGCCACCCAGGCCTCCTGACTTTCTGTGCTTTACCTACCTTTTGTCTCTATTATAAACATATGCATAAACAAATACTCTAAGTACCCTAACTAGCAAGACCTGATATTAAGATACACCTATTTCCAGGAATTACTGGTTATGATAACTAGTGGGGAAAAAGTGGGTTTATTTTATCCCAAGCTTATTTAAGTTGCTGCTTTAATAAGATCTCCATTCTTCTTTTATTGATATCCCTTAAGAATTGCTGCTATTTCTTATAAATGGCTTTCAATGATTATAAGAGTTCAAGTTTATTTTATTTACGTTGACTTTTTTGAAGTCAATTTTGACATTAAGATGAGTTCAATGAATTACATTTTTCTTTTTTTTTTTTTTTTCTTTATGTATAGAAAGTCTGCACCAAGAGCAAATTCTGATCTCTTAATGATAAAACGTCCATTACTTATTTGGTAATGTTGACTAGACCCTCTGAAAGAACTTTGGCCAGACTGGTGGCTTCAGTGTTATATTAATGGAAGGAAATTGAGGAATGGCTGAGACCTTAGAAGGGAGGAGGCAGTTTTGAGTCAGTGGGGGAGGGGACCTCTTGGAAGTCCCGAGAAAACAGCCATCCAGCACCTGGGCAGGGCAGGGCAAGTGTATCTGTAAGGCTAGGATTTGGGGGGAGGGGGGGAGAGAAAGGACAAAAAAGTTAAGTGCCTAAGTGTCCCCTTCCCACAAAAGATTCATCTCCATACCCAAGGCCCTAATTTCCCCAGAAACATTAGTGATTTGCTGATAATAGAGAAAAGAGAAACATCAGCTTGGGGACGGCTCCCATCCCACTGCTTCCTCTAATTCCCTGCCTGTCCCACTCAAGTCTCCAAAATATTGGCTACAGTCTTCCACTCAGTATTCAAAGGTAGAGAACTAAAGACTGGGAGAGTCCCCTCTTAGAGGGCTGTCGAGGTCCCCTCCGCGCAGCTGGAGGCGCCCGGTAGACCGCCCCCTCCGGCTGATTACATCATAGCCATGTGTTAAGAACCCGCCATATGCTGGGCACTCTGCTGGCCACAGAGAAGTCACAGACACTGTTCTGGAGAAGCTGACAACTTAGAGGAGGAGCCAAAAGCCATGAACAAATAAAGAGAGAGGAAGGAAGGTGGGACAGAGGTGGTGTCCAGTGTGAAGGTAGCCTAACCCTGGCTGAGTCTGTGGTCCCCAGAGGGTGCTGGGAGGCCTTGTCTCTCCTCTGCCTTTGTCTTTCACTCGTGTTCCTTTCTTCTCCCTACCCCAGCCTCTCCCCCTGAAAAGCAGGTACTAAAATGTCCACCTCTTCGATGGAACCATTGTTGTTCTACGGCTCCAAATTAAGACAACTTGAACTGTCCTTGCAAGTTAATCCTGAGTTACATTAGGGAACTATTTATTTTAAAAACCATGACATTTACTCATTACTTTAAACTCCTAATATAATAAGCAGAAGAGACAAAAGGCAAAAGCTTGTCCCCTTTTAGCTTTAAGGTAAAGCTAAAAGCCCCCGAACATTTGAATATCTTCACTTCCTGGAAATCTAATTCATTAGACGCACACAAAAATCCCACCTTCCTTCCACTGCCTTTCAGAGGCAGTGAAATTTGTTCCCAGTGACTCCCTTTCAGGCCTCTGTAAACTCTCCTAATTTGGAAATCCTCCCAGATTTTTCACAGATGACTAGCAAATATTTAAGGCTTTCAAATATTTTAATGATCAGGGATTAAAGATAATTCAGCTTTAATTAAAGCAAAAACCCTTTAACAAAAAAGAAAGAAAGAAAGAGAAAGAAAAGAAAAGAAAAAAGAAAAGTCCTCTCTGCAGCAGCAGGAAGTTTGGTTGGATGTGCACCAAAGAAGCAAAATTCAGTTTCTTAAACAAATCTACCAAAACTTTCAACTGCAGGCACGGGGGCCCTTGCAAAAAGACCGTGTTTTCATTTCTCGACAAGGTGAGGCGCGCTGTTAGTGACTAGGGTGGCATTTGGGGTCCCAATCCGGGAGGCTGCCTACATCCCCTCTCCACTCACCGCCTCCTGCCCCAATTTTGGCGGCGGTGTCTAATGAGCTGTGGCTCTTCATCTCGCCAGCCATGTCTCAGTGCTCTCTTTAGGTTCGAAGAGGGAGACACCCACCTCCTCCCAAGGAGAGATGCTACTACAAACTAGAACAGACTGCCCAAGGGGCGGTGGTGGGGCACCCAAAAGATCGATGACGCTCCTCTGAGGCTCTGGGCGAGCCCAGTCGAGGAAGACCAATGGGAAGAGTGTCACAATAAATGCGTGGGAGCCCGGGGATTCAGCGGAGCACTGGCTGCAGCCTGGGCCTGGGGCCCTCCCGGGGACCGATCTGGGCGCTTTACCTGGACCCGGACTTCGGGTAGATTGACCTTGCCGGCCAGCTCCTCGCGGCTGTACACGTCGGGGTAGTGAGACTTCTCGAACGCGCGTTCCAGCTCGTGTAGCTGATAGGTGGTGAAGGTCGTGCGGTTCCGCCGGTGCTTCTTCTTGGGCTGCTCCTCCTCCGATAGCTTCGCGTCGCCGGTGGCGGGACCGACCGGCAGCCCGGGGCTCGGCCGTGCTTCTCCAGGCTCCTTGGGGCAATAGGGTCGAGGGGCTGGGACGAAGAGCCCCCAGACGGTCAGAGACACTCTGGGAGTTATCTCTGGGCCCTCTCTGCCTACCCCTGGGCGCCGGCAGCGGGACGCGGGCTTCTCCTGGGCGCTGGACAAGGAGGTCGGGGTAAGGCTGTGAGGGGCCCCCTAAGATTTCTCTGAACGCAAATTGGAGTCTCTTGCTATGCACACTAACCCAAACTCCGCGCCCAGATGCCTTAATAAAAGTCAAGGCGGGGGCTCATTCGTCTTGCAGAACTCCTGCATTTGGGCACCCCTCAGGGCCCCGCAGCAGCCAGGGGTGCACACTCACCTTCGTACTCTGCAGCAGGCGCCTGGGCAGGCTGCGGGGAGGGCTCGCCGCCTCCCCCGGGCGCCTTGGGGCAGGCGACCCGCGCGCCCGGCCTCCTATCCCGCTCCTTCGCGCCCCGGGCGCCCGGCTCCGCTGAGAAGGAACCGAGGATCGCGTCGTCCTTGGTAAATCCCAGGATAGCCTCGATGCTGTGCAGCCGCGAGGTGCTTCCTCCCGGGCTGCGGAGCAGGTGGCCGGCAAGCGAGAAGCTGCCGTCGGCCATGGCGGGGGCGCAGGCCGGCAGGTGCATGGGGAGCGCCAGCAGGCGGGAGGGCGCGGCCCGCGCTCTCGAAGCGCCGCCCGCTTGGGAGACCGAGAGAAGAGACTCGAAGTCCGTGCCTCCCGGGTACCGTATTCCCTCCCGCGGGGTCCCGACCCAAGGTCAAGCTTGGAGGTTGTCGCGGGCCCGGGCAGCGCGCGCCGGAGTGGGCGAGCGCTCAGCCGGCGGCGGCCTGGGTCTCCCCGGGAGTCAGAAGTTCGGACTCGGGGTAGCTAGGGCTCCCGGTGCTAAAGGCTGCGAGCGCGCTCGCCGCGGCTCCTCCCCTCCTGCCGGGGACCCAGCCTCTTCCCTCAGCCCCTCCCCCGGCCGCGGGGCGGGTCTTTCCCTCAGGGTCCCTGTGCTGCCAGCCCGGGCGGGGCCGGCACTCCGAACTTTCCACCTTCCAGTTCTCGATCGGCTCCAAACACTCCAAACACCCCGGGGGGGAAACGGGTGTGGGACGTCTAAGGCCTGGGGACCGCTTCCCCCGCCTGGCCTCAATGGGGCTGACGCCCTTGGTCTCACCTTCACCCAGGACCCCCTGTGCTTGCTTCCCTTCTTGGGCTTACCTCCCTCATCATTCCCCAGACCCCAGAGTCGCCTCTGCCCTCAGGCTCACTTCCTCGGCTGGGCTGAGCGCCCCGGGGGCAACCTTTGGAAAGAGAGGGGACGGACCCCTGCCAGGCTCTACGGCGTCGGCGTCGGCCGTCGGGCCACGCGCGCTTCTTCCCAGTTTGAAATTTCCCTTCTCCCTCCCTCTTTCTACCCCCAAGGGCACTCCTCTTCCGGCTCCGTAGTCCGAAGCCTCGGACTCCGAGTTTGTTTGTCTATTTATGTATAACTGCTCCTTCTGGTCCCCTCGGATTCGCGCGCGGGCAGGCTCGCTCATCCCAGCGGCAGCCCCAGGAGGCGGTGGGGCCATCTGTGCCGGCTCGCCTGTGACCTCAAGTGTCCGACCGCCCAGCAGGAGGCTGGGAGGCCCAGAGAGTGACCCGCTGCCGGGCACAGGCACGAGAAGGGAGGGTTGGGGATGGGGGGGACAGACCCGCCTGGAATCCCTCACTGTTCCTCCCCACCAAACAGTCTCCAGACCCGGAGATGTCCCAGATGAAGGGGGAAGGGTCTTCGTCTAGGGTGATGCCTCGCACTTCTCCGGGGGGGTTCTAGGCAAAATCTGCTTGCATATCTTTCCACTTTGGGAGCCCCACGAGTCTTCCTTGGTGCAGAATGACAGTCTCAAGCCAGGTGGAATGATGGTTACTGCCCGTAAGTGTTTTTCCCCATCTGCCAAGGCTGACACTTCTCAAATCTAATGGCCAACCCCTAGGCACCACGGACTCGGGGTAGCTAGGGCTCCGGGTGCTAAAGGCTGCGAGCGCGCTCGCCGCGGCTCCTCCCCTCCTGCCCCGGACCCAGCCTTCGTCTAGGGTGATGCCTCGCACTTCGCCTCTGCCCTCAGGCTAGGCCCCACCGCCTGTCCCCCTGCTAAACTATTAGCAGGAAATGTGAACCAAAATGCTTCCCTAAAGGTCTAAGGACCTAGAGATTTCCTTTTCCCCACTTTTATTGCCATATAATTGACATACAGTGCTGTGTGAGTTCAAGGTGTAGGGTATTGTGATTTGACTTACTTGTGTGGTGAATGATTCCCACCATAAGTTCAGTCCACATCTCCTGATCTCATCCAGATACAAAATAGAGATGCCCTCTGCAAGTAGGAGCTCTGATCTCCATGCAGGGACGTCTCCCCCGCCCCTATTAATTTTTTTCTCTTTTCATTCAGACAAGGGTTTACTGACTCCCTTCTGAGGGTCCTGCACTTGGGGGGGGGGGAGGGGAGAGGGCATGCCAGCACCACAAAAGAAAAGAAAGGCTGGGCGCTGGCCTTGAGAAGTTTAATGTTCAGGGAGACAAGACAAAGGAAGAATTAAGAGAAAAACATGTATCTTCCAACTCTCACCTTTATTTTATTTTTGAAAGTTTATTTACTTAAGTAATCTCTATACTCAACCTGGGGCTCGAACTCATGACCTCATGAGATCAAGAGCCACGTGCTCTTCTGACTGAGCCAGCCAGGAGCCCCCAGTACTCACCTTTAAACTGGTGTTAGAAAGGCACTCAAAAGGCCATGTGACCACATTAAGGATCAGGGAATGATTAATTCTCTGTGGTGGGCACATGGCAATGGTCATTACACGTATCCATCTGTTTTATAGTAGACCTAGAAAAAGGTAAATTAAAATAGCAAGCAGGTGAGTTTGTAGTAGATAGAAATTGAGCTACTGGTTCAAGTGAAAAGTTCTGTTTTATTTTAAAGATTTATTTTTTTTTATTTGAGAGAGTGGGCGTGGAGGAGGGGCAGAAGGAGAGAGGGAATCCCAAGCAGACTCCTTGCTGAGCGAGAAGCTGGATGCAGACTTCATCCCACCACCCTGGGATCATGACCTGAGCCGCAATCAAGAGTCAGATGCTTAACCAACTGAGCCACCCAGGCGCCCCAAAGGTTATATTTTATTTTAAGAAAAAGCTACATTAATGATAAACCATGCGCACTTTATAGCTTTTGGAATCCTTTCACACTCTTCTCATCAGAGGATCCTCACAACCCTGTGAGGTGAGCAGGACAAACACATCTGTCCCCATTTTACAGAAAAGAACACTGAGGCGCACCCAGAGACAGCTTTTCAGCGGAGGCGTCAGGAATAGAACTCAGACCACGGGACTCCTCGTCCAGCTTATTCTGTCCACGGCGCGTTTGTAATAAATGTTGTGAGTGGGATGCCTTTGAAAAGAATAAAAGCACATCTTAGCCTGCAGTCCATCCTTAATCCTTCCCTGAGACCTGACTCCGCATCTAAGAGGCTGAGGTTAACAGGCGGCTTAGCTTCCCCAAGAAGGGAAGTCAGAGCCTGGAAAACAGCAGCCGGTGGGGAAAAGATGTCTGGGACCACTGAACAAATCCTTGGGAGGTTCCCATCCAAGTCCAGGTAAAGCCTGTCCCTGGGGCCCTCGGGCTCTCTAGGCTGTTGAAGACACTGTCTCTGCAAAGGGTCTGGTGGCATCCCCGCAATGTCCCAAATGCCAGTTACGTAGACCCGGTGGCTCAGATGCTAACGTCTCTGGCCGCCAGAGGCTGATGGGGTTTGCTGTTTCCCCTATGACCAAGAACGCTATCTATGTAAACTTCCCCAATATTAAATTGATCGCTATAATCACTGCTCAGCAAAGATTGGCAGTGTTTTCTTAAGCTTCTGCCCACACGCTAAGGGGCTTAGAACCTTGTTTTCCAAAGTTAATTCCCTCTGGGACTGCCCAGCTCTCCCTAATAGGTCCAGGTGAGGTTAGCTTTTATTTACTATTTATTTCAGAGTCTTGAGAGAAAAGCAAAAAAGACTTCAACAGCCCCTGGCGAGGGACTTGGGGGGAAACAGGGCAAAGCAGGACAAGGGGAGGTTGGGGCTTCCTTTGTGCAGGACATAAAGAGCTAGTCAATGCCATTGTGGGCACGGTGGAGGGTACTCCAAGCAATCAGCCGGGGGTCATTGTTAGGGGCTAATCTACATGTGTATTTCCCAAGAACTCGATTAGTGAAGATGAATGGACGCGGCCACGTCCCTAATTCTAGCATGAAGCTGCATTTTTTCCACCAGTTACTCCAGCTCATAATCAGCCCAACTTCGGTAAAAGTAAGGAGCCTGCCTTCTGAACTCTACCTCTGTTTAATTCATTAATTCATTAAGTGGATCAAAGAAAAATCCCTCCTCCCAGCCCCCACATGGGGGCTGAAACTAGACACAGCTAAAGCCCCTTTAAACCTGCCATGGCTCAGAGAGGCATTTCCAGAAGCGAGGAGAGTGGGGGTGGTCGGGGCTTGGGAGGGTCTTCAGAGTGGGAGGTTCCGTGTCACGTGGGAAGGACAATATGGAACAACCATTGGGGTGGGGCGGGGCGAGAGGGGGAGATTTGGAGGAGAAAGGGAAGAGGGACAGGCTAGCATGAGGAAAAGGAAATGGAAATGTAATGAGCGATTATGGGAAGCAGTAGTGTAAAGTGGCTCTTTTGTCTTGGGTGGATGTGGGAGGTCCCCTTTCTGGAAGCATTCTGGGTGGACTGCTTCCCTCAGAACACTCTTGTGGCAAACGGGCATTTGTAGGGGGAGTTTCCTGTGCGCTGGGTGAGCAAGGGACATGTTCACAAAGTGAGCTCTTGGCGTTTGACTGTAGCCACCAGGAATTTCACCTTGAAGCGGTGTTTGAGGTTTTGGTAAAAAATGTTCATTTAAGGGCCTATGTGATATCTTTTCACAAAGTGTGTAAAACCAACTCTATCATCTGCGTGTAGACTCTTCCTTCAGGAGATGCATTTTTAAAAAAGATTTTGTTTATTTATTTGACAGAGAGAGAGAGACAGCGAGAGAGGAAACACAAGCAGGGGAAGTGGGAGAGGGAGAAGCAGGCTCTCCCCTGGGAAGATGCGGGGCTCGATCCCAGGACCTCGGGGTCATGACCTGAGCCAGAGGTAGATGCTTAACAACTGAGCCACCCAGGTGCCCCAGTAGGTGTATTTTTATCCTGGAATGACTCCTCTTGTCTCACATTTCTCCTATTAGCTCATACATGTTCTTTCAGAGAAGAAATTTAATTTTAGTTGTAGCCGAAACTCATAAACATGAAACACACACAGTGAAGTTCAACAAATTCAATTTCAAGGATTATATATATATAAATTTTTATTATATATTAATTATATATATAATTTATCGAAAACTAACGCTACACCAGTGGGCACTCTTCTGAGTACTTTATGTGGATTACCTAATTAATCCTCACAATAACCCTGTGAGATAGTCAATATCATCTCCATTTTATAGGTGAGGAATCTGAAACACAGATTAAATCACTTACCAAGGTTTCAGGGTTTGGGGTGGAATCAGGACACAGGTGTTTTTTCAGTAATGTGTCCGTCTGATCACCATGTGCCCTACCTCCTAATACGGAGTGTTTACATGACTGGCACCATGAATTTTCCCATAGCTTTAAGAGAACTAGCAGATAAGAGAAGAACATTTGGGAGCCCAAGGATATAGGAATACTGTGGTACAAAGTTTGGATGATGTGCTCATGAAAAAATTGTAATGGGCAGTTAACAATTTAATTGGTCAATTATAATGATGACGGAAATGCTAAAAAAATATTTAATAAGGTATACCATTCAGCTTCCCAAGGCTGTCCCATAAAATTTAGGGAATCCTCTCTCTGTTCCCAGAATTCCAATTTGCTTGCAGTGGTTTGTGAAATATACATATATTTTTAAAATATTTTATTTATTTATTTGAGAGAGAGAGAGCGAGAGCATGAATAAGAAGAGCAAGAAGAGGAACAGTGGGAGAGGAGAAGCAGACTCCCCACTGAGCGTGGAGCCCAACTCAGGGCTAAATCCCAGGACCCTGAGATCATGACCTAAGCCGAAATCAAGACTTGGAGGCTTTACTGAGCCCCAGTATATTTTTAAGCATCAGCCCTGTGTCATTTATTTTGTCTGCCTTTGATGCTATGAATTCTCCCATAAACTATACTGTACATTGTGAGTTGTCATGGGTGTAATATACAAACTGCTGACAGTTGTAAAAAAAAAAAAAACAATCGCTAAACTCTCTTTAATTTGGACACATTGAGTCTAGAGATAAGACACGCTTGTTCCTCTCTCACTAACATCCTAATCAGTGAAGTATTTTTCTACAGCAAAAGGAAAGTCAGGAACATGTTCTTTTTTTTTCTTTTAAGATTTTATTTATTTTAGAGAGAGCGAAAGCAGAGGAGAGGGATCACAGAGGCAGAGGCAGAAGCAGACTCCCCGCTGTGTGGAGAACCCGATGCGGGTCTCAATCCCAGGACCCTGAGGTCGTGATCTGAGCCAAAGGCAGCCGCTTAACTGACTGAGCCACCCAAGCGCCCCCAGGAACATGTTTTTAGAGATGCTTATCAGAATACTCATTTTTACAAGGAGACAACCAATAAAGAATATCGTTGACCACTTTCATTAAATTGGCACAAATGATAAACACACTTCCTATATATCAGTTTACCACTCCATAGGGCAACCTGAATATTTTCTAGTATTTTCAGGATAAATTGGAGTCAATATTGATAAAAGTATGCTGCAGTGAGTTATTATTCACCCCAGCACATGACTGTGGCTAAAACACACCAACCAATGAAGAGATGGGCATCCTATAGGCGTTTCTGGCTGAACCGAGAGCCTCTCAGATGGGCAGATGGAAACAGACATTTTACCTAATCACAAGATGAAACCAAGGGCATTTGGGAGCAGCTGAGTTTCCCCAGTGGCAATAAGCTCTTTGAAAGACTTCCTTTTGTGGAAGAGCAGAGACCACGGCTCTCTGCAGATCACCCATTAATTGGTAAGAAGTCTGTCCTCTTTTGGCATTCCGGTTGTTTCCCAATTGCGACATTTTTAGGAACACCATCACTTAAAACTAGCCTCTGATTTAGTTTTCTGGTATTTCAGAGGATCATATGTTTAAGACTTAGAAAGAAAAGCTTGGTTATTATCGTGTCTGCTCTCCCACTGCTAGCCCTGACCTTTCCTTTGGAGATCTGGGAATCTGGGAAATCAGGGTCCAGAGAGGGGAATTGATCTGCCCATGATGAGACAGAATGGCTGTGGCAAGGCTTGGACCAAGGACCAGTCTCCAGACTTCCTGACTTTTCTGCAGGCCACCGCGGCTTTACCACTGCCATGCTGAGCTCTCAGGGGGTCCTACGCTTGGAAGTCCCACGCTCTAGTTACAGTAAGTGTACGCATGAATCCTGGAGCAATATGTTTATTGAATGAAGTTACTCTTCGTACTACTCCCCAATCATTGACCAACCCAAGTACTTTGGCCTTGGTCCCGAGCTTGCTTTTGCAGTTAATGCTAATCCAAGTAGCCTCTGTGTAAGAGGAAAAATTCCCTTGGCAATAGATTTGTAGGCATTTGGGCAAACAACTGGTGTGCTGCAATCAGCTCGTAGCGGCTTGTGAGAGCCAATGTAATTTCCCTTCTCATCTCTGAGTTCACCGATGCCACATTAGTGACTTGAAACAAATCATAGTCACAGATATTGGCAAACACTGAAAATCAGAGCATTCTCCCTCTTCTCTTCCCCCACCCCCCATTAGTGGTCTAAAAATATTCACTAGCATACCAATGTTCTTATTTCATTAAAGAGTGAAGAAATCAGAAAGTAGGGGTGCCTGGGTGGTTTAGTGGGTTAAAGCCTCTGCCTTCAGCTCTTGATCTCGGGGTCCTGGGATCGAGCCCCGCATCGGGCTCTCTGCTCAGCCGGGAGCCTGCTTCCCCCTCTCTCTGCCTGCCTCTCTGCCTACTTGTGATCTCTCTCTCTCTGTCTCTGTCAAATATATAAATAAATAAATATTTAAAAAAATCAGAAAGTATTATTATTATTAAAGCTAAAATGTGATCTATTGGCTAAAAGATGTCTACCTCTTTTGCCAATAAAGTGAAACATTTGCATCATTATCTCAGAATATATAAATAAAAGAGGGAAACTTGGATTTCTGCCAAAGAAATAGGCAGAAATTTTTTTTTTTTTTTTTGGTGTTGTTAGGAGCAAATCTATATTAAGATAATTCCTCTTTACTTGTTTTCTAATTAAACTAATTGAATTCAGAGAGTCTAAGGGAAGCACAAGAGACATTTATCTCAAGGGGATGATGGACTTGAAGCCATCAATCCTCTTTAGATTGCTAAGAAGGTAAATCCGAGGATGTCCATTCTGCTGCAGCCTTGACTCACCCCCCACTTGGAGTTTGGCCATCTCCCCTCTTCTTTTTGAAAGGACAGTTATCAGGGTATCAATTCTCATTTCATTTCCACAGCACCCTATGAGGTCAAGACTTAGGCCTTCCCCACTTCATGGCCTCATTGAACACTTCTGGCCACGGTCCTAACTGCTCCAACTTGCTCATGGAGCTATAGCGACACGGGTCTTGTTCTCTTCCTGAAATCCTTGAAGCCCCTTCCTGCCTCAGGACATTTGCACTGATTAGTCTCACTGCCTGAAATGCTCCCCACTGCCAATCCACATGTTCACATAATCCTTCTCGTCATTTTATTTTTCTCCTAGCACCTCCCGCTCTCCGAAACAATCTTATTTATTGTTTGTGTAATTGTTTGTTACCTGTCTCCCCTCATTAGAACCTAAGCTGTGTGAGAATAGGGACCTTGTCTACTGGATGCCTAGCATGGAGAACATGGGCTATATCCATAGTGGTGGTTGATTTAATGAATAACAGCAAGGAACTGTATTTTCCAGGTGAGGGAACAGGTTAAGAAACTTGCCTGATTTCACGGAGCTCTGAATTAGCACGAGTACATATTTTTTCACATCCTTACCATCAGTCATCTGAAGTTCTTCTAAATACTAGCTATTTCCCAGGTGTTTGGAAAATGTCAAACTGCTTGGCTTTCCTTTCCACGTAGTCGACAGAAACGATTTGATCACTTTCAGAAGTCAGTTCAGGCCACTCCAGTCTTGTTAGCATCAGCGCTCTCTGGGGTTTCCTCTCTGGTCTTTGATGTGAGTGCTCATGGAATGAGGAGCCGGCCTCCTGCAATGCCCACCGCCTCGCTCAGAGCCCAGCCCAACCGCCTCCTCTCTTAGCGGGGTGCACCGTCGGAGAAATGTCATTCTTTTCCCAAAGGGGCTCCTGCAACTCTCCTGCGGACCATTAGCTGTAGCTTACTTTTACAGCTGACTGCAATTTCATAGACGTCTGTTTGTCAATTTTTATTGTACTTTCTCCTTTGACCCCTTAAGCCCTAAAAATGCTGATCTCATATATCCTGGCCAATCTAATTAGCCCCTTTTAACCACCAGATGCTTTCAATAGGGTTTTCAAGATGCTCCCCCAGAAGTGTCTTCATTCAGATGTTGGGAGCTTACGGCACTTACGGACGGTGTGTGCCTGGTGAGTCAAAGGAATCAGCTTTAAAGAAATACAACTTGGAAATCTTTAAAGTTTTCTAAAATGACTTGAGAAAACCAGCAAGCATCACTTGGTGCGTTTATGCTATTTTTCTCTAGCTCTAGGAATTAGACACCATCTAGAGTGATGTTTTTAGTTTATAGGCGGGGTTGACAACACATAGTTTTCCCGGAAGAGCAGCACTTTAGAGGAAGGTGAAGAAGCTGAATTCGGATACACATACATTTGCTATACTTGCAAAGCTACTTTTGGATAGGTTTGAAATTTTTCCATAATGAAAGGTAGTTTTTTTTTTTAAAGAGAAAATCTCAGATTTCTGAATATGAATTTAATTTGCATGACACTAAATTTTATTGCATTCTCCAAGCGCGTCATTTTTGTAGTTCCACAAACTGCTATTTTTAATGGAGACAGAAATCTAAGGACGATCTAGAAATTCCGCTTCTAGGTGGAATTGCATCCAATCTCATTGAAAAAAAAAAAACGGAATGCAGGAGCTATCAGGTAGTCAAAAAGTAGAATCAACCCATGTCCATGGACAGATGAATGGATAAACAAAATGTGGTCTATACATATAATGGAATATTATTCTGCCTTAAAAAGGGAAGAAATTCCAACACATGCTGCAACCTGGGAGGAAACTGAGAACATTCTGCTGAGTGAAATAAGCCAGTCATGAAAGGAAAAGTGTTGTGTGACCCACTCATACGAGGGCCCTAGGGTTGTCAAATGCACAGAGACTGAAAGTAGAAAGGGGATTGTCAGGCTGAGGGGGAGGAGAGAATGGGGAGGTCCTGTTTAACGGGTTCAGAACGTCAGCTGTGGAAGACAGGAAAGGTTCCGGAGATGGAAGGTGGTGATTGTTGTTCAACATGAAGGGACTTTGTGTCACAGAACTGTACTCTCAAAAGTGGTGAAAGTCGGGGGTCCCTGGGGGGCTCGGTCAGTTGAGCTTCCAACTCTTTTTTTTTTTTTAAAGATTTTATTTATTTGACAGGAAGAAACACAGTGAGAGAGGGAACACAAGCAGAGGGAATGGTAGCAGGAGAAGCAGGCTTCTTGCAGAGCAGGAAGCCCGACGTGGGGCTCGATCCCAGGACCCTGGGATCATGACCTGAGCTGAAGGCAGATGCTTAACGACTGAGCCACCCAAGCGCCCTGAGCTTCCAACTCTTGGTGTCGACTCAGGCCCTGATCTCATGGGTTGTGGGATCAAGTCCCGCATCGGGCTCCCCATTCCGCTGGGAGTCTGCTTGAGGATTCTCTCCCTCTCCTCCTTCCCCTCCCCCAACTCCCGTGTTCTCTCTCTCTCTCTCTCTCTCTCTCGAATCAATAAGGAGGTCTTTTAAAAAAAACAGTGAAAAGGGTAAATTTTGGGCACCTGGGTGGCTCAATTGGTTGGGAGAGTGCCTTCGGCTCAGGTCATGATCCCAGAGTCCTGGGATCAAGTCCCTCATTGGATTCCCATCTCCATGAGGAGTCTGCTTCTCCCTCTGACCTTCTCCCCTCTCATGCTCTCTCTCACTCAAATAAATAAAGGAAATATTCTTTTAAAAAGCCTCTTATAAGAAAAAAAGGAAAGGGTAAATTTTATGTTATGTTATTGTATGGCTCTTCAGAATTCCTGTGGTTACACAGTGAGCATATGTCTTTCATTTTAACTTTTATATTCTTAATTACATTAAGAAATATGTAATTTTTAATATACATAACGTGAAATTTACCACATTAACCATTTCTTTTTTCTTTCTTTTTTAAAGATTTTATTTATTTATTTATTTATTTATTTATTTATTTATTTATTTGACAGAGAGACTTCGAGAGAAGGAACATAAGCAGGAGGAGTGGGAGAGGGAGAAGCAGGCTTCCCATTGAGCAGGGAGCCTGACGGGGGGCTCAATCCCAGGACCCTGGGATGATGACCTGAGCCGAAGGCAGACGCTTAACGACTGAGCCACCCAGGCGCCCCTAAAGAAAATATATTTTTTTTAAAGGTTTTATTTATTTATTTGACACAGAGAGAGCTCACAAGTAGGCAGAGAGGCAGGCAGAGAGAGAGGGGGAAGCAGGCTCCCCGCTGAGCAGAGAGCCCAATACGGGGCTTGATCCCAGGACCCTGAGATCATGACCTGAGCCGAAGGCAGAGGCTTTAACCCACTGAGCCACCCAGGTGACCCTTAAACATATATTTGTGTAACTAATAGATATACTTATGTCTAACAAAAGACTGGAATTTGGGATATATATATATATATAAGTATATATTTATATTTTATTCTTCGTGGGTAAGATTTTGAGAATTATTTCTATTCAATAAACATAGAGTTATTCTATCCTTCTTGCATCAGGATATGTAAAGTATATTTTTTTTTCCAAAGAATTTGTCAGGTTCAAACTGAGACAACTAAGTTGTCAAATTGTCAAACTGTCATTACAGTTCCCTGTAATGTCCCCTTACTAAGATGTTAATAACATCTCTAGTATCTGCAGGGAATGCTGGCTTTTGTTTCTGATACTGCAATTCATGATCTTGTCCTTTTCCTTTCTGGACTGATGGATTTAACACGTAACATTTTTGCTGCTCCTCTTAAAGAGCTAACTTTTGGGCTTCTAAAAAATATTTGTTTGCTTTCTATTGATTAGCACTCCTGCATTTATTGTTTCCTCCTTTCTCCTGAATTTGCCGTGTTATGTTTTTACGAAGAGTGTTTTGGCTGGCTGGTCAGCAGCCTGCAAACTTGGCTAGATGGAAACTCCCAGCTCTTCCCCTGGATGGGCAGCAACAGAATTCTTCGTTCAGTTGTTGACCTTAACTGGGCTGCTCACTATCTGTCTGATGCACACACAAGTCAGGGACCAGCCAGTGTCTTGAATAGACTTTATTTAGGACCATCCTCGCATGGCTCCGTGCCTTCTGGAAATTGCTCTTTCACTTGATGGCTCCTGGGGTCACCCCCAAACTCTGCTGGTTCTTTGAGCCAATACGGCTGCACGTTTCCTATCTGAGTTTTAGCGGTCTTTCTTGGCTTGACCGGGGTCTGCCCTCAGATGAAACTGGGAAACAAGGGAAAACTCACTGGCCCTTCTTCCTTTTTCCAAGTGTAGATTCCATTCCCTCCCGGTGTGGACCTGCTTTTTGGCGGCAGTCTGGTGCCTTTGGGCTGTTGTTTCTTTGTATTTGGTCAAGAGTTTAAAGTTGTTTTAAAGTTATTATCTGCAGGCGGGTGAATCCCCCGGGAGCTAATCTTCTATTATAAGAAGCTGCAAGGCGGGGGGTTTTTGGGGGGGTGGGGGAGAGAAATGAAACAGGAAGGGATGGGGAGGGAG
>CM053616.1:10156325-10174766 GCA_028646535.1 Procyon lotor | reverse complement strand
CTGAAGCAGCCTCCGAATACGTTGAGGCAGGGAATTCGGGGCTCCGGGCAGCTGGAGTGTCCTCTAAAAGAGGGTCGTGGGCTCTGGGCAGGCCTGCCCCTGTGGTCCTGTAGACTTTTCACCCCCATGTGAAGGAATGCGGCCCAAGGGACAGAGGGGAGCCCTCTAAAGCACGGGGCCCCAGGCGGGTAGCTCCAACTGTCCAGTCTAAAGGCAGGATTCAGTGTCATCATTGGCTAGGGCTAGAGTCCTAGAGTCCCCCTCCTTCTAGAAGGACAACGCTGCTGACCACCCATCAGCAGCACCATTGCTTCTGGTGATGACCTTACAGCACTGGGACCCATTTCCCTGGGGTGCAGCCTGTGCTGTTGGTTCCTTACGACTAAGGGCTGGACAACCAGATGGGGCCAGTGGGGGAGCAGCTAGAGGACAAAATGAAACCCTTTGGGACCAAATCTTATTAGCACGGGATCCTCATGTCAGCTGGCCCCAGACTCAGGACAGACAGGCCAAGGGTCCTATTTGCAAAAAGGGGTCTGGGCTTTTCCCAGCCTCCTACAGCTGACTCAGACTGTTTCCGCGCAGGGGCGGCGTGCGACAGTCAAAGACGCGGGTTTGAGCCCTGGCTTTGTCACTTGCCCTCTGCATGACCTTTGGCACGTCACCTTACACTTCTGATGCCCAGTGGAAGGACCGTCGGAGGACTCCCAAGCAGATGGAAGGAGATGGGCTGTGAGACGGACTCATAAGCTTCTAAGCCCTGGACAAGCATGGCTGTGGTTATTCACATTTTTGAGATAAAAGGGCAGCTCGCTGTCCCCAGCCCTGCTGAAAGGATCCCTGTGATTGAGAAGGCACAGACAGTGACACAGAGGGTGCAAGAATATTGGCCCCTCGAGATAAAGATCCAGAACAGAGCAAGCCATGAAGAACAGAAGTGTAGACGGTGGCCGGTGCACAGACTCGTCCCCTTGGCATCCCCAGCCTCCCTGCCCGTGGGACCTTGTCTGACAGTCATGCGCACTTTCTGCTGCCCACTGACGGGTCGGGGGGTGGGGAGGGAGGCCGGGCATGTCTGCACACCGTTCCCACATCGGGGAGGGCAGTAGTACCTCGGCGCACCCCCAGATTCAAGTGTGGTTACAGACGACCCAACTCAGCTCCTGGGAGGCAGGGAGGCTCACCCCCCAGGTTAGGGAGTACGGAGTGAGCAAAGGGAGGTGAGAAGGAGGGAGGGAGGGAGGGAGGGAGGCGAGCCCGCACACAGTTAGAGGCCCCACAAGCTGCCCTTTATTCCTCTGTCTCAGAGGTCTCCTTGCTTCTAGAAATCTTATCAATTCGGGATATTGTTTAATGCAGTTAAGAGCTAATTATTTTTATGCCGGCTGACCAGAATCAGTTTTAATCTCTTGGTTTTTAACCAGATTTATAATCTCCCTTGCCAGCGCTCAATGCCCCATTATTTAAATAGCCCGGCGCCCTGCTCTGGTTATTCGCTGTGACTGATTTCTGACCTCTCACTGAGGGGAACGCAAGACCCTGGATTCCCACGGTCTGAGCCCTAGCTTCTGACAAACCGGCCGGCATCTTGTATGCACCTTGAGCTAGGCTGAAAAACGATCCTGTCTCAGGCGCTATTTTGTCAAAAAGCTGAGGTTCCCTCCGCTGGTTGGGGTCCTAGTCAATCAAACGGGGCACAACGCAAATGCTGGCTTGTTGGATTCTAGGCAGATTCTATCTGGGTTTTGGTTTGTTTATTTAGCGTTGGTCCACGTGACACCCGAACAGCTAGACTGGTGGATTTCTTTGACTTGGACGCATTGACCTAACACATCAGCTGTTTCCGTATTTGTGAGGACCAGTGGTCTTCACAAACCGCCTCTCACTGTCCTAGGTATGAGTAGGGGGCGCACTGGCTTCTAGGGAGGGTGACAGGCACCCCTGGCTCCCGTCCTGGGGGAACCTATGAGCCGTGGGGGGAGGGAGGAGATAAAAGAACACAGCAGGTCGGCGGACCCCTCCGCGGCAAGTCAGAGCGGGCACAGCCTGCTTTGCCCAAGGTAAAGGGGTATTCAGGTCAGAGCGCGAGCGAGGCAGGCTCTGATGCTCTGGGGCAGGGGCCCGGGCAGTATGATCTTTTAAAAGCTTTCTGGGTGATTCTCCTGCCGAGCAGCACAGAGACCCTTGTCTTGTGCAGGTGTGTGCTGCACCACACCGTCCTCCCCCATCAGCTATTGGGCAGAGGGTGTGAGTCTGACTTCTTTGGTTGAGAGCGCGCACAAACACGGGTAGGACCCGGAGGAATGAGGATCTCTAGACTGCATGCATTACAGAGGGGCAAGCAGCTTGTGGAGGTCACTCTCCAAGCCTCTCATTTTAGAGAAGAGGAAGCCAAGGTATGAGACTTGCATAAATGTCATTCAGCTTGTTTGGGGGAGCATGGCCAGCCCCGCCGCTGGGGCTAGCAGGAAAATATGGCCAGTGGGGTCCGATCGGCCTGGGGTCTCGTCCTGCTTTGCCATTTACAGACGGCGTGACCTTGGGAAGCCACTCTTCCCCTTCCAGCCAGTGTTTTTATCTGGGAAGGGGAAATATACCGACCTACCTTACAGGGCGGTCGTGAGGATTCAGTGACATTGCCAGTGTGGCTAAGAACCACGGCACCCGTTCCCAGGGCTCTCTCTCCCCTTCCCCGGGTCCCCTCAGGACATTCAGTGCATCGCTCTTTCAGGGACGGCGGGGGGGGGGGGGTAGAAGGGGGGTAGAAGGAGCAAACTGAACTGGGACAGGATAAGGAGGAGAAGGAAGGGAAGGCCCCCAACGGGGCCCCTATGGCCTCCAGCTCTGCCACCAGAAACAGCTGTTCCCCGGGGCAGGAGGATTCAGCGTCTGGGATCCTGCTGGGCAGCCCTGGAGCTCCGACTCTGAAGGAGGAGGGCAAAGAAACGTCCACAGAGTCCTGTCTTTCTTTAAGAGGCAACTTTTAAATTCTGCTCTAAGGGAGCTTTCAATGTGACACCTTTAAAGACGACCCCACTGGTATTTTCTTCTATCTTTGTCTTGATTCAGCACCAACGATGCCCTTGGTATAGCACACAAACACCAGGTGTAACTAACTCAGAGCGCGCGGCAGGGGGCACAACATTATTTTTCAATGACTAACCTAGATTGACAATTCCGTTAATAGGATTAGGGTTCATTGTGGAACTGTTTTCTCTTATTAATTTGGCTTGACTTACATATACGTTTTGAATTGGCTAGGGAAAAGGGCACATTTGTTTTTAGAAAGAACCTTGGGGCTTGACTTAAAACGTATTACTTCCTCTACTTGAAGAAATATGACATTTTAATAATCATATAGGACTTTGTGTACACAGTTATAACGTCTAATCCAGACTCGTTCTCTCCACGACAATTTGTTTTAATATGACTCTTACAGCAGATAAATTCTTTTTGCTGTTTTTGGTACTTTACTCTTTGGGTGTTTGTTTGTTTTTTTTTTCCTTTTTCCTAGTGACATCCAACATTCAGCAACCATTGTGTGTGTGTGTGTGTGTGTGTGTGTGTACACACACATGCACGCTTTCTACATGTCAGGCCCTGGGCAAGTCACTGAAGACAAAGATGAACAACTCAGCCCCTTTGTTAAAGAGCACAGAGTCCAGCAGGCGAATATTCATGGCGGTGAGATAACATGAGACGTGCGCCCAGGGATTATGGGAGCGTGAAGGACGGTGGGGAGAAGAGGGTCACAGAAGATTCTGTAAGAAGTGGCACAGACAGAGTGTAGGGAACAAAGCAGGGGGACGTTCCAGTCCAAGCAGGGAGTTAGCAAGAGCTGAGACTGGAAAGGTAGGAGCCCCATCACGGTCTCCAGGCCAAGGGATCGGAACTTTATTCTCAGAAGTTATGATAAGCTCCCCCCCCTTTTTTTAAACAGGATCACATTTGCATTTTGGAAACCTCACTGTGCCATTTTGAGGGGAGCAAGACTCAAAGTGGAAAAGCCACTGATGAGCAATGTGAGGGTGACTCGATGATTTATTGGGTGTGAGGCTGGAGGAGGAGGGAAGAGGCAAGCGTGACTTCCGGTGGCCCTGGGTTGGGGGGGAATGGGCTGGGGTAGGGGTGGCACCCCGGGAAATGGGGCCTATAGGAGGAGCAGGTTTGGGGGAAAACGAGCCAGTCTGTTCTGAAGAAGAGCTATGAGGTGCCGAAGGGAGGCAGACACAGCAGGAACCATAGGGAGAAGAGGGGGGCTGTGGGTAGAGGTCTGAGAGTCACTCACACGTGGGTGGCAGCTGAGAGTGACAGCAACGTGTCCCCCCCCCCAGCCCCTCACACTCCCGGCCAGGAGGGTGTGCAGATTCGGTGGGGAAAAGAGCAGCCCTGCAGTATTCCAAAATCTGGGGGCAACACACAGGGGGAGGGTAGACCATGAAGAAGGCTTTCGGGATGAATGAGACCCAGAAGCCAAGGACAGAGAGAGAGGGCTTCGGGAGGAGGTGACAGCCACCGTCACGGTGTTGAGCAGGACTCTCCAGGATCAGGAGGAGGAAGGCGTCAGTGGGGCAGAGGGAGCCAGTCACTTCGGGAAGGTACCTAGAAGGCGCTTCTACTCCGAGAGTGCGATCTGCTTGTTTTCGTGGGGAGAGAGTTGACCTTCTTTATAAAGGAGAGATGGTGGAGAGGGAACAAGGAAGACACAAGACAGCGGCTGATCAGCGGAGCGAGACCCCAGCCTAACTCGAGCATCAAGGATTCCTTTAGGCGCCCGAAGTCATCCGAGTACCTGCGAATCCAAAGCCAGAGGAAATCCACCCTGCGTGGACGTGCACATAGTTTCCTCGATCCTTCGGATTATTGCATTCGATCGCCACCCTTATTGGACTCCTTGTGTGATTACTTCAATTAAAAGGGGTCATCCCAAGACACGGTACAATAAATAGTGTTGTCACGGACAGTGAAGGATGAACCAGGAGAGGAGGCTTTTACGGTTCCCTAGGGGGCTGCGCCCAAATTGCTCCCTTCCCGAGTCCAGATTTCCTTCCCCCAGTCAGCAATCAGTGAAACTCTTTCCCGGGGGACACCAGCCAAATAATTTCTTTAGAAAATGCGGTTCTAATTCCAAAATGTGACATAGTTATCCTCATTAGACCTGACAGCTCCCGGGAAGACATTTTCCTTAAATCTGCTCTCCGTTGGGCCTCGGTGAGGGGAAGGGCCCAGAACCGCCTCCCGCTGGTTGTGTGACTGCTGGCTGGTGACCCCAGGGAATTGTGAATGAGGCCCCCGGGGGGTCATCCCTCGTTAGCTGGAGGACACGGTGAATGTGTCCAACTCCCCGTGGACTGCTAATACCATTAATATGGCTGCTTACCCAATAGGCACTTGATAAGACAACAGAGGGCTCAGAAGTCTGCAGACCTTTGGGGGGGGTGGTTGTGAGGAACCCAGGAAGGGCCTTTTGCTTTCTGCCCAGCACTGTTTTCTTGTTAGACAGTTGTGTTCGTTCTCGAGTCTACCATCCTGGATGGAGATACAGTTGAGAGGGCGTGTAGGGACGGTGGGGCATAGAAAGTACTGGGTGAGGAATAAGGGGGCCAGAGGCCCCATTGGTGCAGTAAGCTTTGTGACCTTGGGCAAGTCCCTTGATTTCAGTGAGTTTTAGGATTATGCCTTGATGTGCTTTTTTTTATATAAAAATAAGTTTAATAAAAGATGAAAGACCATTCAGGCACGGGGAGCCAAAGAACCGGGGCAGCCCAGGAACCCACACCTGCCGCAGGAGGAGAGTTTGGACTGGTGGGAGGAGGGGCAGTGGGCGTGGTCCTCAGATAGCCCCGCCCACCCCGAGGTTATCCCGGCTTGTTAATGACAACACGATTTGTCCTACCGCTGTCTTTTGATGACTTTTTAAATAGTTGCCGCCTTACATTATGTCCCCAGGAGTTATTTATCTTTTTTTTTAAGGACTTATTTATCTTATATCTGGAATTTGTCCCCTTTGACTCCCTTCACCCATTTCACCCTCTCCATCCCTGCCCACCCACCTCTGGTAACCACCAGTCTCTCCCTGTCTGACTTCTTAAGAAGTCACACAAGTGGGACCATACACTATTGTCTTCTCTGTCTGACTTATTTCACTTAGGATGACACCTTCAAGGTCTATCTATGTTGTTGCAGATGGAAAGATTTCCTCTTTTTATGGCTGAATAATACTCACACACACACACACACACACACACACCCCAGGATGGCCATTTTCAAAGGCTGTAATCAAATAAGTAATCAAAGAAGTGAAGTAATCAAGACCCCAAGCCCCACAAAGAGGATATGTGTAATGATCTGGGGATCTGTGGCCCATCTCTGGCCTTGCAGTTCCTGGCTGGCCTGGGCCTCTCTCAGCGACCCCCCCACCCCCCAGCTCCAGGGGTGTAGCACTGGCCCCCAGCCCCTCATTCCCTTCCTGGGTTCTCTGGATATATGGCCATGGCCTTGAGGCTTTCCCAATCACAGCAAGGCCTCTGGGCCTGGCCTGACCTTCAGGGCCTCCTTGCTCCTTAGGGGAGCACAGAGATGAAGACCTACAAGTTCAAGTCCCATTGTGGTTTTCAGAAGGCCTTCTCGGGATTCGAGTGTGAGGAGTCCTTCTGCATCATCAGAGAAGCCCCTAAGAGTTCCATACAGTTCTGTGTAGCCAGCAGCTCGAGCCCTTCTGGATGAGCTGACGTGGTGCGGGAATCAAAGCATGGCTTTCAAGGCCCAGGGAGTGACTAGCTCCATAGTGGTCATTTCCCCAAAGTCGTCCCCTGTCGGGTCGGGCCGAATATTTCAGTGCCTTCACCTGCTCCTCAATTACTGGGGGTTCAAAATCCCCCTCCATCCAGCTAGCTGTGGAGACAGCTCACCCCATTGGTTTTCTAGCTCTCTGTCCTGGCACAGCATGGGAGGATCCTGCTGCTCCCGACGCTCCCCTCCCTGCTGGTCCCTACCCGGCCCGCCCCTCGCGGGCGCGGCCACCTCCTGTTCGGCGACAGCTGCTCCTAGGAGGGCCCACCAGGCCCTACCCGGCTGGCCAGCACGGCAACTGTTTTACAATACAATGCACAATCTGGTCCGTAGTAGCCAACGAATAGACTTCCAAAAAAAAAAAAATCACGTCCGGACATCTATTTCTGTTCCCACCATCACTGTCCCTGGGGCAACCCCCAGTCCCCACCGAAGAGCGAAGAGCGGCGCGCCCAGGACTTCCCCGCGGCTGCGGTGCACGCTGCGTCTAGGGACAGCAGGGGGCGCGAGGGAGCAGATCCTGTCCCTACTCCCCTTCCCCGCCCCCCCTGCGGCGGCTGCACCCAGAAGCCAGGACAGGAGTGGGGGCAGCTCTTAGCCTGGGAAATGCGTCTGTCCCCCAGCGCTCCCTTCTAGGCCTGGGGGCTTTTGAAGGCCCTCTGTGCCCAGAACCCAGACGAGGCGGGTGGGAGGGGAGGAGGTCGCCTGTAACAGCCGCGGGGGGCGGAAGGGGTGCCCAAGGGCGGGGCTCGACTTCAGCGGCGGGGAACCCTGCGGTGAGGCTGGGCGGGGAGCCGCATCTGGTGATAGGTGGGCAAAGTGGAATGGGAGCCCATTGGTTTTTTATGATGTACTTTCTATTAATAACCATTTCGTGGATTGTGTAATTGGGTTAGAATCTCCCCAGTTGGTCTGTGCTGTATGAAAAGTGGGTAACCGTACTGATGGCATTTTTACTGTTCCCACCACAGGCCAATCCTGGAAGCCCTGTGTAGAATCGATCCATTTGTACCAAATGCAGCCATAATATAAAAGAACGCCAGGGAGTTCTCTGCCTGAAAGCCGGCTGCACTGAGGGGTCAAGGGCACAATGCTTTCAAGGGATATTCTCTATTTATTTTGCTTGTGTTTGGAAGTTCGCAGCGGCTGGCAGGACCGGGAGTCAGTCCACCCAGGAGCCGGAGAAGCCGCGTGTGCCCGCTGGGTTTTGGGGCAGGATTCCACATCGCATCGCCGAAATCCCAGCGGTGCAGGTTATCCTACTTCTCCCTACAGGTTGAAGCCACAAAGAAGTCACCTTGAACGCTGAGTAAAAATTGCAGAGACCTCAGGGCCAGAGGGAGCAGCGTTCAAATCCTTTTGTGGAGAAGTCACGTGTTTTCACGGTTGATAGGCTTACATTCCCATCCCAGTTCTAGGAGTCAGTGGCTGTGAGTTTTTGCAAAGCTCCCTCACCCTTCGGGCTGCAGTTTCCTCGTGGCTAAAAAGAGGCAGTGGCATTAGGTTAGGGTTAGATGAACTCAAAGTTCTTTTTCAGGGTCCAAGAAAAACTCAGGTGAGGTCTCATATGCCTTAGACGTTTGGAGCAGCGATGGGGAAAGGGGCCGATGGGCTCTGGGAAATCTCGCAATGAGAGATACTGGGCTCCACTACTAACAATCTGGTGACTTCTTCCTGCTCCCTCCACAGCACCCCCAGCTGGGTTTAGGGAGCCTTAGCCTATGCAGACAGAGTCCTCATCCCTCCCCTGGGAGGGTCTGAAGGTGCACGTTTCCTGGAGGTAATTATTTCCTCTTTTTATAGCTTCTGTTGGAAAAGCTCTAGTTCCAAAGGATAGCTTAACTCAAAGATTTGGGGATTCTTTTTTTTTTTTTCAAGACCATCAAAGCCTTGCTGTTGAGCCTTGAGGGGTTCATCCCTGAGGCTCTGGAAAGGAGCAAGATCGCGGGGCCCTCGTTAGGGAGAAAAAGCTCAGGTTCTTGACCTTGAGTTATCGCCTTATTGACACAGATTGGTGTGTTTACCCAAGGCCTTCGAGACCCCTGGCTGTTATTATGAAGAAAAAAGACTTCTGGGCATAGAGGGAACCATGGGAAAAATAAGAGGGGTCGTCTACTGAGTTTCTCCCATCAGTCAGGCACTGTGCTAGGTTCTTCACATTGTGTTACCTCCGACAAAGACTTGGTGACGCAGGTGTCACTGTCTCCGTTTTACAGATGAGGAAACTGACGCTCAGACATATTGAAGAACCATCTGAGGTCGTCCCAGAATTGAAACCCTCTTCTCCTAAAGACAGCTGGACCCATCCCAGGGAGTTTTGGGGGATTCACCGGACTATGGGACTGGAGGGGACCGTGTTCCCAAGTGCCCAATGGGAAAAAGCAGCATTCAACCGGAATAAGAGAGGCAAAAAGCAAAGCCCTTCTTTTCAAAACTCTTGGGTCACAATGAAAATGTTTAACCTTCCCTGTGAGTTTTCCTCTCCTCTCTGAGCAGAACCCGGCTCCTGGGGCATCTTGGGGGGGAGTCTCTCCCACAGGTTGGGGCTGTTGCGCTCTTTGGTGACTTCAGCATTGATCTTGCAGGGACGGTGGGGCTATCTCCCTTTGTAGTGTGTCAAGTCCGCAGGGGACCCACAGGAGCAGAGCTTCCGAGCCTCGCCGTCACAGTCACCACCTCCTCCTCTCATCGGTAAACCAGCTGTCTGGCTGGAGCCTCCAGGGGCTCACTCTCTCTGCCAGTACTGCGATGGACCGATGGATGACACCAGGGGACGGCCATCGTATGGCGGGAGTTAAGACCTTGGGCTCTGCCCTTCCTGGCCTTTGGCAGGAGGGACTTACTTTCTCTACGCTTCTGCTTCCTCTACCACCAAGCAGAGGTCGTGGTGGACCTGAGAGGACAGTTGGGAAGGATTCAACAAACTGCTATGTCCGAAGCCATCCAAACAGTGCCTGGTGCGTGCCGCTAAATGCCAACTCCGATGACTTCCTCCTTGTGTAGTTACACATGGAAGTCCTATCGGCTTTGCAGAAACTTACATTAAACTTTCACTTAGAGGTATTAGTTCCATTTCGTTGAGAGAAAATGGAAGTTCATAGAGGTTAAATGACTGGCATCTGGTTTTTGTGAACTAGCTCAATGTTCTTTAACTACATCCAATGCCTCAATTAAGATTAAGACAAGCATGTGTTTCTATGTGTGTGCATGTGGTGTGTGTACGTGCGTGCATGTGTGTATGTGTGTGTGCACGTGGGGTGTGTGTGCACTCATGCGTGTGACCCTTTGCTGATCATCAAACATTCCCCGTTTTCTATTATTTAAGAAATTAAATAGGGTGTTTACTGTGTTAAGAGCGTCTCACCTTCGGGAGTCTGTACTTTTCTCTGAGATGAACTCTGAGGCACGCCCTCTCTGCTTTTTTTTGTGTAAAGGCAGCATCTCTTTCCATCCTAAAAGTAAAAGAATAGAAAAAAGGATCAAAGGACTTAGAGGGCTAAGGACAGTCCAACCCTGCACAGAAGAGACAGACGCCGGGATAAAACCTTCCTAGGTCCCCAAACACCGGCCGCTCTTTCTGTCACTTTCAGGTCATAACTCAGGGCAGACCCCTGAATCCCAGAGACAGCTTGGTTCTGGGAATCTCCTTAGGATGCAGCCCAGGGAGGGGCAGAGTGGTTTTTCGTGGTATCTCGCTGACCTCGCAGGCTTGCTCTAAATAGAACTTGGGACTGCAAACATCAGAATCACCTGGGCGCTGGGTAAGAACGCGGCTTCCTGGGTGTGATCTCGGACTGACTCATCGCAATCTCTGGGGGCTCATGAACCGAAGTTCTGGGTTTTTTTTTTTTTTTTTTTTTTAAGATTTTATTTATTTATTTGACAGAGAGAGAGAGATCACAAGTAGGCAGAGAGGCAGGCAGGGAGAGAGGGGGAAGCAGGCTCCCTGCTCAGCAGAGAGCCCGATGCGGGGCTCGATCCCAGGACCCTGAGATCATGACCTGAGCCGAAGGCAGAGGCTTTAACCCACTGAGCCACTCAGGTGCCCCTGAAGCTCTGTTTTTAACAAGCTTCCTGAATGATTCGTAGTCAAGTGAAAACAGGGGTCACAGCATCCAGGGCTCGGGGGTCCTTTAGAGGCTCATGGTATTTAGGGATGTAGAGAAAGCTCTTTTCCTTCATTGTCACCCCCTCTGGGCCCCAACTTGGGTACAGTGTTCCGTTCCCTGTCAGGAAGGAAGCATCTCCAAACGAGGTAGGGTCAATTCCCATAATGCTCTGGGGATGGCCTAATCGGACTCAGGATTAGGCTGGGTTGAAACGGACTCCCTTGCCCACGGTGACTGGGGTGGGAGTGGACCACCTTTGGGGATGTCTGCGAAGCTCACGGAGACTGCCTCCCCTCCCAGATGCCCACCCAGCTGCATTACGAGGGGCTATCCTTATACACAGGGCCCTGCCCTCTGGCTCTGTTGGACTGGCCCCAGCTGGGTAAGCAAACTTTCCTCTGGGAGGTTGGGACCGGGACGGAGAAAGACAGATGTTCGCTGCAACAGGTGGACTTGCTGGCCTTGGGCTGCCATGTTCCCTGGGCCACGGGGTCTGGGTGGCACAGTGAGGAGAGGCAACGGCTGAGAGGCGGGCACAAAGCAGCCATACTGGGGATGGGAGGGATGGCAAGAGCCAAGAAGGAGCTCACGGCTGGCTTCCAGCTGGAGGGGGAAGGGGCAGAGGGAGCATGAGAGAGAATCTCAAACAAACGCTGCGCTGAGCTTGGAGCCTGACACAGGGCTCGATCTCACAGCCCTGAGATCAGGACCTGAGCAGAAATCAAGAGGCCACCCTTAACTGACTGAGCCACCCCCAGGCGTCTGGCCTGGTGGGGTTTCTGCGGAGGGGTTTCGTGAAGCATCGTTGCACGAAGCACTATTTGCATTAAAATAAATTCCATTTTCATTTTCAGGTGGCTAGACTGGTTTTTATTTCTTCACTTCATGTTTTGAAATCCTCTTCCCCACCACATAGAAGGCTGCCTGCAGGAGGGGCTGATCTGAAGAGATCAGATAAAGCTACTGCCCATGGGGGCCCTGAGCACACCCCCCCCTCCCCCAAAGGTCAGGCCCAGAATGGGCTCCAGACAACGGCGTTCCATCTTCTGGCTTTGGAGAGTGGAACAGAATAAGTGACTTGCCTTAGACATCAGTGACCCAGGGCTTGGGTGGAAGATCGTCTCCCCAATATTTTACTACGAAAATTTTTAACGTAGAGAAAAGTTGGAAGAAATTTACAGCGAAACCCACATACTCGCCATCTAGATTCTACGATTAGCATCTTACTATCACGTACCTATCTTTCTATGCATTCACGTATATCCATCTGATCTTTTGAAGCATTTCAAAGCTGTAGACACCAGTATTCGTTCCCCCCAAAAACACTTTGACACGAATGCCATTCGCTACAGGGACGTACTTGTTTGTGCAGTTTTTTTTTTTTTTTCTTTTGGAGTAAAATCCTGTGTATAGTTCAGCACACAGAGCTTCCAAGTACTGCGCTGGCTAATTTTACAGGGTGCCTTGACTGGGGCATGGCATGCCCAGACTTAAACGTGATTCCTGGGTGTGTCTGGGAGGGTGTTTGCCAATGAGATTGGCACCTAAATCGATGGAATGAACAAAGCAGATTGCCCTCCCCCTGAGGTGTGGGTGGGCAGCGTCCAATCCGTTGAGGGCTTGACTAAAAAGAAAAGGCCAAGAGGAAGGGGGAATTCTCTCTCTCCCTTTGCCTGTCTGCTGGAGCTGAGATCTCAGTCTTCTCCTGCCCTCACCTCGGACTTACGCCATCAGCCTTCCAGCTGAGAAAGACATCAGCAGTAATTTTCCTGGGCCTCCAGCTTGCAGACGGCAGACGGCAGGACTGCTCGGCCCCCACAGTCCCGTGAGGCAGTCCTCATACTCAGTCTCCCGCACACGCATTACATTGTTTCTCCTATTGGTTCTGTTTCTGTGTATGATCCAAACCCCTATTAAGATATGAAAAACATGACCCTCACCTGAGAAATTTCTCTCATTCCCATGCCCAGTTAACACGTGCTTCCCAGTCACTGTCCTTTATCCACCACGGATTGGTTGTGCCTGTTCTAGAACTTTCTATAAATGGAACCATATACTACACATTCTTTTGTATAAGGCTTCTTTTGCTCAGCATGAAAAACTTTTGAGATTTATCCAGGTGGTGTTCCTCATCAATGGTTTGTTTGGTATGAATAGGTTATGCTTGTTATTCCATCCTGCGGATGGACTTGGACTGTTTCCCATTCAGGGCCACTGTCAATGAAGTTGCTATGAACATTATTGTCCATGTCTTTTCGTGGACATACATGTTCTTTTCTCTGAGGTAAATATCTAGGCATGGCACCACTCAGTGACAGGGTAATTTGGTTGAGTGAGTTTAGTTTTATAAGAAACTGCCTGACCTACCATCTCATGTCTCATCAAATGGAATAAAATTTCTAAGTTGTTCCACATTTTGGCCAGCATTTGGTATTGTGTCTTTTTTAATTTTAGCCATTCTGGAGTGTGTAGTGGTATCTTAGTGGGATTTTACTTTTCATTTCCATGATGACTAATGATATCAGAGGGTTTTTTAAATGTACTATTTGGCCATTTGTGTATCTTTATGAAGTATTTGCTCAACTCTTTTTGCCCATATATATATATTTTTGCTTTTATTATTGAGTTGTAGAAATTCTTTACATATTCTAGATCCAAGTCCTTTGTCAGGCATATTTTGCAAATATTTTCTCTCAGTCTGTGACTTGCCTATAAACATTCTCATTAATAATGCTGTCTTTTGACATACAAGAATTGTCAACTTTGATAAAGTCTTTGATAAAATTTTATGGTTATTACTTTCAGAGTCATGTTTAAAAAAATCTTTGCCTACTTTCAAGTTGCAAAGATACTGTTTTCTTCTAAATGCTTTATAATTTTAGCTTTTATGTTCAGTTCTCTGGCGCATGTCAAAGTTCAAGTAACAAATGGAATCCTAATGATTACTGCACCGTAACTAAGGTAAAGGGACATTTCACTGTTATTGAGAGAAATGGAGGGATAGACGGACTATTTTGTTGCTTTCTGGGTGGGGAAGCTGTTGGAAACTCCATCGACAGACGGGAAGTGATGTCTCTTGCCAGACGGAAGGAGCCTGGCCCATGACCCTGCTACTATTTCTTAAACTGCGTGACTACATAAATTGAAAACATTCTCACACACACACACACACAAACACACACAGAGCCAAGTAGTTGGCAAATAACCTAATCTACAGATTGATCACACCCTTTGGTCCTTCTGGCCTTTGATCTGTCCAGATATAAACTTAGGGAAAACTAAGACATCAGTTAATCAAACAGATGCCGTATCTGTGACCAGATTTATTGCTTGGACCTCTCATGTGATATTTTACACGATCGGATGTAGAGTCTAAATTTCCGGCCAGCTTCTTTTTCTTCTCTCACTTGAGCGGAGAACACTTGGTGCTTGCTATCATTCTGCCTCTGTTTCTTCATTATGCTTGTTTTTTGTTTGTTTACAAGCCGTAGGTGAAACTGGCCAAATGCAAAGGGTGTTGTTTCTTTTGCCTGAGCTTTATTTAAGCATCAACATCATGTTTGCAGTTGCATTTACTTTTTAAACTGACTTTAATTGCAGAGATGAGCGTAATACGTTCTAACTAGTTTATAAGCTACGATTTCTTTCAGAAAAAATACAATAGACAGAGTTTCCATTAAATGTAAGCCTTTGTACTTTCTTAGTTTCCTCCAGCTCATTAACCTTTCACCTATAATCATCTTAGCAATAGGACTTCGGCCACTCTTGTGTAATTGATCATTAGGAAAAGAGCCATGATGGCAAAAAGAAACACTTATTAAATGAGAAATACTGGGCGCCTGGGTGGCTCAGTCATTAAGCGTCTGCCTCAGCTCAGGTCATGATCCCAGGGTCCTGGGATCGAGTCCCACACCGGTCTCCCTGCTCTGCAGGAAACCCACTCCTCCCTCTTCCACTTCCCCCTGCTTGTGTTCCCTTTCTCGCTGTGTCTCTCTGTCAAATAAATAAATAAAATCTTTAAAAAAAAAAAAACGAGAAATACTTTTTTTTTTAAAAGTAGGTTCTATGCCCAAAGTGGGGCTCGAACTCAGAACCCTGAGTTGCATGCTCTACCGACAGAGGCATCCAAGTGCCTGAAGAAATACTTTTAATTAATACTTTAAAAAAAATGATGGGGCACCTGGGTGGCTCAGTGGATTAAGCCCCTGCCTTCAGCTCAGGTCATGATCTTACTCTCTGCTCAGCGGGGTGCCTGCTCCGCCCCCCTCCCCCCTCCCCCGTTTGCCTCTTTGCCTACTTGTGATCTCTCTGTCAAATAAAATCTTAAAAATATCTTAAAAAAATGATGAACACTTAACCTCAAGATTGAGACTTCAATTCTTTATTGTTATTAAAACACTCTTAAATTATTCTACCTTAAAATCTAAAAAATTATATATAGATCATACTTAACAATCGGTCTGCAGCAGTGAAAAATTGTGGGTTATACTCATGTTCTATGATGCCCGATGAAAATGTCACCTATGTTTTATTCTTATTTTACATAGGAGAATGTCCTTGTTTTTTGGAGGTACATGGCTGAAGTATTTAGGTGTGAAGTATCATGATGTCTTTATTTTTACTTTACAATTTACTTTAAAAATGCTTCTGTCTATCTATCTATCTATCTATCTATCTATCTATCTATCTATCTAATCATCTATAAGCAATTATAACCAAATGTTGACTGTGACTTTCTTCATAGGCTTATATGGGTGTTCATTATACTCTTCTATTTTTCTGTATCTTTAAAATTGCCACATTAAACAGTCCACACATTTATTGACAGTTTTTGTGAAGCTGAGTCTTATGACCTAATCCTCTTGTTGTGCTTTCTAGGGCTTTCACACATGTAAGAGAAAAAAGATTGTACGGTGTGTGCTTCGAGGCCCTCTTCCGGGTGCAAAAATCTGAATCCTTCAATCTGAAAGCTTTTGATGTGCTAGGGGGGTGAGTTTGGGGAAGCCCGGGGAGACGGGCTCACCATTGTCCATCTGAACATTTCAACTGAGGTTAACTGAAATGAACCTAGACCAGAAAAAGTGCTAAGCGGCTTTCAGAACGACACACAGATTCGTGCATCCTGTGTGACCGCCATCCCTACGCTCAGGACATGCACCTGCGGCGGCGAGGAGAGGGTTCCCAGAGCGGAACTCGTGTCCCGAAGGTCAGAGGCAAACAGCACAAGAACACGCATCTAATGAGCAAAGCCAAAGAGGTCGGGGAGTGTTAGAAGGTATGGCCAGAATTTGCTTCTTTTGGCTCTGCGAGGGAAAGGGAGCTGTGGGTACTCACTTCTCCTCGATCATTTGCTTCTGATACTCCTCGTACTCCTCTCGGGTCATCCCTTGAGCTGCGGCAGGATCCGACGTTCCTCCTTCTTCCTTTTTTTCTTCAGACCCACCACCGAATCCTAAGTTCTTTACCTGGTTACTGATCATAGTTTTCACAAAGAAAGCCATGGTTTCTGCCCCCAGAACAATGAAACCCAAACTCAGACGAAACGTGAGGAAGAAAAAAAAAAAAAAAAAAAAAAAGACAAAATCTCCCGATATCCTCAACGACAGCAACGCGCTTAAGAGCAAAGCACTTGGCGTGGCCTCGTCTGCTCAAGGGCATGATGAGAAGAGTGGTTTTGCGGGCTGTAAGCTGGATTAGAGAGACGAACTCCTTAATATAGGGAGGCAGATGGTTCAGATTACTGAGGCAAACGACTGCTTTCTGAATTAATACACTAAGCTAATTTCAGAGGCAAAAAACCCCCCAAAAACCCAAAACCCTCACATTACCTACTCCTCTCCCTGCTCATTTCTACATTTGAAATTTTAAGCGCAGCAGGGCTCCATCAAGAGTCCTGTTTCGATCAGTCGGAGCTGACTGACTACATGTGTGTCCAGGAATGTCCCAAGGCCAGCCCTTGAGGACAACTCCCCGTTGAAAACGGAATCCAGTGAGACTCAAAACCCAAAATGCTTTATTAAGCAAAAATAATCCTTTGATCCATCATTTTATCTCATCGGACCCTTAAGCACTATGTGAGGATTTGCCTTCTGGTGCGCTGGAGTTCCGCCCTGCTTCCGTGGCCCCCGTGGCCCATACACGAGCCCTCAACTGAGGCAAATGTAAAGGGCGAGCCAGCGGGGCCCTGGCTTGGATCCGGAGGATCACCTTGGCCTTCTCCCGCACTGACACGTTGTATCTCCGCTTGGGAATGAAGCACTAGACAACTTCCTGTGCTCGAACCCACAAGGTGCGCACAACGTGAGCTAAATCACCCACGTGGAGCGGCGTCACCTTTTCTCCCCTACGTGGGCCTCTCCCTGGGGGCTCTGTTCAGGTGCCCCGGTGTGCTCCGATGAAACTTCGATAACATTCTCGAACACGAGGCACATTTTCAGTGGCTGTGATTTTCTTTTGGTGAAGGGAGGAATTGAGTTGGGCTAAGACTTTAATCTGTTAGTATCTTTCTAATTAAAGCACTCCGAGAGGGGGCGGGGCGGAGAGAGATGTAGGCTCTTCGCAACCTGTGCTTGTTGTTTTGTTTGTAGGCGTGAGCCCTCTCAGGAAACGGGTCCTTCAGATCGTACAGAACTGTGTAATGGTTAATAGTTCTCTTTATTGGGGCACCTGGGTGGCTTAGTCATTAAAGCGTCTGCCTTGGGCTCAGGTCATGATCCCGGGGTCCTGAGATCGAGCCCCACATCGGGCTCCCTGCTCAGCAGGAAGCCTGATTCTCCCTCTCCCACTCGTGTTCCCTCTCTTGCTCGCTCTCTGCCAAATAAATAAAATCTTAAAACAAAAATCCCTTTATTAAGCCTATTTAAAGGCGTTGCTAAAATGATCTTACCGTGAAAGACTGCAAAAGTTCAGGAAGAGACAGGAACCCAGCTGAGTGCTGGGACTGAGAGCGTACATTCATACTGGCTTCACCTTCGCTTTTAGAGGCACTGCCTGTAATTTAATGCATTTGGATCATTGTCTCTACACTTCATTTCTAACCCTCTAAGTCTCCTCTTGTGGCACTGAGGGGTGTTACAGAACCCTTTAGCGGACGGGGTAAAAGCCACAGCCTGGGATTCCGTGTTGTGTTTGCTCAGGTCAGCCCGACTCTTTAGAAAACACTCCACTGTTTGATGAGATTAAACACCACCGCTTATGTTTTTTTAAGATTTTATTTCTTTGTCAGAGAGAGAGAGACAGAGCACAAGCAGGGGGAGCAGAAGGCAGAGGCAAAAGCAGACTCCCGCTGAGCAGGGAGCCTGATGCGGGGCTCGATCCCAGGACCCTGGGATCAAGACCTCAGCAGAAGGGCAGACGCTAAACTGACTGTGCCACCCAGGGGCTCTAAAAACCACTTTTATTTCCCAAAGAAAAAGATGATCTGCTGAAGATCTGACCTATGTCATAGTGTTTGTCCGAAAATGAAATCCCTAGAATTACATCTTCTGGTATGGATGTGGGAGAGAAGGGGTAACCTAGCATTTCAGAGACCCTTAGGTGG
>CM053616.1:10117913-10155825 GCA_028646535.1 Procyon lotor | reverse complement strand
TGCTCTCCCACCAGGCTCGCTCATCAGGCATTATGTCATTTCCTCTGATTTCTTTCAGACCCATGTAATTTATTTAAATCTTTTGTTTTATTCTATCCAGTCGTCACTGTGTTACAGCAGGAAGAGAGTCCATTACCATTTTCTGAAACTTTAAGAGATTCTTTTACAATGCTACCAAGCCTATAAGAGAAACGTAAGGAAACTGAAGGTCAGGTTTAGCAAGTGGCAGATCCAAGGTTAAAACCCAGTTATGTCTGACACGAAAGCTCCCTTCTTTCCTTCTGATACTGCACAGACTCTCAAAACTGGAATTACCTGGTTAAATAAATGGTGCCTGCCAAGAAGATTAAAGTACTTTTTAAAACTGCCATTAGTAGGGATGAAGAGTTCCAGCCAAACTACACCTCGACCAGTATTTGGTTTATCAGAGGTGAAAACACCAAATACACCGTCTTAATTAGCTGGTGTCTGTCGTTACCAGCAAGGGTAAGCTGCACCCATTATTATTCCTGCTTCCCCGCATGGGGGCCGCGTGTGTAGGCCGCCTGGGCCACAGCGAATGACAAACCAGACAGGATCACAACCCGGGCCTATTTGGAAAATAAATGACTACTTATTACCCGAGATCAATGAAGGAAAAAGTAAATTTACTAAAATATTTCTTTATTTGAATAAGGTCAATGTCATTTCTTGAATTCCAGCTAGCATCAAATAACAATCAGAAAAAAAAACACTTGACAAAATGTTATCCAAATGAAATTAACAGTGGATAGAAAACCCTTTTAAACTTTAAAAGAAATATTTTAAATAGGCAACGTACAGATCTAAAAAGTTGCAAGTGGTGATTTTACATCAGCTCTTATAAATAAAAAAATCCCCCATATAATTGTTTATTCACTATCTCCCTGCAATAAGCACATGGACAGGAAAAGATAATCACATCTTAATATTCACAACTGTTATTTAAGTTCTTTACAAAGATTGTATCTCTGCAGCTCATCGGGTCAGGCGATCCCTTATTCAAGTAATTTGTTTTCCGTAAGTTATCAAAAATGTACAATTGTCTGAGACAAAATGTCACAGAAATTGCAAGCAAGAAAGCAAAGAGCTTTAGCTGGCAGACTTTGCGATGGGAGTTTTCATGGCTTGATCATGATCTGATGATAATTCGTTAAGTTTAAAAGTCATCAACCAAAGTGCCAAGAGCTACAGGCAACAATCTGGGTTTAGTTTGTGGTTGTTAATAAACCAAGAATTTTAGTAAGAAGAACACTAATTATAAGAATAAAAGAATCAGTGCACATTTGCCAATGTCACCGACAATGAAAATGGTACATTATGCTCTCTGCTTCACTTTTAACCAACAAAACAAAACAAAACACTTTTTTTCCAGTCCCCATCTTAGTGGTTCTCAGACACTACTGTGCTCAGAATCACCTAAGGCGCTTGTCGAAAAGTGGTCTCGAAGCCTTGCCCCTGAATTTTGATTCAGGTGGTTCGGCATGGAGGCCCGGAATCCCCACGCTTCACAAACACACCATGACCCGCACGGTGCATGGTGTGCAAACACTCTGACAAACACTGATGTCCCTTTAATACAGAACAAAACATTGTTTATGGTTCGTGGCTTCTTAGTAAGTTTCAAGCTGAATAAAACAGTCAAACGATTAGAACACAAACAGGTACGTTAAAAAAAAAGTATTAGTCGTTACGTCATTGGACTTCTTTTTACAAGTGGCATCGCAGGCACGATGACTTACACTAAAATTTTAAAATTGATTTTGTTTTAATCCAAGGCACCTGTAAAATACTTGCTGGTGTGAGAGAAGGTAACAAATTTAATTATACAAAATAGTACAGAAACGAAAGGATCCTGGCAGTGACTGATTTTTCCACAGAGCAAACATTTTTCTTCAGAAATGAGCTACTTACAGCGAATGATTTTGAGGAAAATAAACTGAATTTTAAACAATATGACGAACAGCCTGTATGAACTGCTTTACTGAGTGATTTTCAAGTAAATTAAATTACTAAGTAAAAAAGAAAAAGGTTCATGCATTTTCACAAGAGCTCTCTTTGCTTGAATTAGTAACGGTCAGCACAACGCCTCTCCAACCGTAGCCTGAACAATGTCCACCGCACATGCGAGTCTGGTGGCCCCTTAGTCCGTTCAGGCACACATGACAATGGATTTTCTAACACTGGCTATTTTGCAGCCTTTTATCTCAAGAGGATTTCCCAACTTTCACAGCCCACAACTTAAATATCCTTCTAAAGGTTTTTTTTTCCCCCCATAGATTAAGAGCAAATTCTGTGATGATGTCTCTGGAACACGAGTTTCAAAATGTGAACACCACAAAGGAGAGAAACACCAGAGAAGCATTTTCTCTGTTAAAGTGACTGAAGCAGAGCGAGTAGTCATTAGGACATTCTCACTCGGCATCCCGGGATAAACGCTAATATAAAAGCAGGGCCAGGACTGTCTGTGTACATAGTACGAGGCAGGCACTGCTACGACGCAGAGTTCCTCGGAGTCTCTGTCTAGGTGTTGGGCTAGCCCGATCTGTAAATGACATGTGAGAACTTTATGAACGTTTAGAAGAACAAAATGGTGTTTTATACAGCACTGTAACTTCTTACTTTGGATTCCATGACAAATGAAAGATAATGACTTAGCGAAAAGGGGTAAAGGGGTATTTTGAAGTCAGCAGAAACACAGGTCTACATCCGCTGTGAAGGCGACATAAAGTCTGCATTCTGAAATGTCCTTTACAGGCTGATTCTGTAACATGGGGACAACTAGGAACGAAGACTACAACACCCCTGGCAGTCTGGCGTTTCAAGGGTAAGCTTCCTAACAAGTGCTTCACAATATCCTTAGTTCTGGCATTTAAAAAAAAAAAAAAAGAGAGAGAGAGATCAGAAGTTTTAATTCTGTTTTTCAAATTTTGTCTTCAAATGTCTACACTGCTTCTACTCCAGCCTCCTTGATTTAAACGACACCAGACTGTATGGAGTGATGTAACCAGAACGCAGTGGTAGGTTTTTTGGGTGAACTTCAAATCTCCTCAGGACATGCAATCTGAGCTGAATTTACATACTATACAAAATGAGAGAAGTTCCTTAAATTACAAACATAAATCCAAAAATTATTTTCATACCATTGACCTGATGCCGTCGGCACGGAGACACCCATGAACATGAGCAGTCATGAGCTGAGCACATTACCAGGCAGAACCATAAAAACCATTATCAGAGGAATGTTTTCACCTAAATGGTTTTTCAGGCAAAGAGCAGCTATTAATTTTCCCCCAAAATTTCCTTTAGGAGTGAAATGTATCATTGATCATCAGAAGGAAAGATCCTTCAACATTCTGAAGCCAATTATCTAGATCCTAAAGCCCTCAGACAAAACATTGATTCCAAAGGGAATTGTCATTAGGGAAAAGGACTGCTGGACTGGGTCTTAGAGCTGGAAACTCTGACCTTGAAAAAAAGACTCTGGTTATAAAATAAACATGATGGGGAGCTCTAAGTTAGACCAGATAGTTTGGGGGTTAGGAGGGCAAGTGTATTTATGTTAAATAAAGAAACCTCCAACACTGGAGACTCAGGGGTAACTTTCACATCTTGGGGTTGCCCCTAGTTTCCATTATTTACCATCTTATTTGTCAATATTCTGTTCAGTGGCTGTATTCTACTGGCCAGAAATTCACTGAAATTTAAATAGATTTATGTACTATGCACAAATTTACATGTGGTTGTCTTTGTTTAAGGTTTATTCTTACCGCAAATCAATGTTTAAACAGTCATTTTATACAAAATTTAATAATTTAGACTATGAAGCAATTTAAATACTTAAATTCCCTCAAAAAGACAACATTTTGTATATACATACATGATGTACACATATGAAAAAGGTGGTCAAAAGAATTTTTTGGCAGCTGCTTCTTGCTGAGTCCTAAGGAAAAAAAAGAAAAAATCCTGAAAGTTCTACATATTTTACTTCTGAAACAATCAGGATTGCTTAGAACTGAGATATACATTGCCTTTTGAAGTGTACAATGCATTAAGATAAGCATACTTTCTATACATGCACTCCCATGTGACTGAAATAGACTAGAAAAAATACTTGCTTTGTATTAAACCGAGTTTTACAAGTAGTGAAAGTTGTCACACACGCAGGTCACTTTAAGTATTTAAAATTAAACAAATACAGAAATATTTGAGTCAAATTTCAGAGACTTACCTATACATGATGTAACCAATGAATAACACCGTTTGTACCACTACAAATATAACGAAGTGCATCGTAGATAAACATGACGGAAACGGTGGCAGTTCTGGGCATTTTGGTCTTTCATTTGATGGCTATAAGGCAAAGAACTATTACAATTAGTCAAAGTGGTATTTTAGAAAAAGAGATAAAGGTGAAACCTTCATAAAATTCAAGGTTGACTACATAAACTCAAGATTTTCATTTATTCATCCCCTAAATATCTTCCACCCCCATAATTTTTACCACTTTTTTCTTAAAATAAAGTCTATTTACTTTTTTAGTAGTATCTGTACCCACCGTGGGACTCAAACTCACGACCCTGAGATCAAGAGACACATGTTGTGCGGACTGAGGCCGCCAGGCGCTCCTACCACTGAACTTTCTTTTTTTTGCCCACCGAACTTTCTGCAAGAGTGGCTGACACTGGGGAGCCTCTACCTTCACGGTCCAGTCACTGACACACTGCCCTCTGACTCGAATCTTCAGCATAGTGATGACGGTTTTTTGTGGTCTTAATGGTCACAGACCACGGATTCCCCAGACACACCCAATTTATCCTTGCTGTACTACATTCATTATTATTAATTATTATTATTAGTAGTAGTAGTATCCCCTTTATTCTCAAGGAACTGCCTGACAAATATAATGGCTTTTTCTTAGCTCCCATCCTCCCCAACCTTCTAGCAGTCGACACTACCAACCAGAATTTTGAAAAATATATATATATATATTTTAAAGAATTTATTTATTTATTTGACAACGAGAGAGAGAGCACAAGGAGGCAGAGAAGCAGACACAGAGAGAGGGGGAAGCAGGCTCCCTGCTGAGCAGAGAGCCCGATGCGGGGCTTGGTCCCAGGATCCTGAGATCATGACCTGAGCCGAAGGCAGTCTTAACCCACTGAGCCACCCAGGTGGCCCTTGAAAAATGTTTCTTTTAGAGTGCCTGGGTGGCTCAGTAGGTGAAGCATCTGCCTTTGGCTCAGGTCCTGCTTCTTCCTTTCCCTCTGCCTGCTATTCCCTCTGTTTATGTTCACTGTCAAATATATAAAATCTTAAAAAAAAAGTTTCTTTTTCTATTTCCATGGGTATTCTTTCTATCTTAATGGGACAAATCAACACCGGGACCAAGATTCAATCATGGTTATCGGGACAGAACAGCTTGCTGGGTCAGTGGTTTGCAGTACGTTCACACTCGCGGGACAGCGATCTGCACTGCTTGTGTGCCGGCCCTGCACCAGCCTGCACCCCGCTCCGCGGCCTACAGCCGGGGGACACTGACCTCAGACAGAACTCAGAGAACAGACCACATTGCTCTGGATGAGAGGTAATGGTCATTAAGAAAACTCTTAACTCCTATTTGAAAAATAGGAATATCTAAGACATACATAAAAATACAGGTAAGAAAAGCAGTATCCAAAAATGTAAGGAGACAAGATTACATGTTAAAGACCTAAGTTCTTCCCACTTAGTAGTTAATGACTGGAGAGTTATTTAACAACATATTAACTTTCTTTCCTAAAGGATAATAGATATTTTTTAAAAACTTTGAGATATAAAGCTCCAAAATAACATTTAAGGTATTAGGACTTGTGGGAAGGTGGACTGGGTAACACAGACCAACCACCTAGCAGGAAGACAACTATCAGAGCTAGAAACAAATCCAATCTAAAACAAACAACACCTGTCTGAAGGCAAAGGCAATGAACAAAATGGCAAGAAATGATGGGGTCAGCATTTTGAGAGGGGAGGGAATGGCCAAAGAAAGACAACTTCAAACCCATGGATCAGAGAAGAAACTGAAATGGAAATTAGAAAGGGCGCTGAGTGGTTCAGTCAGTCGAGCGTGCGACTCTTGGTTTTGGCTCAGGTCATGATCTCAGGGTTGTGGGATCAAGCCCTGTGGCAGGCTGCGCTCAGGCTGGCTAAAGATTTTCCAAATTCAGTGACAACTATAAACTCACAGAACGAAGATGTTAAACCCCAAGCAGAGGAAAAAGAAAACAAAAGTAAAGCATATCATAAACTGTTTAAAATCAGTATCAGAGAGAAAATTTTAAAAGCAGAGAAAAAAGACACATTAGGTACAGAGAAACAAAAGACTGACTTCTCATGAGAAATAATAAAACTATGATACAGTCACATAATGGGGTTCATGAGGCTGTAAGAAGAGTAGGAAGTATTTGCACCCTGCTACGACCACACCAGTAAGTGAAAGCAGGGAAAGGATAAATATGTACAGTCCGCTATTATCTGTAAGAAAGGGGATGATTTCATCACAGTTTCTGCTTATGTTAAGAAAAGCAAGAAACAATGGACCGAGAAACTACAGTCCCCCCAAACTGCTCCTTAATAAGGAAGAAATAAAAAGCACAAGTATAAAAGTTAGCTGCCTTTGAATCATCTGAGCTTTAATCTAAATACAAATTTACAGGAAATTTACATTGAGTATAATTATCCAAACGGCTGGGTTCATAATTACCATCTTGTTACTTATTTCCCATTTCCTTCATCTGTCCGCAGTCTTTTAGAGCTATTTGATAAAGTCCTGCAAAAACAGCCTTAAGCATACCAGGTATGTATGTATTTTGTTTTTAATTTATTTATTTGAGAGGGAGAAAGAGAGCGAGAGGGAGGGAGAGAGCACACCTGTGAGAGTCAGGAGAGGAACAGAGGGAGAGAATCCTCAAGCAGACTCCTCGCTGAGCATGGAGCCCGATGAGGGGCTCCATCCCACAACCCTGAGATCATGATGAGGTGAAACCGAGAGTCGGATGCTTAACCAAATGAACCACACAGGTGCCCCTAGATATCTGAGGGTTTTTTTGCCAGTGTATCTGTAAAAAATGCTAGGTTAGACATGCAAACGAATGTGTATTTTTACTCTACACTGTTAAACTCTCCTTCCTAAGGGTTATGCCATCTTGTACTCCCTCTAGCAATGTGCTTACTGTGTTTTCCTCGAGCCTTGGCAATGGAGTGTGTTGGCAGCCTTGGGCTTTTTGTCAAACAGGTGTGGTATCACAGGAGAGTTTTATTTTTCATTTCTTTTACTATTTAAGTAGCTTCAGCATCTTTTCATATATGGTACAAGCCTTTCTCATGAACATTCTGTTCATTTCTCTAGCACATTTTTGATCGGGCTGTTCCACATCAAATTTTTTAGTGTTGGTCATTTCAAGGATTTGTGACGTTTATAAGAGTTTTGGAAGCCAGTAAGTTAAGGAAAAACCTAAAACTGAAAAACTTACAAGTACCACAAGTCTGTTGTCTGATATTTTCTCTTATGCATATTAAACTTTGAAAACATGTTACCTATCTTTATATTTATGGCCAATCTCTAAAAATGTAGAGGGGCCTTTTACTTTAAAAAAAAAAAAAAAAAAAAAAGCCTGATAAAGTAGATCAAAACCAAAACCAAACAAACAAAAAAACTTTAAAAAAGTGAACCAAGTAAGAGAGGAAGAGTTGCTGGAAAAAAGAAGAATCTTGCTTAAGAAAGAGGCTACCAGTCAGCCAGCGGTGGACCTGCGCTTCCTCACAGCGCAGAGAAGTGGGAGCTACCCAGCGCCAGCCTCGTAAAGGGTCAAGAGATGTCCACCTTTTTCAAGCTGTTTAAAGATATCATTATTAAAAGATATCGTTACTGATAACGAGAGCCATTTTTTAAAAAAGAAAATTTACAGAAAGAATCTAAAAAACAAAAGTCTGAGACTGACAGCTCCAATGACAGGAATAGCAAAGTATTTTTAAAAAATTCTATTCAATAGGGTATGGAGGGGCAGCTGGGTGGCTCAGTCGGTTAGGCTTCTGCCTTCTTCAACTCAGGTCATGATTCCACAATGGTGGGATTGAGCCCCATATCGGGCTCCCTGCTCGGTGGGGAGTCGGCTTCTCCCTCTCCCTCTGCCTCTCCCTCCGCTCAGTCACTCACTCACTTTCTCTCAAATAAATAAATAAAATCCTTTAAAAAATTCTATGCAATAGGGTATGGAAACATGGAACATAAAGACATCTGGATCACAGATATAATATATATGTAACTATATTATATATATTATATATGCAATGTGTATACATATATATTATATATGCAATGTGCTTACTGTGTTTTCCTCGAGCCTTGGCAATGGAGTGTGTACACTGATAAAAGCAGAAGGCAAGAGCTTACCATGTTTCGCTGCACTAAGTTGTCTATGTCCCGCTTCACGATGTGAAGGTGCTCTTTGATGTCGTTGAAGTGCTGGGTTGACTCATAAACTCCCCCTGCAGACCCAGGATGCTGTATGCCGCTGACCAGTCTGACCGTTTCACTCATGGAATTCCTGAAAACAGAAAATCCCTTTAGACAAAGGAGTTGCTAGAAAAATGATTTTTTTTTCAGTCATGTATTTCAAAAGGTTAGATATACTTCGAAGCCCACTATGTTAGATTATTTTTAAAAAATCAACAATAAGAAATATTGAATCGTATTCAGGACTGGAAAATAATTTTTTAAAAATATTTTATTTATTTGAGAGAGCAAAAGAGAGAGAGAGCGAGTGAGCACAAGTTGGGGGGAGGGGTAGAGAGAGAAGCAGACACCCCCCCACTGAGCCCATGAGGGACTCCATCCTGGGACTCCAGGATCACAACCTGATCTGAAGGCAGACACTCAACCAACTGAGCCACCCAGGTGCCTCTGGAAAATAATTTATAAAACTACAGCTTAGAGGGCACCTGGGTGGTTCAGTCAGTTAAGCATCTGTCTTCAGCTGAGGTCATGATCCCAGGGTCTTGGGATCGAGCCCCACATTGGGCTCCCTACTCAGTGGGGAGCCTGTTTTTCCCTCTGCCCATCACCCTGCTCGTGCTTTCTCTCTCAGATAAACAAATAAAATCTTCAAAAACAAAACAAAACAAAAAACCACAGAGACGGAAGTTTTAGAGTGAGAGTACCACCCTTTAGTCTCTCAGGAAATGATGGATTCAGGCTACGGCCATGACTGCCACTAAAATTTTGGAAGGGCTGATGGGGGTACTTCATCATGAACAGTGCAGGCTGACAATATCCAGTTATTAATAACTGTTGCAACTGGGGGATGGACTATGAGGGATGGCTTTTATACTCAACTTCTCTGTTTGAAAATGTCTAAAATGAAAATAAAACCCGGCAAGACGTTCTTTCTGGTCTGCTACAAACAGCAGCTGAAAGTGAGGAGAGAATGAAACTACTACTGTTCATTTTTTTTAGTTTTTTATCTAAAAACTAAAAACTTTTTTAGTTTTTTATCATTATTTAGTTTTTTATCTGACTGTTTTTATCTGGGGAGCTTTTATCAGTCAGGGCCTTTTTTTCTTTGTCAACTGAGGGGATCGTACTAGATGCTTCTGCTTAAAAAAACTATGATTCTCTAAGAATATGGAAATCCACAGACACAAACCACCCGCTCCACAAAAGGCAAATATTTCCTTTCTCTTTACAGTTTTTTCTGAAGCCTAATCCAGAAGGAAAAAAGCTCTAGAAGACAAATTTAGAAATCAGGAGTTCAGTTTTACCTTAACTTAGAGTACACACGGCATTCGTTCTCAATTAGCAAGTGGGAGTTTATGAGGATTGCAAACCACTCTAAATAAGTGCTTTCACGGATAACAGAGCCAGATGGCTAGGATTAACTAGCCACTAGTTGAATCTTAAGACGTTCTAGTACCACTGTTATGTGAAATAAGGAAAGAACAAAGGAGTATCTAGGACATATCATTCATGTAAGAAAGAAGGGGATCTAAGAAAATACACATGTACAGAAAAAGTACAGGAAGAGCAAACCAGAAATGAATGGGAGAGGTTAGCAATGGGGCAATGGGGGGAGGGACAGGCCTGAACGGGGGAAGATGGGAATGGGGTGGCAGTGATGAAGGGGGAGTGACAAGATACTTCAGTCAACACACACATTTCGACTTAGAACTTCTCAGAACCATCCTATTCACCTAACCTTCATATACCCCAAATATACAGAATTAAAATCAGCCAGGATGTAGGAAGAATACGAACGCTAACAAAGAACTTACTATAAATGTCAATCATAACCATACTGAAGAGAAGGGAGAAAACTGAATTAAGTAACTGCCTGGAAAACAGTGTCTGTGTTACAAACTGTACAGTAAGATGCAAAAGGGCCTTTATGTAAGTCCATCAGTAAATATGTTTCTTACGGGGATATGAGTTAACAATTTGAAGCCACTTTATGGGTACATTATGTGCACACTAAAATAAGTAAACAGGGGCGCCTGGATGGCTCAGTCGGTTAAGCATCTGCCTTGGGCTCAGGTCATGATCTGGAGTTCTGCGATTGAGCCCCACATTGGGCTTCCTGCTTGGCGGGGAGCCTGTTTCTCCCTCTCCCTCTGTCTGCTGCTCCCCTTGTACTCTGTCAAATAAATAAAATCTTAAAAAAAATAAAATAAAATAAGTAAATACATTTTAGATAATAAAAAATAGGTTTCTCCCTTCTGGAGAAAGAATTTTCAAATAAGGAAAGGAGAAAAGCAACCCTGTAATGTTCAGCCTAGTCTAGTCCAACGAGAATCCAAAGTGTCTGGATAATCTCAGGGTCTTTTTAATACAGGTAAGAGTGCTGGGTACAAAACTAAAGATATGTGCATCTGAGTGGGTTAGTAGACATTCATGTGTCCCCTAGTTCTGTCCCGAGAGGGCCTAGGAGCAGTGGCACTGCAGGGGTAGTGAGCACGCCTACTGTCCAGATCTTGGGTTTCTAAATACTTTTCTTTAATAAAAGGAACAAGGGCTCACCAGAGAACTGGTTGATGCCAGAGTCGGGGCAGAGAAAATACAAAATGAGCCCGAAACACGGTGTAGTGCCAGAAAGTAAAGAAATGCTTTAAAAAAAAGTCGGGAGCTTTTTGAAAGAACACAGAAGCCAACCGGGAGGAGTTTTTAATTACCAAAGCGGAACCATCTGCACAGTAAATAATGACAGTATGGGATTGTAACCCACAGAATACATATCCATGAGCTCGTATGACATAAATAATTGATTAAATAAATAAATGGGGCAGAAGAGAGCTGGTCCTTACAGAATGCCAATAAACACATGGGAAGGAACAATGAAAATAGGGGGGAAAAATCAGCATTTGGAAAACACTTCATTCTTGTTTCAGGCAAAACGTCAAGGGATGCCACAATTAGCAAGCAAAAGTTTAAACGGCAACAGGATATTTATATATTTACACAGTCTCAAAGTATCTTTTCTAAAATACATTTAAGACCAAGGGAAAGATAGTAACTTTTTTTTTTTTAAGATTTTATTTATTTATTTGACAGAGAGAGTGCACAAGGAGGCAGAGAGAGAGGAAGAAGGGAGGGAGAGGGAGAAGCGGGCTTCCCATTGAGCAGAGAGCCCGATGTGGGACTCGATCCCAGGACCCTAGGATCATGACCTGGGCCGAAGGCAGCCACTTAACCCACTGAGCCACCCAGGCATCCCAAGATAGTAACTTTAAAGTACAAAAGCAGAAAGAAACCACCGTAACCAAGTGACCCCAGCCAATGTCAACAGCAACAAGTCATACTGACATCATGAACATGATGCACTGTTGTATTCTTGTCAAGAACACAGAACTTCCATCCCAATCATAAGTCAACACCAGACAGACCCGAATCAGGAGACAGTGGACCAAAGAACTGCTCAATGCAGAAACTGTCACGGTCATGAAAGACAAGAGAAGGGCGCCTGGGTGGCTCAGTCGTTAAGTGTCTGCCTTCAGCTGAGGTCATGATCCTGGGGTCCTGGGATTGAGCCCCGTATCGGGCTCCCTGCTCAGTGAGCAGTCTGCTTCTCTCTCTCCCATTCCCCATGCTTGTGTTCCTTCTCTATCAAATAAATAAATAAAATCCTAAAAAAAAAAAAAAAGAAAGGAAAGAGAAGATGAACTATTTCAGACTGCAGAAGTCTAAAGAGAGAGAACTAGATGCAATGTGTGCTGCCAGACATGATCCTGGAACAGAAAAAAGGGCATGCGTGGAAAATGGGTAAAATTTGAGTAAGATCATTAGTTTAGCTAATAGGACTGTACCACTGTTCACTTCTTGGCTCTGACGACTTATGCTATGGTCATGTAAGTTGTGAACATTAGGGGAAGATGGTGAAGAATATATGGGAGTTGTACTATTTTTGCAATATCTGAAGTCTAAAATTAGATCAAAATAAAGATTTAAAAAAATGTTACAAGATCCAGTGAATTTCTAAAAGAATTTTTTTTTTTTAAGATTTTATTTAGTTATTTGACAGAGAGAGCAAGAGAGCACAAGCAGGGGGAATAGCAGGTAGAGGGAGAGGGAGATGCAGGCTCCCTGATGAGCAGAGAGCCTGATGCGGGGCTCAATCCCAGGACCCTGCGATCATGATCTGAGCTGAAGGCAGACGCTTAACTGACTGAGCCACCCAGGTGCCCCGTTTCCTGAAAGAATTTCACTATTCATTTAGGGTCATAAATATTTTAATCATGAGTTTACAACTTAAAGATTTTTAAAAATCCCAGACAGTACAAGTGAAAAGTTCAAATTTGCTGTTACAAGTGGAGCTGCCTTTAATCTCTAAGTGTGGAGATTATCATCTTCTGTTTAACCCAATACTGTTTAATTTTCCAGTGCTACAGGACTCACCTTGACGTTCTTGTTTGTCGAGGGTAGTACAGGTTGGTGCAATGCTCTAAAAAGTTAGCTTATGAAATCTGACACTTTGGCTGTTTCTCTACTCTAGGCATTGGAAGCTCTTAATTATCTGTATAAGTGATACTTTTTAGAAACTTATCATTCAAAGTTCCAAGGACACAGTAACTCCTCTCTGTTCCGACTCTCTCCAGTCTCTCTTAGGGTACAAGATGGAATGGAAGAGAGGTAGGTACTCACACATAGCACATTTCCTCGAAAATGGTTTCATTCCATCACAAAGAAGGTCCTGCATCAGGCTTGCTTGTATCACAGTTCTACAATGCTATGCCTGCTTACCCTTCTAGGATTTTTCACAGAATTGTTAAATATTACACAAACTCTTTTTATCTTAGAAATGTATGAATACTCTTGTTGGAAGTAGCTATGACAAATGCATTTCTTTAAAGATGCTGAAGTATTTTTTTCTCTTCTGGCTTAGAACAACTCAAACATTGAGGCCTACTGGCAGTTTTTGAATATCAAAGGTTCCTGTACTTTCCGCTCCCTGATTTATAAGAAGAATCTAGAATGTGATTCTTACCCTCATGTGGAATTCTTACAATAATAACGTGCTTGCACAGAGGGAGAGAGAAGTCATGAATTTTGGGTAAATGTATCATCTAATACTCAGATATGACGCCTGCAGACTTACTTCATTTCATTTACTTGTCTCAGGATCTCGTGCTGAGCGTTCACAACAGTATCCAGCTCTTGTTGGGTGACCTGGAGGGGAAAACAGAAGAAGAACCCAGTTCTGCAGGAGCACATGGCAGAGTAGCCTTTCTTTCCCCCGTGTGGCCTCCTGCATCAGAGGCTGCCTAAGGCACACACGCGCATTTGGGCAGCTTACCTGCCCCTGCTGCCCTGGGATTCCTACTCCTCTTTTAGCGATCTCCTCAGTCAAGGAAGAGACGTATCTTCTCTGTTCATCAAGAATCATATCTAACTGTCGGTTCAGCTGCTTGATTTCAAGATGGATACGATTCTGTCCTTCGAAGATTTGTCTCAGCTCACGGTCTCCTACACTCTCAAATATTTCATCCGCTGAAACGGAAATTGCAAATTAAAATGATCAAAATCACCAACATAGGTAGTTTTTGCAATACCGTGACTGAAGTATCAATATTAATACTAGAATTAGAACATCACCAATATGATCTATTCCAGTGGTATGACCTCAATAGTGAACATGCAGATAACCAATTCAGTCATGACAAAATTACTATGTTTTTGCCATGTCTGGTGGCTGAACACCTATTATAAATTAGTTCTGAACCTTTTTCACCTAAAAATAATTTTCTTTCAAATATATCGTATGATTCTCTTTACATGAAAAGGCAAAACTAATCTGTTACTAGAAATCAGGAATAGTGGTTGCCTCTGTGGAGGGGGGCTGACCTGAAAGACGCATGAGCCAATATCTTGGGGTGATAAAAATATTCTGTGTTGACCTGAGTGATGATTAAGTGGGTATACAAATTTGTCAGAATTCATCAAACTACACTTTTTTTTTTTTTTTTTAAAGATTTTATTTATTTATTTGACAGAGAAGGAGATCACAAGTAGATAGAGAGGCAGGCGGGGGGCGGGGGGTGGGTGTGGGGAGCAGGCCTCCCCGCTGAGCGGAGAGCCCAATGTGGGGCTCGATCCCAGAACCCTGAGATCGTGACCTGAGCTGAAGGCAGAGGCTTTAACCCACTGAGTCACCGAGGTGCCCCTCAAACTACACTTTTAAAATTTGTGCCTTCCACTTAGGTAATAAATTTAACAATGGAATTGAGAACAGTTGACTTTCCTTTTAAAGCTGACTGTGCTGAAAATTATTTCATTCAAACATTTACTACAATAAGCATCAGAGATTTAAAGCTTTAAATCTTTAAATGTGAGATTTAAAACAAATCCAAGAAGAGAATTAAATTCATTTTTATCTTCATTAAGTCTGATTTATATTATCGATCATTTAGAGAATCACATAGTGCAGGGAATACCAAAGCTAGTTATATCGCTTTATTACATACAGCTTTGATCATCTGTGCTAGTGGGAACAATCCAGATAAAAACAGATAATACAAAGCCACTCTACTTGAACTTCTCATGGTTTTTGGTTTTTGACACATAGCACACTTAAGTTCACACTTAAGTTCAACACTGGCTGAGACTAATTATCTTAAAATTTGAAAATCTTCAAGTCCAGAGTTCTGTCAAGCGGTAAGGGGAGGAGAACTAGAGATCATTTCATATTACATTCACAAGAATTTTGGTATTTTTCCAGTATTATCTCTATGTTAATAAGGTAATGTGTGCCACTCAAAGAAAAGACATAAACTTTAGATGATTTCATTCCAAAATATTTACTCAGTCTCAGCTACTAGGTCACATTGGGGTTTTGGTGTTTTTTAGGTATGGGGGGCAGGGCAGTCAACAGAGAAACAGAATCCCTGTTCTCACAGAGCCTGCGCTTTGGGGGTCACTGTCCCTCCACTTTACCCAGTATCGCCCACCACGTGCTTTCCTAAGCCACACCCTTACTGGTGGAAACATCAACTTCCAAAGCCTTGTGATGGCAGAAGATTTGCTCATTGACTGCTTCTGGAAACTACTTGGATGTGCCAGAAGAGAGCTCAAGGATGGGATGAAAGTACACACCACAGCCCATGTGCAGCCCTGAGCATAGATAGCTTCCTCCAACTCACCAGGATGCCCCTGAAGGTCTGGGTGGCCCTTCTGGAATTCTTCCTTTTTTTTATCCAATTCTTGTTGAAAGTGCTCAAATTCCTCCTGATACTTTTCTTTTTCTTTTTCTGAAATTTCTTTATCTGGTGTAGGCTTTTTTTGGAATTTAAGAATAGATCATTAAAAAAAATTTAAAAGATAAGAAACTAATAAACCTCAGTATACTTTTTTCTCCTCCATTTAAACTACTCAACCACAAGTTGAAAGGTTAAAATAAAAATGTTAATTCTTATTTATGTCTTACTTAATTCAAAACCATTTTACTCTTGCTACTAATAATTATAACAAAACAGTAACAATAGCCATTACCATTTATTGGGTGCACAGTCTTATTTAATGCTCACGACACGATGAGGTGCCGGTACCAATGTCTCAGTTTCACCAGTGAAGAAATGGAGTGGTACAGAGGTTAAGTTACTTTTACAAGATTAAACAGCAATAACAGGCAGAAACAAGACCCAAATCTAAGTTGGGCCTCCCAAGTTTTCAGCTACGGGGAGATATCAATAAACTGAAAATAAACTTTTTGGAAAAAAAAATGTGTATACTTACCAGCTCTTTCCCAGGCTCAGTCAACTGGAAGGTCAGAAAAGAAAGGACATCATGGTCATCTACAAATTAAAAAAAAAAAAAAAAAAAAAAAAATCTGAAAAAATTCCACAATAGATTATTTTTACGGTTGTGAAGTTACTTTTGAGAGACCTAGTGCTTTAAAAATAATCAATATGAAAAATAACAAAAATCAGCTCTCATTTGGTAAAGGCAATGGTGCTCTGGGAGCTCAGAGATACAAATTCACCAGAAAGATTTACATCCGAAATAAACTAAAATTCACTTTCTTTTATGCTAAACCAGAATATTTAACAGTGTTTAATATATAACAGATGATTAAGAAGAGTATAAAGGATAATAATAAATAAGGGATAAGGGAATAAACAAACAAATGAGGGGTCAAAACAAAGCCCAAACTCCTAAACCTGACACCAAGATCTTCTCATATTTTCCCACAAATCTCCTTCACAGGCAGTGTCCCAGCCAAATGATACCAAATCCTGTCCTTCACGTATTTCTGGACTTCTCAACCTTCCTTACAGTACTTACCACTACTTGCCTTCCTTGTTATAAACTTGACATTGCTTCTCCTGGCTTACTGGGACAGTCCTGATTTATCCATGTTGTCCTGGCATTACTAATGGCATCTTCTTTTATTCTCTAAGCATTCCAATCAGATAATATGATCACTCTATCTACACATCATTCATCTTTGTTTCCCTCACGCAGCACATATTAACAATTTTACTTTATCTAATATCATATTTTAAAAATCAAATTAATTTCAGGCTGCTTCAGCTGGAAACACACTCAGCAGACGAAACCTCATAATGCTGACCTAAAATATCAGTCCTGGCTAGTCACATGGGCAAAGCAAGAGCAATTAATTCCAACTGGCAATCTCTATGCTTTCTGCCAATATTACGGAGATCGAGATATGCCACCAGATGAAAGAGAAAACTCTAACACTCTAGGTGTGTTAAGTTACGCAACTTCAGGAGAAGATGTACCGTGTGATAGAGCATTGGACCCAGGAGTCAGAAATCCAAACCAAGTCCTGCCTTGGTTTGGCCATTACTGGCTATGTAACATTTATAATGTACTTTAATATAAGATTTGGCAAACTTAACTAAAAATAGGGTAAATACAGTCTATCCTCTCTCTCCTTCCTTGTGATGTTATAAGGAACAATTATATATTTGAAAATAATGAAAAATTATACCACATACCATGTAAACACAACATGATATACATTTTTTAAACAGAAGACGGTATTAATGTGAGAAGTTCATTTATTACCAAATGTGGGGCAAAAATGGTGAATATATCTCGTTTAAGCTTTAGTCCCCAACAGTTTTTCCTCAGGCTACCAAATTCACTTAAATGTGCTGTGACAACTTTCAGGACCCTAAATCACTTGGCAATTAACCTATTTTAGCCTTGACTTTAAACATCACCCCTCAGGCGATTTTAAACATCACCCCTCAGGCAGCCCCGGCCAACTGCAGACCTAGAGCATATCAGTAGAAAATGAGCAGATTCAAGATATCAAAAGACTGGCTCTGCGTTACAGCCCATCTTAAGAGGCTGAAAGTAGACAAGTCTACATATCTCCAGATAGACTATTCCCACTGAAACTCAATTCACAAACTTTTAACATTAAAAGACAGCAAGATTTACCTGCAAGACCTCCAGTCGCAGCAGAGATTCCAAAATGCCCTTGAGAAGGTATAACCATATTGTCCACTCTGGCGCAAAATTCATAGTCGTTTTTATCTGGTGTGAAGCCATTATTGATCATTACCTGAAGAAGACGTATTACAGCTATACTTTACAACAGACATTGTAAAATGAATTTCAAATAGTCAATTTGTGACTAATTGATCTTTATATTTGGTCTACTAACCAACTGTCAAAAAGCCATCAGCTTTCTCTATTATAAAGAGTAATCCCGTGTCCATGAATAACCTCACTTATTTAGCATCATTATGTAAGATATTTCACCTTAAAGTTTTTAGCCTACAATGCGTCAAAGGCTTAAAGAGAAATACTTGATAATGTTCCATGAAACTCTTTCTAAAAGAGAAGACTCAGGGAACCATGATAACTTTGAATGGTTCGTACAGAAGAGGGACCAGGCTTGGTCTAAAACCCCAGTGTCAGAGCTCAAACAAACAGGATGAATTTTTAATTTTTGCCACAGCTAGGTGAGAATTAAATATAATTATATTAAATTAAATAGACTGCCATGCGAGGAGTGAGCTTCTCTTCATTCAGCTGGGGAGGGGGTGTGACTTAGCAGTGGGAGTTAGTAGGGAGACGACAGAAGTGACAGAAGTCATACTGACAAAAAAGCAGAAAATGAAACAACTAAAAGGACACCTAAGTTTCTCCTCTGCAGAATGTATTTTTGAAGTAATAACTCAAAATGTCTTAAAAAGAATCTTGGAATACCAAGGAAGCCCAGGAAGCCAGCAGACACACAGCTACCCTTGTGACTCCAGTTAAGCAGGGGCCCAGCCTTTCCCTTCCAAAAACCCAACAATAACAGTGGCTGAGCCAGAGGAGGGACTGGCACCAGAGCAGGGCACTTCTGTTATTACTTCCAGACGCAACTATCACTTAATGATAGCATTTAGTCACACAGGTAAAATGATAATAGTCCCTGTCCACATTTTTGGCAAGAGGGTAAGATTGCAGTCAATATAAAGGGTAAAAAAAAAAAAAATAAAGGGTAAATCTCAATGTGATATGGGATGGAAACATGTGAACTCCCACTGATCTTCTAAAATTCTTTTTTTTTTTTTAAAGGTCCCCATGTCCAGAGTGGAGCCCCACGCAGGGCTTGAACTCACGACTCTGAGATTGAGACCTGAGCTGAGATCAAGAATCGGCTGCTTCACTGAGGCACCTAGACACCCCTACGACCAAATTTTTCAAACCACCTGTCATTTAGTTAGGTGACATTAACCTTCTGTTCCCTCTGATCAGTATTGCTCCGATTTCAGTTTACATCATTTACGAATGGTTCTCCTGTACAGTGTTTTCAATCAGAATCAACAATCAACAAGACATTTGTCTTTTGAGAGAAAAAAAAAATAAAAGGTGTTAAGTTAATCACACCCTAATTCTAACAATAAAAATTTTCAACTATGCCAATACTTTTTCCTTGAACCTGAAAAAACTGAAAATCCATTAGGAGTCTTTACAGTCTATTACTAATTTTTTTTAAGATTTTATTTATTTATTTGAGAGCGAGTGAGTGAGCAGGCACAAGCAAGGGGAGCAGCAGGCAGAGGAAGAAGAAGCAGACCCCTGCTGAGCCGGGAGCCGGATGCAGGGCTCGATCCCAGGACCATGGGATCATGACCTGGGCCGAAGGCAACCGCGAAACTGACTGAGCCATCCAGGAACCCCTCTAGTGTTAATTCTTAAAAAAATATTAAAAAATTAAAAAAAAAATACATTCATCGTACCATGAGTTTGGAGGAACATTAGGTGTGTGACTGTACAGGTAGCACACACCCACTGATTAGTAGCAATAACGCTCCTTATGAGATCATCAATGTAGTTGATGAGACTACTAAAAAGTCTCTCGTTTTGACTAAGCTTCTCCACTCACAGCATTTCCTGCTCCCCTTACATTGTTTTTCCCTCTAAAGTTCAAACTGGGACAAGATAATGTGTAAGTACTAATGCAGTAAACATTTCCTGAGTTACAGGAATGAGCACAGTCTTAGGGACTATTAGGACTGACAAGTTTATGATCATATTGATGAGAACAAACAAGCAAACCATCGTTAACTAGTAACTCAAGACAACATATTTCCAAGGCCAAATATGCCTTAGAGGAAAAAAATCAGAGTTTCAGAGAGACAGATTATGAGCTGATGTTTGGGAAATCTGATGGAACAGGGATCTGAACTAGTGTGTTCAAGAAGCAGCAGGACCCTGCCATGCAGAGAAAGGGGAGAGTGTTACAGAAGAGATGAGACTGAGAAGGCATATGAAGGCTGGAAGCATTCGGTCACGTGTCCTGCCAAGCCTTTCTCAAAGGCGTTCTTCAGAACACTAGCTCTACATTCACAGATACTAGGTAAAAAAGTAATTCCATGACTTCCTAGAATCTTCAATGTGCTAATTTGCATAGTCGTGCCCAATCTCTTCGGAATATGGAACTCTTTTGGGAGTGTATTTTGTAGGATGATTGCTATGGGTATTGTTGCTCTGGGTCGTTGTAGGCAGCTTCCCTGCAATGTGTGAACTAAAGTGTGCGTCTCCACTCCCCGGGGTCGGTGTCTCAGTTCTGCCACGTGAAGGTGAGCGTGACTTTTTGATGACCCTGATGAAACAGCACGATGTGTAATAATTACAGTGCAACTCAAGTCCAAGTCGGTCAGAATAGATTGGACACCTCCTCTGAGACCTCTAAATTAGTCTGGAATTTAAGACTGAGCCAATACAGGGGCACCTGGGGGGCTCAGTCCTTAAGCGTCTGCCTTTGGCTCAAGTCCTGATCCTGGGGTCCTGGGATCGGGCCCCACATCGGGTTCCCTGCTCGGCAGGAAGCCTGCTTCTCCCTCTCCCACTCCCCCTGCTTGTGTTCCCTCTCTCACTGTGTCTCTCTGTCAAATAAATAAATAAAATCTTAAAAAAAAAAAAAAAAAAAAAGACTAGGCCAATATAAAGTTTTCCAAAGAACTGCCTGTGCAAGGCTAGCTCGTCATTTAGGAGAAAGAAAAATTTAAACGATGTTTTTTATTTATAAGTAGTATGATAGCATTGATGGCACCTTTAACAAGCAAAGTTTCCATATTAGTAGAACTGCTACCTGGATATATCCACTTTATTTTTTTTTTAATATTTAATTAATTTATTTATTTAAGAGAGAGTGAGAGAACATAAGCAGGGGAAGCAGCAGAAGGAGAAGGAGAGGCAGACTCCCCGCTGAGCAGGGAGCCCGATGTGGGGCTCGATCCCAGGACCCTGGGATCAGGACCTGAGACAAAGACAGACAGACAGTTAACCGACTGAGCCACCAGGTGCCGCAGGATATACCCACTTTACATAAATATTACCCTGAACTCAATCTGTCTACAACTAAACTCATTACCAACCCTTCGCCTTCCCACTCCTCACTCAAACTCAAAATGTACTGCTCTTGGCTAAGTTGTACAACTGGCCAGAAATCCAGGAACTATCTTTAACTCCCCCACTGCACACACCCTTCCACCCCCAAGTAGTTTCTCCCTCCTAATCGCCTCTCCTGTCTTCTTCCTGTTCCCCTGGCTCAGACCACAAGTGGAGTCTTGCAGAGAAGACAGCACTCGGTTCAAATCACAGTTATGTTACTTACGTGGTGTGACACTAAGTTACTTAAAATGTCCCATATCCCGTTTCCCTGTATATAAGAGGGGGATGCCTGCCCCATGGGGTTATCGGAAAAAATAAGTGAGAAACTGAACTTAAAAGTACAGAGCACTGGGCATGGCCCATTAAATGGAGTGCCTCCTTTTACGAATACCATTATAAGAACACTGCTACCTAAGTCACTTGCCCAAACTGCAAATCGGATCACTTCACTTTCCCGATTAAAACTTTCAACAGTTCCTTAGAGGATAAGCTACCCAAGGCCCGCATGACTTGCCACCATGGACCCTTCAACCCCATTCCCCACAGTATCCTCTATCCCCGCCATTCCAAATCACATGCCTTTCCCAAATCTTGCAGCCGTCCCTGTGCCTGTTTTCTCTGCCTGGAATACACACCCCATCTTGGAAATTTCCCCTTCCCCTTCCTGGTGCAGCTCAGCTCTGAGAAACTGTTCCTGACCTTCCCCACTCCCAGCCGCAGTTACAAGAATCTAACCCCTTGATCCCTTAATGGTACGCGTGCTGTGACCCATCTCCCACCTAGCACAGCAACGTTACACAAGTGTCTCCCCTCCACTAGACTACCAGCTCTTTGGAGAAAATGACCTTTCTCTTACTCAGATTTGTATCTGGATGGCTCGGATATGTATGTAATGTGTGGCATCTAGCAAGTAGGATGCTTAAATATGTACTGACTGAATGTAAACCTATGGGCAAGTTTTAACTCCACATGACTATTTAGGCCAAGCTCTGAAGCCATTTCTGTTCTCTCGTAGTAATGCTGAGTACATAAACCAATACTCAAATTTATACGCCTTTAGTTTTTATCAAAGATTCAGAATGAAAAGTCCTACTAGAATATCGTTCATTTGAGTATCTTTAAGTGCATGTTACTTACCATCAATGTTTTCTGGTAATACGTAATCTTGGCCCGAACAGGATAGGGTTTATTACGAAAGTCCCTCTGGCAACTTGCTAAAGCTTGATTAGCACCATCACTGTAGTATGAAGCAAGGAAAAACAAACAAAAAACGTCAGAAAGCTTCTCAGTATTTAAAAACTCGCTATTTAAAATGATCAGCATCCAGAAAGATAAAATAATATCAAGTTATGATAGTCCTGGGATATCTGAAGTTACTTACTTGGGAGACACAAAATTAATGCACAGGCTTCCCTGTGATTCCTGTCAGGACTATGGATAACGTCAGAAGCCAATGCTACCATGTGCTGACAGCAAGAAATTCTACTCTTCTACCTGAGACGAGGACAAAATCGTCCTTTATGTCAGGGCAGAATCGAAATACATATGGAGCTTTTAAAAATGCAGATGCCTAGATTCCAACCCAAGTCAAGAGAAGCAGACTCAAGAGGAGGTGGTCTTGGCACCTCTGGTTTAAATAGCTCCACAGGTGGTCATGATTAAAAATCATGAAGGTAGGAAACAGTACATGGAAGTGCAGATGAGTAACTTTTCTTACAGTTCACTGATTGGCTCAAAGGTAATTCCTCCCAAAATAAACATGCAAAAATAAAAAATGTACACACCTAATTCATACACATTATAAATATACTAAACTTAGAAACTTTATAGCCTACTGAGACTCTTTTAATAAATCAGCATGAAGGATGAGTAAGGCGTGTAAATTGCTCAGCCATTAGTTTGGTCAAGGGTTTGTTTCAACTTTATTTTTGAAAGATAAAGATGAAAGAAACATGACTAATGGCATCACTGAGAACCAGGAACATTTTATAAATCTTTCAAAATATTACATAGTTTTAGGTTCAATAAAACAACTCTTTTTTATGTTTGAAATCTGAGGTGGTCCACAGAATGAAGATTAAAACAGACCAAATTAAAATAAGACCTTTCTACCAAGTTACAAAATATATCTCAAGAAAAAGAATAACCTTATTTCATCTGAAAAATATTCCAATTTGAAACAATATATTATACAAGGTTTCCAAGAAGCTGTCGCAATCAAATAATGTAAAAAGCACACACTTACTTCTGATGGTCATAATGGATTTGTCCATTGTTGCCTATAATTACTATAGCAGGATTGTTTTTCTAAAAATAAAAAGAATGTATTTGTTTCAAAGTCCTTAGGTCAAAGAATTCTAGATCATTCTAGAAGTGCTATAAAGTCTCTTATATCTCTAAGATTCCAGGACTCAAAATTTTAAAATAATGAATAGAAAAGATTTCTACTTATTTCGAAAAAATTCAGTAAACTCTTTTAATCATTCAAAAACAGTCTCTAAACACCTCAATAAAGACTGGTGTGTGTGTGTGTGTGTGTGTGTGTGTGTGTGTGAATAATCAACTACAACACATTTGAGGACTCACTTTGTGGTATAAGAGTGAGACCCAAGGGAGCTTAGTAATAGGAGGACTAATATGCCCCAGCATTCAAGGAGTTATTAAAGTTCCCCTTTAAATTGCTAATAATGACCTCTGGCAATCAGCGGAGAAACTACCAGCTGAAACAAGGATCATCAATCTTTAAGGCTAATACAGCACAAGTTAATGTCATTAAATCACAGGTACATTTTGTTCTGAAATGTTTTAGGCTCTCCTAAAGACATCATCAGAGAAATTGGAGGATCAAATAAGAGTGATTAACATATGAAAAGGTACTAATATGTGAGCTAGTAGGAGTAATGCATAGAGTATTTTCATGAAAACAGACTATAATCCTAAACACTGCTGGTTTCACTGCCTACCTCTAAATGACTCAGGCTTATGCAGCAAAATTACTACACACCTGCAGGGTGCTGGGGAGGGAGGTCCTTGCAAAGTTCTTAGAGTTAGAACTCCACTGCGACCTCAAGTTGGTGTATTACAAATCAGGAGCAAAGAGCTTTAAATTTTTAAAGTCCCAGTTATATAAAGACTAATCATCATACTTAAAATAGAGTTTGGGGATTTCTCAAACTAACCTGACAGGAGTGTTAAATAAGCTGTATTTCTCACAGCCTAACTTTGTTAGCAGATCTATTCAAGTAGGTGATAGTTCTGACAACAATATACCTTTCCATCATTGTCGAAAGAATCAAAAAATATTCCAACACCATTCCACTTATCAGCTGATCCAAACACAGGACCCTCCAAGCCTTGATTTTCTGTATACCAAATCGCCTGTAAATATATAACGAGGGATGTTCAGAGGCTAGTGGTATATGCACTGATACACATTTTCTAAGGTAAAGAAATGCTCATACCAGGCCATCAGCTCCAATTCGACCTCTCCCAGTCACTCGAAATGTCACCTCAACTTCCCAGTTCTCAAAGGCTGCTTTTGTCTTTGTCCACACCGATCCCCTTTGGCTTTTTAAAGATGGTGCTATTCGAATTTGATCTGAACTTGGAATAGCATCTAGAACAAAAATCAGGGAAGAAGAGCTTTAAATTATAATTAGGTAAAACTCAACGAACCATCACCAATCTGTTTCATATGCCTATAGAGATCTAATTTTAACTTGGTAACATATACAGTAGTTTTGTTAGGGAAAAATGACACGTTGACAGTTTTAACTTTAAAACTAGAGCTTTTGGGACACCTGGATGGCTCAGTCGGTTAAGCATCTGCCTTCCATTCAGGTCATAATCCCAGAGTTCTGGGATTGAGGCCCGTGACCTGCTCCCTGCTCAGTGGAGGGGCTACTTCTCCCTCTGCCCCTCACCCTGCTCTCTCTCGCTCTCTTCTCTCTCTCAAATAAATAAATAAAATCTTTAAAAAAATAAATAGAATATTTTAAAAATAATAAAATAAAATTTTAGAGCTTTCTAACAGCTTTCCTGCCCTCATCTTTTGAATAGTTAAATACTTCTGGGGGAAAAAAAATTAATGGTGCAATACATTAAAAACTCAAGGGGCAGAAGGGAGGAAATTATGCTTATAAAGCAAATCAACTATTTGATTCCCATTATATACTTTTTCAAGTACCTCAAAAAGTTGCATATTATTATTTTTTTAAACTGTGAACTATCTTAGCAGTTTACAAATGTTAGAAAGCTCAAACAGTGGGGAAAGAACATACCACTAGGAATCAAGAGACTTATTCCTAGTCTCAGTTCAGCTGTGTGACTTTGAGCAAATAATTCTTACTGTCTTGGGTTCACCATATGTTCACCTGTAAAATGAAGGGGCTCAATCACTTCCATAAACACCCCAAAAGTTATATGCAAAATTTTGTGCATATTTACATTCTTCTAGGGAAAGGGTCAACTGAATTTCAAGTCAATAAACAGTTGTTTAGCGACAGCAGATTCTCAAAGAGAACTGTGATTCCCCAAAATGGTGATTTGCATCTCCAAGCTAGGTTCAAATCCCAGCTCCACCACTTACTAGCTGTTTGATTACAGGCAAGTTATTCCACTTTTCTAATAGTCTCACAGGCATATAATATAGTATTTCAATATTTCAATATTGAAGTATTTCAATAAATATTAGCTAGTCCTGTTAAAGCACCTATCAGGCCTAAGTTTGAACAATTCTAACACATCCTCTCAGATATTAACGAGTTCTGACATCCATTCTGGGAAATAACTATATTAGGTCTTTACAGCTAGGAAAAACTGACAAAAGACAAGCTGAGGTACTTTAGTAAGATCAGTCACTGTCGCCATCACTTTCAAGCACTTAAAGGTCGGGGCGAGCCTCATGGAAAGAGTAGCAGACACAGCATCAGAAGACCCAGATATGAGTTCTAGTCCACGGACACTAGTTATGTAACTTCCAAGAACCTTAACTTTTCTGAGCAGCAGTTTTTCCGTCTCTAAGACAGAGAACACCTGCCTTGCCTACAAATGATCAAATCAGAAAACGGAGGTGAAAGAGCTCTGAGAGGTACAAAGGGTTACAAATTGCTGTGATCAGTTTTGTGCCCTTATGAACCCAGGATGTGTACTAACAGTACAAAAGGCCACTGGAGTTAAGAAAAGAAACACCATCGATTTGGTCTTCATTTGGGGATGAATGTCATGGGCCAAGTTTAAACTAAATCTCAAATTTCTCTATTTAAATAAATTGCTGTAAGAAATGGATTTCAGGGTAAAATGAGAAGGGAAAAAATGATCAATGGAGTTAAGAAAACAGTGAGACTGTAGAAGTTACAGTGATAATGAAAGCAAGGAGTAGTCAGAGCAGGGATTTCCAGGGTCAGTATGCAGAAAAGTCATGACTAAAACACTAATCCCTTTATTTCAAATTCAGTCTAGTCATACAACTTTATTAACTCATCCAGCGACACTACCTGACATTTCTGCAGCATACAAGCTTAGTTGGGTATAGGCTCTGTATAGAGAGTCAAGGTAGCTAATTTGAGTAGTTGATTAACATTCTTAATTGGCTGATGTATGTGGCATAAGTGTGAAAGACAGAAGAACAAGCAGGGAAGGGAGAGATGGAGAAGTGAAAAAAGTGTGAGTCAATTCATCACCACTACTGAAAACTTCAGCATCATTTCAAAACAAAAACCCCAAACCCCCAAAACTTGTGTTTGGTACACCTGCAGCATCTTTATGTATTAGGAACAATGTTACCCTGATAACAAAGGTAATATATCCTTGATGAGCAAGAACATAGAAAATGCCTGCTGAGTAACAAAATAATTGTACTCTACTTCAAATACTTAATGACTTGGTCATTAAGTCAAATTGAAATTTTATACCTTCAAATTATACATTAATTTCACAGAAATGGTCCTTCCTACCAGTCGCACTTCCTTAAAGTGTTTCCTACTTAGTAATTACTTTCTGGCAATGGAATATTTTGTTTCAAGCACTTGACATTCTAAAACCATGCATACAGACCTTATATAAATAATTGTTTAATTACACATAAGGATGGAACCCAAAATGACAGAACTTCTCACCCCATAAGAAGGAATTTGACACTTGTTTCAAAGGGTGCATCTGATGGTCACTGAACAGAGCTTACAGCACGCCAAGTGTTAGGGCTGATTCCTTAGTCAGCAGTGACACATCAGCACTAGAAAGTACAGATACATTTTCTTTCACATATGTACATGTCTAGCAAGTCTCTCTTATCTACTAACAGTGACAAGCACACAAAGTGAATAAAACATGGAGCACAGATTACTTTCAATTTTCAAAAAAACCTATAACTTTGAAGAGGCTGTATATGTAATGTTATTTTCATGTATTAAGTGCAGAAACAATACCAAAAAGCATATCCCTTCTACTAAATAAAGGAATGAGTGCGACTCTTGTTACCTAATGTGTTAATACAATTGAAAAGATCAAAGACCACACCAAGTCGCCGAAAGAGGCAAATTCAAGGTGTAGTAGTTCCAACAGCGTAACAATATCCTCGGACATCAGAAGGCTTAAAAACTACTTTAAAACCAACATATGCCATCTCTAGAGTCATCGCGGGTACAAACTGGAGCATTAAGCATAGCTAGCACCAGAGAAAAGACAGCAGGGGAGGACCTAGGAGCAGCGGGAAAGGAGGTAGGGAAGCTCCTTTGAACAGGTCTCAGGTTGGAATGGCCGGGGGTGGGGCTGCGGGACGTTCGCGTAGAGACGTGGCGTTAGGGTGAAACGTGATGCTTAGAAGAGAGTTTGAATGCTTGAAGTGTAGGAAAGTAACAAAACACCTCTAAACCGAACGGAAAGAACGGATGAGATCAAAGAAAGGAGGACAGGAGGACGAGGGGTGGGCAGAACGGGGGAAGAGTCGGGCGCAGGCGGAGAGCCCGGCGGACCAGAGCCGACCTGCAGGAGGGGCTGCTGAGAAGCGTCCACTGCGCGAGTGGTGTGCAGCAGGGAGAGGGTAGGGAAGAGGAGACCCAAGGCGGGGAGGGGACCCTGGCCCCCCGCCTTCTTCCCCGGCTTACTCCCCGCGTGGGCCCAGAAGGGCACTGTCCCGTCGCTCTGCACCAGGTGCGGTCCCTTGAAGCTGTATTTGTATTCGAAACGGCGGTGTGGCGCCGCGGCTGCAGTGCCCGCGGCACCAGTAGCCGCAGGGTCGCCTCCTATGCCGTCGCTCCCGGCGAAGCGACTAAGCGACAGCAATAGGGCGCAGAAAAGAGGCCGAACTCTGGCCTGGGGACCCCTTTGCCTGGATCCCGCCATCTTGGATTCTAGGAAGCGGAGGCCGGCGGGAGGAGGAGGGGCGCGGGAGCAGCGGACGGCCAACAGGGCGCTCGCTGATTGGCGGAGCCCGAGAGACCCCGAGGGCAAGGGTGAGCCCCGCCCCCGGACTCGGCTAGCCCACGGCGGACTAGGAGCATCAATGGGCGGGGTCCCAGGGAGGGGGCGGGGCCTGGAGGCGGTGCTGTCCGCGAGCTCCTCCCGTCCTCTTTGGGGCGGGAAAGGGTCTCCAACATTCCAACATTCCCTTTCCACGTGACTGGGAGTGTTGGAGGAGTGGACCTACCTGCAAGAATCGTTTTCCTAAAATAACAACAACAACAACAACAACAATCTTTTTTCTGCCTCATAACATGCGTTAGAAGTGGAATTTTGGAGGGTGCCTGGGTGGTTCAGCGGGTTAAGCCTCTGCTTTCAGGGTCCTGGCATCGAGTCCCGCATGGGATCCCCTTGCTCCCTCGGGAGCCCGCTTCTCTCTCTCTCTCTCTCTCTCTCGCTCATGAATTTTGAAAAAAAAAAAAAAAAGGTGAAATCTCTGAGCCCTAACACCTGTGGGCCCATATCTGTCCTGTCTGGCTATAATAAACCATTCTAGTACTTGTTAGAAGAAGGTCATTTCTTTGGATTTGATACCGATTGTTCAGTAGCTGGTTTTCATTGTAGGAACAAGTCCTTCCAGAAATAAGGCATAGTTTGGTGGTATGATGGTCCCAGCCCACTGAGCTCCATCAACCTGTGTTAGGGCATCTCAGGGACCCAAGAATATTAAGCTAGGGAGTTTGGATATTGCCCTTGAAAATAGGAAGTGTCTGTAATGGTCTTAAAGGGGAAAAAAATGGGACAGGTTCTTGTTGAGAGAGAACCCCTAGAGGTGACTAGTGTCAGGAGACCAGAGTAGGGCAATCGAAACAAAAGAGACAAGAGAACTTGACACGGTGAATAAATTCAAAACCTAAGGCTTTACCTATTTCTCTCCTAATCATCACACCCGCCACCTTGTATTTCCTTAGGTTTGCCTTTCAGTTGAAGTAATGATTGCCTAGGCGGATATTACTACCTGCACACTATCCGTTTCTCCTTCTGTTCTGTTAAGAACACCATTTTGCTCAGGGTGACAATATGTGCAGACGAAATACTCATTTCTCTGGGCCGCAGGACATTTAATGAGAGGTAAGCAGAAATGCCTGAGGGGAGAATCAGGTACCAAATAGAAAGATAAAACCTCACTAGGTGAAGACTATCCTTTTCCTGTTTGTACTGCTTCCTGCCTGAAATGTGTAAGCTATGCCTAGAGAGCAGTAGCCATCTTGGGACCATTAAAAATGATAGCCCAAGAAGCCAGAGGAGCCCCTATCTTTAATGATTCCCTTCAGCTCTCTGGCAGGCCAAGTCTGCCTATCTCCAGACTTCTGTTTTCTGAGATAAGACCCTCACTCATTTAAGCTATTATTTCCAGGTTTTGTTACATGCATTCTAACTGATATCATAGCTCACCTGTATTGAGTGCTACTATGTATCAGACCCTATTCAGGGTGATACACATACATTTATTCATTTAGGAGGAAATTAACCCAATATTTTCATTTAACATCAAGGCATTGCCCTAGCTATTTCATTTATAAGAAACAGTCCTCTTTCTCAAACTATATGTCTCCCTTTCCCTAAAATAACACATTGAACATCTTAAAAGCCCTTCTTCAAGTTTTTCCCAATTATAGATCAGTCATGAAATGTGAAGGTTTCTTTACAATAGGATGACGTTTTACCTTTGGGTCAATACCATAAGGCTGTTTTTTTGTTTGTTTGTTTGTCTTTTGTTTTTAATATATAAGTTTTGTAATATACAGCAAGAAGGAGTTTTCTACCACTCTCTAGTGCCTGAGTCAATTTTCAAAAATTAAGCTCCAATTTTTAAGCCACAAGGGTTAATTATTCCATAAATTATGGAAGTCCCTCCCCATCCTACTGAGCCCAGCACAGAGATGAGAAATGAAGTAGCAGCCCTGCAGCTCACTTTGGTAACTGATTCCTTGTAACTCCTTCCTGGTAAGAGCAGTGACTCATTGTATGCCTCTCCTGGGCCACAGAAAGTGTCTTAGATGTCAGAAGACTGACTGCACTGTCCCACTTATAAAATCTATGGTGTTGCTTTGCTCTTAAATGAGTAAAAAGACCGGGAGCAGAGTGGGAGGCATCTTTTCTTACTGGTCTTCCCACTCATTGAAGTAGTCTGTGGATCAGTGTGTTGTTTTTCCATAATTGGTGATTGATTTAAAAAAAAATTTTTTTAACCCATCTACATTACCCTTACCAGTGGTACTCATTCTTGTTGGCTAGAGTTAGGGATAAAATCTGTGATCCATGAGACACTTCAGTAACCTTATAATAAACCCTCATTTTCATTTAAACTGGCTGGAAAAAATTTCACTCAGTTGCAGCAAATATTGCATTAAAACTAAAGTTAGGGGCCCCTGGATGGCTCAGTCATTAAGCGTTTGCCTTGGCTAGGGTCATGATCCCAGGGTCCGAGATCCAGCCCCACATTAGACGTCCTGCTCGGCGGGAAGTCTGCTTCTCCCTCTCTCACTCTCCCTGCTTGTGTTCCCTCTCTCTGTCAAATAAGTAAATAAAATCTTTAAAAAAATAAGTAAATAAAACTAAGGCTACATGAAAATTTGTTATTTACATTAATGGATTAACTATTTCAGGGACCTCATCATGACTCTAAGTCAATCATATTTGATAAGAGAAATGACAGTGATGATGTTATCTGCTTGATCCTTCAGTTTGTGCTCATTCATTCATGCGTGCATTCATTTGTATCACTCATTAAGCATAACTGAATACTCCACTTGCCAATTACTAGAGGCAAGGCAGTAGGAATACAACCTGTATAGAGAATTCAGATTTAATCTTAAACAATGAGAAAATTAGTATAATACTTTAATAAATGGGATGTTTGGGGCTACAAAAATAAAACAAAACAAAAACTAACTCAATTTAAAGGGACTGAAACAATAACGTAAACTGTAAACTTTCCCCAAAACTGTAAGTTAGAGGTAGGACTGGGTACGGGAAGGAACAAGGCTCTGCTGTGCATCTTTGAAATTTCCTTGGCTCTACATTGTATTCACTTTGTCCTCAGGCTTCTGTCCAACTTCTAAGATGGCAGTTCCTCCTTCATATTCCATGGGAGAGAGTGAAAAAAATCTCTCTTCCAATCTTGGAATTTGTTCTTCTATTCTTTTTTGGGCGGGATAAAATTTATTTATTTGTGACAGAGAGAGAGAGAGAAAGAGCTTGCACCACAGGGGGAGGGGCAGAGGGGGAGGGAAAGGGAGAGAATCTCAAGCAAATGTTGCACTGAGCATGGAGCCTGACACTGGGCTGATCCTAGGACCCTGAGATCATGACCTGAGCTGAAACCAAGAGTTGGGCACTTAAACAACTGAGCCACCCAGGTGCCCCAAAACTTCTGTTCTTTACTCAACTTAGGTTACAGGCCCATCTTTGGAACATTAACAGCAGCCAACGGAAGACCACACACTGAATCAATTACTGATGAGAGTATGGGATTACTAGATTTGGTTAAGAACAGTGGTCCTCAAATCTTAGTGTGATTCAGAATTACCCATGGAACTCCACCTGCAACATTCCTAATTTAGTAGGTGGAGAATGGGGCCCACGAATTTGCATTGCTAACAAGTTCCAGTGATGCTAATGCTGCTTGTTTGGGGACCACACTTTGAGAATCACTGGCTTCTACCACAGGATCTACTGCAGGAACTGGGGATGGAGTTGGCTCTCTTGAGCCACGTGGGCTGTGTATGGGAAGCATGAATATCTGACCAAAGTTGACGTCCATTTTAGAAAGAATAGGGTTGAAATGAAAGACTAGAAGACAACCAACAGGGTCTCCTAAACGTGTTTAAGCAAGAACATGATAATGTCATAGATTTTATACATTATTAAGGATGCAAGATTGAAGAGTGATAATAAATTAGGAGGATGCCACAACATGATTATAAGAACAAAGAATTTTCAGTTCAAGATTATACCGTAGTCAAATAATCAGGTCTTTTTAATCAACAGGGATGCAAGATATAAGATTTCTAAGGAAGGCGAGCACAGAGTTGGACTGAGTCTCTAGACATAACAGTTGCGTCCCCTCTTTGGATCACCTCTCCTGGCTTTTGGAGTCATTATTGTCTGCAAGGCTGGTGTGTGACTGCGAGGGCAGAGCCATAAGCAATTTGCTTAAATCCTTCTCAGGATGGTTTTTAATTAGGGAACCTTTTATAGGTGAGGGTGTAATAATGGAATGTTTGATTGGTTAATCTTTGTACCATTTGTATCTGCCCCCATTTGTCAAGTCAGTAAGAGAAACAGTAAGAGAAACAAGTAAGTGTTTCCCAGAGTGTGCTGCTTAAAACTCCCTAGTGCCAAGAGATGCTGAGATAAACTGTGAGGATAAAAGTTTGATAAGCAAATGAGTGTCGGAGACTTGAGCTTCCCTATGCATATTAAAGTGTAAAAAGCTCATAGAAATTCTCTAGTGGTGAAGACCAACTGATTTTGTTTTTGATACATTTCCCAAAGCTGTTCGGTCACAGGAGGCTTTTTGCACAAGACTGTTAACTACAGCAGGACTCTTGTCTTGTGCAACACGCTTTTGGAAATGGTGAACGAAACTACTTTAAAACGCTATCAAAGAAATTCTGTTTCCATTAGGAACCACTCCAAGACTTGCCAAGCTTCTCTCTAAAAACAAATTCTCTGATGCCTAATCTGAGTATACCATAGTCAATTTCTGGGTGTTTCACACATGCCGTGATTAAGCCATGATCAAATCTAATAAAATGATTTTCATAGGACTTCTCTGCTAATTCCTCCTTTGACCACTACATATGGACAAAATGAGGGCTGCTGATGCCTTATACACAACAGATACTTAACTATTTTTAAAGGTGTTATACCGCTGAAGAATGTAATCATGAACACACAAAGCCTTATATGTCATCAGTGAACATTCTGGTTGAATAGAATTTTAGCAATTTGACAACAACTCCTTCAAAAGCCTGCATGAATAATATGAGGTGTCCAATCACCAATGGTCTTTCTTTCTTCCTTTCTTTCTTTCTCTCTCTCTCTCTCTCTGTCTTTCTTTCTTTCTTTCTTTCTTTCTTTCTTTCTTTCTTTCTTTCTTTCTTTCTTTCTTATGTGTTTATTTCTAACACGTTCAATTCAGTTGTTTCCTAAACACTTCCTGGATGGATGCCTATGAGATTCCAGGGTCTCTGCTATTTCTAGTTTGTTATTTTTATGTGAGAACTACTCGTAATATTTTAAATGTTAAGACAGTTTCTTTTTTAACTTCTAGAACATTAACAGCAGCCAAATGGTTTCAGTATAGTCTAGAAGAATAAACAACTAGTAATGCTAAGTGGCATGATGTCATGATATTCCCATTCAATACCTGCATTTACTCATATTTTACTTCCAAAAACCATCTGAAGAGGCATCTTATTATGCGCATTCTGAGGGTCTCTCCTTCCACTAATCTCCCTTTGAGGCCTATGTAATGTAAGGGAGGACACACTAGTGCCCCAACTTTTTCCCCCAAAGTGTTTACTTCTGTTTTTAAAAATAGTTTCTTCTGTTCCCTTGCTTGTCCCAAACTGGTACATGAAGCTTGATGACTGCACAGATGAAATATGTAGAGTAAAACCCTGCAATTGTGGTAAAAATACGTACTTAAATTTCAAGCAGTTAGTTATCAAAGACAAATGGAGGCAGGATCCTGCCCCAGAATGAATCTGCTCAATATTGACATAGTGAATTGTCCCGAGAAGATTAAACCACAGCTAGAAAAGCAGGCGGAGGAACAGTGAGTGACAGGGGCTTTATGGGAGGGGGCAATGCCTCCCAGAGGGAGAGTTCATCTTCTTACTCAAAGAGACGCCTTCAGGGATCATGTAACTTGAATTCCCCGTGAATTCAGTGTCATCTTAGCTTGACCAGCTCTGGAAGAACATATTAACCTCCGCTTGTGATTTTCAGAAAACCATTCTAATTTAGCAAGTAATTAAGGGTCACATGCAGGATAAAGAGCTAGATAATCTTGGATTACCCACAGGAAGCTTTGTCTCCAAGGCAACCCCCGGTGGAGGGGCTGTTAATGCAAAGGCCAGTCGGTTAATGAACTGGGAATGGTAACCGGCTCCCAGACCCGTTAGAGCCAGGGAAATAGAAATAACAATTATATTGCTATTGAATGATTCAGTGATAGAAAATAAATGCTTCAAAAGCCACGGCAGGCTAAACCTTTAGAGAAAGGCTGTAATGGTCACTATTCTGCCAAATCGAGTCTACAGATCTAAAATTAGCTTTCCTTGAACTCAGGCTACGCCAATCTTTATTTTTGAATTTTAGACTCGTCTCTGGCTGAATCCTCTGGGTTCAGGGCTTCCTATGACCTAATTACCCCAAAGCCTAGTTTCTTCAGAGGGGCAGCCTCAGTAACTCCACCAGGCTGGGAGATTGGCCCAAGGGACCTTTGGAAGAGGAGACAAAGGTAGCATTGTGCATCAGAGGCTTTGATATCTCATGCTGAGCTAAAAAATAAGATAAGGTTGCATAGATAAGCACCGTAAGAGGATTTCTGACCAGGTTGGTAAAGGTGGAAGGGGAGGGTGCCTAGGACCTAATGAGGAAGTGCGGTGAAAACGTGGGGTCGCAAAGGCAGCCCCACGAGGAAAGCCAAGTGGGACAGAATAGAGACCTCTGGCACCTCGCTGACTCGTTAAGGGACCTCGTTTTCCCCAGTAGCCAAGGGTGGGTCTTACATTAATTCCACAAAGCTTTCTCCAACTCCAGGAACCCTGTTCACTTCCCCCCTTCAAAAGCTTACTGAAACGCGTTTCACATTCAACTGTATGTTCTGTCTTGAGACAGATGAAAAGCAGAGGGTGATGAACTTGTTAAGGTAGGAAAGAGTAAAGAGCAAGGAAGATATTTTGGCAAAGATTTACCACAACCTCCTTCCCAGGAAAATCAGCCTAGCACGCTGTGTTTTCAGCACCCGCCGAGGTAGACTACCACATTTTTGAGCACTTCAGGACAGATTTGAGTATGTGAGAGATGAAAATGATCCAAAAATGATCCAAAACTTATCAGGTTGAGATGATAGGAACTGGAAAGAGACAATTCACTTTGAGGTGACACCAAACTGGATAGATTTCACCGTTTTGGGGAACTAGTCTTAAGTTTCCACAAAACAGAGACAGACAGACTGATGGGATTTATGAACATTGTGTGTTTATTTAGGAAGCTGTTTTCATGATAAAGGAATGAATGCCCAGTGTTGACAGAGAGAGAGAGAGAGAGACAAAATGAAACCTGATAGAACAAAGCTCACAAGGCTCTAGGGAGTTGAGACCCAAATAAGATTGCTGAGTGAGAAGCAGGGCCCCAAAGAAGAGCCAAAGAAATTCAGTCTTTAGGCCCAAAGGCAAAGGAGAAGAAAGAGATACCAGCTCCACTGAGGGAAGTTGAAAACACCTCGTTGTAAAGTGGAGACACTCAAGGGGGGAAAACATGCTGCTTTGTCAGATGGGGCTGGGGAAGGCTCCTAGTGGAGGGAGAGGATGCTCAGCTGAGACGTTCACCCTGCTCGCACGTGCTGATAGGGAGATGGGGTGGGCGGAGGTAAGGGGGCTTCATATTTTCCTTTCCGTATTTGTAAACAGCTATAAAAAGCACTGGGGTGCGGATGGAAGTAGATGTGGGAGGAGATACAACACACAAGCCAGTTGGGAGGTAGAAATAAACTGAAACCCGTTGCCTGATGACTATTTAAATGGTCAGGACGTATGCAGGCAGGTGCTCTGTGCCGATGATTCTGGTCACGATTTATAATCCTCTCTGGGCTAGACTTCAGATGTGCGTGACCACATCTAAAAACCATAATGAGGGCCTAAAACTGCAATCAACTCATTAACTCATCCGATTAACATTTGCTATGTTCCTCTATGTGCCGAGCACTGCTCCAAGCATTAGGGGTTGAGCAATGAGCCAGAGAGAGGAGACCTTGGTCTCACAGTTTTGTTTTGCATGCTTATAACAGGAGAGACAATAAAACTATCAACAGATTTTTTAAAAGAAAATTTCAAACCATGGTGCTGAGAAATGCTGCAAAACCCAACAGCAACAATACCAAAAGCAAACAGAAATGGAATTGAGAGTGACTGATGGGGCTGGGCGGGCAGGTGGAGGGCTCTGGGAAGGCCTCACTATGGGGAGACATTTGATCTGAGGACTGAGGGATATACAGGCAGCCAAGTGAGGATCACAGGACAGAGTGTCCCAGGCAGAAGGGACAGAAAGTGCAAAGTCCCTGGGGGCAGGAAAGCTACGTTTGGTTTGCGGCAGAAAAGAAACCCAGAATGACTGGGGTGTGGTCCGAAGTTGGAAAGGGGTAGGACACGGTGCTGGGAGATTGCCGGGGCTTTCTGAACCTGTGAGAGGTTTGAATCTTACTCGAATTACAGATGAAAAGTGCTGGAGTGTTTTCAGCAAGTGACTGCTATAATCTTCCTCTGTGATCCATGCCACACTAAATGAATCTCATGGACCAGTGGTCCCAGTGTCATCCAGAAGTTTGTTAGAAATGCAGATCTTAGGGTGCCTGGGTGGGCTCAGTTGGTTACGTGTCTGCCTTCAGCTCAGGTCACGATCCCAGGTTCCTGGGGATCGAGTCCCACATTCGGCTCCCTGCTTAGCGGGGAGTCTGCTTCCCCCTCTGCCCCCCCACCCCGTGCTCATGCTCATGCGCGCTCTCTCTCTCTCTCTCTCTTTCGTGCGTGCATGCGCGCAAAAATAAATAAATACAATCTTTAAAAAGAAAGAAATGCAGATCTCAGATCCCACCCCAGACCAAGGGAATCAGAATTTGTATGGTAACAAGATCATTAGGTCTGCACATGTACGTAAGACTTTTTTTTTTTTTTTTTTAAGATTTTATTATTTATTTGACAGAGAGAAACACAGCGAGAGAGGGAACACAAGCAGAGGGAATGGTAGTGGGAGAAGCAGGCTTCCTACCGAGCAAGGAGCCCGATGTGGGGCTCCATCCCAGGACTCTGGGAT
>CM053616.1:10092652-10117413 GCA_028646535.1 Procyon lotor | reverse complement strand
CCAGGGGCAGGGGGGAGGGAAGATGGAGAGGGGCTGCTTATGGAGTATAGGATTCCCGCTAGGGGTGATGAAAAATGCTCAGGTGGTGGTCGCACAACATTGTAAGTGTACTAAATGCCACTAATGGTAAACTTTGTTATGTGTATTGTACCATCGTTTTTAAAAAAGAGTTGTAAAGAACAAAAGTGGGGGCACCTCATGGCTCAATCAGTTAAGCAGCCACCTTCAGCTTGGGTCATGATCCTGGGGTCTTGGGATGGAGCCCCACATTGGGCTCCTTGCTCAGCAGAGAGGCTGTTTCTCCTTCTCCCTCTGCTCCCCCCACGTGCATGCTCTCTCTCGCTCACTCACCCTCTCTCAAATAAATAAATAAAATCTCTAATAAAAATTAAAAAAAGATTATGAACACCTATCAAGAGAAGTTTTGCAGGTCCATTCATTTATTTGTCCCCATCCTTGTCCCATCTCCTGCTCACCTATTACTGTTCCATGTCCCGAGAGGCAGTAAAGCATGAGAGCTCGGTCTAGTGCGGTCTTGAATCACAGCACCACCGTTTATTGTGTGTGATACTGGGCAAGTCACTTAATTTTCTTGTGCCTCTGTTTTCTCATCTGCAAAATGGGGACAGTGATTCAGCGTTGTGCGAATATACTGAGTCCATATGTGGACAAGACCTGGAGCAACGGTTGGGACCTGACTCAATCCCATTAGCTGAGATTACCATTACTCTGCAGGGCGCTGGGATTATGGAGTGAGTAAGACCTTCTCCGGTCTACAGTCGAGCTCACATCTGGGAGGGAATCCATGGCAGTGCTGCCTGGCCAACACCAAGTAAGAGGTGGGCACAGAGTGCTTTGAGGTCCCAGAAGGACTTTAGTTCTGCCGGGGCGGAACGGTGAGCGTTCAAGGACTGGGCAACATCTGAGTAGTTCAGGAAAAGGATCGCTGTAACCAGAGGGGACAATATGTACAGAGGTTGGAGGGGATGAGGGAGTCATCCCTGCAGATGAGTGGGAAAGCTCCCAGCTTCTGGTGGCTGCCGGTGATTTGTGGCATTTCTTGGCTATGCTTCGTCACTCCAGTTGCAGTCTCTGAGTTCACATGGTCCTCTTCCCTCTGCGTTTCTGTGTCTAATTTGATTCTTCTCCTAAGGACACTAGTCATTGATTAAAGTCACCCTAATCCCGGATGGCCTCATTTTAACTTGATTACCTCTGAAAAGACCCTGTTTCCAAGTGAGGTCACATTCATAGGCACTGGGGGTTAGGGCTAGAACATATCTTTTTTTGGGAGCGGGAGGGTTACAATTCAACCCACAGAAGGGCCTGGCCCATTAGACCAGGGGAGAGATGCACATAAATACATATTTTACGTGGATTGTTCTGGGGCTTTGAGATGAGGAGTCTGGAGGACCGCAAGATGCTAAAGGACCAGTTAGGGGGTTATTGCAAAACAGTGAGTGCCTTTGAGCCCTGGACAAAGGTCATCTTTGAGAATGCTGAGCCATCAGAAGCACCACCAACCTCGTTAGGATTTTTGGCAAGAACAGTTCATAAGCAGTGAGGAATGTGCACCGCTACGGAGAGACACATTGCGTCTGGTTTGGAGCAGCCACTGACGATTCCTTCCTCCATCCATTATTTCATTGAATTTGATAAGGTGATGACATCCCTTTTTTCGGCATATAAAATACATTTAATAAATATTTGGATCAAAATTAAACTAAGGAAGAAAACAAACATATGGTAAGTAAATGCTACCAAAATGATCTAGAAGTAAAATCAAATACGACAAACCAAAATCAAGAGCATTAAAACCATGTATAGGTAAGATGGCCGTGGCTCGGAGGCCCCTCTGTCTATCCAAACCTACCGATTAACCTTTTGAACTCGGTCAAGTCCTGTCTTCTCCAGGAAGATGTCCCCATCACTCCCGTCATGCACTAGGGTCACCTCTGAAGCCCCAAATTCTGCCCGTAAAGCTTCTCTTCTCCAGAACGACTTTAGTCCCTTCTACCGCTGTCCACAGGTCATCCTGTAGAGCCTCTGGCATTATGGTCCTCCTCCGTCAGCTAAATCCCCATTGAGCACTAGAATCCTTTGGCAGAAAGCACCCTCCCAGCCATTCCAGATGGGAAGCCTCATGCTCCTGCCTCCTTTCCATTCCTGCCGGCGTGTTACCTCCAGGCTGTCATTGCCTCTCCTCTACCTGCCACCTGCCACCTGCCAGACTTTGCCCTTCAGACGTGCCCTCCTCCGACCCCTTTCAGAACCTGCTTACCACGAGCATGGTCAGATCACATCTTTCCCCTCCTCTGACATCACAGAGCTCAGCTCACACTCCAAAGAGCGTTGAAATGCAGGGACAATAGAGTTAAACGGTTCCAAGCCAAAGAGATTGTTCTCGGGCATCATCCAGAAGTGACTTCCGTTTTTGTTGTTGGCTTTTGTTGTTTTTCTGTTTGGTGGTATTGTTTTGAACTCATGGCTTTTGATGTATTTGATGCAATTTAATCCATTTCATTGATGATCCAGGAGCCCCGTTCTCTAATCTTGCCATTGGCATAGAGGAAGTCACTTACCTTTCCGGATCTTCCCCTCTTCCTTGCCCTATTGGGAGATGTGTCTCTGCGATCTTCAAATTCCCCTCCCATGCTAAAATGCTGAGATCTTGGGGGCTCCTGCGTGGCTCAGTTGGTTAGACATCTGCCTTAGCTCAGGCCATGATCCCAGGGGCTTGGGATCGAGCCCTGCACTGGACTCCCTGCTCAGTGGGGAGCCTGCTTTTCTCTCTGCCTCTGCCTGCCACTCCCCCTGCTTGTGCTCTCTCTCTCTCTCATTAAAAAGGAAAAAATCTTAAAAAATGCTGAGATCTTAATTTCTGGCCCTCATGTGTCTCAGAGCTCATATGAAGGTATTTTATATGAAGTCAATTGAATCATTGTATAACTGAAGTCAATTTACTTTCTATCTGTGCAAATAATTTTTTTTACCAAATTGATTTGTAAAACAAAAACATTGTCAGATGACTCATTCTCATTTTTTTTTTTAATATTAAAAAATACAGCCACGGAACTGATAGAGGCCACATGGATTGACCCCGCTGCTGGCTCTTTCAGAAGCTGCAGTCAGCTGGCAAACAGCTTCCCAGCCTCCTGCCCAAGCATCTGCCGAGGAACTGCAGACTGTGGTGTGTCCTCCCCCATCCTTCCCCCTGCCCCCCCCCCCGCCTAGTTGCCCCCCATCCTCAGGCTGCTCATTAACTCATTTGAAGCTGCTTTAATAGCAGCTGAGAAAAGGCTTTGCTGTCTGCTGCCTGGAGCTCAAAGCACCTGCCTCAGAGTCACCTGGAGAAGTTGGTGACCGTGTCCTCCAACACCCAGACTCTGGCACCACATGCTGCTTTCCCCCCCATAGCGTTTACGACAGCATCAAGCATCAGAGCATCTCTTGTGTAAATCTTCATGGAATGCCTGCCTACCCCCAAGACAAGAAGTTCCATGAGGGCAGATTGTACAAGGTTTTGCCCACCTTCATGTCCCCCACACTCAGCTCAGGGGGCCCTTGGCAGGCATCCCAGGATTTGTTGGCTGCTGAACGCATGTCTGCGTGAGCAACCGAATGCCTCAGTCTGATGGAGAGCCACTGGGACACACAGAGACTTTCCTCTTGATTTTCAAATTGTCCACGTAAGATTAAAGAAGGATTAAAGAAGGAAAGAACCCCCAACTGGGGCTGACATTGTCTAGGTGTCAGAATAGGCACGCAAACGCATGCGTGTGTATTTGACGGACATCGGGGCTCTCCTATTCTAATCCAGGGTGCTCAGCGACTTCAGAGGAGGAGACTGGCCAGTTTCTGGTCCTGTGGGGCTGCATGGTATTAGTGGAAAAAAGCATTGACCTGATAGGGTGAAGATCTAGAGTCTGGTGCGGACTCAGCCTCTCTTGGTGACCTGGGTCATTGTGAGCTCCTCGCTTCTTCCTCTGCAAAGCAGTGGCATCTGTAAGGATCTTTCTAGTGTTGCAATCCTGAGCTTCTCCAGGTGGGGAGTGTGGTCTCACCAACCTAGAGCCAGGGTACTGGCCGGCTGCCTTCTCAGCCCACAGATGACATAGATGATATTCATTCGAAATATCTCCCCCTAACCCAAACTCTTCCTTCGAGTTACAATTTTCAGACCAGAGGCTGCACATTGTTGCCTTTTATGACTCTGTCTGCTTCCTGGGTTTCTGTCTTTCACTGAGTCTCCTTGTGTTGGCTTTAAGTTATTGACACATAACTTCAGGCCAGGCTCTGTTCCAAGCACTTGATGTGTATCAGCTCATTTCAACAAGGATAAACTGCGGTCACCCTAGGGTTTGCTCAAGTCACGTGCTCACAGTGGCAGGTTGACCTGTGGCATGTTAGTTTCCTATTTCTTTGACCCATGCCTATGGCATGGCTGGATTTTACATTAAGGTGGCATGGAAAGGTAACTTAAGCGCTTGAATACTTAGGAGGGGGTGGAAGACAAACCGCAGGGCTAGTGCCCCCAAGTAAGTTACAGTGTGTCAGGAAATTAACCAGCAAGGAGGGTTTGACAATAGATATAAAGCGCTAAATCCTTTGGCATACTGTCTAAATCCTCCAAGAGTGCAGGGAAGGGAGCGTCAAAAGGCAGCCCCAGGGAGCCCATGTTCTCGATGCTTATCTCTGAGTCCCCCTGGAATCCGTCCTTTTTGTGGGGTCCTGTTCCCCAGCAAGCACAACAAGCCAGCCACTCTGCCTGCCAGAAGGTGATTCTGGAAGCCCATGGTTCCACAGCACGCCTCTCCTCCCTGCAACACACTTAGCTCTCATTTCTTTGCTACTTAAAAAGGTGAACAGTTTCCTTGACTAAAGATATTAAGATGCCATTTTTCTGATGATGAAAGTTAACACAGGTTCATTCTAAAGACTTGGGAAAGCATATAAAAGTCTAAAGAAGCAAAAGAAGAAAGAGAAAGAAAGAAAGAAAGAAAGAAAGAAAGAAAGAAAGAAAGAAAGAAAGAAAGAAAGAAAGAAAGAACGAACACATTCAACTCTCAGAGGCACTCTTGCTTCAGTCAATGCTACTTTCTTTTCCCTAATTCCTATTCCTTGAAGGCAAATAAATGTTCATGACCATGTTTCACCCCACGCCTGGGACCCAGGGGCAGGTCTGTTGGCAAATCACATCCAGCTGGCAGGAGGAGAACTTTTTTCCTCTGAGAAGGGGGACAAAGGTCGGGATGACGCAGGCCTGTCTCCATCAAGTCTCCCCACCATTCTGGAAGGCAGCCAGGGAGTTGGAACATAAAGGTTTTAGCCTGAATTCAGCCCCATATGGGAACGAAAGGACAGGCACAGCCGGACTCACCCGGTGATTGCTGTTCTGGCTAACCTGGGAAGATGCTCTGGAAAGATCTGAAATTCAAATCTCGCGATTGATCGAGCCCTTTCCTCCCCCACCAAACCTTTCCCTTTTACCCCTCCTGGACACACACAGATGACAGCTTTATTTGTGGTCCGGCTACACTTTATAGTTCTCTCTCTCTCTTTTTTTCTTTTTTGGTCTCATTAACTCCACTCTCTCAGTCTCCCCAGATTTTCCAATGATTAAAGTAGTGGGCTTTTAAAAAAGGCCTCCAATTAGCACCTCATCAGCTCCAATTAGAGGAGACAAAGGCAGTGTAAAGATAACTCAATGAGAGAGGCCAGCACAACCTCATGTAATCACTTAAGACAAGCATTGAGCATTCTCTTTGCTAACCACGCTGGGCCTATTCACCTTTCTTTCTTCCTTTTGGATGCATTTAAGACTGTTTTGCTGGGAAGACAGGCCTCCCGGGAGTCTCATAATTCCTTATTCAGAGGCTACCTGTTTACAGCTCCCAGAGCCGAGGACCTAAACAATCCTATATTGTCTGCCTGGCGCTTCCCTAAACTTCAGCCTCCCTAATGGCCAGTTCCCTGGGAGCAGCCGAATCAGTTAAAGCCGGGCTTTATGCTCACAGAGGGTTCTCCTTGGAGTATCTTCTAATTACACAGGAGGGCAACAATGTATTTTTTTTCAATGAGAGTTCTTTGGAGCAGTTAATTTGGTGCCTGTACTAAATGCCCCCAAACATTAATTAGGGTGGAAGGAACCCTAATTTCCTCTGCAGCTTTTCCCCTCCACTTACTTCCCTCGCTTTCACATAGGCCTGGGTGAGTCTCCATAATGAAATTACCTCATTAATGCCTTTATTCTTCACAGTAACTCATTCAAAACCGACCATTTAGCTTTAATTTAATGCTGTCAAAAGGAAAAAGGTGCATTCATGGCTTTGATTAGCAAAAAAATTCCCCCCCCCAAGGGGCGGACAGATTTAAATTATGAAGATGGTAAGTAGTGAGTTATAATTGGGCACAAGCAGCACTTCGAGAAAGCGTAAATGCTTTCAAAGCCGGGCCAGGCTGGTCTGCGGGCTATTAACTGTGTCCAGTGCCTTGTTCTCTCTATTTGAATTGATGGCAAGTTAACTATAAAAAAGAAAATGGGGTTTAATTTTTGTTTAATACACAGTGGGGTTGTATTTACCCACAGAGCAATAGCTTTTCGATGAGCTCAGTCTTTGTTCTCTTAATAATTTATTATCCGTGCTTTCTAGCATGAGTCTTGAAGGGCGTCGTGCGTGCCTCTGTTTCTAGGGGAAAACAAACCCTCAAGGGCACAGGCTGAGCCGGTGTGTCAGGGGGGTGGTTGACCCAACACCCCGACTGGGCGGCACCAGATATGTGAGCTTGAACATGTTTCGTAAGGATTTTTAGAGTTATAGCACTGTGGGGATTTAACCTTTAAACACCTCTTTCCTCCACGTTTTCTCAGTTGATACAGTAATCCTAGGAGGGAAGTCTTTGATGGGACATGCCCAGTGAAAAAGCAGACGTTCAGGGAGCCTAAGGGATTTACTAAAAAAAAAAAAAAAGAAAGAAAGGAAGAAAGAAAAAATCATGGTTAGTGGCAAACGCAGGACTAGAAGCCACTACCCTACAGGCATGAGGAGCACACAATACACAATACTCCAATTTTGAGGACAGAGCTGCCCTTTGGTAACATCCAGAGTTTCAGGTGTATTTACAGTGGCTCCATCTCCATTTGTCCATAAAGAAAAGTCTCCATCACTAGGTAATACTAGCCTATCTGGAATATATTGCCTGGTGATGCAGATTTATATATGTATAATCATATAGCACATGGTTTATTACATGGCCGTGAATCACAAATGGGTGGAGTGAGTCATTTTGGAAGCACAGAAGGGTTCAGTCACTAAGCAATGAGAGAGAGATCCAAACAATGAGTTTCTGCATTTTAAGCCTCCCATTTCACAGCACTCTGTTTTGGCAGCCCTATGAAATGAACACAGGTGCAATACAAATGTTCTTAGAAATGATTATTTAACCTCATTCTCAGCAATAAGCCTTACTCTCCTGTCGTCATGATTATGACTAATACAGTGATTTATTATATGAATAAGGTTCATATGCTCTTACTAGCACAATATTTATGTATTTTTGTTCATTAATCCTTTTCTTCCAAAGATCTTCGAGTAGTAGCAGTTCAAGCACTGCCGGATATTTATCAGAGAACATTTTCTGAGCCACTTCTCTGATATTCTCCCTTTCCCCACTCCCTGCAAATAAAATACCCCATGGTATGGGCTTCTTCGCTGTCTTGCCTTTAGTGTGTGGTGTTCTTGACCATAAGGAAACACCAGATGTCAAGGTGATTTTCTCATTAAGGGAAGTCATTTTCATCTCTCATTGTTAAAATGAAGATAATATGCACATTTCAAAAATTTTAGGAAAAATTACATACTTACAGCATTGACAGACTCAAGAACCATGGAGTAAGTGAAAATCTTTTCCATGAATAAATGAGAAACAAAGTTGAAAGTGTCTAGTTCAAGGGCTGGTACACAGTAAGTGCTTAATAGCGACCCATTTCTGTCCTCCCACTCCTCTTTTATTTAACAGAGCATTAGTGTAATAGAAACAGGGAAGTCAGGCGGCATACCCGCTTTTAAAAAAAATATTGATTTATTTATTTTAGAGAGAGTGCGTGCCTGTGTGCGCGCTCCTGGGTGGGGGGAGGAGCAGAGAGTGAGAACCCCAAGCAGAGTCCGTGATAAGTGTGGATCCTGATGTGGGGCTCAGTCTCATGACCCATGAGATCATAACCTGAGCCGGAACCAAGAGTGGGACATTTAACTGATTGAGCTACCTGGGTGCTCCAGGAAATCCACTTTTAGTCAAAGAGCTATGTGGGAGATACTCTAAGAATTTTGTAAATTCTTAAAACAAATTCAAAATATGCATAGAGTTAGCTTACAGATGCCTCAGAGCCACGAGCTCTTTAAAAGCATAGGTTAGATCAAAAAGTTGAAAATAGAGCTATCTTACGACCCAGCAATCGCACTACTGGGTATTTACCCTAAAGATACAAACATCATGATCCGAAGGGGCACGTGCACCCGAATGTTTATAGCAGCAATGTCCACAATAGCCAAACTATGGAAAGAACCTAGATGCCCATCAACAGATGAATGGATAAAGAAGATGTGGTATATATATACAATGGAATACTATGCAGCCATCAAGAGAAACGAAATCTGGCCATTTGCAACGACGTGGATGGAACTGGAGGGTATTATGCTAAGCGAAATAAGTCAGTCAGAGAAAGACAATTACCACATGATCTCTCTGATATGAAGAATTTGAGAGGCAAGGAGGGAGTTTGGGGGGGTGGGGGAGAGAAATGAAACAGGAAGGGATGGGGAATGAGACAAACCATAAGAGACTCCTAGACTCACGAAACAAACTAAGGGTGGCTGGGAGGCAGGGGTTTAGGAATGAGGTGACTGGGTTGTGGACATTGGGGAGGGTATGTGCTATGGTAAGTGCTGTGAAATGTATAAGCATGACGATTCACAGACAGGTACCCCGGGGCAAATAATACATTATATGTTAATAAAAAGATAAACAAACAAACAAAACATAGGTTAGACATACCCAGCGTACTTGGATATGACTTCTCCCAGCCCTGAATATCCACGTGGTCTTGTTTTTCTAAACACAGTCTGCCTTGGAAGCGATTTGTTTGTATCTGTGAATGCTCTTCTCTAACAGACCCCTGGAGGAAAGGAGCCCTTTTATTCAATGTTTTGTTTTGGACCACAATTACCTCACTTTGCATGTTGCCCCAAGTATCATCCGTCATTCCTACCTTTGCTACACCACTTACATGTCTGCCTTCTCCCATGAGCTATGAACTCCTCAAGGGCAAGTGCAAACACACAGGTACATTCTTACCCCCACTTCCTGCTCTGGCCAAATTCACGTCTATTTCAAAGCCACTCTTGTTTCTGGCAAAATCCTCTTGGACCTGAGCTGGTTTCCTCCCTTGGGTCCGGACCAAGAATTTTAACTCTGTGATCTTACTCTACGTAACGTGTTTCTACAACATAACTCAGTATGGGGCACGTTGTAGGTTGATACTTAACTGTAAGAATAATGCTTTAGCATGTTATTGTTACACATTGTGCGGTCCTGTGACATCGGATTCTCATACAAGGTCAGCTCATAGATGCAGAAAAATGCTATACTTGTAAGGCGGTATAGAGACCGGTAGTAATTGAAGGCAAGTGATGTGTAAAGCTTTATTTCGCTCTTTGTGTCCTCATCCGAACAATGGAAAAACGAACGCCAGTCACCATTAAGAATACCGTATTCATTTTACAGGGGGTAGTTTTCCACTGAGCAAATAAAAGTGTGAGCCTTCGGGAATATTCATCCCCTTGGATTGCTGGCTCATTTGATTCATGCTAGACTAAGAGTGTGTTCCGAAGAACACAGACGTAGTTTGTAATTATGCCCTGGAAAGTACACGATCTCATTTTCTTCACCGTGGCTGCTCTGGAAGGGAAACCAGACACAAATCCTTTCTCCTCTCTCTCTCTTCCCTTGTTGCATCTGGTCAATTCTAACAAATACGACTAATGACCAGGCTATATCGGCATCACCTAGTCAAGTAGCCCATTCAGTCTGCTCAAAGGAGCACGCACGTCATCAAGTCTTTAGCTGAATGCACAATTCACACTGAATAGGGCAAATATTTGGATTCAAGTATAGGTCAGCAGCAACCAATTGAAATATTGATAAAGGAAGCCTGTGGGAACTAAATGTACATAAAAGAAGGAAAGAAGGAAAGGGAAAAAAGGAGGTTCTTGAGGGGTGAGCCAGGGCACCGAGACCCCGGGGCTGATTTGTCTCTCCCACAAGTGGGTGGGTGGCTTAGCTCAGGAGGCGAGTGGAGCTAGCACCAGGGGCCTGTTTTCCTAGCTCCAGAAAGCGCTATGTTCAAACTGTGCCATTTGTTTCCAACATGGAGTTCATAATTTACTAGGAAAGTACTGTGAAACTTTGCAGTAAGACCCTTTTGCCCCTGCTCACCCAATTTTATTTAAAAAGAGAACGAGGCCGGAGTCTCTTTGTGTTTTTGTTTTTTTTTTTTTAATTGTCCTATTTGGCCCCCAGATCACACTGGGGTAGGTTTTATTGACTTGAGAACACTCCAGAGCACGGAGAGTCCCTGGTAACCTCCTCCTGGCTCCGAACCCCCCACCGTGCGCTCACCCGTGACGCTAAGCAAATCCAAACCTCCGTGGCTCAAAGTCAGTGTTTGCCGCCGTCACACCCCATTTATAATGCCTCGCTTTATGAGTGGTTTAATTCTCAAACATCCACTCTGCATGTGGGCATTAACGTGTCCCGGTGGCACACTCAGCCGCATCCTTTTCCTCTTACACGTCGGTCAGAAATCCCAAACTCCGGCTTCCCCAGAACACTCAGATTTCTTGCATTCTCCGACCTGCGAGCACCAGACTCCTCTGCGGGGCTAGCCCAACCCCCCACCCCCGGCCCCAGAGTCGGAACCCCCCAGTGAGCGGTGACTGGGAAAAGAGCCCCTAGTCCTGGTTGGTCCGTGGGTGGTTCCACGGTTGGTCCGTGGGTGGTTCCACGGAGCACGTGGCTGCTCCCCCGCCCTTGTATTGCGGTGGCCAACAAGACCAGGCAGCAGCTTGCCCCCAGCACCGGCAGCTGGGCTGAATTTGGGGGATGCGGCAGGGGTTGTAGATAATCGTTAGGTATCCAGGGGTCACTCCTTGGAAATGAAGACTCAGCCAGCAACCCTGGAGACGGTAATGTGCTTCAGAGAGGAAGAGATTGGGAGGAGATGTCAAACTTGAAACGGCGCCACCCTCAGTCACTTCTGATAACTTTTTTTTTTTGCCTTATATTAAATGGTCATTTAAATGCTAAATGGAACTGTTTTACCCCGAAGCATAGACCAACGCATGGAGAGGGTCAGAGGGATTGCGGTAGTGTGCGCGTGCACACTGATCTCTCATTCAGAAATTCTCACTCTCCCTGCACACCACCTGCGTCTCTTGGGCTGGGACAAGGAAGTGGGTGAGTCAGTAAAACTCACCATCACTCTTTAAGATTAGAGGCCAAGTCCGGACTGGAGAAACAGACTAATGGGTGAGAGTGCCTAGGCAGCACTGGTACCTCGATAGGACTTTTACGATCCTAAGAGCAGAGCCCAATCAATGAGGAGAGTAAAAAAAGTAGGGTGGTTTATACAGGGTGAAAGGGTGTCTCAGAGCTGAGAGGGCAGCGGGCCTTGCAAGCAAGAGGAGTCATGAAAGGCAGAGCCATCAGCAGGGAAGGCAGAGGTCCCTCCCCCACCCGCACTCCTGGGCAGCTGGTCTACCACGTTGCCTCTCACGGGATCTCTGGAAATCAGGGCAACTTCAGAATAGAGACAAGACTCACATTATGCTGATTTCACTCGTTTTCTTTAAGAAAAGGGAAAATACCCTGCCTTATCAATTCTAAGACGCCTTAGATTATAAGACCCATCATTAGCTGAAGTATCTCTAGAAAAGAAAAACCACCGCCCATTAAACCCTGACGCCATCTTAACAATAGTCCTTTGCAATGCACAAATTGATGTCACTGGTCTCTCATTGCTTTGACATTTCTTTCATCCATTCTGAGGGATTTGGCCCTTTCTTCTGCCTTCTGTTGCGTTTCTTGGTAAGCAACCCTTATCTCAGTAAACAAAAGGTGACGCAGCTTCGCTTGCTTGCTCATCGTGGGTAAATACATTTCTTAGCTCTTTTGAAGTGATTTGCATGAAAATATGGAACTGCTGTTTACTTCCACTGAAGAAAATTTGCTTTACTAGCAGCAAATTCACACCCGGTGTTCTAGTTCAGTGCCTCTTGGTAGGCGCAATAACGTTTTGTTTCAATGTTGAATCAGAGTGGAATTTTCTTGAAGCCATCTTAAAGGCCATGCAAGTACCAAAAATGCACCTAACTCAGTGGAAGGGATGATAATATGCACAGCTACGGGTAATTGGAAGACGCCATGGGTGATGGCAAGTACGTGAAGACTGTCGCCTGGTTGACAGCAATTATAAAATGCTTTGATTTGTAAGAGGCATTCAATTTTGTACATGTTAAAGTGGGAAATAATGTGTGTGTCCTTAAAGAGGTTGTTAAATTTGGCGTTTGTGGGGTAAGTGTTGAGAAGAGAGGTCCTCAAAGGAAGCAATGACCAAGGTTCTTCCAGAGCAGAACTTTCTAGTGCTTGGAGGGTGCAGCTGGCTAGGAAGGAACATTTCCACCACTCCTGGTGTCCACGTAACTCGGGAGCTCTTACAACCTGTGTCCTGTGAGCCTCCTGACAAGACCCGGGAGTAGGCATTAGATCTTTATTTAGTGGCACCCCAGGGAGGCAAAAGGCCTGCTCCCATCACACTGTCAGTGGGCGGCAGGGAGAGGTGAGGCGGAGATTTGTGAGGCTCAGAGCGGGGCTCCCCCCATACCATGGGGAGGGGCTGGGGCCATTAAGGGTTTGCAGGCAATTCTGCACAGATGAATGAACCACAGGGGACAGCCTGGGCCAAGTACCTTAACAGGCCCCCGGCATGCCTTGCATTGTGGCCTGGCTCCTTCTACATTGTCTGGCACAGGCCTTTCCTCTAACAGAACCCGTGCACCTGGGAGTCCTTCTGCAACTGCCTCTCCGAAGACCCCCAGCGGGCAAAGCACGCATTACATTTGTTGCAGAAAAATTTTACTATAGTAGAAAAATAGATAACAACTGAAACAAAAAAAATCAATTAAGCTTTCAGATTTTCTGAGATCTGAATCCACATGAAACGCGGTCTTCGATGCTGGCCTAGGCACCATCAGTGGTGAGGGCTCCCAAATGACGCAACAATCTCAAACAAAAGCTCAGTCCTCTAGTACATACGTTTATTAAGCTAGGAAACTGGACTCGTGTGTTTATTGGCATTTCTACCAATACAGAAATATTATAATCCATTATGGGAAATTGGAAAAGAATTATGAAAGAGGAAGGAATCTTGCCCACTGACCAAGCCATTGCTGTTTTGGTGAAGGGCAGATTCATGAATTTTAGAACATTTTCACAAGCATCGAAGCAAATAGGATTGTGAATAAGCTATCAAGTAACCAGAACATTCAATTAACTAGAGCCCAAACCAGGAGCTTCTAGACGCCCCAGATTGCCAGATAATCCCAGAGGCTGGTACAGAGCCGGGCCAGCCTTGTTCTGTGAGGATCTGCTGTGGGCTTAGCTTCCAGGCTTTTTTCCTCAGTGGCCTGGCAAGGTGGGTGGGGGGGAAGTTGGCTCAGGAGAATGAAACAGGTGTCCCTTTTCTACTGCATCTCTCGGGCTGATGGTGGTGGGTCGCACTGTGGGCCCCACTTCGGAGGTCAGAACTAGCAGTCACATTGCCACGCAGGAACCTAGGGCAGAGCCACCTGCTGCAGGTCTCTACCTTGTAATCAAATGTGGCACCAGCTGTGCAAGTCTTGGATTTTACAGTTGAGAAAGGCGTTAGGTAATTACCTGGAGGACCCGATGCTTTCTAGGAGGGCTGGAAGGCAGCTAAAGGCACTCCCCCTGCTTTGGGAGCACTCCTCGGTGGCCAGCCAATAGTTCTCAACAGTGACGATACTGCCTCCTAGGGGTTGTTTAGGGAATGATATGCGGTGTATGGTGTGTATGTGTGTGCAGGAGGGATTGCGGGGGTTACAGTGGGTGACGAGCCTACAGCTTCGCTCTGCTTTCCATATAAACACAATTTATCTTTTAAAACGTTATAATTCTACATAAATTAAGGAAAGATTATACTTACACTTGGTTGGAATTTTACTGAGAGTTACTCACCCATACAGTGCAGGTCATGGTCACCGACACTCATTCTGCTTTGCAGCTGTGTAATTGGGTGAGTGTGTGCACAGGGGCAAGCATTACTCCCTCGTGTCTTCCAGCTGTTGGAAAACATACTAACCTCTAACAATTTCTCTTTGACTTATTCTTTATATGTTGTCAGGACATCAGAATGATGAACATAATATCTACGTAGATAACTGTGCATTTCATTTTAGGAAACTATTGGCCAGAGTTGCACCATATTTGCTATAAAAGGGGAGGGTGTTGGGTCTGATCGGATTGGAAAGTGCCGCTCAAATTGGACCCACAACCCCCAGCAATTTCGCTGCGCAGCAATATTATGGAAATCAATTGTGTTCTGGCAGGTTACTGCTGTGGGCTCATCCCGCACACACTGCAGTGACTGTTCACGGGCTCGACCTGCTGCTGCTGAAACACAGGTGCCCCGACTGTCTTCCACACATTGCGTTGGTCCAGCGCTAACCCAGCCTCTTGGAGCTAGGGCAGACCGGAGATGGGTATCGGATCCTGGAAAGTCAGGTGCTGGAGAGGAAGCATGAACTTCTGAGCACGGCCTCTGCATGGCCTATCCCAGTCTCGTATCCAACCTAGAACATCAGCTTCCCTTCACCCAAGCAGACAAAACAATGGAGCGCCAACACATTCTCCTTGATTCCAAAAAAAAAAAAAAAAAAAAAAAAAAATTCTTCCTTAAATCCAGGCAATTAACAGTCTTCCTTACAGACAGAATACTAATGTGATAAGGAGCTGGCCCCTAACGAAGCGCTCGGGAGCACACCTGCAGAAAACAGACATCTGCCTTAACAGCCCTTGGCATGAAAAACAAGAGTTGCATCTGGTGGGGGCAGGGGCTCCAGGCAGCTCGGCTGGGTGTTTTAAGGGAAACCTCAGACTGTGTAGCGACACTGCTGTTGCAGCCTCCCCCCAGGACCGCTCTGAGGAACGTTCTAGAAGGAATGTAAGTTTCTCCTCAATGAAAGCCCCACGTGGGGGGGGGCGGGGGGGGGCGGGTGCGTGTCTCGGGCACACTGTGCGATTCAACTGCTCCACCTGGCGACCGAGCTAGGAAATGCAGGAGGAGGTGCAGAGGACACTCGGGAGAGGAGGGGAAGGGAGGCTGACTTGACAGCTCAGACTGAGCCGTAGGGAAAGCTAATTGCACATTTGATGCTTGTAGTCTCCATGCACCTGCTAATTTCCCAGGTGCTGCATGTGATGGAGGATTTGTGTCTGCTTCGGCTAACAGTTTCACAACTCTGTTCTTAAAAAGAAACCAAAAACCCACTGATTTTTCTTTCCTTTCTACTCGTTCATAGCAGCAGAGCTAAACCTTAGCATTGTCCCCAAATTCCTCCTTCCACTCCCAACCCCGCTGCCCAGCTTCCACCAGGACCACCTGGTCTCTTGGGCGAGGTCTCCGCAGAACCTCCTCCAACAGACCCTTTGCCTCCCGCTCCCCTTACTTTTAAAGAAATGCATTCTGAAGGAGTCTTTCTCTTTTCATTCATGCCTCTCTTCAGTTCTGCTTTTGGGTAGAGTACCTTGACACCTGTTGATTATTTTTGTCTGGTTCCACTTCCCTTGGTCAAAGAGAAGACCAATATTGAAAGGCCATTCTATATATTTCCATATATAATCTAGTGTAGGGGGTTCTGAAAGTGTGGTTCACAGAACTCGTCCGAAATGCAGATGTTCCCCCCTCTCCCCCACCCGGCTGGCTGAATGACAAGGTCTGGGCATGTGGGGCAGCAAGATGCTTTCGCAAGCCCTCCAGTGATCTGGGGGCCCACGCAGGCTTGAGAATCACAGGGCTAATGTCTTTCTTTTCTAGTTCCCTTCTCTTACTTGTGCAGGTGCACACCCCCGCCCCCCCCCCTGCCATGCCCCTGGAGGTACTGACAAGCACTGGGGTCTCTTCTAACAACTGCTGGGGCTGGGAAAGCAGATTTCCAAAGAGCAAGCATGCAAACACTTATTTTCTCATTGCTGATGAGATTCACCAGCAGCAAGAAATCATGCGGGTCTTTTGGGTAGTGAGGAAATTCCAGATTATTTTATTCTTTACATTATATCCAGCAACTCACTTTGGAGACTTCCGAGGCTGCAAGAATCCTTCTATGATTCTCTGGAAGAGAGCACCGCGTCGTGGTTCTTTCTGTCAGAACATAAAGCAGAGCAGTCTTTGCCTCTAGGTCCCGGATTGTGAATGTGGCCTGGGTTCCGGCCCCCGTCAGGTGTGTTCTAGGGAACAGAGGCAGTCCTGCCCAGAAGCTCGCATCTTTGTGCCCGAAGCCCCCAAATGACTCCTAATGCTGAGGCCTCATGAACTCTCTTGCATGTGGCTTAGCCTCCCGGTCCCTAAGCCTATCCGTTCTTGCCTCTGGGGTGTAGTCTAACCACGACCCAACGCCTTTTTTTCCTGGGATCGTTATACCTCACAAGCATTGTATCTCATGTTTCTGAAGTTTCTGGTGGCCTTTGGCTCCTAGAGGAGGCTCTGGAGACCACCTCGCTGTATTTCCGCAGCCAGACGGACGTGTTGTCACTGAGCACGGACGTGTGACAAAGAGCACAGTGAGGACTCAGGGGCCACGGCCTCGGCTCTGCCGTAGCAGGCGACAACTCCAACGGAAATCCAACCTAAAGGAGGCTCACGTAACAGCAAAATGCTGCGGTAGGTCTCATTTGGCACATGTTCCGAGTGTTCCAGTCACGTTGTCTAGGTTCTTTTGTCCTCAGTCTCTCGCTCTGCTTTCCTCTCTGCTGACTTCGTCCCCAGGTGGGCTTTCTGCACACGGCAGGGAAGATGACCCGCTGCCCCGAAGGGTCCTGGACCTGATGTGAAGGTACAAACAGGCACCGGGAGAGGCACCACTGGAGAACGGCTGGGACACACACTGTGTCCTGGGCTTTGCTTGGGTGGGAATCGCATGCAGACGGGCCTGGGTCATGGCTGCGGCCACCTCTGTCAGGGATGTGGGGTCGGCCACGCCCCGGCCATACCGACGGGTTCTCCGGAGGAGGGCAGATTTTTGTTACCAGAAGAGGAAAAACTGCTGGATAATGGACAACAGAGATACCCCTTCGCCACCACAGAGGCTGTGTTTGTTTACAGAAAACCAGAGTTTCACATTCATTTATTTAGATTTATTTTTTATCTATAGTTATTGATTTTTAAAGATTTTAATTATTTACTTGAGAGAGAGAGACAGAGATAGCGAGAGAGAGAGAGAGAAAGAGAGAGAGCACAAAGCAGGGGGAGGGGCAGAGGGACAGGGAGAAGCAGGCTCCCCACCAAGCAGGGAGCCTCATGGTCGATTTGGTCCCAGGACCCAAGGATCATGACCTGAGCTGAAGGCAGACACTTAACCGACTAACCCACCCAGGCGCCCGCACATTCATTTAGAATTGGGACTTGCTGAGTTGTCCAATGGAACAGAAAAGAAAAAGAAAAGGAAAATCTTTTTGGCATCTTCTCTCAGGAGATTGAGTCCCACTCCACTCAAGTCCCTACTGTCCAGGGCCGGAGGAAGTGGAGAGACGCTGGTACAAACTTGTGGGGCCTGGTGGTGTGGAAGGAGGCCTACGGCAAATTCCGCATAAAGATTTTTAGCTTGTTGGGGCTTGAAGAACCCTTTTCCCTGGGGACCAAACCTAACCCTGTAGCGCTTTTGCCTGTGGCCCTGGGGATGGTCAGGAAAGGACTGTGACAAATCCCCAAATCCATGAGCCCACTAGAACATCGTAGAGGAAAAACCCTGCTCGGAAATGACTGTGGAGAGCATGTGACTCCGCTTCCTCCACGGACAGCGGCCCCGCTCTGTCGGGAAGGAACACGAAGACTGAGAAACAGGGAGATGGGATTTCGTTTCCTCCGAAGGGCACGGCCATGATTTCTCTGGGCCAGAGTCGGTCCCGAACAACTGGGACTGTGGGGGAGGGGGGCTCCAGCTTCCCCTCAAAGGACAGGCTCCGGCAGCCCACGTGGGCACGGGACCGTGATCTCAACCTTAGGGTAGTCATACTTCCATCTGATAGCCCGCCAATTATTTTTCCAAGCTACTAAATCTGCATGCGATGTTCAAAGGCCTATTTTAAAAGTCATTGTCATGGGATCATTATAATGAACATCCACATACCCACCAGCCAGCTTTCAGTTATCAACCCAAGAACATCTTGTTTTATCTTTTTAAAAAAAAATTTAAAAGATATTTTATTGGGGCACCTGGGTGGCTCGGTTGGTTAAGCAGCTGCCTTCGGCTCAGGTCATGATCTCAGGGTCCTGGGATGGAGCCCCACATCAGGCTCCCTGCTAGGCAAGGAGATCTGTGAAATAAATATCTGTGAAATAAATAAATAAAATAAAACCCCCATATTTTATTTATTCTTTCGTCAGAGAGAGAGAGAGAGAGAGAGAGAGCGAGCGCACAAGCAGGGGGCGTGGCAGGCAGAGGGAGAAGCAGGTTCTCTACTGAGCAGGGAGCCTGATGCGGGAATTGATCCCAGGACCCTGAGATCATGACCTGAGCCAAAGGCTGATGGTTAACCCACTGAGCCACCCAGGCACCCCTTTCTTGTTTTATTTATACTCCCACCCACTGCCTCTATCCCATGGGATTATTTTAAAGCTATCGTTTAAGACATCATAATAGTTTAAGTAACTATTTTTTTTTTTAGATTTTATTTATTTGGGGTAATTATTTTATTTTATTTTTTTTAAAGATTTTATTTATTTGACAGGGAGAAACACAGTGAGAGAGGGAACACAAGCAGAGGGAATGATAGCGGGAGAAGCAGGCTTCCCGCCGAGCAGGGAGCCCGATGCGGGACTTGATCCCAGAACCCTGGGATCATGACCTGAGCCGAAGGCAGACGCTTAACGACTGAGCCACCCAGGTGCCCCAGGGGGTAATTATTTTTTAAAAGATTTTAAAAAAAATCATAAAACGCATATAAAATGTTCTAATGGTGTCTCTGACTTCCACAAACTCACAAATTGAAACGAGATAAACAAGTCCCCCCCACCCTCCATTCTGTTTTTAATCCTTCCCACCCATCCATCTGCCTTCCCCCAAGTGAGTCACTGCAGTCGAGACTAATTAGGGAGCTATTTGGACATTCCCTCTGCCGAGAGCATCATCTCAATTTTGCACCCCAGGTCCAAGAACTGGGAGTCTTTGCAGGCGAATCTGCACATGTTTGTGTATCTCCCTCCCATTTGGAAACCAAATGACCTCGATGTTTGGTTTGCCACGCACGGGCCTGGATTTCCTCACATGCATTCCCCGAGGCAGCGGGAGTTGGGAAAGGCCAGGAACCAGGACGACTACAGCGCAGTCCCTTCTGAAAACAGAGGGCAGAGTTCTGCGGGTGGGTCTGGTGGAGGCAAGATGCTCTATCTCCCAAAAACGAAGGGACGTGCCTACATTTTCAGACCCACAGCTCCTCGGGCACTTGCCTTGGATTGGGATTGGACGGACTCAGGCTTGAAAGATTGAAAGAATAGACAGTCTTTGGCATAAATAAAAAAGAAATGAAGTAGAGCTTGGAGTAACTCTAAAGTGGATTTGAAAGTGCTAAATAAAGGATGCATCTCACCTGTAACTGAAAAGTCTATTTTGTTGAAAGGTTTATTGAAAAGTCTAAATTTGTTGAGGATGCAAAGTGGTCTTTAACTTTTGTTGAACTGTGCCCCCCACTCCTTTAATGGCTGTGGCCCCTTTCATGAAACTTTCTAGACACCTTTGGGATTTAACACCAAGTCCTGTTCATTTAAAATACTTTAACCTTGAACTTGATTTAAATCTTGGTTCTACCCCGCTCCCCAACTCCAGTGGGGGCTGGGCTGGGGGACCGGCTGTTTGGAAAGGAGCTGGGGTCCGGAGCTGAGAGTCCCCCACCCCCGGCCTCTACCAGTTCAAGCTTCTGGGGCGGGTTGGAATGAGGCAGGAGGTGTGAGGACTGGTGTTGGTGACAGACACGTGTCTGAGTGGGGAGGGGTCCCTGGCACTCCTCTTCCTTCGGTGCCCCTTCACAAGCAGGCAGCCCTCCTTGCAAACGCCTCCATGGTCTGTCCCCATCTTCTTCCCAGGGATGAGAAACCATGGTTCCTCAGGCTCTGAGGGAGAGGCTACTGTCACTGGATCTCACTTCACCAACACGGGTGTTCACCTTCACGTATAAGCATGTCCCCTCTCTTCAGGGCACGCATGCCAAGCACCATGTCTCCTTCCTCATGGGGCTGGGGCTCGTTGGCGGAAAAGGAAAGCAAATCATACTCCCAACTCTCAGAGCATCCTCCCAAAGGTTCCTTGGCCTTGGCCACGCCCTTGGCCAACCACGCCCACCTGTGAGTCCTGCAGCTCAGATGCACCTGGCACCTGGCGAGGGAACAGCTGCCCTCTTTCCTTCCTGGGAGCCCCTCACTGTCACATGTATCCGTTTCGGAGCTCCATCTCACCTGGCTTTAGGATGGGGAACTCCTCTCCTCATCCCCAGACGGAGGGAATCAGCTGACCTCCAGAACACGGTCTTCTCTGTCCGCGCCTCCCCTCCCCCCGCCCACTTCTCCCAACACCCGGGGATGGGTAGGTTGTAAGTGGGTTGGGCACCGTTCTGAGCCTGAGCTGCCCCCAAGGCCATGTGCAGAGGTGGCTGCTTAAAGATGCTCGCTTTGGGGGCGCCTGGGGGGCTCAAGCAGTTAAGCATCTGACGCTAGATTTTGGCTCAGGTCATGATCTCAGAGGCGTGGGACTGAGCCCGGTGTCAGGCTCCAAGCTCAGCGTAGAATCTGCGTGTCCCTCTCCTTCTGCTCCTACACCCCCCACCCCACTCGCCCTCTATTTCTAAAATAAATAAAATCTTAAAAAAAAAAAGATGCTTGCTTTAGAATGTGGGGGTTCCTGATGCATTCTGTCTTCAGCTTTGGGCCAAAACACAAATTTTGGCTCAACGGGAAAATTCGATTTCCCGGGCAGGCCTTGCAGCTTGCGAAAGTTACCCGTCAATACATACTTTGTGCAGAAGAGGCAGCAGAACGTTTGTAAGAGGCCTTGTTCTCATGGCTTGTGTGGAGGTGGTTGCTTTTCCTTAAAAGGGGTGAGAGTCAAAATAAATGGGCAGTGTCATCCAGCATGAACCCAGTTTTGAATTGTAAAACAAAGACCTTTGGGAGAATTCTGTACAGGAAAAAATTTAAAAGGGGCTGGGGCTTCGGTGTGTAGGGGCTAGGATCTCATTCACTAGACTATAACCCCAGACACTGGGGCCCAGGAATGCCTTGAGATCTTTTACATTTGCAGTGTTCACTGCAGTGTATGTTGAATAGAAGGCAGTCGAAGTATATTTTTTGAAGAATTGAATGATCGGAAGTAACCGGGGACCCGCAGCGGCTATATCCTTAGTGGCTGGTTGACTCCTGCAAATGTTTTCTGAACTCTGATGGGGCCTCGGCAGGCACTGTTTCAGGCTCCCCCGGAGCTTTGAAGGTGGTTAAAATTCCTGTCCTCAGGAAGTTTTGGACTGAGGGTAGGAGACAGAGTGGCACCATTCCCCACCTAGAAAGCCTCCAGATTCTACCAGGGAGAAAGCAATGACCCTGTCTTTGAAGCCAGTGAGGAGTGGCGGGCGGAAAAGCCCTTGATATAAGTCCTGTGACCCATCATGTCCCCCCCAGTATGACATGGTGGTCACCCAGCTGGTGATGGCAGTGACTCAGAAACCCTCACCGTCACAATGATGGTTAGCGGAGACCACATTCTCTGACCTGGAAGAGATGGTGCATTTGAGATCACAAAGTTCATGGGTTGTCTTGGCTTCTCATAACCTGCCCTCCTTCCTGGGGGACTTCCCTCATGCCTACCTCAAGCTCTCAGGTTAGATTTGTGTTTTGTTTTTTCTTCTCCTCATTATATCTCACCAATTCCCCCCAACTGTTTCCTGCTGGGTCTTCACATGCAATCAGGTGACTAATTTCTAACGAAGACTCCGGCTCTCACAAGCGAAAGCGGTAGCCCGAGTGAATGGTCCTTAGGAAGGGAAATGAGTGGTGAGGATTTCAGACTTGAGGCAGATCCATGGGGGTGGGCGGCTTGGTATTTTGGGTTGTCGGTGGCGCAGTCCCCATTCCCTCAGAGGGGGACCCTTCACTCCTCCGAGGTCCCTTCCATGCACCCGGGATCCTCCCCACCCCCACTACCCCTTAGCCTTGAGTGAGCCTGGGGCAAATCTCTCTTGAGAACAGTAACCAGATTCCTTGATCTCATGGGGGGCCTTTGGGAATCAAGTAAAAGGCATGAAAGGGCCTGAACTGCCTGAAGAAGGGGTGCCTGGGAGTTGCCTCTTCATCCCTCCAGTCCCCCCTGACCATGGACAGGCCACTGATTGGAACTTCAAGTCCCACAGTCAGGGAACTGAACTGAGGTGCCACCAAGTGGGTTGGTTACCCAAGAAAGACTCACTAAGATAAAATGCTCCCTTACCCCGCACACGGATTTTATCTTTGGGGGTGTTTGAGCTCCGAAAGCCAATCCCCTGGGGCTACTTTTGTTTCCTTGGAACAACCAAACCAAATTCTATCAGTCCAATGGCTTTCTTCCCGCCTCACGTGACTATTTTATCTATAAAGCAATACCCGTCAGGCGAGTGGCACTGGATCTCGGCAGCCGACCGCGCCACAGACTCAGCCCTGGAAGAAAACATGTACTTGGCTGCTGTCCTAGCCAGGCTGTTTTGAAGGGACCTCTTTTTGAAATGTTTTCCAGCTGTTATTTCCTTTCTGAATAATCTGAGCCTAATTCAATTTGTGGCCCCTTTCTCTTTTCCAGATTCCCGCAGAAGGCAAGTTACCCACACCTGGCTCTCCGTAACCCTGTACATGTTCTGCGGGGTTTGGCCGAGACTTTTGCGGAGCGGTAAGTCAACGACCCCGCTGCAACCCTGGCGAAATGTTCCATGTTCCACGGTCTTTTGGTTACATGGCGTGACGGCAGCCTCGCAAGATGCCATGCGTTGTCTCCGGAATGCTGGGGGTGGAAAGGTCGACAGCCCTCTCTGAGCTGACTCCGGGCAGACCAGCTCACTGCTGTGTTACCGTGGGGGAGAAGGCCAAGCACACAGGGCCAAGAACGCCCATGCATTCTAGTTAAACAAAACAAAACAAAACACCCAAACAACAAAACTTGACTTTGGAAACAGTCCCCGTCCTCCTATATCATAAAAACTATTTATAAAGCCAACTATGACTCCATAGATAGGATTTCCCTTCTGGTTTAATAATTTCCCCACCCAGTTCCCATTCCCAGTGTGGTTGGCGGGGGTGTTCAAGAAAGAGGCTGATATGAAGCCACGGGAAAAACAGACTGGAGAATTGAGAATTTAAAACATTGTCCCCTTGCTGGAAATGGACGAGAATCCGAGTCCCTGGATCATCTGGGGATGCTGGTGAAGACCGCCCCATGGGGACAGGAGCCAAATCACACTTCAGTGGATTGGCGAGCTAAACGGACCTCATTATTTCCCTCCCGTGTCTGAGAACCAGCCCACCAAATATTAGCAACCTGTGCCAAGGCCAGGGCCTGGGGGGGGGGGGGCGGAAAGCAGGCTCCTCGCTGAGCAGAGAGCCCGATGCGGGGCTCGATCCCAGGACGCTGAGATCATGACCTGAGCCGAAGGCAGAGGCTTTAACCCACTGAGCCACCCAGGTGCCCCTGTATATGTGTATTTAAAATGTACCAGGCACGAAGGATGGGATAATTGAACTACAAGGGCCATATTTGCATTCCCGATTCTTGTTGGAGTTCTCAATGAATCTGATTGTCTCCTGCTCCCATCCAAAGTCCAGAGCAGATACTCCCGCGTGACAAATGAGAGTTTTTGCTAGTCGAGGGTGACCCCGCCCCGGGAGTGTGTGTCAGAATGCCTATTCAGCCTCCACATTGCCCACGGGTGCTGAATGAGCATCCTCATTTTCATAAAGTCCCCAGATTATTCTTATGCAAAGTCAAGTTTGAGAAGCCCTGGTTAGGCAAGTGCGTTTCCAACTGAGGGCGGCCACCTATTAATAAGTCACGGGATCAACCTGGTCATTGTGAGCAGGATTAAAAAGAAGAACAAGACATCCTGTAAGAGAACATACAAGAGCGCATCATACATAGGAAGGGTAAGTATCGTGAAACTTGTTTCAGTTGTAGATATTGGGCCGTTGTGTAAAATGTGTGGCGCCATGGAATACTATGCAGCCATCAAGAGAAATGAAATCTGGCCATTTGCAACAACGTGGATGGAACTGGAGGGTATTATGCTAAGCGAAATAAGTCAGTCAGAGAAAGACAAGTATCACATGATCTCTCTGATATGAAGAACTTGAGAGGCAAGGCAGGAGTTTGTGGGGGTGGGGGAGAGAAATGAAACAGGAAGGGATG
>CM053616.1:10069929-10092552 GCA_028646535.1 Procyon lotor | reverse complement strand
TGGGGGGGGGCGGGTAGGGATAGGGTGGCTGGGTTGTGGACATTGGGGAGGGTATGTGCTGTTAAGTGCTGTGAAATGTGTAAGCCCGAAGATTCACAGACATGTACCCTGGGGCAAATAATACATTATATGTTAATAAAAAAAAAATGTGTGGCGCCTCCCCTCCCTCACCGCCGTGGGTCATTGCCAGAAGCACGTGGAAATCACTGGTCTCACGGTCCGGCTGGTACCTGTGCGTCTAAGCTTTACCTTTCCATCAAGTTCATACACCAGACAGATATCTGCAGCTCTTTAACTGCAGATACCTCTGAAAGGAAACATGCTTTCATATGTTCCCTTTTACCATGAACTTCTGTAAGAAATGTTTATGTGTGTTGATCGGTGACTAATAAGGACTCACTGGATATATTCCTTCTAGAAAAAAAAATCTCTCCTGAATGACAGCGTGTTTCCTTTTATTAATGTATTATTTAACCTATTATATATAACGTTTGAGTCTTCACTCCTAGTTTTCCTTGGGCTGTATCTAGCGCTAACTACAGTAACTTCGTTCTCCTTTCAGCATTTCCTTAAATATGTATCTATATCTTATGTATATAGTCTCACTGTGTGCATTTGCCAGTCACTTTGTATCAGAAGGTCAGAAAGGTAGTCAGTCCAGTATAGGCTAATACGCAGCCCCCCGCCCTCTGTACCATGGAGACCTACTCTGTGAAGCCGTGTGTGATTCCAGCGTGGGGAGAAAGTGGGGCTGGGTGGCTGAGCTGTTTGTATACGACACACACGGTTAATCTGACAGTGAATTGAGGTTTGCTATGGATGTTTAAGCTTTGTGACCTTGGGCAAGCTATTTGACCTCCCAGTGGATGCACACAATAGGGATAATGAAAGTGTGCTTGAAAACCCACCCTGTAGGGTTTTGTAAAGACAAAATGTGTGAATTCTATCAAATTCACTATAAAAAATATTGTTTGGACTCCCACCACATACTGGGAACGGTTGGAGATGCTGGGAATATAGTCCCAAGAGAAAGAGACAGTTCCTGCTCCGAGGGGTTTCTAGCCTCTCAAGGAAGCAGACAGGAGCGGAGCAGCAAGTTCTTAAGAGGCAGTCAAGAAACAAGGCACTTACTTCTACAGTCTCCTTGTGAGTTTCCCTTCTTCCATCCTCCCCTCTTCCAGAACCATCCACGGGTCCAGAAGGAAATACTGAGTCCTAACAGAGGGCCTTAAGGTTCTACCTGGACTGTGGCTGCCTCTCCAAGGCATTTCCTACCACTTCCCAGCTTGTGTATTTTGTCCTAGCCACAATGAGCTCGTTGGTACTTTCTGAGCACACCAAGTAGGTCTGCCTCAGGGTCTCACTCAGACCTCTGTGTGGGTCATTATCCCTCAACATCTCCCTGTGGCTCACCTCTCCTTTCGTTCAGGTCTCTGCTCACAACTCCTTTGTTGGTGAGGTCTTTCCAGAAGATCACATATAAAGTACAGCTTCCCCCAACACCCCCCCCCCACCACTTTCTGCTTCTCTACCCTACTTTATTTCCCCCCATAGCTCTTTCTAACAGAGACATACCTGAAATGGAAGATTTTAGGTGTCTACTTGGTGAAGTCCTAGGACCCAGATATTTGGTCAGATATTATCCTAGATGGTTGCTGCAGAGGTATTTGTTTTTAGATGAGATTAACATGTAAAATGGTAGACTGCACAAAGCAGATTGTCCTCCATAAGGTGGGTGGGCCTCATCTAATCAGTAGAAGGCCCTAACAGAAAAACACTGACCTACTCCAAAGAAGGAATTCAGCTAGCAGACTGCCTTTGGACGCGAACTGCAACATCAACTCTTCCTGGGGTCTCCAGGTTGCCAGCCTACCCTACTGACTTTGGACTTGTCAGCCTCTCCAGTCACATAAGCTGATTCTTAAAGTAACTCTGTATAAATACATACACATTTATACTTTTACACACACACATCAATATCTACCTATCTCTACACATATATTCATCCTACTGGTTCTGTTTCTCTGGAGAACCTGGACTACTACCTATTATTTGTGTGTCTGCCTGAACCAAAAGGCATCTTCATGAGAGCAGGGATTTTATCACTACTCTGTCCCTGCCCCTCATAAATTTTATTGAAGTAGGCAAGAATTTCAGATTTGAAAAGATGCTGTTCAAGGAAGTAAACAGGGTGATAAAAGCCAAAGGTTAGGTTGAAAATTTCCTTCTTGTACTCAGCTGAGCGGTATTCCTCCCCACTCCCCGAAGTTCACATGTATCTGGAACCTGAGAACGTGATCTTACTTGGAAATGGGGTCTTTGCGGATATACTTGAGATGAGGCCATTGGATTGTGAGCTCTCGTCTAATAAGAAGTGTCTTCATGGGGCACCTGAGTGGCTCAGGCGTTAAGCGTCTGCCTTCGGCTCGGGTCATGATCCCAGGGGCCTGGGATCGAGCCCCGCATCAGGCTCCTTGCTCGGCAGGAAGCCTGCTTCTCCTGCTACCATTCCCTCTGCTCGTGTTCCCTCTCTCACTACGTTTCTCTCTGTCAAATAAATAAAAAAATCTTTAAAAAAAAAAAAAAAAAAAGAAGTGTCTTCATAAGAAGAGAAAACAGGGGCTCCTGGGTGGCTCAGTTGGTTAAGATTTGACTCTTGATTCCAGGCCAGGTTGTGGTCTCAGTGGTGTGAGATTGAGCCCCAAGTTGGGCTCTACATTGAGTGTGAAGCATGCTTGAGATTCTCTCCATCTCCCTCTGCACCTCCCTTCTTCCTCCTTCCCCTGACTTATGCTCTCATGCTCCTAAAAAAAAAAAAAGAAGAAGAAAAGAAAATGCAGACACAGAATGCACAGACAGGAGAATAGCCCATGAAGATGGAAAGAGAGAGGCCTGAAGGGACAGCATGGTGGGATGCTTGAGGCAGGAGCTCCAAGGATGGCCACAGCCGTGGGCAGCCGCAGAGAAGCGTGCATGGCCCATCTCGCAGCCTCCAGGAGGGGCTGACCCCGGGGACACCTCTTCCACGGCCGGCCTCCGGAAACGGTGAGAGGAGTGACTGCCGATTGCTGTAGGTCCAGCCCCCAGGTGAGGTGTTCTGCTTCGGCAGCCCCAGGAAGTGACCTCGTCCCTGCCTCCCATCTCCACCAGCGCCCCAGAACCCTGCCACTCAGCATTCCCTCGCAGAGTTGCCTTTCCCTGTGTCCACCCTGGCCCCCCAGCTGCTGAGGACAGGTGCCCACCTGGCCACCTGCAACCTTGGAGCTGTGCAGGTACAGGTGATGAGAATCCACACACGGAGGGCTGGGCGCCTTGGGGGGCCGCGGTGTGGGTGCCGCCGGGTGCCACGCGGACTTTGGGAGGAGGCTGAGGAGCACCGGGCGGCTCCCACTGGCCCCGCGTGGGGACTGGCTCTCGAAGCGCTTTTCCTTCCCAGGCCTTATCACAGTTTGTAATTGCATGTTTTCATGATTAATTGATTTTGCCTGGGAGGATTTTGTCTGTGTTGCCAGAGATTCCCGGGAGGATTGGGGATTAGGGCTTCTCGCTGCCTGCTGTGTCCGCAGAGGACTGAGCGCTGCTTACGAGAGTTTGGTAAGTATTTGTGGCAGGAAAAAGAGACGTAGAAATCTAGGCCAACTTCAGGACGGTAAAGGCACCCTTGATGAGTGCTCCAGATCTCCTAGAGGCATCCTCCTCTTTTATTACGGAATCCCACTCCCCTAGGGCCTGATGACAATTCCGTTTTTCTTGTCTTCATGTAGGGGACCTCAGCTACCAACTCAAGGGGATTCCTCCCCATTCTCTTCCCTTTTCAAAAAGATTTTGTTTATTTATTTGTCAGAGAGAGAGAGAGAGAGCGTGAGCACACAAGCAGAGAGGCAGGCAGAGGCAGAGGGAGAAGCAGGCTCCCTGCCGAGCAAGGAGCCTGATGCGGGATTCGATTCCAGGACCCTGGGATCATGATCTGAGCCGAAGGCAGCCGCTTAACCAACTGAGCCGCCCAGGTGTCCCACCTTTTTAGGTAGTCTACTTTTTTTCTCCTCCAAAGGCAACCTTATGTGGAATTCTAATCCAGAACCAACTGAAAACAAGAGTGGCTCACCGCACAATGGGGGGAGGGGGTGGGACCCTCACAATCCTCCCCTTTGTGAGCTCCTGAGGCCTCTCCAACCATCCCCCGAGAGTTCTGGTTTGAAAAGCCCACCCCGGGGTGGGGGTCCCAGAGGATCTCCCACCCCAGCTGGAGACACAGGGCCTTTGAGACTCAGAATCTGTGGAACCTGGGCCCTTAGACCTTGACTCAGACTCGAATGTTGGGTCCACACTCAGACCCCACCCAGGACGCGGCCTCCCCCAAAAAGCAGGTTCCAGCTCTTGGCAGAAAGGTCTCCATCTCCTTGTTTTCATCTCGTAAAAGGAAAGCTTGTTCCCTAAGCCCAGGAATCAGGACAAAACACAGTACAACCACATAAGAAAAATAACTTTGTTATTAAGCATATATAATCTTATCAGAAGTACTTCATAGTATCACATCCATAACTGAATAGTAGCTCAGCTGCGATGCGGACCTGTTATAAATAATGGACCCAGCTACTGAAGTGTAGGACCAGTCACTGAGAAATAAGAACAGTCGTGACACACACAGGATCCTCCAGGGCATGTGCTTTTGGGATCTCGGAAAGAACGCTGAGGGCACTTCTCTGGGGGTTGTGTCGAAGGGTCGGTCTTCTATGCTTTCCCTAAAGCAGTAATATTTTTCTGAAGGAGCCTGTGAAGTCCAAGATTTTATGCTTTAACAATTATAGCCATGTTGTTGTTTTTTTTTCTCCTTCAAATGGAAAATTATTTTTTGATTTGTTGGGAAACACACATGCTGACCATGCCAGGAAAAACTTCATCTATTTCCCTGAATTCGTTATGAATAATTTGAGATGGCTCTATTCTATGAGTTGTTCGGCTTGGATTCCCACACATAAATTTCCTTTGCAGGAAGGTTATCTGAGAGGTGTCAAGGTTGCCCAATGAGGCTGCGGTCTCTCTGTGACAAGCCGGCCTTGGGGGAGCTGGGAGGGGACTGTGATACCCAAAGTACGAGGAAGGACTTGCTCCCGGTGCAAGGAGATGCCTAGCGCCTAGTCCCGGCCCTGATCTTCCCCTGCCTGCCTGGGAAAAGCCATCATAGGGCAAACAGTAGTTGTGAATCCTGGAGAGGGAGCATGACCAGAATCGGGGTGCCCTTCAACTGGTATTTGGGGGGTAATACTCCCTCCCCCAGGCCGATGCGCCTTTGTTACATTTACCTGGTTTGGCTCTGGGCCCACCTGTCTAGTTTATACAGTAGAAATGACCTCAGTTGGTCAGGTCACTGGGTGGCAGGTGCTGGAATTAGCACAGGACAGAAAAGACAGCATTGCCTCTGTGCGCGCATGCTCTTTGGCATAGGAAAGCTTATAATTTCTCTTTCTGAAATTGGGGAGGGAGGGGGTTTAGTTCCTAAACTAAAATGCATGCCCTCCTTGCACTATCTTCAATAGCAAATTTTTATTGCCATGACTTTCCAAGAACAAGAGCAATGATTAGGTTCCTAGTCTAAATTCTAGGTATTAGGGTGCACACAGTGAAAGTCAAATTTCTGCAAAGATCTCCCCGCCCCCCATCAAACATGGAGTGGCTTAGCAAAGCGGTATCGAATTTTATCCCCCATTAGGTTTTGAGAAGCCCTATTTAGACAGTGAGTTTTGACTTTCTGTCCATAACCTAAAGATACATTAGGATTAACAGTGATTACGCCTTCTCTTTGAAAAGTATAATTTGGGGATACAAAGTACCAATTTGGTCCTGAGTAGCAGTCCAAGTTTTGAAAATCTGAGGACAAAAATTATAATCTGCCCTCATCTCGCAGACTGAAATTGTACAATACAGGTTACTGTGTTTTGCTGGAGATTATGATCTAGAGTAGGCTCATGAATTCCAGATATTATTTCCTTCAGTTCCTTTTTTAATATATTATCATAGCCTCTGGCCAAACATGCAGTTTGGTTGCATTTTAGGAGCATTTGACAATAAAGAAGTTTATATTTCTAAACACAAATCCTCATTAAAAAAAAATCAAAGATGGACCTAATCATTTTTCATAAGGCCTGTAAATAATTTTGCTTTAGCACTCATCCATCCACACCCTTTAAAATATTGTGTTCTGCAAACAGGCAACGTTAAATGCATTCCAGATGGGAATCAACAGCTGCTCAGTTCGGCTCTCGGTGAGCCATGGGGTAGGCGAGGCCTTTGGCTGTGAGGACGGGACTCCGGAGAGACTGCAGGGGAAGGAAAATGCTAGAAAAGGATCACTAAGAAGGCGGTGGCTTGTTGCTGTGACTCTCCGGCGGTCTGGCACTGAGGATTTTGCAGAAGGAAGAGACAGCGGGGCAAAAGGTCCGTGAAAGACCCAGCTGGCAGCTGACCGACTGGAGTCAGGGCTGGTACTTGATGTCGACAAGGAAGGGCAGGCCGTTGTCACGGGACACTCACCAACCGAAGCCTTTCCTAGCTTTCTGGGGACAGACTCCTGCCCATCAACAGCGCTCTCTTAAACAAGCCTTCCCAGCTGGAGAGTTAAGTGATGGGCAAAACGGAAAAAGAGTAGACACACCCCTCCCAGAAATATGGGGAGAAATTGCAGGGAAGAGGAACCCCACCACGAGCAAGCGCAAGTGCACCCACGATCATCCGTGAGGCTCCGTGTAGCGGGGAAGGGCCCCCGGACGGGTCGTGGCATTTCTGGGTGGCAGATTTCACTGTGGACTTACTTGAGGAAAACTGCGCTCTCCCTCAAAACCAAGAGGTTCCCTGGTGATGCTCCAAAGGACCAGCTCCTGCTGGTCTCTTCGTGGTTCACACTTGCTCCTGTTTCTAAGGAACCAGAGGAAGTCTCTTCCATGCTGTCCCTCCACTGGGGACCCAGAGGTGTACCGGCGACTACAGATTCAATGGCACCTTTGAGAATACATCCCTTTCTCAGCCGCTTCCCACTTCTGCTGAGGAAGGGGGATCGAGGAGAAGGCCTGTGAGAACTAGGACTTGGATAAAATGATGGAAAATTAAGGAAAAATGGGAAGAGTGGGAAGGAAGCGTCTGCCAAACAAGAAACACATCGCCGACAGCTCGGCGATGTCATTGCGGATGTCAGCCAGCATAAGTAGCAGGAAGTCGAAAGACCCCGGGGGTCCCTGCGCACAGGAGAGGAATCAAAGACCACAGACTCAATCCTGTGTGAAGCCATGGCTTCTGTGGCCGCCATGATTTGCTACCCTCCCCCTGCATCCAAGAGAACTTCCAAGAGTGTGTTACCCTGTGTCGGCAAGCCCCGCCGGCTCCAGACAAGGACTTGCAGTTCCCAAGGAGAGCAAACAGACTCGCCTCTGCAGATTCCGTGGGGATCCTGCCCGAGGCTCTCCTTCTCTCTCTCCGAAGACCCAAGCAAACGATCTCCTTCCAGCCTCCAGCTCTAGTGCCCGTTGATCTAACCAGGATCGAGGCGTGATGGTCCCTCCTGGGCACCCAGTCAGAGCCGGGCCATTCAGCGGGGTCCGCCACTCTCATGTAACAATCTGTGATTTACTGAGCAAGCCCACTCGCTTGATCAAATAGCTTTAAAACGTCTTGGCAAACCGGGAGCCCATTATTTTAATGGGAATCCAGGCACTTCATTCATTCACTTCGTTTTGAGAAGAGGATTTACTCCTAAGCTAGAGTATCAATCCTCTCTGAACAGGAAATGTACAGATATGCGTGGCATAAACCCTTAATAGTCATTTTTGAATTAGAATGTGGCAACTTAGAGGACAAGAAATGTAAGACTATAATTTTCCTCCATCTTCCCTAATCTCCACTCCTTCTTATTTCCCTCCTTCCTTTAATCAAAATTGGGAAATAAGGTGGGACAAGAGGATAGAATACTTAAAATATATTAGATTGATAAGGAAAAAGAATTATCTACCAAGGTAAATATACGATGTTGTTCTCCCCTTTTAATTAAAGAAGGTTAATTTTGATACTGAGTCTGTTTTGGACACATACCTTTTTTTTTTTTTTTTTTAAATAAGTAACCTCACATCTTCTCAGAGCTCACCTTGCCACTTTTCCCTTTTGGATATTTTGCCAAACTTTAAGACATGCTGAGAGTACTTAACTCCTCAGAAATCCAGAAATTCGTGAACAAGAAGGAAGTAAAAGGAAAGTTCCTATGTCACTCCGTCCCCTTCCCCACCCCAAGGTGGCTCTCAGAGGGAAGCATGTAAATTAATGACTTATTCCTTCATGTCTCTGGCAGGGGACTCTGAAAACAGTATTCGGAAGAAGAGCAGGAGGGAGAAGGCAGGAAAAGAGTTAAAGATATTGAAGATGCATCTTTTCTAGGTCTCCAGTGGGTGTTTTTTTTTTTTTTCTTTTCTTTTTCTGTATAGGATTTAACTGCAGGTGAAAAACACTCTTTTCTCCTCCTTTGGCATGACGATAATGGGACATGCTAAGGATAGAAGTCTCTGGTGGGTCCCAAGTCCCTCATCTCCGTTCTTCTTGGGTACTCGTCTCCAGAGCCAAAGTCCATGGTTTCCGGAGAGCTGGCAAATTCCTGAGGTAAAGGGAACTCCTCTGCTGACGAGTGTGTCCGGTGCCCAAACACCTTCTCCTGCAGCTCGGCGATGTCATTGCGGATGTCAGCCAGCATAAGTAGCAGGAAGTCGAAAGACCCCGGGGGTCCCTGCGCACAGGAGAGGAATCAAAGCCAGAAGACCACAGACTCAATCCTGTGTGAAGCCATGGCTTCTGTGGCCGCCATGATTTGCTACCCTCCCCCTCCCTCTGGCTGGGTGGTAACGACTTAGTTGACAACTGTGTGTCCCAAATGGAGTAAACATAACTACTATAGCAGCCAGGTGGGGTGGGGTGGGGGCATTTTTAAGATGGCCTTCTAATTCTTTCACCTCCCATATGAGCTGTGGTGACACATTCTCTCTCCTCCCTCCTAATTCTCAGCTACATCAAATCTGGTAGAATGAAAGAATAGGAGAAGAACCCTCCTACATTACTTTCCAAAGAAAATGGGGTAACGTAGAGTAGTGGTTAAGAGGTGGGGATTCTGTTAGGTTTGAATCTCAGCTCTGTCTCTTACTAGCTAGTCTTGGGCAAGTTACTCAATTTCTTTGGGTTTCCATCTCCCTACCTATAAAATGGAGGTACTAATAACCTCAACATCACAGGGTTTCAGAAGTGAGGATTTAAATGAGTTAATATATATAAATGCTCTAAATGTTATCTTTTTAAAAAAGGAAATGATTAAGATGTTTATAAAGGTCACTGACTATAACTGCGACCTGAATGCAGTTAAAAGCATGTTGTAAAGACATCCATTCCCCATTGATCGGGAAGGGTCCAAGGCCTTCCTAACTTTTCTTTTTTTTTTTTTTTTTCCCTTCCTAACTTTTCTATGGATTGAACATTTTTTATCACTGTATGGTATTTGGTAAGCCTTGACTTCTATGTCGTGCTGTGCAGGGCGCGTTGAAATAATGGCTGAACAGGCAAGGTCTGGGCTTGTCAGCGGCTTTATGGCCCCGGCCTCCGATGCCGTAGCTACTGCCTTCAGGATGGCGACTCCATCTGCAAAGCACTTAGAGGTAGACAATGTTTTGATAGTAACTGATGCTCCTCTAAAGTGTGGAAGCTCAGATTACACTTGCTATTGCACATGTGAGCAGACAGACAGACATCCAGGGATGCTAAGGATGGCCAGGATCAGACAGCTCATCAGAAGGCCTGGGATGAGAACCCAGACCCCCTACATCTAAGCCGAGGCTGTCTGTCATCAGAAAGGACACCAATCTTTTCAAAAGCAATGGAGTTGCTTGAATTTCCTGTGCTTTGGATACTACTAATGTTCATTTTTTGATCTCCCGAACACCAACATATATCCAAGCCAATTTATTCTCGGTGGGCCCAAGCAGCCGCACGTGTCTCTGCAGGTTTTTCAGGAAGGGCTGGTCATCGGGTCCGCAGGAGTCACAATGGTGGCTAAACTCGTAAGCGTTCAGTTACGAGAGCCCTGTCCGATGTTTTACGACATACTCGGAAATAGACTCACGGCATAAAAAAAAATTTTTTTTTTAATCTTAAGAGAAGACCTTCCACATAAAGATTAGCCATGTTGAAAATAAAAAAAAAAAACAAAACCAACCAACCAACCAACAAAACAAACCCTGAAAACAAGTAAAAAAAATGCCAACCAGCTCTTAAAGTCCTCAGTGATTTCCTTCCTCACCCTCCCTTCTCCCCTTGGGCAGGTAAGTAACAGCTAGAGGGGTCTGGCTGTTTCTGATGAGCCTGGAAGGCCAACCTTAACAGGCTTATGAGAGCTACACCCCCGAGGACATTCCTCCAAGGGAGGGGGGCAGATAGGGCTACTCACTGGTGACCCCCTGGGTCCGGGCGCTCCTCTCTCTCCCTGCAAGCAGAAAGGTCATATTAGCTTTGTGGACCGCGAGGGATGCCTCCCCCAGGCTCTATGTAGACCCCACTCCTGCCCTCACCACTGCCCTATGTAAACAAGTGTTTTCCATTGGAAACAAATGGAAGCTTGAAGCCGAACTCAAGGGACCATCTGTTTGAACAGAGCCGCTGGGGTCAAGTGTCTCTCCTTCCAATTTCCCCCGGGGTCGTGGATTTTCAAACCAGATCTGACAAGAGGAATGCTTGTATCTCCAGGCAACGTGTGCAGTAACTTATCAACTTTCTGGAGTAATGCATGCTGACTTATTTGAGGGGTGAGCAGCGGGCAGCTCGGGAAGTGAAAACACTCACTTGCAGAGAAGGGAGCTTTTTCTGTTCTTGACGTAAACACATCAAAGGAGTGGGGACACACCACACAGCCCTGCCGAGGAACACCGGCCCAAGAGAAAGACCCCTGCTACACAGGGCTTATGTACAATGTAGAGGGGTGCTCATTCTTAGGGGTGGTTTTTGGGTTTTTCTTTTTTTTATTACAGTTGTTTGCATCTTAGATTTTCTTTCCAGCTTGGAGGGAAAAAAGTGTCTCAATTTTGCTACGTGCAGACTGGGGAGAGGAAATAGTGCTTGGGCTTTACTCGATGCCCGCCCAGTAGGTTGCAGTTGGGAAAACTTGGGCTGTAAGGACCACTCAGAAGACTGACCTTGGAACCGTCTCTTCCTGGGGCACCCGGCGGACCCTATAAGACAAAGGGGACTAGTTCAACAGGAGGAAAACGCATGGGACAAGAACAGGCTGTCGCCAGCAACAGTAAGTGGATCTCTGATAAAATACTGACCACGGGGCCCCTCCGGCCTTGCTTAATATGGGACAGATCAGGAGATGGTCCCATGGGTCCCATCGAGCCCCGCGGGCCGGGCTGCCCGGGAGGGCCCGGCACACCGGGGAAGCCCGGGCTCCCCTTTGGTCCTGGTGAGCCTGTAATCAAAGAAGAGCTCGTTAGCTCCACATCCCGTGAGGAGGACAGGGGCTCTGGCTGCCCAGAGAGTCCGGGAGCCCTTTGCAGCCATTTCTCTTTGCGATCTGCCATTTGCCTTCTGACGTCTCTACTAAGATGGCCTACAGGCATTTTAAACTTAACCCGATCAGAATTCTCCATCCTTATATAATCACTGGAGACCACATTTCTCCAAAAACACCTCGACACCCCTTCTCTGTAAGAGAATTAACAGCTTACTTCATTGTGTACCATATTTCTATACAATATCTGTGTGTATATATTAGATATAAATATATACATTAGCTATACATCCAATACAGATGTATATGACCTCATCCACACACACATACACACAACGCACACACTCCATACTTGTTTATGTAGTCGTTTATGGCTGTTCTCTGAATTTCCTAGCATTTAAAACTTGGGGGACTTCCTGCAGAAATCTGGATTTCTGGCCTATGTTTGAAGGTGCGAAGAACCAAGCTTGGACCACGAATTTTCGCATTGGCACAATGGTTTGGTTGACTCCCTGCTGCTCACAGGCTGCCCCTTTATTCACCTGTGCCACCTGCCTGGTCCCTGCGGTCACTGGGGGTTTTGTTTTTCTTTCTTTTCTGAGGCCTCTCGTGACAGAGCACTGGGGGTATACGGAGTTTAGGATCAAGTTGTAGGACTGCTTTTGTGCCTGTCCGCGTGCTGGCACGTGGCCATACGGATCACAGAAGCTGATGGGGAGGTGACCTCTGGGTCACCTACCTTTACCTACGCACACGGAGAGTTGCAAACAGTCACTCTGGCGTGGCTGTTAAGTTGTGGGGTGGCACCCGGGTGCGGACTTCAGGATATGCACCTCTGCCTTAGGCCCTGGATGTCAGCAGGGGCATGGGGCGGGGGGGGGGGGGGGGGGGGGGGGGGGGGGGGGGGGGGGGGGGGGGGGGGGGCAGGGGGGAGAAGCAGATGAGTGCTAGGAGAGTGTTTTTCTTCATTGTAGTAAATGACACATAGAAGTTATTATTTTAACTACTTTAAGGGACAGGATAGTCGTGCTAAGTATGTTCCCCTTGCTGTGCAACAGATCTCTAGAGTTTCCTCCTGCAAAGCTGGGAGTCTTCATTTCCCTCCCCCCGGCCGCTGGCAACCACCATTCTACTTCCTGTCTCTATGACTGCTTTGGAGACCTCTTAGTAGAGTCATATGGCATCCGTCTTTTTGACTGGCTCCTTTCACTTAGCATAAGGTCCTCAAAGTTCATCCATGTTAGAGCATGCAGCCGGGATTTCCTTCTTTGTAAGGCTGAACGATATTCCCCTGCTATCTATATCCCCTTCCGTTTATCCATTCATCCGTTGCTGGACACAGATGGCTTGCTGTTGTGAATACTGTTGTCATGCAAACATCTCTTTGAAATCTTGCTTTTGATTCTTTCGGATATTACACCCACGTGCAGGATGGCTGGATCATATTAGCACCACTTTGAATTTTTTGAGGAACCTCCATCCTGTTTTCCATAGTGGCTGTACCAGTTTGCATTCCCACCAACATGGTGCAAGGGGTCCCTTCTCTCCACATCCCCGCCAACGCCTGTTACGTTCTTTTCTTGATAGCGGCTCTGCTGATGGAGGTGAAGTGACACCTTGCTGGGTTTGCATCTCTCCATGATGAGTGATGTCGAGTATCTTTTCATGTGCTTGTTGGCCATTTGTATACCATCTTTGGAGAAATGTTTATTCAAGTCCTTTGCCTATTTTTACGCTGAGTCGATTTTTTATTGTTGAGTTGTAGTGGTTTTTTTTTTTTTTTTCTACTCTGGATATTAACCCCTTATCAGATAAATGATTTCTTCCCTCTGTAGACTGTCTACTATTCAGCTGATTATACCCTTTGTTGCACAGTTTTTAAGTCTGATGTGGTCCCCTTGTCTATTTTCGCTTTTGTCATCTGTTGGTTGGTGTCATACCCAAGAAATCTTTTCTCCTGTGCTTTCTTCTAGGAATTCTATAGTTTCAGATTTTACATTTAGATCTTTAATATAGTTTGAGTTAATTTTTGCATATGGTGCAAGAGAAGTGTTCAACTTCATTCTTTTGGATATGGGGCAACGTAAGTTTTAACCTGTTTTCTGCTGTCGACTCTGTGAGGGTATGAGCTATGTCTTAATTGTCCACACACTTGCAGAGACCCAGGTACATACAAGCACTGTAGGAAACATTTCACATCAAGGGAGCACACTGAAGATGCTGGGCTGATGGCTGTGCTAGAGTTATTCACCAGCAACATCTATTTCAGATGCACACAGTCATACTTGGTGAAAATACCCAGCTAGCTCCTACTAGTGACAGAACAGAGACAGGATGGACTAATCTTCAGGCACAGGAAAACAGAACAAACCAAATCTACAAAACAAAGACTTCTGATTTTTCACATTTGGGGAAGCCCCTTCTAGCTCGCAGAATACTTAGGCCAAAGTTAAAGGCAGTCAATGTTCTCTCCAAACATGTTTCACACCCTTACTCTCAAAGTTGGCTCCAGGCACATCTTGAAAGAGAATATCTGGGAAGGGGACCACATTCCTCCTATAACTAAATACTTTACCTCCAGCAGCACAAGGACAGGCCAGAGATAGCATTTGCCATCATTTACACAATCGATGAACTTCAGAGATCACTGTGTGTCAAGTGTCCTTAGAAGGTGGGGCTTTGATGTGGGAGTGGCAATATCTGATCCGCAACAGTGGGGGTCGGGGCGCAGCAGCGACCCCCTCACCCCCAAAGACAAAGGATTCCAACCCAGTCTGGGACTCATCATAAGCCCTGGGACTGGACTTTTACCTATGGATAAGAGAAACCCGATTATCTCTTTGGCTGCCCCAATACAGCTCAATGGAGGACATCACGAACTGATGCCGGAATTAAGGAGAGAGAAAGAAAGGCTTGGAGGACAAAGTAAGGGCACAGTCCATTGCTGAAGTTAGTCCTCTGTTACTCTCTGCTCCATCAAGGACCCTGGACAGCTCGCACTGTTAGAAACCAGGTGGCAGAACTGGAAAGGAAAGCTACCAAGTCGTTCATTAAGAAGACAGCCAGCCAACGGCACCCTTGTTTCTCCTTCATCTGTCCTTGTTGGAGTGATTTGTAGACTGGCCTGGAGATGAACTTCCTCCAGGGAAGCAGAGCAAGAACACACTCTTAGAGAAGGGTGGGGAACTCTGAGTTGGGAATCAATCGGCAACGAGAACCACATCTACTTAGAAACAGCAAGAGGCTGCCTGTGGGCGGATCTGGAGGAAACTCCACATGGCCCAGAGGACCTCTGGCCAAGGGCATGAACAAGAGGATAAACCAAGGTCCCGGACCAGTTCTTGTTCCCTGTATGGACTGAGACCCAGGGCACCTGTGTTTGGCAGAAACCAGATTAAGGGGCGCCTGGGTGGCTCAGTCGTTGACCGTCTGCCTTTGGCTCAGGTCATGATCCCAGGGTCCTGGGATCGAGCCCTGCATTGGGCTCCTTGCTCGGCAGGAAGCCTGCTTCTCCCGCTACCATTCCCTCTGCTTGTATTCCCTCTCTCGCTGTGTTTCTCTCTGTCAAATAAATAAAATCTTAAAAAAAAAAAAAAAAAAAAAAAAAGAAACCAGATTAAGATATAAGTGAACAAGAAAAGAATAGTCTGGAAAGAATTTGGAGCCTTTGTTGTTGAACTTCCAGCCTCAAATTTGTCCATATTCTTCCCGCTTGAACAAACCCTCCTGTTCTTCCACATTCAGGTCAAACCCAAGTCCTGGGCCCACTGCAGACCATCCCTGTGGTCTCTCCCTTCTACAAGCTCCCGCAGCAGGGAACAAGTGTTCCCTCACTCAGGGCCATGTGGATACTGTTTTCTCCAATTTTTATGCTCTTTTGTGTCTTGTCTTTCTCATCAGAAGGCCAGGAGTTCATTCATAATACATAGCATACTACTAGGCAATGATATTCAGGGAAAAGACACTCCATGTTTTAGAATCATCTGCTAACACCACCATCATTTCCTTTATTGGTGTGGCTAAGATTCTGTTGATCTATCTGGTCTGTGGAGGGCTCATAATAAAATATAAAACATCATGTAACTATTTTTTTTTAAGATTTTATTTATTATTTGGCAGAGAGAGAGATCACAAGTAGGCAGAGAGGCAGGCAGAGAGAGAGGGGGAAGCAGGCTCCCTGCTGAGCAGAGAGCCCGATGCGGGGCTCGATCCCAGGACCCTGAGATCACAACCTGAGCTGAAGGCAGAGGCTTTAGCTCACTGAGCCACCCAAGTGCCCCCATCATGTAACTATTTTTTAAAGTTCTCATTGTAGGGCACTTGGGTCCTGGGATCATGGGGTCCATTGGGCTTTCTGCTCAGCGGGAAGCCTGCTTCTCCCTTTCCCTGTCATACCCCCTGCTTGTACACTTGTGCTCTCTCTCTGTCATAAAAATAAAATCTAAAAAAAAAAACCCTTCCAAACATTTGCTAAAAAAAAATTCTCCTTGTATACGTCCTGATGGAATGACAGGACATTTGGGATTTTCTGCAAGTGACGAGGGTGGGTCTCTAAAGCAAAATGCTGACTGTGAGAAGCCAGACAAGAAGCACACCCACGGTGAGATTCCATTGCTCTGAAGTTCTGGAACAGACAAAACTAGTGATAGAGAGCTGCTCAGTGGTTGCCTACAGTTGGGGACAGGAGAGTAGACTGCAAAGGGACACAGAGGAACTTTTTGGGGTCATGGAAATATTCTGTATCTTGATACAAGGCAGTGGTAAGTAAGAGCTTGATGGAGGATGTATATATTCATCAGGACTTGTTGAGCTGTGGTCAAAGTGGTACATTTTAAGGTGTATAATTGTATCTCAGTAAAGCTGACTTTGAAGAAAAATACACACACACACACACACACACACACACACACACACACACACACAGAGAAATACAGATGTGAGTGTGTTCACAAATAACAGGGGAAGGAGGAAGTAAGGCTGAGGAATAGTAGGAATGAGTCTGGCCATGAGGGGTTACGGCTGGCTGATGTCCTCGTGGGTTCTCGCCCAGTTCTGTTTTTGTATGTTAACATTCAAAATAAGTCTTCAGGGGCGCCTGGGTGGCTCAGTGGGTTAAGGCCTCTGCCTTCGGCTCAGGTCATGATCTCAGGGTCCTGGGATCGAGCCCCGCATTGGGCTCTCTGCTGAGCGGGGAGCCTGATTCCCCCTCTCTCTCTGCCTGCCTCTGCCTGCTTGTGATCTCTCTCTGTCAAATAAATAAAATCTTTAAAAAAAAAAAAAAAGTCTTCATTGTCTTCATTTTGTTTCTCCAAAACCGAAAATGATCTCTAAGAATCTCACCCAAGCCCGGGACAATGACCTCCTTCCTGATTTCTCCCGGTTATGAGGGTTTCCTCAGGCTAGAGGCCCCGGTTCCCCCAGGCTTCCCTGACAGGGGTGTAGGGGCTCCCCGGACTCCCGCCGCTGTCCTCACCCGCACAGTCTGAAGCTGGGCCAGCCCTCGCCCAAGGTGGCTTCCCGCACCCTCCCCCACCCTCCTCCCCACTCACCAGGAGGACCCTGGCCCCCAGGCAGCCCAGGAGGTCCGGGAAGGTAGGCGTTTGAGGCCAGCACCTTGTTGCCGGGGACGTACTTGCCCAGGTCGGCAGCACTGTTGGGGAGCAGGGCGATCTGTAGAGAGAGGAGGACCCCATCAGGAGCTGATGGCTCCACGGCCAGGAAGACGGTTGCATCTGTGCGTTTGCAGGGGCTGCCAATCCTTCTGGTGGTCATTCCGCTCTATCCTCAAAGGGGCTCTAGGGATCCGCTTCCAAATCCAGAGGCCTTGCAGCGAACATTACTTGAGTGAGGTTACTTGGCTGCTTAGTGGACATACCTGGATAGGCTCCAGCCAGTCTAGGTAGCAGCATTAGACTCATTATTACCATAACTGATAGACTCGACCTATTTCAGACATTCGATTTGTTAATTACCTTATGTAGTACCTGCTATGTGCCAGGCCCTGTGCTTGGGTCTGAGGTGACAATGGTGATCAAGACACGGCCCCTCAGCCTTGAGAGCCAGGACTGAGAATGTGGCCTGCGGCTCACCTACACACCCAGGTGTTCAGGAACTAGCGGCAAACAGTGCCCATGATGGATAAATGGGTCCGCAGAGTTTTGGACACTCCTACCTTCAAAAGGTGGAGGCGAACTTCTGCCCTCTGAGGGTGGGCTGTACTTTGAGACTCACCTCTAGTAACTGGAAAATGGCGGAAGTGGTGGTGTGTAACTTCTGAAACGAGGCCATAAAAGGTAGCATGGCTTCCTCTTCGCCTTCCCTCCTGGGTCACAAACAGCTCATTTTAGGGGAAACCAGAGGGCCACCCAGACAAATGACCTTCACATCTCTTGAGGTCAAGTAAGCTGTGTGAATCCGCGAGAGCATCTGGGAGAACTGAATGCCATGAACTTCCAATTCCTCACCAATAAAGGGAACATCACCACCCACCTTTAGGGCTGTGGAGATTTAATGGGAAATGTAGGTTAGGTGCCCAGCACAGGACCTGGTACATAGTAAGTGGCTTGATAAATGGTAGTTCTAGTCTCTCCCTTTCAGGAAGCTAATTTGGGGGGGGAGGGGCAAAGTCAGGTGGAGAAAGACACATTTATGAGGTCAGAGCTAACGTCTCCGGAAGGTTTACTCTGGGGCCTGGAGTTCCACAGAAACTAGGTAGTTCTGAGATTTTCTAGAATATATTACATCTGTCTTTACAGCCTCTAGGAGGAGGCCCTGCCTGGAAACCCTGAGCCCAGAGAGCAACAGAGGCCAGGAGAAATAATGTGGCAGAGCTCCTCCCTAGCCTTGGAATGCTCTGATGCCTTACACCCATCTTTGGCTTTGAGAGCTCAAGCGTAGAGGATAAGGTCAGCTTTCTTTGCTCCCCTGTAAAAGTCATGAGGTGACCCAGGAAAAGTCTCTGCTTCCCGGCTGGCCTCCCGCTAGATAGTTACAGCCCGAATCCCTTCAGTTCCTTGATGCATCGGCGGGATGCGTGGAAAGTAAAGGCGCTAGTGTTTTGGAGGCAGATGTCTGGGGTTGACTTTGGCTTGACTTTGGTGCATAAACACGGCAGAGGATGGGCTTGTGGGATACAGGTGTTTGCGAAGGTCATAGTAATATAGGAAATCTATGTCATCCTGGATTCCGATTGCTGGAATCATGAATATCATTATCTCATATTAACCTTCTTAGTAAAGGATCTACCTCATTGAGCTGTCGGTATGAATCCGGTAGGTGCCGCTGTAAAGGACATGCCACTTTGTAAGGACATGTAATTAAGGCTATTTAGGGGCTCCCGGGTGGCTCAGTTAGTTAAGCCTCTGCCTCTTGGTTTTGGCTCAGGTCACGATCTCAGGGTCATGAGATTGGGCCCCGCATCGGACTCTGCCCTCAGTGGGGTGTCTGCTTGAGATTCTCTCCCTCTGTCCCTCCCCCCATGCTCACACTCTCAAGTAAGTATTTATTTATTTATCTTAAAATTATTTATTTGTCAGAGAGAGAGATGGCGTGCGCACAACCAAGGGGAGCAGGGGGCAGAGGGAGAAGCAGGCTCCCCGCTGAGCCCAATGAGGAACTCCATCCCAGGACCCTGGGATCATGACCTGAGCTGAAGGCAGCCATTTAACCAACTGAGCCACCCAGGCTTCCCTCAAATAAACGTTTTAAAAAATGTTAATTGGTAAGCATTTACAAAGCTCTAAGTAGCAAATATTGTCTTAAGTCTTTATAAATGTTAATTCATTTGATCATCATGAAAACAAAAATAGTATTGTCATCCCCTTTTAATAGAAGGGAGGCACAGGGACGTTAAGTCACTTTCCTAGGGTCATACATACATCCAGTAGGCAGCGGGGCTAGGATTTAAACTTAGCTCACACGGTTCTGGAATCTGTGCTCCTAACCCTACACCAGGCTGCCTCTCTCAACGTTACCAGCGATCCTTGGCAAAGGGTCTCCGGGCACTGTAGTATGGGGATCAGGCTTCCCAACATCCTGAGAAGACCCCTTTTGCAGAGCAGCTTGATCACGGTAGCAGGAGGTCACAAATGACTGAGAAGCCATCTATTTGCCTGGCTACAACGGGGGCGCTAGAATGTGCAAAGGCAGATGGCAGGCCGCAGGTGTGCGCAGGCCTCTGAACCGGCACTGACCTCTAACTTGGGAGGCTCTGTCGGCCCCCCACCACGTGGCGACTGTCGGTGGACTCACACTGCTGGCCTGACTGCCCAGATAAGACAGCTGACGAAGTCAGGGCTTGATTCCACACTGTCAATATTCCCCCATCTCCCAGCCCACCTGAAGACACAGCTGATGCTCAACAAACACTTCCCGAGCCGTCAGTTATGCTCTGCAGCCACGCCCCCCTCAAATCAGACAGTCCTAGCAGCAGGAGCCCCAGGAGCTTTCAGGAACCCGCTGCTGGCCTCCGACTTTCCCCAGGGCCGACAGGCCTGGTGCCCTCTCTACGAGGCAAATGATGGATATTTTACTTATTCCCAAATCTCCCTTTCTAGCCAAATCACTCCCTACCCCCAAACCAAAGAATTGTCTGCATACAATTTTTAAAAACTTTTTATTGGAAAAATGAAAGCACAGAATCTGGAAACCCCATGAATCTATATTCTAGCAAATGAGTATAAGGCACGTACCTTTTTAATGAAGCCTAGGTCAGGAGACTGAACTTAGCCACTCACTAGAAGTCACCCTCCATGTGCTCTGACTGAATCACAGTCTCATCCCACCCCCCCCACCCAAAGTAACCACTATCCTGATTTTAATGACCTCCTGTGTTTTAAAAATAAGTTAAAAATAAGCTAACTACGCATGCCCACACACTCTGGTTTAGTCCCGATCATTTTACAAAAATGACAGGTCTTTAAAGTTTCTTTTAATCTGTAGGTCACTGCTCCACCTCTTTCTTTCCCTTACGATTTACTCACCAAGGAATCCAGGGGAGTTCTGGAATTGTCGAGTTCCCCACAGTTGGGTTTTGCTGACTACACTCACAGCGCAATTCAGCATGTCTGCCTACCATTTTCTACCACAGGGTTGGCCATGGTCCAGGACACCCAGTATCTACTTCTTGGCCAAAGTGTATTTGGGTAGATGTCCTACATTCTTTCTGAAAGAACAGAGGGCATCTGTCCTAGTGAGATGAAGTTAAAATTCAACGGATAATCCTGCCCAACCCCCCCACCCCCCCACCCCCCTTCCTCACCCCCCGGACAGAAACCCGGCCTGCCTCTTGGGCAGTGACTTGACTTCTCTGAGGACATCTGCATCTTTCTTAGAGGGTCATGGTGGGAAATAAATGAGATCCTGAACCTAAGACTGCTTTATCAACTACAGAATGTAACACATGCTTACAGGTGCCTTTAAAAATGAGCTGCTGCTCATGATGTTCTTTAAATGCCAGCTTTAGTCAGACTTGCCATGGTGCGTTTGCAGAATTCAGTATGAGGTGGACCAATCCCGGTCTAAGTTACTGCATGAGTTACTGGAGTACTAAGTGCGTGAAGTTGTTGCATACCTGTTTCTGGAGTATTAAGTACATAAGAGTTAACCTCATGAGAGTTACTAGAGCACTAAGTGTGTGTGAGTTACTGTATGAGTTACTGGAGTACTAAGTGTGTGCATTACTGCATGAGTTACTGGAGTACTAAGTGTATGAGTTACTGCATGAGTTCCTGGAGTACTAAGTGAGTTACCGCATGAGTTACTGGAGTATTAAGTGTGTGAGTTACCACGTGAGTTACTGGAGTACTTAGTGTGTGAGTTACTGCATGAGTTACTGGAGTACTACCAAGTACTTGCTACTGGATAGCATGGAGCTCTACAGCAAGGTCTTTAAAGGTGATGGGTACTAGGACACGAAAGCCAGATACTGATTTAGCAACTGCATTTCCGAACAACTTGTGAGATTTAGTGGCACTATTCTGACAATCCTCCAGGTTGGGAAAAGCTTCCCTATAGCTCCTGGATTTTTGACTCTCCAGGAGAGGAAGCAGAGAGCTGCTTTAGGTCTTGAGATATTGAGCAACTGCCTCCCCCAAGCCCTAATCTTCTGGCCTAGGAAGTGTGAATTTACTTCTTCCCTGGACCCTTTTTTGGAGGTGCTCAATAAATATTACCATCAACCCAAGTTTAACTGGAGGGTACGTGTGGGATGTGTTTATGTGCTACGCTTATGCTCGTTGTATTACTGGGTCCTGGACTATTTAGGATCGTGATTATAGGATATGTCTTCACCAACAGCACACAAAAGACCAGCAAAGTCATTCCCCTTCTCTGCCTATTGATCTGCTTGTTTTATAGGCAGCTGTGGTTCTCATTAAGGGCTGCTCCAATGTTTGTGGAACATGGAAAAGCCGCATTGTCTTATCCTTGCCCTTTGCCCTCTGGCGTAAGAAGTTAAGCAGATTATATGCACCTCTTTGATGTGCTAAGAGCCTTGGGCAGAAGCAATTAAACAAACAAACGAACGTATAGGTTTTATCAGCGTTAGAGCAATTTCGGAGGACTGGGGAATGATAAATACCATGGAGCTGGGTCCAGGACAGTTGTTCAAGAAATCAGGTCCCCAGATCCATCACGGGGCCATTACTCATGGCAGAACAATGTTACTTGAAATCTGATAGTCTCTGCGGCATGCAGCATGCATGGGAGCCTTTTAGAAAGTGAGTCAGTCCTCATTCCTGATGACTTGAGGCACCCAAACGACTGCTTTCCAATGTGAAAAATAGAGCCGCTATGGAAATTCACCAGCAGCTTATGGAGGTTTATAGACAGGACGTTCTGGGTGGTAAAACCTCACCAGAATGTTCGATGAAACAGAATTTCATAAGTCTGTCCCAGAACCATGCGTCTGGACATTCCTTTTACCCCACGTTTCAACAGTCCTAGCTCATCCTCCTGATGCCTCCGCCACGTGCCCCTCACCTCACGGCCCTCTTCAGTTACCTAATCGGTCCCTTTCTTGCCTTCAACGGCTTGTGGTCCTTTCCATGGCAGCTCTGAGGGGTGGGCGGGCGGATCGAAGTCCCAGTCCCAACCCCTCC
>CM053616.1:10049749-10069429 GCA_028646535.1 Procyon lotor | reverse complement strand
CTACTCTTTCTCACCCTTCTTCCCTTTCCTCTCTGCCGAGTCCTCTTCCTGTGGGACCGGGGTCTCACCCCACGGGCACGTACCTTCTGCTTCAGCTGCAGAACCGTCTGCTTCATCTGGTGAAACTCCTTGCACGTGGCACAGCAGCTTCTGGTCTCCACCGCGTTCTCGGACTTGTCGTGCCCTGCGGGAGGGGACAGGAGGGAATGGGCCCCGGGCGGGGGGCGTGGGAGGCTGGAGGCCGTCCAGACCCGGAAAGACAGCCTCGAAGCCGGCAGTCCCCGTGCAGGACCCACGGACAACGGGCCGAGGGAGGGAGGCTGGCCATTTGCTGGTTCTCGGGTCACTGGCCGCACACCCGGGTTAGGGGAGAGATGGGGGCAGCCCCCTTTCCGGAGTGCCTCCCCCCCCCCACTCCCCCTGCTCTGGCTTCAGCTTTTCCCATTCAGGCACCCTGGTGTCTTCCTCCTTCATGTGTGAACATGGGAACCATGGCCCTTTCATCAGTGCTTTTCAGGAGGTGCCATCTCCCAACCTGACACGATTTCTTCTCCCCCCTCCGAAGGCCGACATTCACCATGGCTGTCTGGAATGCAGCTGGGGACAGCCGAGCAATGTCCCTCTAAGCCACTTCTTGTCCTCCTTGGCTCACGTGCTTTTCTTATTCCCCCTCTTCTGGGAAGCCCCCTGTGTAGCCCCATTCACGGAAACCTATCAGCTGTCAAGACCCGGATCTGATGTTCCACAAAGCCTGTCCTCTCCCTGCACAGACACTACAGTCCTGACATCGGGCAGCACTCACCCCGTGTCCGCTCAGACGGCACGGGTTCTAAGCCAACCCACGGAGGGGCTACTGGCGCCGGCCCACAGAGCCACCTGAGAACCGGAACTGTGGGGAGCCCGCGAGCCCTTTACGTGTGAGGCAAAGTGTCACAGGTGGAACTGTCCTGCCAAACCTCGTATGTTGGAGCCCTAACCTCTAGTTCCCCAGAATGTGACCTTATCCAGAAACAGGGTCATGGCTGATGTGATAAGATGACGTCCTACTGTTGTAGGGCGCGACCACAATCCACGTGACAGGTATTCGTAGGAAAAGGAGACGTCAGGACCTAGATGCGCGCCCGGGGAGAACACCGCGTGAAGACCACGTAAGAGATCACGTAAGAGGGCAGGAGCAAGGAAGGCCAAAGGTCGCTGGCGAAGCCCCCAGACGCAGGGAGGGGGCCCTGGGACACATTCTCCTGCAGGGCCCTCAGAAGGCACCAACCCTGCTGACGCCTTGATCTCAGACTCGTAGCCTCCAGAAAGGACAGGATGCATGTTTGTCCTTGAAGCCACCTAGCTAGTGGCAGCCTGTGGCAGAGCTGGTGAACTGATGGACAAGCTGCGCGGCAGGAGAGCCCCATGCTCACACGAACCTTCCTCACGCAGCCCGGCTGCTTTCTGCAATGGTGCCGGTCCCCTGCCTGGCGACGATGTCCATGGTGACCACTGTTTCTGTTCTTCGGGAGCGGAGGGAGTCTGGGGGTAACTTGGCGACTGAGACCTCTGGCTCTTTACGTGCCGCACGGGCGCAGAGCTCACCCGCCCCACCCTCGCCCTGTACGTCACAGGAGGCCCGAGGCTTGGAGTGCCCCTGCTGGGAACACACTTCCCGGGCCAGCAGGTTGGAGCAGGTGAAGCAGGGCTCTAGCTCTAAGTCACCGTAAGCAGCAGGGTCAGTCTACAGCTCAGCTGTTGAATGGCTGGGAAGAGCACCTGGATCTACGGGGCCACGGACGTCTCCAAGTCCCCCTCCATGACCACCTCATTCGTCCCCACTTCCTAGGGTGGCTGTCCCGTGAGGGGCTTCCCACTAATGGCATGTTCGGCTGGTACACTTGGGGAGTCATGTGGACGCCCCCTGCGTGACGCCCTGGCCACTGGGGAATACTGAGCTGAATTAAGAGGCTGGGGAAGGTCTCTGCTTGGAGGAGGTCAAGTGCATCTGTTAAGAGCGTGATCTCCCAAGTGCTGTTGCCCTGGCGGTGCAGCCCAGCTCTGGCAGAAACTAGCTCAGGAACCGTGGGCAAGTTATCTGATCTCCACAAGCCCTAATTTCCTCCACCATAACATGGAAGAGAAATTCCTGCGGTGCGGGGCAACCGTGGTGATTAAATGACGGTATTGGACGGAATCGTGGAAGAGTGGCCATGCCAGCTGCCAGCAATAAACGGGAGACCGTGCCTGGCCCAGGCTTCAGACCCACCAAGCCCTTCACACTGCTTTTGCCTGAGAACCCCGGAAGTCTTGAAGGAGAGCATTGACACGAGCAGAATGAGGTAGAACCGACATTTGGTACCCGAAAGGCATCTTGCAAGTTGACCGATGTGGGTTTAGAGTTGAGGTTTTCTCATTCTGAGTCCAACACCTTTTCTACAAATCGGGTGATCTCCTCTGGGCCTTTGACCCCTGTTCATGTACCAATTTACAGTCCTACTCGCCTGCAGAGCTTGGGCTCCCGTGAGGAGGACCGGAGTTATTTAGATCCATCTCCAACAGAACCGAGTGACACAAGGACGTTTCCATGCAGAGTTCACTTGGTGGGGAAGAACGGCAGCCCCACCAACTCTGGTTGTGCTGATGACAGGGAATGGTGGACCCTCCCATAAATAGGGGACCCCCGGTTGACTAGGTTTGTCAGCACTGAAGGATGGCTGGAGGACATCTGTCTCTGGCAACCTCGCATTCTGAGTTTTCCAAGTGTGGGTGCAATGAAGGCAATTTGAGATTTTCATGATGAGAATAAACCTCCCTACCAGGTTCTAGGCTCTACTTCACTTAGATCATGGAGTGTCAGAATGGATGTATTTTGGGTTCAATTTCCTTTATAGAGAAGGAGGGTAATTTGCTCTAGGTCGTCCAGGGGGCTATGTACACAGGCCGGGGGCTTGTGGGTCCTGAATCCGGCATTGTGGGGGTGCAGCGAGCTGGCTCTGGGGCGGTCTGTTCAGGACCCCCGAGTGCTCTCTGGCAGGCAGACTCCGGGGCAGTGGTTCTCATGTGACCTGGCGCCAGACCAGCAGCAGCACCTGCACCGCCCGGGCATCTGTTCTCAAAAACCTGAAATCCTCGTGGGGGGTGCCGAGTGCACAGGTCTATCAAAGCCCTCCACGGGATGCTGAAGCACACGCGTGCTCAGCCAGCACTCCTCCAGGGAGTAAGCTTTGTGGAGAGGACTGTGACCTGAGAAAGCCTGGTCTGTTCTCCATCCCTCTGTATAATCATCGGAACACAGACATGGAGATGAACTGTGTCCATTCCGAAGACTTGGAGTAAAGGTAGCAGGGAGCAAAGGCTCTGGTGGAGTCAGATGATCAGAACTTAAATCCTGATGTTGCTACTTAGTATCCTTTAGCTTGGTAGCCGCAGCTTCTCAGAGCGTTCCTCCAACAGTAAAATGACCAAGGCACTTATCACCTGGGTAACTGCCATAGTAGCAACGAAGTAACCTGTGAGTTCCTAGGACAGTGCCCAGTACATGGCAAGGGCTCCATAAATGTTTTTGTTGGGGGTATTAAGTTCCCTACAAAATAACAGACGTGGGATAGGGCTCTTTACATCATCCTCGGGAAAGAGCTCTCAGATAGCTGCGAGATAAATTGTGTGTGCGGGCCTGGAACATGCAATCTGTTCTGAATTGGGGCTCATCTATCCTGCAATTTGCCTACAGTAATAGCAAACGCGGAACTACAAGACTCTCGTGTGTGCTACGTTAATGACTCATTTACAAATCTGGGGCGACATCTCTGATCTTGCATATTTTCAGTCCCGGCAATTCATGCTGTGGTCACTGAGGATCGTGAACTGTGACTACGCTCTCGCTAAGTGGAGGACCGCTCAACACTGCTCCCACCAGGTCAGATTTTAAAGGTGCATTATCACTCATTAGCCACATGGGGGCACAGAGCTCTAATTTTTACTAATGTTGAGCAGGCTAGGCATCCCCCAGCATTAGAAAAAGAATTCCTCAGATACGGTATTTGTACCATTTCAATAAATCCAGAAACTAAAGGATAGTCCCAACACATTGCGCGTGAGCAATGTCACCAACGAACAGAATGTGTTTGTTTTTAAAACTTGACCGTGGAGGACTGTGCCCTGGCCCGCAGTTTTCAATGCCATTGGCACATTATAACCCCTTGGGCGGGGGGGGGGGGGGGGGGGCGGAGAGGGTGGAGGTAAAAGAAAAAAATCCCATTATGTTGCACCCCATCCATCTGGGGGCTGCAGCCAGGGAACAGTATCTGCAATTTTTAAAGCTCCCGGGTTGAGAACCACTGATCTGTGGATTAGCGGAGCTTGAAAGTTACATGAAACACCTGGCCGTCCCTGACGCTTTGAACTGCGGTAAGGGGCGCCGGGGGTCATCATCGCTCTATCAGAAAGTAAACAGAGGTTGAAAAACAGGGCAGTAAGCTCATTACTATGGAGCCAACGTGTCCTTAATTTGTCTCCCCGTTAGTGCTGCACAGACTCCCTGGAGTGTCTACACGGGCTCCAGCTACATATTTTCAAAGCAAGCAAGAGACCGAGCGCGCCATTCTGACCGGGTAGCTGGGGAGGTGGGGGAGGGCGGGGGGACCTGCATGTGCGTGGCAACCTTTCACCTTCCACTGCTCTCTGCATGCTCTTCCAACAGCGAGCCGAGGCTGTGTTTGATTTTAAATTCCTCTGACTATAACGTCACAGACACTGGACAAGGCAAAGTTAAAAAAAAGGGGGGAGGAAGATTTTAGATCCCATGTGTTCACGTTCAATCATCATTATTTCTTCATCAAAACAATAACCACGATGAAATACTAGGTTTATTAATCCATCCAAAACAGACAAAGCTGCTTAACTGCCTCTCCTGGCCCCGGACTTCTCTGGTTGCCGAGCTGAGTATCTGGCTGTTCCTGATTCATCTTTTAGATACGGTAAGGAAAGTTCTCGGCTTAGCTGTTGAAGCTGGGCATCAACAAGTTCTTGGAGCCTTGGGGCTCGCTGAGATGGAGGACAAGGAGACAGGACAGTGGCGGGGCTCGCAGGGGCTGCTCAGGCTTAGGTGACTCACGCCACACCCCACCACGTTCTGGAAGGGACGCGGGAGGGCGAGAGGTCTGCAGAGCTCGTGCAGTCCCACACTGTTGTTCCTCCTCCAGAGCAGGCAGTGGGGGCCCAGAACCTGCCCAGTGATGCTCTGCGGTCAATACCGCAGTGGCTCCGGCGGCCCGCTCCCCCAGCCCCCAGGCCAGGGAACATTCCAGAGCATGGCTGTCAAAGCAGCGCATCCAGGGAGCTTGCTTTTTGTTGCCAGCACCATCAAAGCCACCTCCCCACCTTCTCGGGGGGCCCGTCACTTGAGTTAGGACTCTCACATTCAGGGCCTACGACATGCCCGTCCTTGTTCATCATTTTAACGATGGTCTGGATTCCTCCTCTCTGTCCCTTCCCTCCTGATGTCCTTGGTTACTGGTGTTGGGATGCTTTTCTTAGCAAAACACTAAAACCAAATGCTCATCCTGTGTGCATATGTGGTGAACTCAATAGACACCGGTAGCTGAAAAATATGGAGAAATTCTTTGGGTAAAGCTGCTGCCAGCAGCCGGAGGGGGTGGGGGAGAGTCAACAGAGAGTGCTGTTTCAGCTTTGGCTTTCTTTTGTTTTTTTAAACTATTTGTAGCCGTTCTATGAAGAGGAGGATGGAGAGTTGGGAGAAAGGGAATTTGCAGTCTAGGCTCATCTGCAAATGAGTTTTGTGTGACAAGAAAGCTTTGTGGTAGAACCACCAGGCGGTTCTTGCTCTTTGGAAAGACATCGCCCACTGAAGCCACTGCAAACAGGAACAAACGGTCTCTCCGTGCGGCGGGATGGAGGGCTCCCGTCCTGCTTTTGTTCACCAGGGGCTCTGCAATTGCAGCAAAGGGCTTCCCTCTAGACTTTGGGCTGATTCACCTGGCGAAGACATCTTTGCCCGAAAGCCAACCAGACGACCTACCAAGTTCTACCCCAGAGCTCAGGCGTTTGAGGTGACTAAGGTAGAATTTTCCAAATTGTATTTTTCAGGGCACTCTTGCCTGTCAGATGTCTATAGGCCTTTCTTAAGAAAGTAATTCGGGGAAATTCAGGCTTAATCAAAATTAACGTTTTTTTGAAAAAGGCAGACTCTCCGAGCCATTCATGCACTTGGCCCATGAACCCTTAAGTGGGGACAGGAACGTGTTCTTCCTCAAACATCTGAACTTGGATGCTTGTAAGGGGGGAAGGTCACAAGACCCCGAGCTCTGCAGAACTCAACGGGGAAAGGCTGTAGTAAATGGTCGAGAGAAAACAGGTCATTTTTAAATGAAAGGACTATGAGAGGAGGTACAAAAGAAAGTTGCAGATCTATATCCCTTCTCCTTACGACCGCTTCAGTTTTTCCTAGAATTTTCAGCCGCCAGAGAAGTTAAACTGCTCAACACTGACGTGAAATTCCCGATCTCTTGAACTTGCTCTCTCACGCTGAAACTTGTGTGTTACGCTAAAAACTGTTAAGTAGTGCGATTCATTTTTCTGGGAAGGAAGCAGAGGACTGCGGTCTGAGGACTGACCTAACGCAACAGACGGCGAACTTCAGAGACTCAAGGAGAACTTCTTGGGCCCCGGCTCTGTTGCTGGGCCGCTGGGCAGGTCTACACGGCCTAAGCCGGAGGGAGGAGGTGAGTGCCTCCTACCGGGCCCACCTTATCACTGTGCTCAGGCAAGAGGCGTCCCTACGGTACCACACAGGGAGGCCATCCGCAAGAACAAGTACATTTCAGCGGGAAATTTTCACTGTCTCCGGAAGTTCCAACCAGCCCCTCTGGTTCTCCGTGAGTTAAAGGCTGGGTTCCCCGGGGCAGACCAGCACCAGCTGGGAACTGCTCAGGGGTGAGGCCAGGTCCTGTTGTTTGGGGATCCTTCCTATCTGATCCTACCCCGACACTCGAGCAGTAAGCGTCTGTGGTTGTGGTTTCTGATGGCTAACGTCCAGATTGGGCTGCTCGACGCTGTCCTTCCTGCCCAAGTGAGCAGGTTTTGCCCGGACAGAAATGTAAGACAAAGAGACCGTGGAGTCGCAGGCCCAGAACCCTGGGCTGCCTGGCTCAGAGCATAGCTGCAACTCTAATTCCAAAATGAGAACTGGAAAGCTGCTTTCTTGTGGCTCACGTTCCAGTTGGCCCACAAATTAATGTCAGTGGCTAAAAGGCTGTACTTCCTCCTTCAAAGGATGATCTCCTCTCAGTAAAGGAGACGATCAGACAGGTAAGCTACACATCCTGACTTTCTCCCACCTTCTCCACCACGGGACAAAAATGAAGTGACTTTAATTTTGAATTAAAAAAAAAAAACAACATTTTTCCTGCAAACATTTTTCCTCAATCAACCCTTCTGCCCAAAAGACTATTCATCCCTGCTCAAAGCACCTCTGGGCACGCAGGACCCACATGCTTTAGACTTGAAGAAGTGTCACCAAGCCCTCTGATTCATTCACATTATTCCAGATTGCCCAATCCGGAGCTGGCTCTAAACACATTTTGCATCTACTTCTAACATATGGTGGCTTCCTCATGACTCAGCTCGCCCCTTCTCCGAATTTTTGCTTTGTAGTTTTTCCAGGTGAGGCAGCTGTCCCCCAGCTGTTTCCTGTCCTCGGCCGTTGGCAGCTGTCTTCCACTCCTTTTTGAAATTTCAGGCTACGTCCTAGAATCACCGTCTCCCGAGTGCCCAGACCGTTTAGCCTTCCCAGCTCCCTGCCTCCTTCGTACAGGTGATTTGCCCAGGAACGGCTCCCCACTCAGAGAGGATCCAAGGCCCAGCCAGCCTCTCTGGACAGACAGCATCCTGTCCCCTCCCAAGGAGGGGGGCGGGTTGGAGCTGTGCCCCGAGCACAGGAAGATGGAAGCAGCTTCCCGCCCTGTGAGTGTTGGATATAGGGGTACAGGGGCTCCTTCTTCATAACTTAAACGAGTGACCTAACATTCAGGCTGACCGCATCCCTGGGTGACAGACCTATCATTTCAATCAGGCTGATGGAACGTGGATCAGCTTCTCAAACGCCGAAGGCCAGCTTTTAACCTCGTCGCCCTTGACTGTGGAGGATATTTGCCAAACACAATAAAAACCAATGACTAGTAAAAGATACAATGCAAGCACTGATCTTTGGATTTAGACAAAATGTCTATCAAATGGGTATAAAAATGCCTGAACACTCGACTTCTGTTTTTATGCACAGACCAAGTAACAAATAGTTCTGGGCAGGCACGGGGCATGGACTGTGCATTAAGCAGAGTTGATATACACGGTGACCGGACACGCACATGTTTCCCATTGATATTCAACCCACTCTCGGAGGGAGCACGGGGTTTCTGGCCTCCTCTCTGCCCATCTGAGTGTGGTCCCAGCACCTAGCTAAGTTCTACTGATTTCTGCCTGAGCACACCACCTCCATGTGGCAGAGAGCTTCCTCAAATACACACCAGCAACCCTCCCTGCCAGCAGGCCTCGCTCCGCCGGGGCTCGACCTTGTGTCCCACCTGCCCTTCGTGCAAACGCCCCTTCCTGCCCACTGCTCCCTTCCTTGTTGCTCATTTTCAAGGTGGCCCACGAATTAATGTCAGTGGCTGAAAGCCCGCCCCGGGGGGCTCCCAAGGGCCCATCCCTGGGGTAGCACGGCTTGCCCCACTCACCAGTGTCATTGGGGTATTTGTCTCCCCGGGTGCACGTCCTCCCGTCGTCCTCCTGGACGTAACCCTCCCGGCATTCGCAGCGGTAGCTGCCCACGGTGTTGATGCACGTGTGCGCGCACAGCGTCTCATTGCTGGTGGCACACTCGTCGATATCTGGGTTTGGACCAAAGGCAGAGAATGCTCCTGTTCAGAGAACTCTCCTCCCACATGACAGGTGACATTTGGCTTGGCCCTCCCATGAATGTCTGCAGAGGACCCCCTGTCAGCCTTGGTCAGGGAAAGCTGGACTAGAGCAGGACGCTAGAAACAGGGGCCAGAGCGCCCGGAGTGCCCCGGGCCACATGGCCACGGTGGCTGGCTGATCAGTGGCGGGTTTTCTGGCTGGGGCTCTGCCACTGCCGCATCATGTGGCCTGGTGCGGGCACTGCCAGCCCTCAAAATCCCCATCTACAAAACGTGATCGTGATGCTGGCCTGGAATACTTGGCTGGGCTCCTCAGAAGAGGAAATGAGTTGGCGGAGAGCAACACTGTTTGAAAAGCAAGCATCAGAACCATGATTTGCTGCACGGACCTGAGCGGGCCAAGGTTTTTTTTTTTTTTTGTCCCCCCCCAACCCCCCACCTTTATGGCTCTAGGTTCAGAACAGCGGGATGGAGACCCAAGGTCAGTTAGGAATGGCTCCTTCCCAGTTAAGAAATGTAACAAAACCTGAGAAAAGCCACTTCTGGCGAAAGAAAATAGTCAAGATGGCTCTAATGGACAGTTTTCCCCAGGAAATTTCGGTGTCATCAATGAACCAGACGGACCGCCCGTGAGCTGTGGAAACGAGCCATGAGACCATCAAACAAGTCACCCGTCAGAGTCCACAAAAACCGGGCACATCACAGACCTGCTCCCCTGCGGAATGGGGCGGTAACAAAACTGTTTCCCACCGGGGGGAAGAGAGGGAGGCCCCGGTCTGTTTCCTGCTCCTTGGCTGAAGACACCAGGGGGCGGGGATGGGGACATGACACTCAGTCCTGACTGTGTACATGGGGCGGGGTAGACAGAGCTCAGCCCTGCACTTCAGGATGCAGACGATGCCCCAGCCACTCTCTGCACCAGCTGCCCGGGACCCACCTGTGCGTACCAGGGGGTGTGATCATTTGGACGGTCCCCTGGCAGTATGCACTCTGTCACCTGTGGACTAAGTGTGATAGCTGCATTCACCTCTGGAACTCCTCCGGCCCAACACCTGTCTTCACGTGCCCCTGCCCTCCACCCCAGTGTGAAGCCGCCTCTGCTGTCCAGAGGGAGGATGGGTTGCAAGGAGAGAAACAGATGGAATTTTTCACAGAATGCTGGCTTTGTGGCTCCCCAACTGGGAAGAGTGGAACCCCAGAGCTCCCACAAACTGAAAGAAGAGCCCCCCCCCCCCGTGCCTGGGACCTCAGGGAGACAGAGTGGGGCACCACGTTCCCTGTGGGAGGTGCCACGGGTCCCAGGTCCAGCCACTTGGTGGTCTCAACCCTCTTCTTTGTCAGTGCCGGGTGCCACCACCCGCACCACCAGGGAGAAGCTAGGAAGCTAACGTCTAGAACTTGTCATCAGTGGGGTGCTCTCCAGAGTCCCTGATGGGGGGCCGCTCATCGCAGCTCGCGGAGTCTCCACTCGGGACCGTCCACCTGGCTCCTCTGCGCATCCTCCCGCTGATCCTCCAGCTCGCCCGTGCAGGGGAGTCACTCCAGACTTGTGGAAACGCACATTTCCGGACCCACCCTCAGGCCCTGGAGGCGAGGCTGGGAATCGTTTTGAAAAACAAGGACCCCAGATGTTTCTGAGGCAGGTTAGCCAAGGACTGACCACACTGGGAAACACGTAGTGGCTCTGGGGGACCATCGCCATCAGCCTGTCTTAGAGACTCGAGGAGGGCGTGGCTGGACGGCCCCGCCAGCGAGGGAAGGACCTGCTGGTGGCGCTGGGCCTGCTCAGCTGCCGTCCAGGGGGCTGGCAGCAGCTCCCTCCGACTCCCTGCCCATCTGCCCGCCACACGGGCCCTTCCCCGTCCCCAGCGTCTCTCCCTGGCCTTTGGGGAGAACGTGGAGTCTCGCCTGTGTTTTGGTGTTTCTGCCCACGTATGTTCTGTTTGACACTGTTCTCGTTTTCACTTTGCTCCCCTTCTCCCACCCTCTGACCTCACTGCCTCTCAGGATCTCGCAGGCACCAGCTCCCTGAGGAATCCCTCGGCCGAGGGTGGTTCAATCAAGGCAGTGACGGCTGGCCTGATACTACCTGAGCGGCAGGACGTAAGGGAAGAGACAAAGATTGGAGCAGCCCCGCGGAGCTGGCCCCACGGATGGAGCGAATCACCAGGGGCCGGAGCCCAGGGGCCGGAACATTCGCGCGCTGCCCACACACCCAGGCAGTAGGGCTTCTCGCGTCTCCGGTGTCTCTCCCGGTCGTACCGGAACCCGGGGTAACAGGTGCACAGCACTCGGCCGAAGTTGTCCGTGCACTGCTGCTCACAGGGCGCCTCGGCGCACACGTCGTAATCTGGAAAAGACAAGCGTGGGCTCACGTCGGCCCCGGTCGTTGAGCGGACAAGGCCAGCGGCGCTGGGCCTGGGTCTGGCACAGACCTCCTGGGCTGCACTCCACTCGGGACCTGTGGCTGGGGGCCGGCTACGTTTACAAGGACGTTAACCCTTCGGGCCACGGGCCACCTTTTTAAAAATACTGCTTCAGGGAGCTCGGTGCTCAGGCGGGCAGTGGCCATGGTCAAGGCAAACCTCTCCTGCAATTTCTTCCCCTGGGCCGTCTCTTCATCTGGAAAGCAAAGAGGCTCTGGATGGCCCAGCCCTGGAGCAGCGCCTGTGGCCTGTCTGGGCTTTGTCACCAGCTGCAGCAGCTGCAGCAGAGACGTGGAACTCCTTCCAGATGAAGGCTAGACAACAGCTGCCCTGGGGAGGGGCGTGGGCACCTTCTCCTGAGCAAGGGCTGGAAGTCACGCAGGGGAGCAAGAGCGGGAGGGAGGCTCTGGACCAGAGCTGGTGTGAGTGACTCAGAGCTGGTGCGTGCGTGCGTGTGTGTGTGTGTGTGTGTGTGTGTGTGTGTGTGTGCGCGCGCGCGTATCCTGCATGCTGAGGAGGGGCTGGGAATGGCTGGAGATCTCTGGATGCCCTGTGACTTGAAGAGAACTAAAGCAGCTCCTCCTCCCAGTCCTTCCAAACTGATATTTAACAAGCCTCTGAAGGGACTTCGGCTGGAAGTCGGGAGCTCAGGCTGTGCCTTGGCCTGCGGACTAGAGCCAGCTTCTCAGTCCTCGAGCCGTCTTCCTGCTGACAGAGCTGACAGAGAAGCGATCCTCGGGTGCACGGGAGGCGGACCGGGTGGGTCGTTCCGTCAGCCTCCCTGCCGGCGGGGTCCCTGTGGCAGGGATCGCGCTGTTCTCAGAGGACCTGGAAGGCTGGCCCGGCTAAGTCCTTTCCCCTGAAGCTGTGATGGCACATCTGCTTCCCTGCCAGTCAAACACGATTCCCTCAACTAAGCATCACCTCTAGGCAGCCAGTGGTTTTTTGTTTTGTTTTGTTTTTAAGGATTTTTATGCATTTATTTGAGACAGGGAGAACACAGAGGGAGGGTGAGAGGGAGAAGCAGACTCCCTGCTGAGCAGAGAGCCTGACTCTGGACTCGATCCCAGGCCCCTGAGACCATGACCTGAGCCGAAGGCAGATGCTTAACCGACTGAGCCACCCAGGCGCCCCTATGCAGCCCACGTGTTGTGCTCTCTGTTTTTCTCTTGCTCCCCTGTTCTGCCTTATTTGCCGAAGGCCTACTTTGTCCCAGGCTAGGAGGCATGCAGCTTTATGGGGAAGTGTAGGGGTTCCAGAGCCGGCCCTCCAACTCTGCTACCATCTCTGTGACCTCGGGTCCTTTAAGCCTCATCTTCTTATCTTTAAAATAGAGGTGACAGAAATACTGCCTTTATGGTGCTTTTATGGAGGTTACCTCAGATGATGCCTTCAGCACAGTGCCTGCCACACGGGAAAAGCTCAACCTGCTCTTCTGCTTTCTTTATGAGGAAGAACTAATATGAGCTCTTAGTATTGTTTGGGTGTCTGGCAAGGACTGTGTCCCCTGAGGAGCTGGCCCTACTCTCTTCCCACAGTTTATGCTCAATTAATAACCGATGAACTAGAACAAATCAGATTATTCCATCACCCGGCAAATCACAACGAGTACAGTTGGGTTTCAATAAAACTTTATTTACAAAACTAGGCGGTGGGTCAGAGTTGGCCACTTTGACTTTGGACTTCAAGACGCAAATGTGAGGCAACCACACTCTAAAACTGCACCTTCTCCTCAGCACATTTGTTCAGAAATTCTAGTCTCTTTACTAACATGATGGTTAATTTTGTGTGTCAGTGTGGCTGGGCCACAGTACCCAGACATTTGGTCAAGCATAGTCTAAATGTTTCTGTGGAGATATTTGTTAGATGGGATCAACATTTAATTTGGTAGAGTCTGAATCAAGCAGACTGCCCTCCAAAATGTTGGTGGGCCCATTCGATCCATTGAAGGCCTTGCTAGAAAAAAACCACTGCCCCCAGGCGAGAAGGAATTTTGGTGGCAGACGGTCTTTCCACTCCAACTGTGACTTCCTTCTGTGCCTCCAGCCTATCCTACCGACTTCTGACTTGCTAGCCTCCACAGTCTCATCAACTAATTCCTTCAAAGAAACCTCTTTCTGTTTCTCTGGACAATCCTAACAGATATACTATCTTGCCCAAAGTTCTACATTTATACGTGGCATTCTTGTTAATGGAAATCTTTAGGACTATAGAGACCTTCAGGAAGAAGCCCACGCACACAGACTTATTCCCACAGATGAAAACGCTGAGGTGCCCCAGAGACGGCTCCAGAGGGGAGTGTTAGCTACGGCGAGGCTAAGCTCTTCACAGGTGCCACAGGCTCCACTGAGGGGAAGGGGAGACTACTTTTAGGCTCTGATGTTTGAGACCACAGCGCCTAACATTTCAAGAAACCCTAAGTATGTGGTGCTCGTGTAATGTGTTTTTATTTAGGCTGGGCAAGGTCTTTAGCTGGGATCTTAAACAGACTGGCCTAGACTTCGTTTCCTTAGCCTCTGCCAAATGGAAATATAAAGGACACAGCTGCAGACTGAGAAAAGCTGGCTTATAGAAGAATGCAATTATTTTGCATTTTTGTGCATTTTGTGGTCCCCCCTACCCCATGCTCTAACCAACAGAACTGGTTGGCAGTGAGAAATGCAGTCTGAGAGAGGCCGGAGGCCACATAAACCAACCTATATAAAGTGATTTCCTAACCAACCTTCCCAAAGCAGCTTTCTCAAAGGTCCCAGCTACGGTTTAGTGAACTCTCCGCGCCCCCCACCTCCCCGAAGCAAAACACAGCGGGGATTCATTTATTTCTAACCAAGACAAAGAAACTGCTCTCTGAGAGAGAACGCAATGCGAATTGGCCGGGCTGGGCTCCTGGTCCTTCGCAGGGCCCCAGCTTCTTGGGGGAGAGTGAAGAAACCTATTTCTCAATATCCACCCACCTCTCCCTGGCCCCAAGCAAACTAATCTCACGCCCTCCAGTTCTTAGTGTTTTCTGGATCAGCATCAGCACTGGGATTCTTTGCAGCTCTCTTCCTGCCACTTGTCCAGGTCCTGGGCAGCCTTTCTTGAGCAGCCGGCACCCCCTCCTTCCTGAGACCCCCCCCTCGGACGGCCCTGGGTCCTCCGTGCTCCCTGCCTGCCCCAGATACCTGCGGCTCTGAATGCCTCTACCACACAGGTCGTGGTTATTATTAAAAACATCAGCAGGAACCACCATTCATCAGACACTTAATAAGAGCCAGCTTCTGTTCCAAGTACCTTACATGTGGTGAGATTCTTAAAACAACCATGAGTCAAGTACTAACACTTTCCCACAAAAATGGAGGTAGGATGTGCGTTATGAACTGAATCCTTGTGTCTCTTGAAATTCACATGTTGGAATCCTAACCTCCAAGCTGGAGGGTCTGCGGAGGTGGGGCCCCTGGGAGGGGCTGAGATCACGAGGGTAGAGTCCTTAAGAAGGGGCTTGGCGCTTTTTATAAAAGAAACTTCAGAGAGCTCCCTTGCCCCTTGTGTCCTGTCAGGACACAGCAAGGTGGTGGCTATCTGTGAACCAGCAAGCTCCTACCAGACGTGGAGTTTGCCAGGGTCTTGGTCTTGGACTGAGCCTCCAGAACTATAAAAGGAATAAACATGTGTGGTTCAAGCCACCAGACGATGGTATTTCTGTTATAGCAGCCAGAATGGACTAAGGCAATCTGGAAAGTGTAATTAAAATTCAGGTCTCTTGGGACACCCAGGTGGCTCAGCGGGTTAAGCGTCTGCCTTTGGCTCAGGTCATGAACCCAGGGTCCTGGGATGGAGTCCTGCATCGGGCTCCCTGCTCAGCCCAGAATCTGCCGCTCCCCCTGCTTGTGCCCACTTTCTTTCTGACAAATAAATAATAATAAAAATAAAATCTTTAAAAGAAATTCAGGTCTGATTCCATGCTGTCTATACTGTGTCTCCCCAGCTTGAGGGGATGGGCTTTGAGGGCTGGGCCCAGGCCTGACCCTGCTCTGTGTCCCTAGTGCTGGGCTGAGCACAGGGCTTGAAGGGGCTTTGAGTTTAGCATATGAAAAGTACAGAGAGAGATGGGGAGGGTGCTTGTGTTCTGTGTATGAAACGTTGATCAGGGAAATAGAGCCTCTTCAACTTAAAACCTGAAATACGTGTGTATTGTTTATATAAATATTGAGGATGCTCAACATATGTGTTTAAGTTGTATCATGATTGAGCGAGAGCGTTCTACATGTAGCCAAATTGGCTCTAGAAGGATTTAATGCCAGGAAAAAGTGAAATTACACACAGATAACCCACATACATTCCATGGACATGTGAACTTCATAGACATCTAAGGACTGGTCACAAGCAAGATGAGAAGACATAATCTTGTATATTACATACCTTCTGGGATGCACTGTCCAAGAACAAATTTATACCCTTTGCAGCATTTTTTCCTAAGAGACAAACAAAAATGTATTTTAAATGGGGTGTTAGATTAAAAATATAATTCTTTTGAGTTACTGAATGACTTGTGCCCAGGAAAAAGCGAGGCCTTAGGGAAAGACGTAGTTGTGTAGTTTTAAGGGAAACAGAGATAAAAAGGGGAGATATTATCAATAGCACATGGCCTTATCTTCCATAGCTGGATGCCCTTTTCACCATGTAATATATGAAATTAATCACTTGAATCCTATGAAGTGGATTAACGCAGAGACTTCAAAAAACTTAGATCAGACGACCGGAGGCCTCCAGGATATAAAGGAAATTGGAGGCTGGCCAGGCCCCTGAGCCTACAAGCCAGGGGTTCACATGACTTGCTAATTATAACAATTAGCTAATAACTAGATAATTATAACATAATGATGGCTAGTTATAATAATAATAAAGACTGAGGCTAGAGCCCATGCATTCTGACTCCCATCTGAGTGCTTGCCTTATATGCACCCCATAAGGTACTGAAAGGGTATCTAAATTATTTGAATTTAAAAAACAGTAAATGTGCAGTTTATTCATTCGTTCACTTTGAGAGAGAGCACATGGGAAAGGGGCAGAGGGAGAGAGAATCTCAAGCCGACTCAGTGTTGAGTATAGAGCCTGACATGGGGCTCGATCTCACGACCCTGAGATCATGATCTGGGCCAAAATCAAAAGTTGGATGCTTAACCACCTGAGTCACCCAGGTGCCCCCCAAAACATGCAATTTTAACAAAAACTTCCAAGATTTGTTCTAAGATTAACTGCCTGAGTTAGAGAAATGGTGCCATCAGTTCAAAATGTAAGTCTCCGCTGGAAAGATTATGGAGTTGTATGCTCCTAACAGACCAACCCCTGGGCAGTAACTATGAATCCTGGACAAAACAGAAGCAACCCACCCCCCTGGCAGGTTCTGGTGAGTAAAGAGAGACAGGCAGGGAGCACCTAGGTGGCTCAGTGGGTTAAAGCCTCTGCCTTTGGCTCAGGTCATGATCTCAGGGTCCTGGTATATGTGCTGCCGAAGCGAGCACATGATCTCAGGGTCCTGGGATCGAGCCCCACATCAGGCACTCTTTCTGCTCAGCAGGGAGCCTGTTTTCCCCCCTCTCTCTGTCTGCCTCTCTGCCTACTTGTGACCTCTCTCTCTGTCAAATAAATAAATAAAATCTTCGAGAGAGAGAGAGAGAGAGAGAGATGGGCAGGATTTAAGAGGAGAGCTGAAATTCTGAACAAGGAACCAACCCAGGTTAAATTTCCTGCTTTTTAGGGCTTTAGCCTATCCCAGTGCCTTTCCCAGTTGCTGTGTGGAAAGGCAAAACACAGGGAACCCGCAGCATGTTTGGGTTCAATCAAATGGAGGACAAAGCTGCGGCAACCAGAGGCATGAATATTTGAGGGAAACCCTGGAAAGGAGAGTGCTGGAGAAGGGGAGCCTTAAATTCTGTGTGTAAGTTCTGCTTGAGCTCTAGTAAGCCCTGACCCAGGCGTGCGAGAGGCAGGCTCAAAACACCCCCACTAAATCCAACGCAGACTGGGGGAAGGCTTGAGCTGCCACCCGCTGTAAGGCAACCTTCATGTTACACCCAACCAAGTTACTTGCCTGCTCAAGGATGAACAGAACAGGATCCGGAGTATTGACAACATCACTTGTACAAACGGGACCCGTTCTTAAGGGAAAAGACAACCAGGGATGCCAACTCCAATTCCAGATGTTGGAATTAGCAGACACAACATTAAAGCAGCTGTTACAACTATGCTTGGTGATAAAAAGGGAAATTCACTTGTAATAAATGAAAAGGTAGGAAATCTAAGAGAAAGAGAAACTATGAAAAGAATAAAATATAAGAGCTGGGAAATAGATCAAATTAAACAAACAAAATCCATCGTGCTGGATGAGTTTAACAACTGAATGGTGCTAGGAAGTGGGAAAGAATTAGTGAATTTGAAGATACAGGCATAGGAATTACCCAATTTATTTTTTAATTTTTAATTTTTTTAATTTTTAAGTTTTTAAAGATTTTATTTATTTATTTGACAGAGAGGGAGAGAGAGAGGTTAAGCAGGGGGAGCAGGAGGCAGAGGGAGAAGCAGGCGCCCCACTGAGCAGGGAGCCTGATGTGGGACTTGATCCCAGGACCCTGGGATCATGGCCTGAGCTGAAGACAGACGCTTAATCAACTGAGCCACCCAGGTGTTCCAGGAATTACCCAATTTAAAGAGAAAAAAAAATGATTTAAAAAATGTCCCATACCTTAGGGACTGGTAGGACAATTTCTAAAGCTCTAATGTATGGTATTTGGAGTTCCAGAAGGCGAAGAAAGAGAAAACAGAGCTGAAAACAAATTTGAAAAATGGCTGAAATATCCCAAGTTGATGGGGCACCTGGGTGGCTCAGTCAGTTAAGTGTCTGCCTTTGGCTCAGGTCATGATCCCAGGGTCCTGGGATCGAGCCCTGGGTCAGGCTCTCTGCTTGGCGGGGAGCCCACTTCTCCCTCTGCCCAGGCCCCCACCCCCACCACCCAGTTTATGCTCGTCCTGTCTCTGTGAAATGAATAAATCTTAAAAAAAAAAAAAAAAGAAATATCCCAAATTTTGTGAAAAACATAAATTTACAGACTAAAAATGTTTAGCAAACCTGAAATGGGTTAAACACACACGCGCACAAAAGAATGTCTAGAGACATCATAGTCCTCCTGCTGAAAAGTAAGAGAAAATCTTGAAAGCAGGTGGAGAGAAAGTGCATAGCATCTAAGTGTGAGGCCGTGTGCGCTGTTCATCAAAAGCGATGGTAACCAGAAACAGTGGGAGGACATCTTTTAAGCTCTGAGAAAACAAACCAGCCTGTCAATCCGGAATCCTATATCCGGTGAACATACCCTTCAAGAATGAAGATAAAGTGAAGATGTTTCCTATTCAAGAAAGCCGAGCATTCATCACCAGCAGAGCTGGGTGACGAGAAATGCTAAAGGGAGTCTTCGGAATAAAAGAACGGGTACCAGGGGGAACCTTGGATCTTTAGAAAGGAATGAAATCCTCATGCATGGTAAGTGCATGGGTACGTATAAAAGACTATTTTTTCATGCTTAATTATTTTTTTATAGCAAAAATGCTACCACTGTCTTATAGGACTCATAATGCAAGTAAAAGCAACAAATAGAACTGCAGAATTAAAAAATGGCAGGGTTGTCAATGGACCTACATGGCCACAAAATGTCTACACTGTGTGTGAAAGTGGACGATACAGACATCTGCGCTGCAGCAGACATTCCCCTTTGTTCTCCATTTCTCCAGCCTGACTCTTCCCTTCCCTCCCATTGTCTCCTGGCTGGGTTCTTGGTAAGCTTCCCTTGACCACTTCCAAAATCAGTAGGCTAATTCAGAGGCCAAGAATTCACCTGCGGTGAATTTGCAAATCTCCAGACTATGGCCCAAGATCTTTTGCATTGACTATGAAGGTTAAACTATCATTAAAAAAAAAAAAAGATTTCTTTGTAACCGTAAGAGAAATCACATTCAAGATTATTCCCACCGAAATATCACTCTTGATCATCTGCATTTAGACATGCTTTCTAGGTGGGAGAGAAAGGTAGTTCAATATGGTCCAACGACCGGAAGTGCACACGCTGGCTGTTTGTCGAGGCTGCCATATTTGTGAGCATATCATCTGTATGTTTTGGTGACTATGAGGGCAGAAACCATAGATTTGGGAAATTAGGCATCATCTGGGTCCCAAAGCAAATTCCCACCTTTGTCAAATAGTCTGAACTTTCCACCACGTTAGACAAGGTCTTCTAACAAAAATTTGATATGCTTAAATTTGTTTTTCCATCACATTTTAGTAAAACACTAATTTAATCTAATTTCTT
>CM053616.1:9995918-10049649 GCA_028646535.1 Procyon lotor | reverse complement strand
AACATGTGAGGGAGAGCGAGCATGAGCAGGGGGAGGGACAGAGGGAGAAGCAGGCTCCTCGCCCATCATGGAGCCTGATGCGGGGACTGCATCCCAGGACTTTGGGATCATGACCTGAGCCGAAGGCAGCTGCTTACCTGACTGGCTGAGCCACCCTCTTTCTAAAACTTCTAAAATTTTTAAGAATTTTATTAAATCCATGCATAAACTTTATTAAAAAAAATATACATGTACATTATCTTTTTTTTTTTTTTAAAGATTGTATTTATCTGACAGAGAGAAACACAGCGAGAGAGGGAACACAAGCAGAGGGAATGGTAGCGGGAGAAGCAGGCTTCCTGCTGAGCAGGGAGCCCGACGCGGGGCTCGATCCCAGGACCCTGGGATCACGACCTGAGCCAAAGGCAGACGCTTAACGACTGAGCCACGCAGGCGCCCCTAAAATATATTAAAAACGTATACAGTGTATACAACTTACAAACATCACGTCTGCTCAGAGAACATTCTGAAGCCCATCTGGGTATAGCAGCACAGCCCGCATTTCTCCCCGCAACATTTCTCATGTGCAATCCAGCTGCGGTGGACAATCTTACTTCAAAAGCATAGTAAGCGGGCTTCCATAATCAAAACCAGTGGCATCTGGGATGCTCTCAAATCAGACTCGAGTGAAATAACTAAGGGTCCCCTCCCCTGCAAAGGACACATTTGCCAATCTCTATGGGTCCACTCAGTAGAGATTATTTTTAATCTTTCCTCAGCATATTTTATGTTTTGTGTGTGCGGGTGTGTGTGTGTGTGATTTACCGCTATGAATGACATGTGGTAATGTCCAGAGTTTTCCAATTAGACATAATTTCCCAACATCTCCAACTGATTTACAATTTTATACAAGGGAAGCCCCTGTGGAGATTTATGGTTATTATTATTTCTAACAGAAGTAGAGGACCCACCTTTACATTCCATAAAACTTGCACTCTGTCTAGTTCTCCATGGTTTAAGAAAGTCCAAGTTCCTAACAACCAGAAAGAAAACCGCTTGATAGGACAAATCATTAAAATTTTACAGCTCTTACTGTACTACCTGAAACCGTCCTACAGAAAACTGTGAGAGGAAGAACAGGGCCCTAGATTATCTGAAACTCAAACAAATTATGAGAAAGTTGGAAGGAGGGGAAACACGTGTTTTTGATACATCTTAACTACAGCGGCACATTTAAACATATGGTTCTATTTGTCTATTTCTATTTAAACACCGCACCTAACATATAGCTGCTGAGAAGTTTGATGGCATTTCAAAGTTCATGCACTTGGATGCAACCCTTACAACAATCTCTCTGTGTCCAAGACCTCATACTCGGGCATTCTGATCTTTCCGAGCATTGCATAGGCTTGGGATTGCCCATTTAGGGGAGCTCAAAGTAATCTGTCATTTGCCTTTTTATGAAGTTAAATAACAGTGATTTGATATGCTTTCCAAAGGCTACGGAGCTCTCCCAGGAGAAGATCTAAGCTTCAGAATGGCCATGCTGCATTTAAATACCTGCTCAGTTAAGAATTAACTTCCCCTTGGTTATTTGTTTCTCCACTGCATACCTAACTGTCTGTCTGTCTGCCGGAGAGAAGGAGGTCTGAGACTTCCTTCTGAGACCAGGGCACCCTCCTGCTTCTCCAGAGTTCCCGGGAAGACAGCGTTACGGTGCACATTAAACATCCATCCAACATAAACCACCATTTAAAATAAACCATGAAATATTCCAAAGCATAAAAAAATAAACACTGGCTGCACATGTCTTGCCATTTCAAAGATTACTCACAACCTAATTTATGTATAATGAAGTCAAGATAGCCAAAGTGAAATCTCCCTCTCCTTACGCAAGCGAGGCACTTGTTCGACTGAACTACACCCATGGCCGTGTGGTTTTTGTCTTTAAGAAAAACAAACGAAGATGGGAAAAGCTCATGTGGATTCTGGGGAGACGGTCCTTCTTAATCCGCTTCATGTGTCATGGCTTGGCTTTCCAAATGCAAACGCTTTTCTCGTCTCTTGGCGGGGAGAAGTGGTGATCCGGGGTGGTGGTTACACAGAAAGGGCGACATCTGCTAATCAGGAAAGTCTGTGGAGGCTTCCCCTGGGTACCCCCAGAGCATTAACAGACACACAGAATCATAAATAAAGACAGCACAGCCAGAGATGTATCCCAGCAACCAAGTGTGTGTGTGAGCTTTTGGCAGGGAAAACAGGATCGGGAAAATGAAGATGACAGAGATACCATCATCTGACTGTCTGCTGTGAGCACATTCTAGAAAAGGATTTTTTTTTAAACTGCCTATAGAATTAGAGGACGAGAAGGGATCTTGAAAAGTCAAGTGAGTTATAAGGCAAGAAATATTTCAACACTTGTTCCACTGCAATAGTAAATTTTCCGAAGATTTATTTCGGGTTTCCTTTGCCTAGCTGTCTAGATATGCACCAGACGGATCAGAACTTTTTTTTTTTAAAGATTTTATTTATTTATGTGACAGACAGAGAGAGAGAGCACGAGAGCAGGAACACAAGCAGGGTGGGTGGGAGAGGGAGAAGCAGGCTTCCCGCTCAGCAGGGAGCCTGATGCAGGGCTTGATCCCGGGACCCTGGGATCACGACCTGAGCCAAAGACAGATGCTTAACCCACTGAGCCACCCAGGTGTCCCAAACTTTTTTTAAGTGAGAGAAAGAACCGTACTTTTTAGAGTATTTTAGCATTCTTTGTGCCAAGCCACATGCGGTGAATGGAGCAATGGCTTTGGGGTCAAGCACATCTGGTTGACAATTCTGGCCTGTCATTTAAAAAGCTTGTGATGTGACCTGGGGCTCATCTCCTAAACTCGCTGAGTTTCAGATGCCTCATGCTAAACCATGAATAACAGTATCTGCTTTGCAGAATTACCATAAGGATTACTGCTAATAAAGGTGCCCAGCACACGGCCAGGCTTAGGGTCAGAGCAGTGATCCAGCAGCAGCTTCAGGAAGACAGCAAGAAGACAGCAAAACCCTCTCTTCCCAGATGCCTTCATCTTATGATTCGTCTCCTCTTTCCACTTCCTATTCAGTGGCTGAGATGTTCTTCCAGAAACAAGAGAGGGGGAGGTGGGAGAGAAGGGAGGGAGAAAAGTTTTGATTTCAAGATGGTGATGGAGAAGTAGTATTTTTGGTCTCTTCTGTCACAAGTTAACCCCCAATAATGGGAATCAGAAATCAAAAGGCAAGGTCAAAATCCATGGATTAGGAATTCTAATCTAATAATTCTAATATGGAGTCTGATAGGAATATGGCCAGTAGAGGGAGAATAGGAAGTGACTTTTTTTTTCTAAAAGATTTTATTTATTTGTCAGAATAAGAGGGAGAGAGGGTGAGTGCGTGTGTGCACAAGCAGGGGGAGGGGCAGAGGGACAGGCAGACTCCCCACTGAGCAGAGTGAAGCCCGATGTGAGACTGATCCCCAAACCCTGGGATCATGATGAGAGCCAAAGGCAGACGCGTAACTGACTGAGCCCCTCACTTTCCCAGGAAGTGATTTTGCAGAGTGGAGTAACTTCAAACCTATGAGCCTCCAGAAGAGGTTATCATGGAGAAGCCAACACCCTGCAGAACCTCAGCCAGGCTTAGGAACCGGACACACCAGGTCCTGAGGAAAGGGGAGGCCGGAAGAGAGCAAGACAATCTGAACGTCTGGTGAGAAGCTGCCCTTCCCATTCCCTCCCCCTTGTCCGCTACCCTTCATCTACCACCGCTGGAGGCAGAAGGGTCAGTCTTTGGGGAAACGTGGACCCGAGAAACTCAAGACTATCGCACCAAGCCAGAGGCCCCCGGGGGACATACCCACGAGCAGATAATCCTGCCCAGGCACACAGACTTTCCAAACCTCTTTAAAGAACACCTTCAATGGAACATCTCATTCCGAAACAACGCGCGTCTCCCGGTGACGGCTTCTGAAGGCCAACTGATGGCAGCTTCCCCACATCCCCAACCGGTCAGTCCTCGCCCAAGAGAGACGAGGCGGGGAAAATGCAGAGACCAGTATGCACAATCTCCTTCCCCCACCTAATCCTGCCGTGGCGTGCCAGACGAGGGGTCCACGAGGGACTCCTGCCGGCAACCACACAGCCCACGGAACGCTCGGGACTCCATTAAAGCCTGACGGTGGATGGATGGATGATGGATGGATTGACTGATCTTTAAAGATTGTATTCATTTATTTATTAGAGAGAGCACACGAGTGGGGGAAGGAGCAGAGGGAGAGGGACAAGCAGATTCCGTGCTGAGAGCAGAGCCCAACTCGGGGCTCGATCTCACAACCCAGATGATGACCTGAACTGAAATCAAGAGTCAGTTGCTTAACTGCCTGAGCCAGCGAGGCGCCTCTAAAGGCCTGAGGATTTAAAAGTGGTTCTGAATTTCTTTGTCAAACTCCTTAGAGTGAGGAAGTTTTCCTCTCTTTCTTTCAACCTTCTTCTCTTGCCAAAACTTTTATTGAGCTTTGCACGACTTCACATGAACTACTAGAATTCTTTTTAGACCAGATGCCCTGAGAGCAGAACCCAGTAAAATGACTCACCTCCCATCTAGGCATGCTTGGTTCCAGCCCTTTAGCCAGAAAGTGCTTCTCCCAGGCAAATCGAGTGAGATCATGTTTACGATAGCAATCAGTGAAGGTAAAAAAAAAAACCAAAGAGTGTGTTAAGTATAACGTGCTCTCAGATGCACAATCACTGATGGTCAAGATCAAATGCAGAAAACGGCATGGCAGTTCCTCAACAAATTAAACACCGAGTAATCACACGCTCCCGCAACTCTGAGTGTATACCTGAAAGGGAAAGCAAACTCCAAGCAGGAATTTGCCCACAGCAGCATCGCTCACAATAGCCAAAGGTACAAACACCCCAGATGTCCCCTACCAGATGAAGAAAGACACTGTGACACACACACACACACACACACACACACACACACACTGGAATATTATTCATCCTTTAAAGGACGTGCTGACACGTGCTGCAGTGTGGATGACACTTGAAAGCCTGGCACTACGTGAAATCACACAGAAGAACAAATATTGTATGACTCCGCTTAAAGGAGGCGCCTCAAGCGGTCAAATTCATAGGCAGAAAGTAGAATGATCGTGGTCCGGGGCTGGGTGGGGAGGGAACACGGAGCTGTGGGTAAGTAAATATATGGTGTTAGTTCAGGAGAATGAGAAAGTTCTGGAGATGGATGGTGACGGCTACTACACACCTAGAAGTGGCTAACATGGTAAATTTTATGTTATGGATATTTTACCAAATATACAGAAGATCAAATGAGCAGAGAACGCTGTTGAAGTCATCCCTCTAGCCAGCAATCCCCTGGGCGTGGTATCATCTGGGTTTTAGTTCTGTGAATCACAGAAAGATTTTTTTTTTTTTTTTTTTTTTTTTGGGCATGTGAGTATTATTCTTAGGTGGGGCTGAGGTAATGGGCAGAAAGCATTTATCCCTACAAGGCTTCAAGGGTAACAATGTATTCCTTCCAGGAACGTTCGTCAGGCACCTCCCAGGAAGACGGAAGAGCTGGCGGTTAGGGTCCTGGCCCCGGAGGGAGGTACCTCCCAGGTGTGAATCCAGGCTCTGCTGCTTTCCAGCTGTGGGACCTAGACAAGTGACTTAGTGCCCACCCCCCCGCCCCAGCTTGATTTCCTCGTCTGTAAAATGGGACAGGAATGGTACCCACTCGCTGGCTTGGTGCGAGGGGTCAAGGAGCGAAAGCGCACGCAGGGTAGTGCGGTGCTGCCATACATCAAACAGAAAACGCAGAAAGAATCGAGCTGGTCTTGCTGTTGGGTCCCCGCTCCAGTGCTCACCTTCGGGGATGCCCCAGTGACTCAGAGGAGGGCGGGGCATAGGGAGGAGAGCTGCAGGGCCGCCAGCTGACTGCCCCCAGACGTGGCTTTCAGGGAGACGCAGCCCCTGCTGACTGACGCCAGGTCAAAAGCCAATGTCTTGGCCATTTGGTTCCCACGGTTGCTCCTGCGCTATGACCTTGTCGGCTAGCAGGAGAAGGGAAACCCCCTCGGGCTACTACCGCGTTCCATTCCCTTTTCTCCAATCAGTGTCATTTCCGTTCTCAATGAAGAAATGCACGCACTTGACTGGATCCCATACCGTTTGCTCAAAGCTGGCCTGGGAGCCCCGGGGAGGTGCGGACAATGGGGCTGGAGGGCTGAGAACACGTGCAGCCCCCTTCGTAGGGTTGTGCCAGCGCCCCCTATCTGCCTGCGCTGTCAGTGCTTCTAGATGCACGCGGCTCAGGGACCCCGAGTCGTGTCGTCCCGCCCCCCCCCCCCCCCACGGCAGGGGGCCGCCCCGAGTCCTCAGGGTCCTGGCGTCAAGGACCTGCCTCTTGGCCACCATGTCAGTGCTCTACCTCCGTCCTTGTCCTCCCAGCTGAGTTTCCAACCCCCGTCAACCCTCATCATCTTGCTTGCTGGCTGCCTTTTCCCTAACTCATTTGAGAAGTTGATCATTTCTGAAATGTAAGAAAAGATGATAAATTGAGAGAGGTAGTTTGTATACGAGACTTATCTTTGTATAAGAGACAATAAAATTGTGTCCACACACACGTGTACACGCACACGTGTACACACACACACACACATAGTGAGATACCTTTTCATTAAAAAAACAAAGCTTAGGCTGGGTATTCACAGATCTCTCTATGTGGGTAAGATGGAAGATGCTCTTTGTGGGGTTTTCTGTTTGTTTTTTGAGCTAAAATTGGCTTTATAACTTCAGACCAGCTTCCCATGTACAACATATGAGTTAGTATTTATAGACACTGAAATGATCACCGGAGTAAGTCCAGTCTTTTTTTTACGTGTTTTCTCAGCAGGTACTTATTTTTTAATACGCGAAAATAAAGGAAATAATAAAATAAAAAGATCCTTGGGGATTTTTCAAGGGTGTTTTGGTACATTTCTAATGCCAGGCTCAGCAATGGTTCTGGAAGCTGCTGGTTCTGAAAGCTGATAAAGAAGCACATTGGAGACCAGCGCATACAGGCATCTACCCTGATCTCCCTCACCCAGAGACTCCTCGGGATTTACATTTTGGACCAACTTGACCAACTAGGTTTCAGCCAAACTGCTTTTGACCAAGTCACTGGGAAGTGATATGTGGCATTTATTAAGAAATTGCTCCTGGGATTTAGTGTATCATTTAGAAGGACGTTCATTCTTTTTTTTTTTTTTTTTTTCACACCAGAAAACCGGTTTAATAGAGGTTTGTCTTAGAGAGTATTTTAATAGAACATTTTCCCCCCATTCATGAGACATATTTAAGCCAACGTATCTCTGCTGACGTTTCTTCTCACGGCTGCTAATGTTCAGAAGCACCGAGCACGGTGAACATGTCTCACTCTGTGGATCATTGTCCACCGACAGTGCGTCGAAGTGGAGACTATTCCTTGCAGCTACGTAGCTCACCCAGTGCAGTGACTGTGGGGCCCGGAGCCCTAGTCACTGCTGTGTTTATATTTTATATTTTTATCAACACTCTAACCATCATCCTAGGAACACCTGAAAATTTTCTTTTTTAAGATTTTATTTATTTGAGAGACAGAGAGTACAAATAGGGGGAGTGGGGAGCAGTACAGACAGATGGAGAAGCAGCCTCCTTGCTGAGCAGGGAGCCCAATGCAGGCCTCAATCCCAGGACCCCGGGGATCATGACCTGAGCTGGAGGCAGACGCTTAACTGATGGAGCCACTCAGGCGTCCCTTCCTTTTCTTTTCTATTGTAACAAAAGCCCAAATTAGAGCTGGGTACGTAATCACCCAGGGAGAAAAAGGGAACTATTCCTCAGCCTCTCACGCACCAGGTACTGCTTTGGGAATGAGCTGGGCAGTAGGACATGAGCAGCCGTGATGTGTACAACTGTCAGGTGCCCCTCTTATGTGAAGGGGCGCACAGTCTCTTCCTTTCACCTTCCCGCAGATAGGAGCACGGACTCGGCAGTGCGCGATCTTGGGCCCTGGCAATGGGTGGCTCAGCATACAAGCAGCTCAGTGATGCTGTCCGGTCATCAAATGAATTAAAGACTCAGGACACTTCTGAGTAAGAGAAACTCCCACCTTGTTTCAGCTATTATTTTTGTTTTTAGCTTTAGGAGCCTAATATACCCTGAGAGCCAGAATAACTAAAGGAAATGAATCTATAGGAGCGAGGTTACTGAAAGGCAAGATTAGTAAGCCATAAGGGGGCTTGGAGGAGACCGAACTTTTATTCTGCTCCAAGAACAACTGTGCATGGAGCCCCTGAGCCTTGTGAAATACTGACCCTGGAAATATAAATGTCTGGAGCCTTCCTTGTAAATGGACCAGAGCTAGTGTCCCCTCTGCTTTGACAGGGCTACGATCCTCTTTTCTGCAAAGTGGGCAGAGTTTCGATGGCGCTCGGCCCCCTTCCCTGCACTTCACCTTGTAAATGAGGCATTTCCAGGGAGCTCTCAATACAGAAAACATGGAACTATAATTTCCCGATTCAGATTTTCGCCCACAGGTCTGTCACCTGGGAATTAAACGAGGAAGTCTTAAAGCAGAGGGCTTTACTTGTAATGACTTCCAAAGATGGAGGGAACCCGATCTGAGATTGTCTTTCTTACATTAATTACTCATGTGACATATTCCTTATGTGCATCAGACTCTTTAGGAAAATGAAGTACGACGGGTATTAATTCAGGTCTAACTTCATACATTACTGCAAGTGGGATTTCTACCTCTAAATCATTTCCAGATGAGAGCAGGAACCTTCTCCTTTAGATACCGAATTATATAAGGATCCAATATCGAGGTAAAAACTTCAGATTACCTAACAACTGGAAGCATTAAATTCGGCTAAATTCAACCAACACTTAATTGAGGGCTTCCTATATGCCAAGCCAAGCATTTTTCCACAGATTGCTTAATTAAATTAGCATAACCACACTTTTTACAGATGGGAAAACGAAAGCACAGACTTCTTGAGTAACTTGTTCAAATTAGTAGCTGAGCTGGACACAAATCCAGGCTACAGGGTTCCAGAGGTCACCTCTTCTGGGAACTGGGTGCTCCAGGAGATACAGCGAAGAGCGAGATTCGCACATGGCCCTAGAAGACGATCAGGGTGTGAGAAATATGTATTCACGGCTCCCGAGAACACAAGGCGGGGCATCAACGCCACTGTGACACAAGTACGCCGTGTTTTCTCAGCACCAACGGGAAGAGTGGGAACTCAGCGCCAGAGGCTGTAGAAACGTGTGGCCCACGGAGTTGTTCCTGCCCCAGAAAAGTACATCCGGGCCCAGACAAAGGAACACTCAGCCTCACTATACGCCAGCCCTGTCCCTCTCTAGCTAGTCCCCAAATCCAGTTTCTTTGTCTGGCAATCTCAGTTTCCTTCTGGGGAAAAATTCCCTGTCCTTGCTTGAGGATGAAGATCACTTTCGGGATGCGTCTCCCAAGCCTGAAACTCATGCAGAATCATTGTACGGGCCCCGAGCAGAGGCCAGATGGGGGAAGCCTGGAGACAGCAGTAAGAAAGGGCCAAGGAAATATTTTAGGCAAGAAATTAAGACAGTGTAAATAGGGTAATGGAACTGAACAATGAGGACGGACTCTAAAAAAATTTTGGAGGCAGAAACTATAGGACTTTCTAACACATGGGCTGTAGAGAATAAGAAAACAGAGAAGTCTGAGACTAGAGAATTCTCTGAGGGTGAGGTCACCATTGACTAGTGCAGGTTAAGCAGGGAAAGAGCTAAATATAGAAGACTTTTACAGCACAAATTTTGGGATGATAGAAAGTATTAATTACCCTTGGTTTGGACACAGTGTTCAGGATGTTTGAGGCCTCAGGCAACTCAAGGCCAAGGCAGGCCCTTGAGAGGAACGGGTGAAGCTGAAGGCCAAGGCCATGATTTGGGGAGATGTCCTCCTGTAAGAACCAGGCCCAGGAGGGAAGCCAGGGAGAGAGGGAGGGAGAGAGAGAGAGAGAGAGAGAGAGAGAGAGAGAGGACTAGTCAGGGAAATGATACTGAAGAAGCCAACAAACTGTGTTTGTGAGCTTGAACAAATCGGTGCCCTAGGTCTCTGCTTCCCATTCTGGCAAGAAAGGGTCTTGGACTAGGGGGATCTTTAAGCTCTCCCCCAGCCTCCAAATATCCTGGCTCATGAGGTGATGAGAATGTTCTAGGTCTTCATTGTGGTGGTAGTCACACAGGCGTGTACTTTGTCAAAACTCACTGTACACTTAGAATTGGTGCATTTTACTAGATGCAAATCAGGGGCGCCTGGGCAGTTCAGTCGGTTAAGTGTCCAACTCTTGATTTCAGCTCAGGTCAGGATCTCAGGGTCAGGGAATCGAGCCCTGCGTTAGGCTCTATGCTCAGTGGGGAGTCTGCTGAAGGGTCTCTCTTTCTCCCTCTGCCCCTCTCAGGCACGCATGCTCTCAATTTTTTTAAAAGGATGTAAATTATGCTTCATTTAAGTTGGTTTTAAAAATTTCTAAACAAAATTTTTTTTTTAAATTTCTGTCTCCAACTAATTACTGTTGCATGCAAAATTATTAATGATAGTATGAAATATTCCATTTATGAATATTTTTTCATCAGTAAAAAAGAAATGCAGGTCAAAAGCATACATCCCCAGTCCCCAGGGTTTGAGGAAGGGAAACAGGCATGAATTAGAAGGAACTGTTGTGAGAAATTAGTTTCTGACCATTCCGGACATTGGTATGAGTGAGCAGATGTCTTGAAAATGTTTTACAAACCTTTGTTTTACAAAGAACATAGGTTCTTTTTTTTTTTTTTTAAAGATTTTATTTATTTGACAGCGAGAAACACAGCGAGAGAGGGAACCCAAGCAGAGGGAATGGTAGCGGGAGAAGCAGGCTTCTTGCCGAGCAGGGAGCCCGATGCGGGGCTCGATCCCAGGACCCTGGGATCATGACCTGAGCCGAAGGCAGACGCTTAATGACTGAGCCACCCAGGCGCCCCAAGAACATAGGTTCTTTAGGACGGCTCTGCCTCCCTGGGGCCTGCAGCTCGCAGGTGCTCACGACCTCTAGGCAGATTTGCTTAAGTCGTGATTCTTGGGAGCTTGTCCCGGATCAGTCAACACACAGATAAACTCAATAAGGGCTCCCAAGGCACAGGAATGGAAGTTCCCAATGCAAGCTATACCCACTTTTATTTTATCTTTTTAAATTTAATTTTTAATTTTTTAAAAGATTTTATTTATTTGACAGAGAGAGAGAGATCACAAGCAGGCAGAGAGGCAGGCGGCGGCGGGGGGGAAGCAGGCTCCTCATTGAGCAGAGAGCCCGATGCGGGGCTCGATCCCAGAACTGTGAGACCATGACCTGGGCGAAAGGTAGAGGCGTTAACCCACTGAGCCACCCAGGCGCCCCCGTATACCCACTTTTAAATCAACTTGGGCTCCGTGATATCTGAGGGATCAGTTAGCAGGGACAGGCTGCCCACATCTCTATATCGAGTCCACCGTGCAGTTTGTCATTTATCACAGCATTTTTTCCTTTTTGCAAGTTTGGAGAGAGAGTTTCTTAGAGTAGCAAGTCTGATCCCCAACAACAAAGTATAATTTGGGGTTCCATAATAGAGGTGGCTCCACGGAGATTCTTGGGGGCTACGGGAAGCCATGTGAATCTCTGCCATTGTACCAACTGCAGTCAGGTTCTGCTAACTGACCTGAACAAGGTCTCCATGACCCTGAGGACCCAGTCTAGTGTCTGAGGGATCGCAGATGCTGGGCACATCCTGATGGAACTGAACTCGGCTAGAACTCCCGCCTTAGGAAGAACGTCTCTGAGATGCTATTTACGTGGTAAGAATAACAGCCTTCTCTTCTCTTTTCTTTTTTCCTTCTGCTTTATCTTTTCTGGCCTCCTATGGGCCTCCCTCCCTCCCTCCCTCCTTTTCTGTATTACAAGGTGTAGAAGGAATTAGGGGCTGGCAGGAGCAGTAGACGGGGATTAAGGAGTGTAACCCTAGTGATGTTGTCTCCATGGAATAAGGACAAATTGCCTAGACCATCTGCTGCCTCCTGGGGCTAAAACATCCAGCTTTAGCTGGAGTATATAGTACGTGCTCTTTGAGATAGAGAACTGGGAGGCCCAGCTAGTCTGGGCAAGCCGTCCGAGACTGTTCACTGGCGCAGCTGAAACCACAATCCAGGGCCCGCCTGGAAACTCAGCCTCCCTGTGCGGGGTAAGAAGGGGTGTCGGGATGCTAATTTTGGATCTTTGCAGAGTGGCGACATAAGCCTCTGTGTTTAGGAGGCCCGAATGAATCGGAACAGTTAAACAGAGAAATGCGGAGACTTTGCATGGTATCGCTTCATGGACGTCTGTTTTAAAGTAGGGCAGACCTGAGGTTTAAACCCAATTCCCGTACTAACTGGTCTGACGAATTGATGTAAGTTATGTATAAAGTTACATTTCACAGTTTCTTCTTCTGAGAAATGCAGTATCGTACTTCACTAGGGTTTCAATGAGACGGAGAAAGCACTTGGTACAGTGCTTACTAAGAAATATCCAGAGGCGCCTGGGTGGCTCAGTCAGTTAAATGTCTGCCTTCGGCTCAGGTCGTGACCCCAGGGTCGTGGGATCGAGTCCTGCCTCGGGCTCTCTGCTCAGTCGGGAGCCTGCGTCTCCCTCTTGCTCTGCTGCTCTCCCTGCTTGTGCTCTCACTCTCTCCCTGTGTCAAATAAATAAAATCTTAAAAAAAAAAAATCCAATAAAGGGATAATAATAACGACAGCAGGAAGAACAGTTGTGGCTCCTGGGACTCTCTGTCCTCTGCCTTTAGTGCAGGGATTATAGTGCATATTACATGAATGTTCCTAACGGTTATGACGAAGACCCGTGAAACACTGGAAGACAGGAAGATAAACAGTACGGCAATTTACACTGGATCGATGATTAATAATTGAACGCTGACCCTGGGCAAGTCACCGATAGATGCCTTGGGAAACGGAAAGAAGCCCAAACTAAAAAGACCTGGTATGATCACTGAGGATTCAGAACACAAGAACAGTTCAACAACAACTTGACCTTCGGAAGGAACCTGAAACTCAAGATGTCAAAAGATACTCAGTCCATCAAAGATGACCACAGAACAGGGCAGGTCTGAGAATTCTCTGTGGATTAGATCTGGATTTCACGGGAGGATTAAGATCCATCTGGACAGTGAAGAGAATGGAAGGCTACTCAGGGCAAAGACGGGACATTTAGAAGAGCATGATGAGGTGCGGCTTATCCTGGCCCGAGGGACATAGCACCGTTTGGGTCTTGTTACATGGTAAGAGATAACAGTGCCTTATTAACTGGAACCTCAAATTACCTGGAGAGGTCGGTCTCTGGGCCAGCCCGCCCTTGGCCCCTTCCCAGGGAAAACTTCCCAGCCCGTTGTTGTTTCTGACTGGGTAGCCCGCACGGTCCTACTTTGTACCAAGAGGCAATGCTCCTGCCCCTCTAGGTTGAGAAGGCTGGGAAGGGGCATCCGGATCAAGGGTGTTCAGTCTAGCCATCTCTCCCAGGACAAAACAGCGAGCCAGACCAATCTCACGCTCCTGTCCAGGGCTCTACACTAACAGACGCTGTGAGAAGGCTAGCCAGCCATAGTGGTACAGGGGAATCTCCCGCAGTTGTGAAAGGTCTGGAAGAGCAGTGGGCTGAAAGTCCGAGTCAGGGGAGGAAGCTGGGTATTGGTCAGACTCCTGGGAGCAGCAGAGGCTTCAGGAGGGAGATGAGGGTGGAGTCACCCCCCAGGGTGGCCCTGTTTTCTGACAATGTCCCCTCCACCGCCCCTCTCCCCGCCCCTCCCCTGCCCATTTTAACACCAACCATCCTAACCACAGCCCCCTTTGTTCTTAAGATTCAAGTGGCACTTCTGCTCTTGGCAACCGAGATCTTGAATTTTTCCAGTTATCCTGGTAACACATGGATGCTCTAGTTTTGATGTGGGAAACAGAGGCCGAAGAAAAGTTATTAAATTTCCTTACTACCTAGAGTCCACTGACAAGCCCTTGAAACAGGCAGAGTGACATTTCTCTAGGGACTCAACTGCCTCCACCTTAATACTTTGCTAAGGGCAAAAGGCAATCCTAGCTTGACCGACCCCCTCTCCCACCCTCAAGCCAGGATCCTGTAAGTCTACTTTAAGATATGAGGATTCCTTGGAAAATTCCTTTATCTCTAAACCCTCCAAGATATGCATGCAATCATCCCCAAGCATATGGCCCACCGATATACATCTGAAGGGCCTCGTGACTAATGTTTATTAGACAGTAATAAATGACCTTTTCCTAACAACAGCTAGCCCCCTCAAGGTCCTGGAAACCTTGCTTCCAAAATTCGTTAGAGACTTACACTATCCCCGACCCCCTCCCAACTTGCAAGTATATAATGGACCACTGCTCACAGTCCTGGGCAGCGGCAGTGGGTCCTGTCCTCAGGCTTTCGTAAACCACCATTTTGCACCAAAGACGTCTCAAGAATTCTTTCTCGGTCATGGGCTCCAGACTCCACCCCAGTGAACCTCACTTATATTCCAAAACTTCATCAGTTTTGGGAAGTGATCGTACAAAAGGCTTTTGATTTGGGGGTTAATTGTTAAGTAGGGTTTCCATGACTCTGCTATGCATTTTATCAAAAGCACAAATATTTGTTCCGTGAGCAGAAATCACTCACGGGAGGGGGGGGTTCAAATCTATTCTAATTCGCCTGGAGACACAGCCCTTATCACATGGAGAGCTGGGTTCTGTCAATAACGGATGAATGTCCGGGTGCTTTTGGCAGCTAGTAAATTATTTGCTGCTAACCTCAAGAAAGAATGGCAGCTTGAGTTTAAACAAGAGACCAGCAGTGCCAGGCCCTGCAAAGCAAGCTGAGGAGGAAATGGACTTCTTAACCGTGAGCTGGCTTTAAAAAACAAGGGAAGTTCTAGTGTCTCCACCAACGTAAGCATGTAGGTCCCTGGCCGTGCCTCGGTGCTGTCTTCTCAAACCGCTTTCCCTGGGCTCTGGTGCCTTATTCCCGGCTGAAAGACACCCTTCTGTGGGTTCCACTAGGAAAAAGTGATGTAAGACTGACAAACAGATGCATTGCTGTTTCGTGCCCGTGACCGCTCCCTGCTGCCGCATCATTAACCGGCGCCCCTCCTCCAGATCTTGGAAAAAGGCTTTCCAGTCTGGTCTCCTGGTGGGACCTCAGGCGCAGGGGCTCGAGGAAGGTGGAGAGAGCTGTTTTCTTCTCTCCCCCAAGTATAGCCTTTGCGATAACGAGCAAATGGTGCCATGTGATTAAGCGATAATTGTAACCTTGAAAACTGGCCCTCGTGGCTTCAGTGTCATTTAGTCATACATCCCAGGGATGGCTATGGACACCAGGAGACACCACTATCTTAGGGGAGAAACTGTAAAAAAAAAAAAAAAAAAAGAGGGATGGACCCTTGGGCACTATGACAAAGTGAAGAATCCCAGATGCCGTGGGGAGTGAGGGGCAACGCCTCGTGGCAAGGGATGGACTGGGGTTGCTTTCTTTAAATTTTTTTAAAGATTTTATTTATTTGACAGAGAAAGATCTCAAGTAGGCAGAGAGGAAGGCAGAGAGAGAGGGGGAAGCAGACTCCCTGCTGAGCAGAGAGCCCGACGTGGGGCTCGATCCCAGGGCCCTGAGATCATGACCTGAGCTGAAGGTAGAGGCTTTAACCCACTGAGCCACCCAGGTGCCCCTGGGAGTTGCTTTCTAAAGTCTAATAAAGGACACTAGGGAAGCAACGGTCTCCTCGTGCCCAACAGTGGCTGCTGACCCAGAGGTATCATTTCAGTGCTGCGGAGATCTGCGGATCTCTCTCTGCAGGGACTGAAGTGTGATTCTTTGTGGTGGCAACACCGGGCAATGGTGGGGGAGCAGGGGTCAACGGGGGGGACCCCCCCCCCCGACACAGCTGCTCTAGGCATTTTTCCGGTTTGGGCCAGTAGTTTCAGGGATTGGCGCTGCGGGGGCTTTGGAGGCCCGTGAGGAAGGCTATCTTGGGCGCCTCTTACAGAATGAAGATCCACTTCTAGAAAGCCCAGTTCTACAAGGTAGGATGTAGCCCCCAGCAGGGGCTCCCCGAGTCAAGAGAGAACTCCCAGGAAAGTGGGGAGAAATGATGCTGGGGGCCACTGGGACCACCCTCTGCGCTGGCCTGCGCGCAGCCCTCGCCCACAGTGCTGACGGACACAGATCCGCGGAGACCACCTCAGGTGCCGGGTCCTCTGCGTGTGGCTCACCCGGGGGGCCACCACGGCAGCGCCCGTCCCCACCCTGGCTGTCATTACACTGCAGCAGCTCTGACAGCAGCAGGGACCTTCAGAAGAAGGGCGGGCACGTCCCACATCTGTGATTTGTTGGCTTCTGCCGACAGAGGCCACGGTCTCCCAAATGTCTTTCTAGGAGCCTCCCGGCAGGTGCAGACCCAGAGGAAACAGCCGGCTTCACCCGGCCAACCGCCAACATACCCTTCCAGATCCCCAAACCCACTTTCTAACGAGGCTGCTCTGCCTGGACCCCGCCATCTGACTACACCCGGAAGTCGGGCAAAGGGGCCTTACCTTGGAGGGACGGCAGCGGTGTGCAGGGCACACTTAGCTCGTGCCCTCCCACGAGCTAAGTCACATACTCGGGACCTGCTCCCCGCTCTTCCACAGACCATACTCTCACCGATGCCGGGGTGCCTCGTCTGGGGCAGTGGAAATCCATAAGGTAGCGAAGGGTCTCCCGGAGTGAGTCACAGGGGAGAAGCCACTGCCTCCTAAGGGGTCTCATGCAATCCTCAGGAGGAATGACGAGAGAGTCTGGGGTTACCCCCATCTCACAGGTGAACAAACCGAGTGCCAGACGGCTTAAGGATCCTGGCCAAGGTCATACCGCAAAGAAGGGTCAGAGCCAGGATTTCAGTCCCCAAACTACAAAGCAGTGTCTAGCTGAGAACAGGCTCTCACTGAAAAGATCTGAAAGCAAAACGAGGTGGATGTGCAAATACCCCAGCTGGCACGAGCAGAGCTGCGTTCTGAGCCCAGGGGTGCCAGGGCGGCTCGGAGGCGGCAGGGGCCTGACGTGATGTGGGCACCGCGTTCTGGGGCTGCCCTCTCCTCTCTGGGGTCACCGCCGCTGCTTCCACTTCCCGCCTTGAGGCGGTGGGCCTGGACCCGTGGTCGCTCAGTGAGGACAGCAGGTTCCGGAGGCCCAGGCCCGGAGTGTGGGCAGTCAGCAAAACTGAGCGCGTGCCAGGTGCAGCTGAATCCCAGAAAACCCGCTGCGACGTGGAGGAAACCCCCTTCCTGAAGTCTCTACCTGGAAGTGTGACTAGTCTTCCCCTATCTGACCCCAAACACACCTCACCTACTCTTTGAGGTCCAGCTCAACTTCCTCTTTCTCTGGAGGCCTTCTCTGAACTCCCTCCCACCAGGTGGGGCTTCTAGTTCCTGTGAACATCCCTGTACTATCTGCTCATCTCAGGCTTTCTAGAAAAAAAAAAAAAAAAAAAAAGCCCAAACAACGATGGGACTCAATCCTGGCGGCATGCTAGAATCCACTTGAGATTTTTTTCTTTTTAAAGGATGAAAATACTTATGCCCAGGATGAACCCTTGGATAATTCAATCAGAACTTCTGGGGTAGGCACCAGGGAATCAGCATTTAAAAAAAAAAAAAAATCAGTTGGGATTGAGAACCAGGGTTGTAATGCCTTGAAATCTGCCGTGTCCTTTTTTGCTGTCTAGCTGGGAGCAGCTCAGGGCACGGCCCCGGCCTCCTGTCCTGCTGTCCGAGCACCCGGCCCAGATTCCCGGCCCAGATTCCCCACCGCCTGTGCGCACCGAGTGCTGGCGGAGGGACTGCAGCCTCAACTGAAAATTGAAACAATCCCTGGAGGGAAGGGGGAGGGAGTGGGTGGGTGGGTATGGGGCATGTTTTGCACTTTTTTTTTTTTGGAAGAAAAGAGTCCTGTGTTTTCATCCTCTGATACGGGCAACCTAAGAACATGAATTCCAAAGACGATAAATCCCAACCCCACTAACACCCCAAGGGAGGAACAGGCTATGTTGTTGGTTATCTCCTGCTTTCAATTATGGAGCCTTCAGCCAGATTCCTTGTGTGCCTCTGAGGCCTGAGCCTTGTAAATGGCACCCTTTCAATTATTTATCTAAACAAAGGTGAGCCAGAGGGCAGTGCTAAACACTCGTCCGTTGAACTTGAGCCCAACTCTTGCGTCCTTGGAATTCTTACAGGACTTGGCTTTGTGGCTCCAATCTCCTCACCAAAAAAAAAAAAAAAAGACAAGAAAAGAAAAATGGAAAAAAGGCACATTAGATACAAGGCTATAAATTCTGTTTCAGAAGTGAGAGGTGGGCCAGAGGGGAGCTGCAGGGACCCGTGCTTTGCGGCCAATGGCTCTTCTGTGGCCAGGCTGCTCAAGTCCAACAGTCGTAACTCTCAGGCAAGGAGGGGGACTGCAGACCCCCTTCCAGTTTTGCACCATCTCTGTCAGAGGACACTTCACATTCTGTGTCACCGATGAATAATAAATCCCCTTATAAAGAAACAGAGAGGCGCCTGGGTGGCTCAGTGGGTTAAAGCCTCTGCCTTTAGGTCAGATCATGATCTCAGGGTCCTGGGATCGAGCCCCAAATCAGGGTCTCTGCTCAGAAGGGAGCCTGCTTCCCCCTCTCTCTCTGCCTGCCTCTCTGCCTACTTGTGATTTCTCTCTCTCTCTGTGAAATAAATAAATAAAATAAAATAAAAAAAATAGAGACCGACCCACAGTGATCTGCAGCTATAAGGAGAGGAAAAAGCCCCCTCTTGCTGGTGAAGACAGGCTCCCGGCTCATTGTCAGCAAGACAAGTGTTCTGACGTGTTCTCTGTGGGGATGGGCTCGTGCCCATTCCCCCCAAGGACCGGCCTGCGGCATGCCCACGGCATGGTCTGTGGAGCTGTGGGCATCCTGGCAGCTGCGGAGTAGTGGGACCTCCCCCGTGGGGCTCAGGCACCCCCTTCCCGTGCCATCGAATGTCAGCTGCAGAGAAAGGGTAACTTGGGTCCAACCAACCCGCAGGAGTCAGAGGAACAGCAGCAGGAACAGCAGCTAATTAACTGGGGCCCCGTCGTCTTCTGAGCGCTCTGCACCTCGAGGCACCGTGGAGAGGCGTCATCCAGCCATTCTGAGGTCCAGGGAGGGGAGGCGATTGCTCTGGTCACACAAGTGATGGGGCTGGAATCGGTACCAAGATCCGCCTGACGCGGAAGCCTGGGTTCCTAATCACGCGGTTACACAACCTTCCCTCGTCCTAGGACGGGTGCTCAAAAGTGTTTCCGGAATCCACCTCTCCTCTCCATCTCCGCTGCCGCCTACCTTAGTTCAGACCTAAATCTCTCTCAAGCCTACTGTTTTTATAGCCTCTCCATTCAGCTTCCGGCCTCCAATCTTTCCCACAGTCCCCCGAGTGCAAATATTTTAGAGCATATCTATTTTATGACCCTGTGTAAGATGTTCCTTGGCTCCCCGTGCCTATGACTCCAGCCCAATCCTTTGCAAAGCATGAGTAACCTCACCTCACCTTGTCTTTAGCATTCCCCACCGGGATCTGGCCACATCAAATGTCCCGCTCACAAGATCCCCCGTAACATTCTCTGTCTCCTTCAGCTCTCACTTGTTTAAATGTCTGTCCTTCAACCCAGACCGTGAGCTCTTAGGAGGCAAGAGGCTTGTCTTTTTCATCTTTGTAATTTCCCCAGGATCTGGCACAAGAGAAATGCCAATAAATATTACAAAGCTGACTCACTGATTGAATGAACAGAATCTCAAATTTGGGAGGGAGGAAGAAAACAAAGATCACTGAATTTTCGACCACCGACCATATATGCATGGGGGTCTCAGTATAATCAGTATTAACCCCTACTATGTTACCGTGTTATTGATTTTACTCATTTCTGAAATAACCACGAGACATGAAAAAATTAAATTCTAACTAAAAATAGGCTTCCTTGACATTTTAGTCTAGACTTATTCCATTCAAAACTGTTTTCCTCAGTAATGGCTAGCTATTATTAGTAGTATCTGGTCCTAGAATGTCTACCTTTTCAGCCGAAGTGCAATTTTCTTGATCAAAAGTTCTCATTGACCACTACAATTCTCACTTGTTTGGATAAAGAGCCAACATCTGGTTAAGTTGATGGGGATATTAAATTGAGTCTTGGACATCTTCCTGCCCCCTTCTCCCTCTACCGCCTCCCCCCCCTCCCCCGCCATGAAAACTGGGTTAGGTAGAGGTTAGCATCGAGGTTTATCTCAACCTACTCTTCTTTGACACCATCCCTGGCTCTCTGAGCCCAGGAGGAATAGACTTCCTCTGCCCCTGAACTTCCATAGTACTTGCTCTATGTGTCACTCAGATCCTTCAAGGTCACACACAGCAAATTCCAACGGAAAGGGTGCTGTTCTAGGAACATCATCCCTGCTAAGAATACAAGTGAATCATGGGGCAGTGGGTGGTGGATTCACTTCTCTGGAGCTTTGTTTACTCATGGCAAAATAAGGGACTCACACGAGTTGGGTTACATGGCCTCTTTCCGGCTTCTTCCCAGCCCTACAATTCTACGAAAAATGCCAGATATCTTGATACTATTTGAAAGCTTCCTCGTGGGGTGGAGGATAAAGGGCAAGAGCACAGGACTTTGGGTCACAAACTCTTAAGAGCTGAAAACAATGATTTGGATGTAACGTTCCTCTTGGTTTTCCAAAGGGCCACAGGATGGCCCCCTCAAACTCAACACGCAGCCAGGAGATGGGCGAGAGTGCCCATCACTGGGCCTGATGCTGGAGGTTGTACTAGCTATGCCGTGACACATTCACCATGATAAAGACGGGGTGATCGCAACTCTACACAAACTCAGAATCACACACACGGGAAAAACAATGTAAATGCTCCTCTCAGTCAGGATCGACCAGTGTGAATTCAAAACATAATGCTTTAGAACGAACCAAATGCACATCCCCAAAGCGTGAGAAGTAGATGTGCAAATGGATTCCTCTAAGGAGGAGCCTGAACTTGTAAGGGACTTGTTCAGAGAAAGGGGGACTTGAAGAACCAGCATTTTCTTACTAAGCTATACAATTTCATATCATTAAAAATAATTTATAAAGACATGTTAAAATGAGAACAAAGTAATAGTCATTAGAGGGGAAAGATAAAGATAGTAGAAATTTCGTCTAAAGAGAGCTCCTACACAGATGAACACGATGTTTGGGGCTAACTCTTCTGGCAGCGGAGCCCCCAAAAGGAGCAATGATGAGTTAGTTCTAATAGGTACAGGTTTGTACAAAAGGTAAGAAATTAACCAAAAGGATGTTCATCACTCAGGGTCCCAAGTGGAAACAGAAGTTCCATTGAAATGTGGAGAATCCAAGGAGGGGTTGCTTACATATAAGGTACAAATATGTGGGCAGGGTGTAGGGAGACCACAAGGGCAAGTGCAGGAACTTGGGGCTGACCACACAGGAGCCGTTGCCCTTGGCAGTAGACTGAATACTGCCCTCCACCCAGGAACCCCAGAACGTGTTCTTATCTGGGAATAAGGTCTACTGCAGACGTAAGGAAGGTAGGGATGGAGAGAGCATACTGGATTGCCGTGGGTCCTCAATCCAACGTAAGAGACGGAAAAGCAGAGAAGGATACACAGAGACAGAGAAGGAGACTGTTTAAAAATGGAGGCAGAGATTGGAGCGATGTCCTTGGAAAGCAGGGAATACTGGGATTGTTGGCAACCGCCAGAAGCTATTAGAAAAGCCCGGGCTAGTTTCTCCTTAAGAACCTGCAGAAGGAACCAATCCTGACGACGGCTTTGATTTCCGACTTCCGGGCCCCTGAACCGGAGAATACCTTTGCATGGTGTTAACCCACCTGGGTTGTGGCAAGTTGTCACAGCAGCCCCAGGAGATGAATACAGGACCGCAATTCCCAAAGGGATGAAAAGAGGGCGAGAAACTGAGCACAGGCGGAGAGTGTGTGCTGAGCGGGCCCCTGGGTGTCACGGTGACCTTCAGCGGCAGGACAGCACCAGGCTGAGGCAGCCTTGCAAGAAAGGAGCCAGAGGAGTAAGTGTCCCGACCTCATACCTCCTTCCTCCTTCCCTCCCATCTCCACCTGGGACCCCCCACTAGTGACACCTAACAGGGAGCCACCCCCTGGCGGGGTGTGGACAACAGCTACCCCTGGTGATCACTTCTGGGATGAACAAGCTGCCAAGTATTAACCTAAGTCTTCCCTTCCTGAAAAGGGGTGACTACTCCCCCTGGAAATGTGAGATGTGGATCTCTCTTCTCCTGTACTGGGTCCTCTTTAGCTGAGGTTTCTCCAACTCAGGCTCTCTCTTTGGCACCTTTGTTCTTTCCTTCTGTCTCCATCCTCAGCCCTCATCGTGGTTTTCACGGCAGCAGAGGCCCCCACACCTGCACCGCTAGCCCAACCTCTCTCTCCGGCTCCAGCCGCACTTACCCACGACCCTGGAAAGTCCTCACCCAGATAGCTCATCGACTGTTCAGGGTCAAAGCACTTGAAAATCAACTATATCCTCTTCTTTCCAAAACCAAGATCCCCTTGGAATCCCTCTTCTCATTTCTCTGATCCATCTTGGTCTAAACTCTCCAATTCATTCCCTTCGCCCAAACATCAAGGCCTGCTGGTTTTAATAAAGGCATTGGGCTTCCATTCACCCCTTCTCTCCATTTCCACAACTGCCATCACTTGTGTCGAAGTCACATCCGTCTACACTGGGGAATGGCTAACGAGCTCTGTGCTGATTTCCACAATTCCAGGTTCCCAGGTCTTCTGAGTTTTCCACGGATGGGGCGATATGCCTTCCTTATGCTACACTCATGTTTAACTCCTCAATGACCCTTTCTGCTGCAGGCCCTCCCTCGTCAGATCCATGGTCCACTCTCCCTCCACTGGCTGCTGAGGACCTTCACGTTCCAACTCTATTCTCCTCTTCCAACCTCATTCGGCACCATCCATCAAAGGAGAAGCTTGCTGTGGCCAGGCTGCTTCCTTTGTTGTCCTACCCTCACGCCGTGCTCATGCCTGTCCCGTTATCACGAGAACCATCACCTACGCTCTGTATATGAATCTGCCATGAATCCAACCGAACTGAAAACATCTGTTATCTTGGTGATCAGTGGTAAGGATATACCTGACCGTAACCTTTTGTATCTGTCCCCGTATCCTTATTTTCCGGATTAACCTCCCAGCCACGTGGGATGGTAGTTCGTGCTTCTCTCGGTCAGGGAAAATATTAGGGCACAGTAATTAAGAGCTTGAGTGCTGGTGTCAGATGTGAATTAGAGTTCAAGTCCATCCACTACTATTTGTGTGACCTTGGACAAGCTACCTACCTCCTCTTTGTGTCTAACTAGGATTCTCATCTGTTAAATGGCAGTTTGAAACTTGCCTCATAGAGTCACTTCGGAGGTAAGGAGAGCTAGGTACTTTATGTGAAGCACTTAGCACAGTACGGGCATAAAATGAGGTTCTTAACGATATAAATAGTGAAAAGCACAGTCAGACAGCTTCTCCTCCAGGCCAGTAAGTGTTGTTTCTGCAGCCCAGATGTGGACAGTGGGTTGCTGGGCCACATCATGTGGTCCCCATTCTCATTATCCTTGTCTCTTAAAGCCAGCAATTTTGCTCAGTCATGCGAGGTCTAGGACAAAGCACAAATAAACTTCCAGACCACAGTTTTTCCAAACAACCAAACCTATAATCAGTGCTTCTGTGGGTCCCAAACAGTCTTGTATCCTCAGTAGACTCTGTGAGAAACTGGCCATAGTTGGCAGACGCATGTCATGTCCACATTATCAACACCGTGAGCTACCTTTTGGGCATTGCTCAAGGTCAATATCAAAAGCTCAACAAAAGGTTACCTATGTAAAATGTGAACGGGGATGAAAAATTTTATGCACATTGCAGTAGTTGTAATGGACAGTAATCTAGTATGAGCAAGAATTTTAATGATCCTATCTACAAATTATTTGCTATCATTTAATACGTACAGGAAAATTTGGCAATTTTATATTTTTATTTTTATGCATTCATAGATGCATGGTAAATACCAAGAAAATGCTAGCATTTTTATTTTCAATGTAATTAATACATTCAAGGGGATAAAAAAGGAAAAACAAAGAATTTGGTCTTTAACCAGAACCCGTCACGGGCACACACTGAAACCAGGCGATTCTGGACACGTTTGGAATCTAGCATGTTTCTTAAGCTTGCGGAAGCGCACCACAAAGAGGAGCCTCGGTGCCCAGTGGAAACCAGCCAGATTCATCCAGGAGGGAATTAGGAAAAATTCTTTCGTGTATACTTTCTAACGACCTTCCGTTAGAAATCCAGATGGTGCCTTTGCTCTGAATATATTCTTAGATGGGGCTGATCGAATGTCGTTGTTCATGAGCCAGGGGAGAAAAAAAAAATAATTGTTGAAATGACCCAATCTGTTTTCCAAGCGACAGAATGGCGATTTTCTCAGGGGGCAGGTTGGGGAAGGGAGTCACTGTGTGGACTGTGTGGTCCAAGGGTGCTGGGCGGCCAGAGGCAGGAGCCAGGAGGAAAGTCCATGAACTCAAGCGCCAGGCCACGGCGCTGCTGGCGAAAAGTGGGCCTCCGTCAGCACGGACTTCTCAGACAGACACTTGGGGAGCAATGGCACTTGTGTTACAGAGTGACAGTCCCTTATTCCGAGTGACCATCGGTTCCCGCTTCTGGGTGAAACGTAGGGAATGCGGGGGCCGTTTGCCCTACTGTGTGCGCAGTGTGATATACTAACTAGGATTCAATTATATTTTTTCTATCTTTGCTCCAATCATTCCTGTCTTTAGTCTCAAACCTTCACCAACCTCTGCTCTCTGCTTTCTTACTACCTATAGGGCACTGTCTTCCCAATAACCAGGATGACCTTTAAAAGAACGTCAATCGCCCCTCTGCTCAAACTCTGCCGCTGGCATCCCACTGCACATGGAATAAACTTCAAACTCCCTGCTCTGGTCCAGACAGTCCTATGTGATCAAACCTCTGGCTTCCTCTGCAAATGAAGGTCCTCCCTGGTTCCCTGGGCTGGAGCTGCACGGGCTTGCTTCTGCCCCCTCCCTTCACGTCACGGCATGCCCCGTCACTCCCGGGGTTCTCCACAGACCCTGACGGCTGACACTCTGGCATGCTCGTATGAACACAAATTCGAGGATTCCTCAAGCACATGGCTGTGTTTATGGATGAGTCATGGGCAATCTGTGTGAAGATACGCTTGCTCGGCAAGCCCAGCCACAAGACAGGTCCCCGAGATGTCTCCCCCCAAAAGCCAGACCCCTACCTCCCCTAAGCTTCTGCTGGTCAGAGTTCTTGCACCTTCTACTGTTGATGATGTTACCGTATTTCACTGAATACTACATTATCAATCGTAAGACACACCATTCTTTCATGTAACAAATGGTTTTTTTAAGTTGTCAGTTAAAATCCAATACAACACTTTATCGCCGAAATTCTTCTATTCTTACCAAGGTAGTTCTTTTCATCCTCATTAGACACAGACTGTTGTATGTCATACGTGTGGATATACATAGATAACAGAAGAGATTGGTTAAGACAGTCTTAGAACATCCTCACCTATGAAGTCTGACTCTTCAGAATCAGTCTATGAGCTGAGAGACCCCAATTCCTGTGTTTTACCAAAACATCCTTTGTGTCAGGGCAGCCTCGGTGATGCAGCTTTTTAAATATTTATTTATTTGGGGGGGGAGGGGCAAAGGGAGAGGGAGAGGATCTCAAGCAGACTCCCTACTGAGCACAGAGACCAACAGGGGGCTCTATTCCATGACCCAGGGATCACGACCTAAGCCAATATCAAGAGTCGGATGCCCAACTGGGCCCCCCAGGCGCCCCTGGTGATGCAACATTTTTAAAGTAGTACTCTGAGCACCAAGAGCCTACTTCTGGCTCTGAGTACTCCAGGAATGCTGAAGATACTGAATTCCCTACCACCTCACCACCTCTTGGGTCTAAAGAGTTAAAAGTCAACCGTGTCCATTGAATAATTGCTTTACCGTGTCCCCAGGACTTTTTCCCAAGCAGCCAATACCCGTGACGCACATTGTGACGCTGGCACGTTTGCAGGTAGAGTGTTCCCAGGCATTACAGAAATACCCCTGCAGCTGCCCCGGTATAGGGTGTCTTCCACCCCCCACATCTTAAAATACACGACAGGTGGTCATCACCAGCATCGTCACCACAAATGTTACTACATTCTAGCTCTGAGAATTGGACTTTCTCGTAGCTCCTGAAAGCCCCCCTCCCCCCCTGTGCATCACAGTTCAGAATTCCTCGCTGCCCACGTCAGTGGACATCGGCTTTGCAGAGGGACCACAAACTGGGCTGGGCCAACCAAACTGGGGCAGGAGTTTCAACTCGGAGACAAAAGAGCCACGCCAGCAGTCTGCTGCGGGGGGCGGAGCACACATGGACTGAGGCTGGGGTAGCCCACTGGACAAGCACAAGGTGGTCAAACGGAAGAGGCAAAATGAGTGGATTCAAATCACAGTGAGAGTGAACAGACGTTCAAAGAGACAGAGAAAGTAATGTTAGCCTCTGACTTTCCAATGGTGATCATGCAACACTGGTGCATACTTCATTCTGCCCCTGGGTTCAGTGGTTCCTCTGTAGCCTTATAATTTATTCCCATTTTCCCGAGGTAGGTTTTGGCTTCTGGCAGCTGGAGGAGCTCTGGCTGCAAGAGCTGGAAACTCCCCTGCCCTGAAAGCAGCCATCGAGGAGATGGGACTAAATAAAGAACGTGCAGCGATGCTGATGTCCCCTCTGAGACTGGCAGAGCGGGTGTCCTTGTATGAGTCTGGCCAGTCCAATGCAGGAAAGGGCCCCCATGGGGATCCCCTTTCCCAGAGTCCTACTCCTAGGAATAGCACCCTTTCTGCCGGATGAGATATAGATGCGCTGTAAGGAAAAAAAAATCAGTATCATCAAGAGGGGTGCTTGAAGAACAGGCTCCCTGGCAAGCAGCAGAGGTCCACAGGCCTCACTGCAGGGGTGAAGGAGTGAGCACACAAGCACTCCTATCCTCTCCGTCCCCTGCCCCGGGTCCCACCCTCCTCCCAGCCCCGGCAGGGCAGACAGCAGGGCTCGGCCCCTCCGAGCTGAAGCCAGGGCACCCTCTGATGATGGAAGACTCGGGGGGAAAAGGTAAGACTTCTGTGGAAAGCGTCATTTTCTTGAAGTGAAGGGCGAGGTTTTTCAGTTGAGAACTGAAGAGTGACACAGGTACGCATACCAGGGAGAGAAGAAACTCAGAGAACCAGGCACCTGTCCTGTCTGGCTCTTGGCCAAAGTTCGGCTGTGTTCTTCCTTCTGAGGATTTCTTTGCGGGACCGCCTAGCCCCGGCATCAACCCACAGTGCCCCCGGTGCCACAGTCAGGCATGTGGAGTCTGGGAGCAGGTGGTGGCACAAGTGGCCCGCACTGTTCCAAAGGGACAGGGAAGGACGGTGGTTTTTCCGGGAGGGGGGGGCGCAGCACGGAGCCAGCGGGAGCTTCTGGGGGCAGAAGCAAGCCTGTGAATCTGGAGGTGGCAGACGAGATAGGCCTGGCTCCCCTGCCCGATAGCGAAGGCTGCACTTTGAGAGACAAAAAGGGGAGGGCCAGGCGACACTCCTGTAAAAGAGCCTCCTCTCAAACGGACTTGAGAGCCCTCGGTTAGAGGCAGGGAAACGGAGGCTCAGAGCTGAAATCCAGACGCAGGTCTGACTGGGTCCAGCTGCACTTCTGCTGGCCACATGGTCCCAGGCAGCGAGGAGGGGGTGGCCCCCTTCCTGTTCTGGGGTAGCCTGTGGGCCGCGCTCGGTGGGCTGGCTGTGCAAGGCGCGAGGGACTAGAATGGCCCCGATGACCTCCATGGGATGGCTGCAGCTTGGAGCTCTGGGACACCGGACACCATCCCGAGAACAGCAGGATGAGCACTGCCTAGCGTGGGGCCATCGCTTTATTATCCTTTCAAAGAATGTTCACACTCAGGCTACACCTCTTGCCTATCCCAGATTTGTAAGATCAGTGAGGGAGCACTTCCTCGCCTTGTGCAGCATCTAGCAGACTTCAGCGAGGTAGTGCAGTATCCAGTGGCACTTAATAAGTGCCGACTACCATGCCGGGACTTCGGGGGGAGCTCCGCTTGCCTGGCTCCTCCATGGACACAGGGCCCTCCCACGAAGCTGACTCGAGGGCAGCGCTCTCCCGGCTTTGATCTGGTACTTTGTTTTCCCGAAGCTCAGCCTTCAGGGCAGCCAAGACCAGCGACCTGAAGGGCTCATCTAACTCGGAAAGCCACGGTGACATTTTTGGCTGGCTCAGACCCAGAGGTTGAAGCCCTGTGAGTGTAAGGGTAGCTTCTGGCTGGGGCTTTGTTTGCTGTGGAACACAGACTTCCCTTGGGGAATTCAGGCATGTTTTCTTTCCTTCCCTCAATCCCCCTCGCCTCCCCCCACCCCAAAAAGCCTGCAGCCCTAAGCTAAGTGACATCTGTTGACTTTAAAGAACACACACTTAATCCTTCCCCCCGGAGCACCCTTGCCACAACACAGAATGCCTCTGGGTTTTCAATCACCAAAACACAAGGGAAACGCCATCTATTTTAGTAGATACTCAAGTTGTTTTGGCCACAGTTCCCTAAGCTTTTCAGTGGCTGTCGATAAAACGCTATCATGTGAATTTCAGACCCTCCTGATCCTAGCTCAAGGGTCCTTCTAGATGACACCTGGAATGACAACAACCAGGGAGCCAGGTTCTCATCCACATGGTTTTACTCGTGTGTTTGCAAAGCTGAGAAGCGGGAAGTTCTGATATTTATTTTACTTTTTAAATGTATGCATGTCACAGTTTCCTCCGAAGAGGATATAAAGTAGTGTAAAGTGATACATGAACGAGGGCAAAACCGTGGGGTGGGGGGCTTCAGTGGAAAGAAGAGCGGGAAGACGAAGCCGAACCACAATGGGGCCCCACGGAAAAGCTGCACAGTCATTGCCACCTGCCTACGGGCCTCCCGGGGCCACACGTTTGTTTCTCAAGTTTCTGAGCTGCTATTAGAGTCATGCGAAAAACAGCTATGTTTTATTTAAAGATGGATTATTCTGGAATCAAGAGAATAGATCTTGGTAACAGATCTGTAATAGATCTTCCTAAGAAGGGCCCCGAGCTGCAGTTTGTCCACAAATGGTATCATTTCCCAAACTGGGCTGTTAGGATTCTCCTCCGCCCGTGTCTTTTGAGATCTTCTCAGAGCTACTGTGTTCTGCGTTTCTGAGCCCAGAAATTCATGGGGTCTGATTCTCTCTCTGAGCGGTAGTTCATTTGGACTGTCAACACAGACCCTCCAGAAAGCCTATCTTGGACACAGTTTCAGGTTAGGAGGCCAAGGTAATCTTTGAGTTTGATGAGAATTAACTAAGTAGAAGGAAAAATGATCCTTTGGGAAAATATTACCTTAACAATTGTGCTGGCTCTAGGCTGCTCCTCTCTCGGCCTTGAAAAATGCGCTCTGGAGGGAGGCAGGAGTGAAGAGGCTGACGTGTCAGGCTTTCTGAGTTCAAATCCTGCCTCTGCCACTTTCCAGCCATGCTTTGGACAAAGCGAATATCCCCGAGCCTCAGTTTCCTCATCTGCAAAATGGGCACACTAGGAAGCTCTACTTGATAGGTTTGAGGAGAGACTGCGGAAAAAAGCCATGTTGCTAAGGAAAGCCACGTTGCTAAGGAAAGGGAATAGGGACAAAAGTTTTCTTCAGAAAGACCTCTACTTTTTCCTCTCTTTGGCTAGGAACGCAAATATCCCCAACTCTTCGTTAAGGCTGAGGGATAAGAGCGAGCCAATGAAAATGAGAAGGGCCAGCAAACATGTCAAGTGGCCCATCGGAGCTGCCAGTGTTTGTTTTGCAACAGCTTGTGTGGATGGATGGGAGTCATTAACATTCCACTGATAGGGGGTAAAAACCATCTGTACTGAAAAGGAAAGTTGGGGGGCGGTAGTCGCCAAGGTTTATCTTTGTTTACCCTCCTGTTATGACTCATCTTTGGGGTCTGTTTCTCTTCGTCGGAGATGATCTGGCTCATGACCACAGACCTTCCTGGCTTGCTAACTAAATCTCTACTTAATTGGTTTCCACGCTGTGACCTGGCTCTTGAGACTCCAGAGGCTTTGAGGTCCAGTCCTCAGTCGCCTTGGGCAAGGTCATAGCGCAATGTAGCAGGGGTGTATGGCAACCTGCAAGGTGGTCACCAGAATGATCACAGCAAATAGAGAGAACGTTCCGGTAAGCATCCACAATGGCTGTCTAGGGGACTCTCCCAATAGAGTCCGAAGTTTGGGCTTGGTCCAAACTCAACTTTTTCACTTGGGTCTTCCTTAGAATGTACTGTGTGATCTTTTTTTTCCGACCAGTTTCTCACACTCAGGTCATCTTGAAATAAACCAAATATCAATTAAGCTTTTTAGTGCCAGCCAGCTCGCCTTGACCACCACCATTTCCCTGGCACTTCTACGCATAACACAAGCTTTAACTACGTAAGACAGAAGTGCCTACCCAAGAACGCACATTTTCCTCATGGCAGATGGGACACTGGCGAAGAGTTTCTGGTACTGCACGAGTCCTTGAACTTCTATGCTTCTATTTCCTTGTTTTTACAAAAATGGGAGTAGGTAAGATTGCTAGGGCCCTTCTGAGTCCAGGATGGGGAGAATAGGGCATCCAACTGAACTGTATCACTACAAACCATTCATTGGTTCACTGGTAAACAATTTGTTCTTTTACATTGTTGCTAATTGTAAGGAATTCCGGGCATTTGACATTCTTGGATCATTCTGGCTTCATGAGGGGCAGGGTTTCCTCCTGTTGGGGTAAGAAGAATTTTCACCTGCTTGTGTTCAGAAGGGTAAGCATTCGGGATGACTCCCTGGGCTCTGCGTCAGGTAAAAAGCCATTTACTCAAGTATAAAGAAGACAGTGTCATAGACACATTATATATAATCTATATACTCCTTAAACCAAAGCTCGCTGCCATATTTTTGACCTGTCAACTATCAATGGACCCCAGAGCCCCCGGTCATATGGAAGCACTATTTTAAGATTAAGTATGCGTGCACCGATTAGGTAAAAGCGTCTGATAATTTTTGTTCCTTTCTTCCTATCAAGCAGGCATGCAGAGAAGTGGGCTTTCTTTCTACTGAGCCATTCAATATTTGGGTTGGCAGGGGGTTAGATCCACAGTCACTGAAAGGCCCATGTCTTGACTTTGGAAGAGAGAGACATTTTCTTGACCACACAACATCCATGGTCAAGGAGGTGGGGGAGTTTCAAAGATGTGTCACAGGATCAGCATGTCCAAGATTGTTGAGTTGGCAGGGGAATGCTGCCTCCCACGACACTGTCCATGGTTCTGAACCAGGCAGGGCATTTCGCTGGGGAAGGGGGGGGCGGAGGGAACCTGCATCCTTGTTGCTAGGCCTGTGATCAGCATCACAGAGAACGTTCTGGAAAGCATCCGCAATGGCTGTCCCCACTATTCTCCCAACAGAGTCTGAAGTTTGGGCTTTGGAGATGTTGTTCCATTGGTCTGAACATAAAACAGTAGGTTAAAAAAAGCCCTGGGACCGCCGGGTGATTCCGACATTTTTCTGAGGATACTATTCTAAAACACATAAATTCCTTGATGGTAATGATAAGCTTCCTCTTTGGGGGGCCTCTCAGGATCTTGGGTGGGAGTCAGTATGCATAACACAATAATATCAAACACATTTAGTGTTTACTCTGTTCCAGTCACTGTTCTAATCAATCTCACACACGCATGTGCATATAAACATGTTTCTATCAAGAACTTAATAGAACTTAATAGAACTATTGTTCTATTATATTATATATTATATTAATAGAACTATTGTTCTATTAAGTTCTATTAAGTCTATTATTTCTATCAAGAACTTGATAGAACTTAAGTTCTATCAAGAACTTAAAAGCACCTTGACATGAATAATCCCTTCTTGGAAAATCAGATTTCAAAATATCAGAGAAATATTTAAGAAGGTTCTTTCTTTGGAATCATTACCATCTCTTTGGTGGATATCTTCCAAAGTTTGTTCGCATGACTTAAAGGGCTTGAGTATGTTTATATGTCATGAAGCCTGAAACCATAAAACTCTTAGAAGAGAACATAGGCAGTAATCTTCTTAACATCAGCTGTAGCAACACTTGTTTACATAGGTTTTCTAAGGCAAAGGAAACCAAAGCAAAAATACAGTATTGGGACTACATCAAAATAAAATATTTCTGCACAGTGAAGCAAACTATCAACAAAAAGGCAACCTACTGAATGTGAGAAGATATTTGCAAATGATATATCCGATAAGGGGTTAATACCCAAAATATATAGAGAACTTATTACAATTCAACACTCCCAAAACCAATAATCTGATTAAGATGGGCAGAGGCTAGACATTTTCCCAAAGACATACAGACACATGGCAAGGTGCTTATCATCACTAATTTCCAGGGAAAATGCAAATCAAAACCACGATGAGATACCGATCTTATACCTGTCAAAATGCCTAAAATCAAAAAGAAGTAACAAGTGTTGCTAAGGATGTGGAGAAAAAGGAACCCTCATACACTGTTGGTGGGAACGTAAATTGGTATGGCCACTGTGGAAAATGGTACAGAGATTCCTCAAAAAATTAAAAACAGAAATAATGTATGATCCAATAAGTTCTCTACTGAGCATTTACCCAAAGAAAATGAAAACACTAATGCAAAAAGATACATGCACACCTATGTTCACTGCAACATTATCTACAATAGCTAAAGTATGGAAGTGAGCATCCACTGACAGATGAATGGATAAAGAAGACGTGATACACACATGGACACACACACACACACACACACACACACACACACACACACACATGCTAGAATATCAGGCAGCCAAAAAGGCCTGAGCTTTTGCCGTTTGCAACAACATGGATAAACTTACAGGATATTATGCTAAGCAAAATAAGTCAGACAAAAACAAATGAAGAAACAAAAAGCAGAATCAGATCTGTAAATACAGAGAATAAACAAGCGATTGCCAGAAGGGAGAGGGATGGGGGGATGGGTGAGATGGGTGACGAGAGGTGGGAGAAACAGGCTTACACTATGGCATAAGGAAGTCACCAGAGGTTCTCTGCTCCTCCCCTTTGGCAGAGAGCTTCATCTTCTGGTGCAGCGTCAGCTGTGTCCCTGAGACACTAGGGTAAAGGTGGGACTAAATGAATTTGGCCATAACGGGGGCGTGATCACCAGTGCTGCTTTTAACTCCTGCAGAGCAGATACTGTCTTCGTCAGTGACCCCTTCACTGACCTCAACTACATGATCTCCAAGTTCCAGTATGATTCCACTCACAGCCAATTCAACAGCACAGTCAAGTCTGAGAACGAGAAAATTGTCATCAGTGAAAAGCCCATCTCTGTCTTCCAAGAGTGAGATCCCACCAAAATCAAACGCGGTGATGCTGGTGCAGAATATCTTGTGGAAACCACTGGAGTCTTCACCACCATGGAGAAAGCTGGGACTCACTTCAAGGGTGGGGCCAAGAGGGTCATCACCTCTGCCCCTTCTGCAGACACTCCCATGTTTGTGATGGGCATGGCCTAAGAGAAGTATGACAACTCCCTCAAGATTATCAGCAATGCCTCCCGCAGCACCAACTGCTTGGCCCTGCTGGCCAAGGTCATCCGTGACAATTCTGGCATGGTGGAGGGACTGAGGACTACAGTCCATGACATCACTGCCACCCAGAAGACTGTGGATGCCCCCACTGGGAAGGTGTGGTGTGGTGGCCGAGGGGCTGCCCAGAACATCATCCCTGCTTCTTACCAGTGCCACCAAGGCTGTAGGCCAGATCCCCCCTGAGCTGAATGGGAAGCTCCCTGGCACGGCCTCCCACGTTCTCACCCCAGCTTGTCAGCTGTGGGTCTGAGCCGCAGCCGGCTCATCAATGATGTCATCATTGATGACAACATCAAAAGGATAGCAAAGCAGGCATTGGAGGGCTCCCTCAAGGGCATGCAGGGCTCCACTGAGGACCAGCTTGTCTCCTGCAACTTACACAGTGACACCCACTCTTCCATCTTCAATCCTGGAGCTGGCATTGCCCTCCATGACCATTGTGTCAAGCGCATTTCCTGGTATGACCATGAACCAGGCTATAGTAACCAGGTGGTGGACCCTAGGGTCCACAGGGCCTCTAAGGAGTAAGCGCCCCTGGACCACCAGCCCCAGCGAGAGCAAGAGGAAGAGAGAGGCCCTCAGCTGCTGTGGAGTCCTCACCCCAACTCATCCTCCAACATGCTGAGAATCTCCCAACCTCTATGCAGGTTCCATCTCACACCTCCCCTGAAGAAGGGGGGGCACTGGGGGAGCCTAACTCTGTCATACACCATCCATAAAGTATACTCTACCCAGCCAAGAAGGAAAAAAGGGGAAAGCCACAGAAACAAAAGGAATATGTTTGAATGTGTTTGTATGTCATGGGACCTGAAACCATACAATGCCTACAAGAGAACACAGGTAGTAATCTCTTTGATGTTGCCTGTGGCATAATTGTTCTGGATGTCTCTGAAGGCAAGGGAAACCAAAGCAAAAAAATACACGGGGACACACAACATAGGGAGCATAGTCAATGGTAATGTAATAGTTACACTCGGGGTGAGCACAGCGCGGGGTAGAGTTGTGGAATCACGACGCTGTACACCTATGATTCACATCCCATTGTGTGTCAACTATACTGAAAAAAATGTATGTCACGCAGGCTGGGAGGAAGAAAAGAAGAGTACCTTAGCTGCCGGCTAGCCATGTCCCTGCAAACTCGCACACTGGGGCCAGTGGGGGGGAAGCTCTACTCTGATGAGTTGCCGATAGGCTGGGACTCTGGCCGCTGACCAGATCCCTGTGTGGGAGGCCGCCTCCATTTATCATCGCTCGGTTCCCAACCAGTAGCAGGCACATTATTCAGTTAGTGCTTATGCACATTTGGTTAGTGGGTCATGATTAAGAAAACAAACCATTCATAACACAACTATAAACAGAACTCTAACTCGCTCATTTGCTAATGGGTCTTCCCTGTTTGGCTATCACGTTCACTGCTGTCTTCATTCTTCCTGTAATTTAAGGCCCCCACGTGAGACTTGCCTATTTGCCAGTGGGGCGACCAGGATGGGGGGGCGTCACTCCCCCGTGAAAGCGCAGGAAGTAGTATTGGTGGCATGTGTGTGGTGTGGCCAGGAGGTTACAGGGAGACACACGTGGCAGTTCCCATCGGGGACCCACGCAACTTGCAACAGCTGGCATCTCTCTTTGCCTTGGTGCCTTGTCTGGCTACCAGAACCCGCGTGCCTGCTTGACAGGGCCACCCAAAACGGGAGGAGGTGGTGCTGGGGAATTACCAGCTCCCTTGACCAAGGACTGGTAGCCCCTGGGTCTGGATTTACCTTTATACTCGAACTTACTCGAAGCACACCCTCTACTGGCTGCCTTCCCCACAAGTGATCCATCCTGGGATCAGCTCCCAAATATACCACAGATCTATAAAACCTGGTCCCGGATCAGTTTCTGGAGGAACCTAAGCTGAGACCCATAGCATGCCCACCTGTGTTGTTATAAAATCATCCTCTGAGCAGGCCAATAAATGAAAAATTAACCCAAATCGGGCAGGATGCTCTGGGAGCGGCTCCTCCCTAGGTCTCCATCACTGTCCAGCACTTGGTCCCTCCATCAAGAGGCTCTTGAGGCCAAGAACCTCACTGTAGATCACCACCAGTTCAGAGGTCCTCGGACATCCTCGAAAAGGAGCACAGGAAGAGGAATGAAGTAAAAGAAAAAGAGATACCATGAAGTTGCAGGCTATTCTTACATGAAATGTGGAACAATGGGAGTCCTCTGGATGCACAACCGTCTCCGTGAACCGCTCTGAAAAAGCTAGAAGACATATGACTTCCCAGAGTCTTTGTTTCAAATTAAAATCGATTTTAAAAATTTAAATTTTAATTTAAATTTTTAATTTAAAAAATAAATTTTAATTTAAATTTTTAATTTAAAAATTAAATGTTTAATTTTAAAAATTTAAATTTTTAAAAATAAAAAAAACCCCATTCTGTTGGTGGAAGAATTGTTAGCATGGTGTGGCAGGTAGAGAAGAGGACCAAAGAAAGTAGACTCAGGGCTTTATGATCAGACCTGGTTTTCACGCTCAGCAAAAGCTGAGCAATTAACACAAGAAATCCTCTATCACCCCAATTGAGATGGGATCACTTTCAGTTTTACGTAGGCGGTCCTCTGAAGCTTCCCGAGTTTATTAACAGCACAAAGTTTCAGGCTCACGGAAATGCACACCAGGAGTGATTTGCACACACACACACATACGCACACAGACACAGACGTGCATATTTATTCATCTGTCCATAAATGATTTACTGAAAGTAAATCCATGGAGGTTTACTGCTGGGTGGCAGACATCATGGGAGGTTCTGGCAGAAGAGATGCTGGGTCTGTCCTTAGTTTACACTTCAGTGTGAGAGAATGATGGTCAATCTTACACACACGTAACGCCAAGTGTGAAAAGAGTATTTTTTTTTTTTTTTTTAAGATTGTATTTATTTGACAGAGAGACACACAGCGAGAGAGGGAACACAAGCAGAGGGAATGGTAGCGGGAGAAGCAGGCTTCCTGCCGAGCAAGGAGCCCGATGCCGGGGCTCAATCCTAGGACCCTGGGATCATGACCTGAGCTGAAGACAGACGCTTAATGACTGAGCCACAAAGGTGCCCCAAGAGGATTTTTTTCGAATGGCAAAAGAGCAAGAGTGTAAAGAAACCAGTCTCCTCATACGGTGCGGCTGGAAAGGCCAATTGGTATGAACTTGCTAGAGGACAACTTAAGAGAAAATTCCTTAATATCTGGTTCTCCCTTTGACCCAGAGAACTCCAATATTGAGGAACTTGTTCTAATCAAATGATAGTCTCTTCAATAAATGATGCTGGGAAAACTGGACAGCTATATGTAGAAGAATGAAACTTGACCATTCTCTTACGCCATACACAAAGATAAACTTGAAACGGATAAAAGACCTCAATGTGAGGCAGGAATCTATCAAAATCCTAGAGGAGAACATAGGCAGTAACCTCTTCGACATCAGCCACAGCAACTTCCTTCAGGGCATGTCTCCAAAGACAAAGGAAACAAAAGTGAAATTGAACTTCATCAAGATAAAAAGCTTCTGCACAAGGAAGGAAACAGTCAACAAAACAAACAGGCAACCCACAGAATGGGACAAGATATTCGCAAATGACACTACAAAGGTCTGATATCAAAGATCTATAAAGAACTCCTCAAAATCAACACTCACAAAACCGGTAATCACATCAAAAAATGGGTAGAAGACATGAACAGACACTTCTCCAAAGAAGACATACAAATGGCTAACAGACACATGAAAAAATGTTCATCTTCTTTAGCCATCAGAGAGATTCAAATCAAAACCACACTGAGATACCACCTTACACCAGTTAGAATGGCCAAAATCAGCAGGACAGTAAACAACAAATGTTGGAGAGGTTGTGGGGAAAGGGGAACCCTCTTACACTTTTCGTGGGACTGCAAGCTGGTGCAGCCACTTTGGAAAACAGGGTGGAGATTCCTCAAGAAATTAAAAACAGAGCTACCCTATGACCCTGCCATCGCACTACTGGGTATTTACCCCAAAGAAGCAGATGCAGTACAAAGAAGGGCCACATGTACCCCAATGTTCATAGCAGCAATGGCCACAACTGCCAAACTGTGGAAAGAACCAAGATGCCCTTCAACAGATGAATGGATAAAGAAGAACAGAATAATTTCATTAGAAAAACAGCTTATTGTCCACATTTCAACTGAAAAGTAACACCTGAATCTGATCAACTTCCAGCTAAGATAGCTTTTTACTAAATATCCAGGATAGGGGTGCCTGGGTGGCTCAGTGGATTAAAGCCTCTGCCTTTGGCTCAGGTCATGATCCCAGGGTCTTCGGATCGAGACCCGCATCGGGCTCTCTGCTCAGCGGGGAGCCTGCTTCCCCCTCTCTCTCTGCCTGCTTCTCTGCCTACTTGTGATCTCTCTCTGTCAAATAAATAAATAAAATCTTTAAAAAAATTATCCAGGATAAATGGTTTCTTGAGGAAAGATCCTGCTTCTTCAAAGGAATGTCCCAAATTATTTAGGACTTGTGCCACTACCAAAATTCAGATGTTGAATCTAAACTTTGGTCCACTAATGAGTTTTGGCTTAACCCAGCATATGCTTACCTGCTTGATTGGATAATGAATCAATGACAGTTTTTAAGGGAGAAACACACGTTTGAACTTCCTCCAAGTCAGTTCTTGCAATGGGGACTTTTCAGATAAATGTCAGGACATCCATACGGGGGGGCCAACATGTCGCAGTTGGGCACACTCCTACCCACAGAGTAGCTGACAAAACCCATAGGAGGAAACAAGGTGGACTCTAAGATTCAGACTAACAACCGATTTCATCCGCCAGAACCACATGTCTCCCATTTTCCACAATGATTACCAGTTGAGTTGGATTTGGCTGATGGCCAAAGAAGCACACTGGTTGCCATCAGCTTCCTTCTCTAAAAAATTTTCGTTCAAAGCCTCAGGATGCAGACATGCTCAACACAAGTACAAATTAATCCAACCTGGCATGACGCTGCTTAACCGTAACAGTGCACACCATTGGGTGTGTTGTTGAAACAGTGTTTTAAAAAGTGATAGATTTTTGTTGCTTTTCATCAGTCGCAAAAGGACTGTAAAGCTATTTTTCTGGAACAATGTTCTCTGAATGCTGAACTTCTCCCGTTACTCACTCCATCTGTCTTCATCTCTCAGCCAGAAGTGCAGATTTTACAGTCCAAAGTGGAATCTTTAACCCTCCTGGCCAGCAACATCTAAATCCCATGTGTCAGACTCACATTCAGATGTTGCTCCAGAAGAGCAGAGATGACTATTTTAAGCAAACAAAAATTTTACTAAGTTGAAAATTAAGAGCCAAATTCCAAAAAGCATTACACACATAAAAATCCCCCAGCTCTTTCTTACCCATCAGAACTGTGATTTTTTTTGGGTTTCAGGATTTCAACACAATTTTTTTTCTTTTTTTTTTTTCTTCCAAATACGGATTTTCCTGGCTCTTGGTTATGGTGACAAGAAATGTATTCATGAGTTACATGAAGGAGTTGGAGTGAACGCGTCCTTCCAGAGAAAAAGTTACTTTGTTTTTTTGGGGGAGCCTTTCCCCAAAATATACACATCAGCAGGGAATTTGGGGAATGGCATGTAGCCTTTATAATCAGCAGTGGACCCAAGTGCTATGGGGTAGTGTCTTCCAGCTTTCTACCCCACACTTGTGGAAATGATTTCCTTTCTCTGTTTCCCTCACTCTAGGCTCAGGTGAAGACACAGGCGATTTAACAAGGATTCAGATGTCACCATCGGCCTATGATCACAAGTCATCACATCACTTGATCTCACTTCATTTTCACGTTTTAATGTAGAAAAGGCGCTACAGGAAATCTGGAGGCTTTGCAGAATGAAAAAAATTGTTAGAAATTCTGTTTTTAAAAGACTAAATTGGGGCGCCTGAGTGGCTCAGTGGGTTAAAACCTCTGCCTTCGGTTCAAGTCATGATCTCAGGGTCCTGGGATCGAGCCTCGTGTTGGGCTCTCTGCTCAGCGGGGAGCCTGCTTCCCTCTCTGCCTACTTGTGATTTCTGTCAAATAGATAAATAAAAATCTTTAAAAAAAAAAAAGACTAAATTCACTGGACTTGGTAAACACCGAGAAAAGATTTTAAAGTAATGCTTTTCCAAAAAATAACACAATACTACTTGGTGATAAAGTGGGGAAATGTAAAGCATGAATAAAAATGTTCCATGGTCTGAATTCTCATCATATATAAATACTGAGCACATCTTATTATATTATATATATTAAACATATTGAACAAAATAATGACTGTACACTACACGGTTTTGTTCTTGGCTTTAACTTGAAAGTCTTATATTTTCTGCCACTGAACATTTTGTAAACACATTTCTTGGCTACATTATATACTATATTATGGATAAACTATGATTCAACTTTTTTTTTTTTTTTTACTGTGTATTTGTATAGTCTGAATTCCTGTCCTTTAATAGACACCTTTTACACCAAACCTGGTTATTTCCGTATCACAAATTCCTAAACAGGACTTCAAGGCTCTTGATGGCCAAATCCCTCTCCAGAAAGTTCTATTGATGAACAACCCCGTTAACATGAAGTGAAAGTATTCACCCTGTTACCCTCATCAGTACTGAGTACTGAGTTTAAAATATTGTTTGCCAGCTGAAGAGGCTGAGATTCATTATGGGGCTGAAACAGTGGTCGGGATCAGAGGGACCAAGACATTCCCAGCTTAGAGACAAGCTTGTGCAGAGCCCCGCAGTGAGCAGGCTACTTTGGCAGAAGGGCAGTGGGCACACTGATGAAGTGCAGAATCCTGAAGTCACACCTTCTGGATTCAAAACCTAGCTTTGTTATTTACCAGCTGGGTGGTCTCAGATAAGATATTTATTAACCTTTCAATATCTCCATTTCTTCAACTGTACCATGGGCATTGTAATGATCCCAAGGGCCGTGAAACTTAAATTAGATAATGCATATATAAGGCACGTGGCTTAGCTACCATTCTGCTACAGTTGTTATAAAACTATAAATTGTAATAGTTAGAACATCATTCTATAACTAATTAGCACATTAGGGTTGTCAAGGTGTTTTCATGCACATTTACTAAATTTTGTTTTGAAGACCACTGTGGATGGTAGTCAGGGCTGTGTAGTGCTGTGTAGGGCTGTGTAGTGCTAAACTCTTTTCAGAGAAAAGAGATGGAGAAAAATCGAAGTTGAAAGAGGTAAAGTGTCCATGGCCCATGATGGGCAGAGCCACGACGGTCCTGGCCCCTGCATCTCCTGAGCCCAGACCCCGCAAGGTGTCACGCCTTCCATTGGCACAGGACAGCCTTCAGCAGCCCCGATGTGATTCCCGAGATAGGTTAATTTAAATCAAATGCATGTAGAAGTTCAACTTCCTGTGACGAACGGAAGATTTCCACCTTGGGGTAATGATAGCCCACCTCCTGTACCAAAGCAGAGTCATTTGCTTGCCACTTGCCTTCAGACTGCCCCCCTATAAAGCCCCAAGAACCCTGGGTCATGGGATGCCCTTCAAACAGAAAGCCAGGCTATAGGATCTGCAAAAAGGCTGATTAGACAAACCGTAAAGGGAGCACAACATGCGGTAACCGAAGGCTCAACTCCCCAAACCCTGACCGGCTCTGTAGCTTTGATTTACCTACAGAAGATGTGTGTACACTGTGTTTTCCACGGAGCCTCGTCCTCTCTACTCCGGTCTCCCAGATGCACTTTTCAGGGCTCAACCCCCTCTCCTTATCTAGAGAAGCTGTTTGGAGAAGGAAATCTGCTTGGGAGATGGTGGAAGACCAGTGTTAGCATCTGCCTTACAAGTTAGCAATAAAGGCAGAGAGCGGTGAAACCAAACTGTCCTGGCCCCTGGACAGAGAACCAACTTCTTAGGTCTCCAACAGAGATGGGGTCCTTAGCTTCCGACTCTCTCTAGCTATCTGGACTGCTTCTTGGGTTGAGGGGAAAGCTCAGGGTCCTGCATGTCATGTTGAAGAACCCAGACTTTTTTTTTTTTAAAGATTTTATTTATTTGAGAGAGAGAGATCACAAGGAGGCAGAGAGGCAGGCAGAGAGAGAGGGAGAAGCAGGCTCCCTGCAGCAGAGACCCTGATGTGGGGCTCGATCCCAGGACCCTGAGATCATGACCTGAGCCAAAGGCAGAGGCTTTAATGCACTGAGCCACTCAGGCACCCTGAAGAACCCAGACTTAACAGCTATAGGTCAGGGAGAATCACTGTCGCTCTCCGGGGAGGGGAATGCTGTGACCACATGGAATTCCATACGCGCCATCTGTGGAAAGGGGACTCCAACTGGAACCAAGCAGTAGGATCTGAGGAGGACAAGAATAAAGTCTAGGAGGGGAGGCTGTCACAGAAGTCCAGAGAGGGACGGTAAGAAAAAGACATCAGGGGATGGATGCAAGAAATAATTACTTAGAAATTTAATCCAGAGGCATGCTGATAGATTGCACGTAGGAGAAGACAACTTCTGTGTTTCTAACAAAGCTGTGGGAAGCACTATGACTAACACTAGAAACAAAACATACGGACAAAGAGGGTGGGGGCAGAAGACCGAATCCAAACTTCTTCTGGAATATCAAGTACATGAGTTCAGCCGTCAGAGACCCGAACACTTGGGAGCCCTCAGCCTCCCTCATCCAGCCTTGTGGATGTTGAAATCTTACGAAACCCTGGGGAACCCCAGTGAGTGTACTGGGGGAAAATGATCAGAGAGACAGGAGAACCAGGGAGACCATGTTTAAGAAAGCTAAAAGGATAAAGAGCTTAAAAAAAAAGGCAGTAAAGTTTTTGTTTTTTTTTAAGGTTATTTGTTTGACACAGAGATAGAGAGTACAAGTAGGCAGAGCAGCAGGCAGAGGGAGAGGGAGAAGCAGGTTCTCCAGTGAGTGGGGAGCCCGACGCAGGACTCGATCTCAGGACCTGGGATCATGATCCAAGCCGAAGGTAGCAGCTTAACCTACTGAGTCACCCAGGCGCCCCAGCAATATAGAGCCTTGAGGAGAAAAAGGTGCCTCAGTAAGAGTGGAAAAATGACCACTGCATACAATAAGAGGATCTTGTGTTTATATGAAGAACTATTTCAGAAGAGCAAAAGGCTTAATACTGTGGGCTACTTGAGGGGGAAATGGGTAAAAATGAAATAACGGAGAGAGTGAACGTGGATGATTCTTGTAAGAACTTTCGAGGCTCAATGTGAAGGGAGACTGACAATAGCCAGCAGGAGTGTTTTTTAGGTGAGAACCCAGAAAATAACTGAGAGAGGACGACTAACAGGACAAGTTCTTTGAAGAAGTAGGAGGCAATGGGGTCAAGGTCAGGTTGGCTTTAAAGAGGATAGACATCCCATCCTCCGATGCTAATTTTCAATTCTATTGAAATTCTATTCTATTCTATTCTATTGAATATTCAATTCTATCAGCTGGCCTTCTTAAAAGTGACATGACTTCTATAATTTTCCAGAAAATCTGGCTTGAGCTGTGGTTCATGGCACAAAACAGAGGATAAGAACAGTGAGACACATGCAGTTTCCACAAAGCACCCCTTTCCCATTGTTCTAAAACAGTTTTCTTCTCACTGTGGGGATCAATGGTACTAGATGTTATTATTATAGATACAGACTTCCCAATTATTTTGACTTTGTCTCGTTCTAGTACTGAATCTATTGTCTTTTGAATTACTGATGTTTTTCTTAAACACAGTATTTTATTTTTTCTTTTTCTGAGCGACCCTCAGTTTGTTTCCAGAGGTTAAGAGTCTCTGATGGTTTCTCTCCCTCTCTGGTTAAACACAGTATTTTAATCAGAGCTTTATTTATTCAATGAGAAAACTCTTCTATGTCAGCTAAGTGATCGCCATGATTTGACAGGTTCAAGACTGTTCAAGCAAAATACCAAAAAGCCCAGTTAACACGTCCTCTAGAGAGGGCTGTCTTGCTAAATACATCTGGGTCCTCAGTGTTCGTCCAACATAATAAGGGATCACAGGGTAAGCTGAATGATTTGATACCCCTCAAATCAACTTGCTGGCCAAAGAATTACTGAATAAAAAGAACACCCAACTTCAAAAAGGAAATGCTCCAGATACCTGAAATACCACCTCCTCAGTGCCCTTGCCAGAATGAAGAGACACATTCAAGATAAAAGTAAAAACCACATTCACCTTTGACCACACGTGATCTTTCTCCTCCTTCTGTTGAAGAATCTCATGTGTTATCAAAACGAGCCTCTTATTAGAAAAATGAATGAGAGAGGAGCAAAAAAAAGCGGTTCTCAGGAACAAAAAAGTATTAAGTACCTACTATTCATTTAAGAGATTATATGTAAGACAAGAAGGTGATACCCTCAAATGGGAGCCAAAACATGAATTGCAAACATGAAGTCATTCAAGTCCGTGTCCAACCAGGACAAGTGAGCGGCAGAGATCTGAGGGGGGCAGGATTTCCGACAACAGGGAGATAACCCGGGGGCAGCAGCCCAGGAAGAGTTCTCAGACGACAGCAGATTAGAACTGGTATTATAAACTGTGTCTCTGACAATCCACCAAAGGATAGTGGGTGAGCAAAGGGATGAGTTCAAGACCGTAAAGAGTTTCTCCTGGGCTTGGCAAGAGCTGAAGATGCCTAGAGAATGACCGAGATATGCCTACAGGGGTGCGAAGGGGCCCCGTGGCAGAAGGGCCTGGGGTACAACATGCAGGAGCTCTGACGGGGGCGAGCGGGTACAGCAGTTTAGTAGTGGTAGGTAGTAAGCCCAGCCACTTCAGCGTGGGAAGAAAGCCCATTTTGTTCTAAAGAGGGTCCCAGAAATAAATAATAAGCTGACTAAGGAGGGCTAGAACCTAAAAGACAGGGAAAATACAGTGTAACAGAAAGAACGTTGGAGTTCACGGTAGGATGGGTGAATCCTAGCCGAGCTCCATCAGTTGACCCTCCTGACTTCAGACAACTCACTCTGGCCATCTGCCCACTGATGTCTTCACTAAGGCAGTGTGGACCCACAGTGCCTACCCTACAGTTCCAACATCTGGGGTTTCATGTAATAATATTTACTTCCTAGGGTTGTTTGGAGTATAAAGCCACATAAAACATGTAAAATCCTTATCACGATGCCTGATACAGGAGGAGCACTCTGAGAAATGTCAGTTGCCTTTGACACACTATTACTAAGAATTATTTTAGCATTTGGCTGCCTTGTACGTGTGTGTGTGACTCAGGTTAACAAATTCACGAGACCACCTGTGCATTTGGGGAACTGAGTCATAAAGTCTCCTGGTCAAGGGTCCACCTGCAAGGATCTCAGGATAATACACGTTTCACCTTAAAACTAAAATATGTCAATTATAGGATATCCTGCCTTATACCTGCTAAGGTTTCAACGTAATCCTTAACTCCCCCAAAAAGCCCACACACTTAAAAAATGCGAGGCAGGCCTGGCGGGGCAGCAGCCATTCCTGCAGTATTAGCTAGAATTCCTGTCCAGTCATGGCTTTGAACGATGGACCCTCCAGTTCATGACGGACCCTCCAGTTCATGACCAACATGCGGCCCCTCTACAGTCAAGGCGAGACGCGAAGATAGTCTGTGAGCCCTTGTCTTCCAACTGAAGAACACACAAAAGCCTCAGCCGATCAAAAACAAAGTAGGCAAGGACCCTGAACAGTGTTGTTCTGCTGAGCTCCAGTCCTGGACTCAGCCTCCCGAAACTGGCCCTTCTGAGACTGTCGTTACAATGCCATTGAACAGGTCGTCTGTTCAAATGCTGAGGACTCCTTCATCCAGCTGACAGGTGCTGGGCCAGGTGCTGGGACTGCTGAGCATGAGTGAGGGGGCACCCAAGAGGGACAGACACGGACCCATCAGTCACTGTGCCGGCCAGCTCCAGATGCCCCCGAGAGGGACCCAGGGGAGGTGGCATCGCTTCTCCCTTCGCCCCCCCCAATACGAGCACATGCCCTACAGATCAAATTTGCTTTAAAAACTTACTTCTGTGTCATTTTCATCTTTTAGACACCGAATAAACGCACTCCTGGCCTTACATATAGCTCTCCACTTAATGTTCTTATATTGCGGTCTTTTTAGGCGCTGAAGGTCCAGAAGGCAGGACCCGTGTCAGGATACATGGTTTACAGGCCACTCAATTCATCTCTCCCAATTAAGGGGCCAGGCAGTGTGGACCGGCCCCTCGGGCTGCTTCTCCTATAAAGGCCGCTGGTGCCATGCTTCACTGGGTGGGAGGAACAGCGAGCAGTATCTACCAAGTAACCGTAACCTGCCTCTCCTTTTCTTGTAGGTTGTCTCATGTCATCCTCAAAATCGTGTGAAAGCTCAGGATGCCCAGTCCACGGGCTGAAGCAGCATTCTCACTGATCTATGGCTAATTAATCTCGATTAATTACAACAGCCAGAAACGGGAGGGAGCAGAGCACGATTTCCTGATTGCAAAGTTCCCGTTCTTTCCGCCGTGTTAAGCCACTTCAGACCCAGAATAGAAAGATTTCTGATTAAACTTTCCCCTCGGGACAACAGTTATATAAAATGAAAAGTTAGCCTGGCCACGTCCGTTCTCCTTACAGTGAGCCCTTATCCATTTCTGCCAGATCCCATCAGAGGTGCCCAGGACCGCTGCGTGTGCCCGGTGATCATAACGTTCTGCGTGGCGAGTCACCAGCACCTACAGGCTTCGGAGCACTTCGCTCAGGGTGGAGGCAAGGAACCAGGAGGAGAGGATCGACATAAAAAGGAAGTTTTGCACTGGATGATTTCCTTTTCATAATATTTTGAAACCTTGGTCCTAGTTTTTTTTCCCCCCCTCCCAAAGCTAGTCTTGGTTTTCATTCCATTATGTTAAGTATATGTTCAAATAAAATCTTCAGAGATAAGAAAACAAAGACTACAATTAAAAATGACATTTTATTCTGAGCATGGCAAGTTCAAAAGAAATGGACCGTGAAAATTGTCAGGGGACAGTGAGGGGTTCATGATATCTGCTACATGCTTACGATGCCCCATTACTTTGATTATGAATCTATAATTTGTCTTTTGAGATAGAAAATAAGAATTGAGACTTACACCAAGGCAAACTTGGTTAGAACACTTAAAATAACTAAATCCTCTCACAGATATAAGTTGAATAACACTTTTTTATATTGCTTTTAGTCCATATTTTCCAATTTTATGTTCACACATGCACATATAAAAAGGTATAAACTCTAATTAGCATGCATAGCTTTTCTGAAGAAATGTAAGCACCACGGAAATAAAATGATTTTCACATTATTCATATTTAAAGCATTTTAGGGTGAAACCTACATACAGAGATCAGCATGAAAATTATATAGTCAGTGGAAACAAATGTTTACCAAATAAAGACCTGTGTAAATATCATCCAGGTTAAAACACAGACCTTTACAAACACCAAAATTCCTCTTCCATACCATGTGTCTGCTCCCAATTTTTTTTTTTTTGAAGATTTTATTTATTTCACAGAGAGGAAAGAGATCACAAGTAGGCAGACAGACAGGGAGAGGGAGAAGCAGGTTCCCCGCTGAGCAGGGAGCTCGTTGTAGGACTTGATCCTAGGACCCTGGGATCATGACCTGAGCCAAAGGCAGATGCTTAACTGACTGAGGCACCAGGCTCTAAGTTATTTTCTTTAAACAAAGTTATTTTGCTTTTCCACGCACAGAAATGTTAGATCACCTTACAATATCCAAGTTATTCAGGATATCCATTATATATATGGGTTATATGTGTGTCCATGTATATACTAAAGACAAAAATACATTAACCCATTTACCTAAGTAAGTCATAACTTCAGTTTGTAATGACAGTCATCACAGGACTCTATCATCACAGATCCTGGGCATGCATGATCTTGGGCCTGATTCAGGTCATTGGGAGACCTCAAACAACAGAAAAAAGAGACCAAAAACCAAAAATAATTTGGAGAATCATCATCACGACCATTTCTTTTAAAAACTGCACAATTCATCCTTCATAACCTGGCATGTGGAAGAGGATTACTAAAGGTGGCATGACAAGAAATAAGTACCATGCCTATTACCATCACAGAAATAGTTTGCCTAGCCATACATTCCTAAAAGTCTATTGACCTAAAAATAACACACTTGCAACATTCATATCATGCACTGAAACTTTTGCTTGAATTTTAAAAATTCAAATTCAAAATAAGAACCATCTGTTATTTATTGACTCCCTAATCCATAAGGCCCTGCAGCTTCACTTGGTTTTACTTAGTCTTGTCCTTAATATTTGGAAACATATGCTTACTTTAAAATACGTAGGCTATGCCTAAATTACCCCTATGTGTGGCTATGACCCTCAGTCGAGTGATGATTCTCAAAATGTGGTTCCCAGTATCAGGGAAACTTGTTAGAAAGGTATCCCAGACCTGCTGAATCAAGAATTCTAAGGATGGAGCCATGTCATTTGTATTTCAACAAGCCCACCAGTTGATTTTCATGCTCACTGACATCTGAGAACTACTGCTTTGAAGAATGGGTTCTCCTCAGATTCTGTTTGGTTCCAGAAACTTCTCTGTACTCCCTTGAAAATGTCTCCCATAACTTTTGTGGCCTGGGACCTAGACCTGTGCAACCTGGAGTTCATAGCCTGTTCATCTGGAAAGTCATCAAATTGTGACTCAAAGTCACATCAAAGTCAAGTATTCACTGGGTGAATGGGAAGGAGAAAAGTAGTAATAAATTATGGCACTAAGAAAGGGGAAAAAAATCCCATTTTATCCATTTTTATTCTGAAACTGAAAAATTCTTCCTAATTTTTAGAGAAGTGAACAAAATGTTACACTAAAGTTTCTACAAATGATTTTTTAACTCTATATAACAGACTTACGAAAACTGTGCTACAATTTCTTGGATCTTAGGGCAAGCAATTCAGAATGTTGTAGTTTTGCCTTCAGCAATAATGAAATCAATGGCATAATTAAATCCCGATGCTGGAAAGGTACTAAGAAATGTTGAGACTCTCAAAGTCGGTGAATGGAGACTTGAGATTTATCAAGATTAAGCATTGGTCCTCTTTTGTAAAAAGGAAGATTTTTATCAGTAGCAATTATAGATATGCAAATTAAGTTTCACACCCACCAGACTGGCAAAAACTCAAAAGCTTGATATAACCAACTGTTGATAAGCATGGAGAGCAATAGGAATCTCAAATACTGTTGTTGTAAGTGAAAATCAGCACATTTCGGAGAGTGATGTGCACGCCTGGGGAAGTTGGAAAAGTGTGTATTACCACCGCAGCTCCAGTCCTAAGTGCACGGAGGACTGGGACACTGAGAAATTCATGCATGTGAGTACAGCGTGCATATATAGGTATGTTCACTGTGGCACTGTTTCTCATAACTAAAAATTTGGAAAATAACCCAAAAGTGCATCAACAGGAGAATGGATATATAAATTGTGGTTTAACATACAGAAAAGTATCACATATTTGGATACGGTAAAATACAGAAAGCAAGCTGAAAGGATAGGTCACAATACCATTTTTGTCAAAGTTTACACACTTGAAAATAATAGTATTTTTGCTAAGGAATGCATACATATATCGGCATAAAGACATTTCAAAAAATATAACAATCCAGATTTGGGATAGTGTGTACTTCTTCTAGGGGGAGAAGGATACATGGATTTCAATTGTTTGTCATGTTTTATTTTTTTTTTTCCAGGTGAATACAAGATGTTTTCATAATATTCTCTAACACTTGTAAAGGCCAAATATTTCACCTACAAAATATGTTCTAAATCTACAGAGATAAGAAGAGCAACTCTAGCCCTTACTAGCAGGAAGACCTTGGTCAAATTAACCTCTATGAGCCTTCATCTTCTTATCTGGCACGGGAGAATTTTGAGGGTCCAATGACATGCCATCTTGGAGGTTTTCCACATTGTAGAAATACATATTGCATTTATTATATTCTGTGCAATCTTCAAAGTATTTTAAAAATAATGCATCTAGTCCCCATAACCCCCCCCTAAGAAGCAAGCACTACCATTATCTGGCACACAGCAAGTACTCAAGAAATCTTTGTGTCCCTTCACCAGGCTCACCCTCTTCCTTCTTCCTTCTCACTCTCTCCTGCAACATGACACCACCTCTAGCTCATCTCTGTTGTCAACCAGACTCCTTTGAATGCTTCAGCGTATGCAAGAAAGAGATCCGTATTTGAAAGTATCCAAAACAATGCAAGAGGCAGATCTTTAATGTATAAAGTTAAGGTTATCTTGGGCTGGAAAATATAGACTTTCTCAGAGAAACGGAGTGGAGAAAAAGTCCCGGAGAACCATAACATGGTAATGACGACAGTACAGAAACAAATGAGAAGAATGACGGACACAAACTCGTGGAGCAAAATGGTTTTAAATGGGCATCCTCCTGTCTTGAGGCTAAATAAAATTAAAGAACATTTTGTGTTTTTCTTGTTTTTGCTAGCTTATAAATTCAAAAAAAGCAATTCTCAGGGCATAGTTCCTGGGAACATTTGGGAGACCTCTGATGTTGTCAGCCAAGATTTAAAAACTATTTTGGGCTGGAGTTCGTCAACCGTTAATGTCATCGATTTTATATTGGCTCTGATCCATTTTCAAGGCTGCCATTTTCTAATCTTGTCCCTAAATTTCAAATTCAGATTGCAGAGTTCCCTGTATGGTATTTGTAGTCTCTGTAGGACAAGGCAGACCAAGTCAACGTGACATATACTAAGAATGCAGCTGCCAAGTTTATCAAGCTAATAAAGTACACAGTATTCAATATGTATTCTCATTAGGAACCTGGCTAATCCTTCTGTTCTCAGGATGTTTCCCACCTCATCCACCAAACTAAAGTTGAACTACATGATGTACCTTTACGGGATCTGATTCACAGCTCCACCCCTTCCCATGTGCCATGGGGTAAGCCAAATCTTACATAGGGTAAGTAAATCTCTTCGATGGCCCTTTCCCCATCTAGAAAATGGAGACATTAGTATTTACTTTATAGGGGCATTATGGGGACTAAATGAGCTATTTTAAAACAAATTGAAGAGCACATGGAACACAGTAAATCCAATATGTATTTCTACATGAATACAGTCATGGGGCACCTGGGTGGCTCAGCTGGTTGAGCATTCTGACTCTTGATTTTGGCTCACGTCATGATCTCGGGATCATGGAATCAGCCCTGCGTCACGCTCTGTGCTCGGTGGGGAGTCTGCTTCTCTCTCTCTGCCCCTCCCCCCACTCTCACATGCAGGTGCTCCCCAAATGAATCTTTAAAAAACTAAATATGCTTATAAATAAGCTACATTTGCAAGACAAGGTGATATCTGACAAAAAATCCTGCTTTTCATTAAGTATGTCTTATAGAGAATCATACATCTAAAGATTTACGGTCCCATATAGCAAGGATGACAAGAATGATACGAGCACATTTCAATATAGTACAGGATAGCTAGAGTAAAAGCTATGAAATGGATGAGTTCATTCTAAAAAACTCTGCTGTAAATTTCAGATAATCCCCAAATTTCAAAGAACTTTAGAGCAATGTTCATCTTTAGTTGCCAAAATATACATGCCTATTTGTTCTCATTTCCATCCATAAAGATCTCTGACAAAGCCATTATTTTTTGGTACAACTTAGCTCCATTAAACAATCATAAACAGGTTTGTATCTATTACTGAGATCCTTTCAAAAAGGAACAATGCTAAAAAACAAATATTTCAGTGGACATCTCTCAAACTGTCACCCCTGCCCTCCCTCCACAGATCATAGAGGTCTTCTGGGCTATCTCATTTAGTAACACAAATTCTCAAAAAGATTAATGTAAGGGCATTGAAACATTTGTTCTTAATTACGGGACCTACTAGACAAAGGTGCTACCCATGACAACTTGAAGATCAATCCTAACGTGGAGGAAAGAGAGAAAATGGCCAAAAGTAAATCACATGTTGTAGACACTAGTGACACTTACAGGCTCTCTGTATTCAAGGACTAGATTGGCCTGGCAGGAGAGAACTTAGGAGTCTGAGCAGACTTCTACAATGACCCCAGTGATACCGATCTCCTGGCATTTATCCCTTTTGTCATCCCCTCCCCTTGTGGGTACACAGAATGTGTGGTCACTTGTTTCTAACCAATAGATATGGCAAAGGTGGTAGGACGTCACTTCTGATTAGGTTAGGAAAGACATTCGTCTTGATGGCTGGCTCTCTCTAATGCCTCCTTGGTTTGTATGCGTGATGAAGCACACTGCAGAGGCCCATTTGCAAGGAACAGAGAATGGGCTTCTGGCTTACAGCCAGTTGAGAGCTGAGGTCCTCCATCCAATATCCCATGAGTAACCGCATCCTGCTACCAACCACGTGATCTCGGGAGCAAATTCTTACCCAGTCGAACTTCAAACAGACCACAGTCCATGGATGTTTTATTATAGCCTGTGAGAGGTGATGAAAAAAAGAACCCAGCTCAGCAGTGCCCAAGTCACCAACAGGAACTAAGATAAAAAACATGTATTAAGCTATTAAGTTTGGGGTTATTTTGTTATATTTGCAACACAAGGTGCACCCAATACAAAGTCTACAAACTGGTGAAAATCGGAAAAGGCATAAAGATATTTGTGTTAATATTATCCTAATTCTCTAGAGCTACATGAATCTGAATATATCTTTTTTTTTTTTTTTTTAATTTTTTGAGAGAGAGCGAGCACAGGTGTGTGAGCATGGTGGGGGGGGTTGGCAGAGGGAGAGGGAGAAGCAGACTCCCCACTGAGCGTGTGAGGGTCTATTCGGCACTCTAGGATCACGCCCCGAGCTAAAGGCAGATGCTTAACCTATTGAGCCACCTAGGCGTCCGCTGACTAAATCTGCTGGCTCCTCAAAATCTCTAAACTTCCATTCACGACAGTTTGGAAACTAAAATGAGAAATTCTCCAAAGTTGCTCCCAAAGGTTGTATTGCCATATTTGCTTTAAAATCCACATAATAGTAAAATAACATGATTTTCAGCTTCTTTTAAATCACATTATACCAGACTGAGAGTTCTATTTATTTACTTCTGTAGTCTTTTTGTTTTTGAAAGATTACTTTGTAATAATCAACAGGCTTTTTTGCATACTCTACCTGCCTTTGCTCCATGGGGGAATTCTGTTTGTTAAATTCTCCCTAGGTGTCATGTCTAATTCCCCACCTCCAGAATCCTCTTTGAGGCACTTGATTGACTTTGAAGATCAATGCATAATCTTGAGTCATAAAATTCTGAAATTTTAGATAGTCCTCTCATTTCCCATGATGAATAAATGAATGGAACTAATTTATAAGCAATTAATATATACTTAATCCATTGCTGCTATCTTTGAGAAACTGATAAACTTACTATGAAGCACTCCTTAACATTTCCTCCATAGAGGAAGGTAGTTAAACATGTTAGGATTATATTTATTTGTCTTGGGTTTTTGTATTCTTCATATTGCCTCTAATCCAAAGGAGTCCTCAGCTCAATCTTTATCCATTATCTGAGAAAATTATATACAGGATCCAGAAAGGCAGCACAATTTAGGTCTCTTATAAATGTACTGGAATAATTCAGGGTCAAATAATGTTGCAGTGAAGTTGAATGCCAACATTGGCCATGCTATATTTGGATTCTGGCCAACCATAATGCCTTGAGGGCATTATGCTAAGTGGAATAAGTCAGATCTAAAAAGACAAGTCCTGTAGGATCCCACTTATTTGTGGAATCTT
>CM053616.1:9963986-9995418 GCA_028646535.1 Procyon lotor | reverse complement strand
GGGTTGACCATCCTAACCCTGGAGTCCATAAAAGGCAGCAAAGTCCCGGATAAACGAGACAGTTCTCACTGGAAGCCAGAATCTAGCTGCGGAGACTGAGTGTCTAATCAAAGGCACAACTCTGAGAAGGGGTGCTGGGCACTGCGGCTCCACCGACGTACTCCGTCCCCCCCAACACCCCCCAAGACCTCAGAGGCACAGGGCACCTGCGTCAGCCCCAGAGGCCGCACTGCTGCGCCAGCACTGCAGTGCGGGGGAGGCCGAGAAGGGGTCACCCGCCCGGTCCGTGAGGTGGAAATAAAATGGGTCTGTGGTGTTGCAAACACAGCCAAGGACAGAGGAGCCTTCTATTCCCTTCCAGACTTTAGATGAGGCGCTGCTGAGGGCAACTAGCATCCAGAAGAGAATCTGCTTATTGACTTGTGTTCAGTGAGAAGAGAGTATACTTCTTTCCAGGCCGGAAGCTTGTGTCGGAATAAAGGACTTAGGGAGGGATGTTGGCTTAGAATTCTTATGATTCTCTGCTTACATCAGATTATAAACATGTAAATCCAGTTTGTCACATTAGATCGTGCCCGTGTGTGTGGACCCCATTACATATAGTCCGTCTACATGACTGGCTTAAAACCCATCATCTGGCACGAAGAACTTCATGATTTCACCGTGGACCACAGGTCCTTTGAGCAACCAAAATCTCTCTGTACTGATCAGGTTTAGGTCTTGGCCATTTCCTCTGGGTCACTAGAATGACAGGCCAGCATGGCCAACTTGTATGCACTCCCAAGTTAGACCCACCAGATACCCCCGGGCACCTAGAATCTCTTCTCTCCCTCACACACTGGGCATTTTACATGGGAAGGTGCCATCCAGCAGGGATGACAGTCTTGTGGAGGCAGATGAGGACAGCAGGTCGGGACTCTTCCGCTCTGGCCCAGCCACTACTCGGAAATGCGCTCACAATGGAGTGCGACCACAGGTCTCCAACCCAAGGCCCCGCTGCCTGGAGGGAATAAGGCTACTTGGACATACAGTGGAAAGAGGCTAGAATGGGAAATTGGTGTCAAATTCTAGTCCTCTGCCAGGAACCAGCAGAGACCTTAATTAAGCCAGGCACTGATTTTAAATCATTTATATAATGAAACAGTAGGAGGACACAATTTCTTAGATTCCCCCCTGGCTCCTAATGTTCATTTTATCCTCTCGGAGCCAACTTAGACGCACGTTTTCTTTAAATCTGAACGTATGAATGGAAAATGTCACCCATTCTGCTCTAATGGAAACTACAGCAAGAGGTGGTTTTGGAATCTAAAACATTTTCTTGAAGTGGCTCATTTTTAAAAATTCTTCCAGAACTGTTGATTGCCCAGTATTCAAAGGTAAAAAAAAAAAAAAAAAACTAAGTTTCAACCAACATATGGATCCCTGGCTTTTCTCTCCTGGGGCAGTGAGCTGAATTTGATGGTAAATTGTAACAGGTGCACATTACCGTCGATCAAAACCATGCAAGGAGCCAATGACCGACATCCTTGGCTCTTGTGCTCTCTCGTGTTATGTTTGCTGAAACAGGTGATGTTCAGCTTTTGCTCTGAAAGTCCGGGCCCAATATCATGATTCAAGAGTCTGGATCTTGGGCCAGCTCCTTGGGTTTCTGTTTCAGAAAGACATAAGTGACTGAAGTCACTGTATTTGCCTTAAGAGGAATTAGCGTGCTAACTTACAGTAGAAGTCTTCGGTTGCGCTCAGAATGTTCCCAAGTTGAAAGAAATGCTGCTGGGCCACGTACAAAGGCCAATGACCCAGAGTCATTCTTTATATTCTATTATATGAAGGGAAGTCAGTGTTAGTCACAGCTCACGCTTCCTGAAGAAACAGACCAACTCCATCTGTTATAAATGAAGGAAGTCCTCTCTTGGCAGGGAAATCACAGCTCAGGAGTCAGGGGTAGTGTCGCAGAGACAAGGCCTGTGGCCTTGATGATGGAAGATACTTCCTACACATATCAGGATATTCGGATTGTCATCATTTTCAGGGTTTGCTCAGAATAAGGGCACCCAGGTCCCAGCTGAGCAAGCCCCCCCGGGAAGCTATTCGGTCCCAGGACCTTTCCCCTCTCCTCCCCTAATACCCAGCATCCTGTTTGGTGACCACCTTGAATGCCATCTCAGTGGACCCATCCGCTACAGCTTCGGGAAATGCATGAGATAAGACAAGGCGTCTTGTCCTCAGGGCCCCCGAGATCTCAGCAGGGCCAAATCCCAGCTGCAGACGAGTCCCAGGAGCATTCGGGGCCCAGCTGGGTTCTGTCTTCCAGGCACAATGAATGCGGAGGACGTGATGGAGTACAGGGCACGAGGAGTCCTCAGAGCAGCAGGACAGGGGAGAGCGACCTGCGGTAACATTGCCTCCCCAGCATTCCTTCCTGGAGATGATTAATGGAAGCCCCGGGAGTGACCTGAATCAGATGTGCTGTAATTACTTATTGAATGTGACCCAGCTGCAGAAGCAAAGGTTTATGCAGCATTAAAGGCAGCTGGAGACAGAGCCATGACAATGACCTTGTGTGCTGGAATTTAATTAAAAGGCTCCTTTCTGCTCAGAGAACCATTTTTTAGCAGAAGGATATAATCACTTCTGAAATTATTTGATCAATATATCATCATAGTAACTTCAACCCACGCAGAGATTTTTTTTTTCTTCCTGCTTTTTGTTTGTTTCACTCAACTAGTGGTTTTCAAGGAAAGAGGTATCCCGTGTAAGTCCGTTTGATGGCTAGGTTAAAACAAAGATAAAACTGTATTGTTTATGGGGATATTTACACATTTTCAGACTGCGGAATTCGCTCCCGCTGCATCAGCTGAGCTGAGACCGCGTTTCTCAGAATTCCTGGTCCTGCACAGTATTATATGAACACCCGTCACCAGCAACAGCACGCCATTTAGAAGGGGAAGTGCAGCCGCAACCTTGCTTTGGGGAGGCGTGCTGCCCAAGGTCATCGGAGGGCATCACGTGCCGTCACAGCTCGCAGACCAGCAGCCGGGCACCCGCCTCCTCCCCCGTGAGTGTCCCAGACCAGCTTCTCCCGAAGCTTCGCCCACATCGTGCTAGTTGGAGCCCCAGAGGCAGCAGGAGGCAGATTCTACTCCTCCTGGCTCTTCTACGCTTCATTCCCATCTTTCCTTGTGACGCCAGCCCCACAGACTTCAAGTTCAGCACCAGACAGAAGTGACAGCTTTACAGAGACCATCTAACCAGCACCCGCACAGCTCAACACTCACGTTTCTCCGATTCCCTCATGCTTGTATCTTTCCAGAACTGTATATGGATACATATCTGTAGCCTTTCTTTATGACGATGTCATTTTCATGACCACTCCATGTCAAAGATGAGAAAGTGTCGGGAAGAAACACCTTCAAAAATCTCCCAAGGGAGAGATTCCCAGCCGACTTCCTGGAGACCCCAGGAAAGTCTCCCAACCGAGACGCATGGACTCGGGTGTGTCTGTGTTCCACATTTTAAGTGACTTACGGTGCACTGGTTAAAACTTCTTTATAGTGTGTTTACGCATATATTATCCATGTAATTAAGGAGGAATATGAACACCTGACCCGTAGGAAATGAATCCATGGGTAAACCAGGAACCAATCCAAATCTCCCTTTTCAGAGAAGTAAATATGATAGAACTGGGGAGGAGAGGAGCTTTTTCCCACCATGAGCAGATTCATGCATTTTCAGACAGGCGAGAGAATCAACCAGAGAGAGAAGCAAGGACAAGACCCCGTGGCCCCAGAGGGACAGAGAGAAGGGGCCCGTGTGGGCCTGAAGACTTGCCACTTTCCAAGGGACCCAGCGAACTTGCAATACCTCCTTCCTAACACAGCCTCCTGACCTTTAGAGTAAAACTGCTTTCTCCTTGCAGCTACCTGAGAGCCGTCTCCTACAGCCAGAGGAGCACCGACCAGAACCCCGCTGTGCCTTCCCCACCCACACCGCGTAGGCTCATGTCACCTCTCAGCCCCTGGCTCTGGCGCCTGGCAGAGAACTGCGCTGTCTCTGTTTCAAGCGCCTTCACCCTGAGAGGTCACCGTCTCTGCACACCATCTTCTGTGTCGTCACTGAGCCCCCAGCCAAGTCTTCCTAGACGTTCCAGTCTAGTCTGGGCTGTATCATTTCTGCTGCCCTGGCAACAGTGTTCAAGCAAGGAGGTCTTCATATGCATCCAGTTTATGGATTGCTGAAGCTTCAAACAAAAAACGTTGGCACATTTCTGGGAGTATTTACCTACTTTATTCTCTGGGGCATCTGTGTCCACGATTAGGCCCGGGTGGTGGAGGGGAGCGCGGCCCCTCAGCCCCGCCAGGTGGGCATGGCACTGGAGCCACAGGGGCCAATAGGAGAGAGGGAGGGATGGGGGGGCACGGCAACGACCAATTTGCTAAAATGTGATCAGCTGTTTCGACTCTTTTTCCAGAACATTTGTCTGCCACTGTGCATTCATTTGGCCATATGGCCAAGGCTCACAAGCAAACAATTGGTAGCAAATATCAAGGGTTTCTAAAAAAAATATATAGGAAATATATAAAATTGAGAAAATTCTGCTTTACCTTTTTTTTTTTCCCTCTATGAGCTTAGAAATAATACCCGTTTGGTTTTGGCTGTGGACCTCGTCGGACTGGCTCAAAGGGCACGGGGCTGTGAGTGGCACTGGTTCTCAGCAAGGCCCTCTCTGGTGTAAGTGAGCCAACCTTGACGGAGGGTTGGAAGCTGGGAAGTCTCTACTGAATGTTTACATTCTGAATGTGCACAGAATTCGCATTTCGGTCTTGTTATCAACAAAAGGATTTAAAACTTAGAGGAGTTGGTAAAGCACGCATACCAGTTCCATGAAGATACAAGGTTGTCCCTGACCACAACCCCAGATCGGGGTGGCTCAGTGTCAAGAGAAGAAAGCTCTCCCTGGGGACCGAGAATGTGATGAACAGGTTTGAGTCAGTGAAGAGGGAACTCTCTCCTGGAGGAAAGAAGCCATGCTGGCTGAATGGAGAGTTCCAGAAGGCAGGGTAAGCTGGGGTGTGCCAATACCAAGAGCAGGGCAAACCTGCCGTGGGCAGATGGTCCCTTCAGAGCACTCTGACCTGAGGAGCCACACAGGGAGACAATCCTTGTAATGATTCGCAGGTCCGGCCTTCATTTACTCTGAATCCTTCCAACACTGGCCTTTTGAAAATGTTTCGTTTTTAAATTACAAATACAGTACAAAGTTATTTAAAATTCAAACTTAATAGAAATGCATAATGGAAGAAGTTAAAATTCTCTTGAATGGGGATCTCCCCTTCCCCCAGCAGGGACCATGATTTACTTGATTTCCCCAAATTTCTGTTTTTAGTGCACAGACTAATGGAGGTAATTCATAAATGCAGAAACGAGGTACTATAGGGCACACACTCTTCTGTGTTCCCGAGGGCACATCTGCCGACATCAGTACTGACTCCTCCACCGTTTGAAACGGTTGCATGGGATCCATCACACGGCCAGAGCATGGCTTACTGAACCCTCTCTGCACATCGCTGCACAGCTGGCTCGTCCCCAGTTTTCTCGTTACAGAGGACAACGCTTCCAGCACTTCCCCTGTAGGCTTCACAGGGTGCCTCTTACCAGCTGTCTTGCGTTTTACCACCGGTCTCACTGACCCCACGTCAGGACATCTTTGGAACCGGTCTGAGACAGGCCTCCTCCCCAGCGAGCATGTTCAAATCCCACAGTCGGAATGAAGGGCAATGATCATGAGGCCATTCGTGGCTCATGGAGAGGAGAAACCAGGGGCCGTCAGAAGGGTTTTGCCTTCGGGAACCCAAGGACAGAAGTGATCAGCACCTGGGCTAGGTCTGTGGTGCTGAAAGTAGGAAGCAAAGAAGAGACCTAGGAGCAACTTAGAAGCAGATGACAAGGGGACCTCGACATAGTTCCACTGTCCCTCATGTGAACCACGGCTGAAGCCAGCAAACTCGATGGCTTCAATAATCCAGCATGACCACTGCAACAGAACCAAAAACTCAGCTTTGCTCCCCGTGTTCCTGGCTGGGCTAGCTTCCGGGGCCCCACAGAGGAAGGGGAGCCAGCTGGGGGGCTAGGGAGATCTGCCCAGGGAGCGGCAGGGGTCTAGCGGGCTGAGGGGGTGGTCTTCCTTGGCCGACTTGCCTGACAACATGCAGGGAGGGGGACGAGGAGGGGAGTAGGCAAGAGGAGGGCGGAGGGTGGAATTAGTCAGGTAGGAGGTAGGTCAGATTTCCAGGAGGTCTGTCTGCTTTGTCTCGGACAGGATCCCCGCCAGTGTTGCAGGCTGAGCGTCGGGGGCACAAGACCCAGCCCCCATGGAGGACAGCCGAGGAGGACGGTCAAGGGCTGTGTCAGCGGAGACTGGAGCACAGCCTTTAGCGACATGCACCTTGTGCTCCCGACCTGAACCAGGTGACTGCAGGCCAACTTCGGGGCCCGAAGTCCGGGTCAGGCTGAGACCGGGGGCAGGTGGGCTCCATCACCTGCCAGACCCAGCACAAGCTGGGAGTGTGGGACCCTTCTCACGACGGCGACAGCAGAGCACCAGACTACACATGGGGCCCTTCCAAGCTCGGGGTCCTGGGCATGCGCAGAGGCTGTGTGGCCGTGAAGCCCGCCCAGCCCGTCCAGGGAGACAAGCCCACACCCTGCAGCAGAGGGATCCTGGGAGCAAGGGATTTTTAACAGCACAAATAAACCTGTTGCTCCCCCAAGTCGAATGCAAAACCCAACTTAACGTATAAAACAGTGGAAGGCAGAGCTTTTCAGGCTGCTACTCCAGGACTCTTGTCAACAGCCCACAGCCCCATCGGTTGTCACGGCTGCAAGGACTCCGAAGCCCCCACCTCGGACCTGCGCACAGCTGCAGGCACAGCTCTCGGGCTGCGGGGGGCTCTGCTGGACGCCGGCAGCTCACACCCAAGCCGAGGACACTGAGAGCAAATCACGTGGGACACGAGACAAAGAGCGGCAGAAGCCGCAAAGCCACTCATTCCATCCAGTCTCCCTCCCCAAGGTGGGAGCACCAACACCTCTTCCAGGACCACTCACAACACACCTGTTTCCGTTATGAAAAATTATTCACTTGACTCTTGGGACCATTTTGAGAGCAGACTTCTCGGGCGGGGCGGGTGGGGAGACCCTTTCATATGGGACATGTCTGCTTAAAGCTCACACGTGTCATTCCCCAGTATTCCCTAATTAAACCTGTCTGCTTCAATTTTTACAGCATTTGCAAAAAGGCATAGAAAATTAACCTAAAGGGATGGAAGTCCCATCATTAAACAAGGATCCCTTTCTGCAGCCGGTTAAGTCCTCAGTGCTGACTTTCCAGATGCGTGCTTGGAAAACCCCCTAACAAAGTAGGAAAGAGGCACCAGTGCCAGGAAAGGAATGTTCTGCTCTTCTGTGCACTGCCGAAGATCCTGTTTGCTGGTGCAGCTCATTTTATCTGAACGTATTAATAAAATCCCTAAATTCCCTTATGAGGAAATGCCACCACTGACGTGACGACCGGTTAGGGTTTGCCTCTTAAGATCACTCCTAGCTTTTCTTTTTTTTTTTTCCTCCAAGAAAAAAAAATGAGGGTTGCTTCCTGGAATGTCTAGCTACCAAAAAAAACCCAAAAAAACAAAAAAACAAAAACACTCCAAAGCCTCATAAGACATTAAGAATAAAAGTCAGGGTGAAATGAGCAATTAAGATAAATTAAGTGGATTTTTTTTCCCATTTCAGACAAGCTCCCTAGACCCACCACATCATCACTCCCAATCACATTGCAAAGGGTCCCCTTGCTGTCTGCAATGCCAAGAGTCTCTCCCTGTTCTGGCTTTGCTGGAAGACAGACGCATTTTCTGTCTTTTGCGGCTCCATTTTGTGAGACATTCCTTGTGGGAATCTTGGAGGACACGACTCTTCAGTTAGCTAATGGGAAACCCAGGAGGCGGCGGTGGGGATACAAACTGAGGTGATGCTTTGTCCTTGACTTGACCCTCAGACCCTTCTAAGCTCCTGAGTGGATCCCGCAATAATACAGTGATTCTGCTGGTGCCCAGTGTCTCTGCACGAAACTGAGGCCCCTTTTTGGTGTATCTTCCAGGGCTGAAGTCCTGTGCTCTGCCTAGAATGGTTTGAATGGTATCCAGGGCAGGCCCACGACGTGACTTTGTACAACAACAAAATTGCTCTGACGCGGATAAAAAGTCATTGTCAATAACGTGCAGCTGTAAAGGGACCCCACGCTGGGTTTGAGCAGCAGACTCATATTTCACACACCAGAGCTTGGATCCAAGACGTCCCTTTCCTGATGCTATTTCTAAGTTGCACGGTCTTAAAAAATTTTTAACTTGTTTTGAACTTTTAATGTCATCTATTTATTCACAGGCTATTCGAATATTGCTGTCGTGGCTCTTTTTCTCATCTTTGAATTCAGTATTCACACAGAAAGAGAACCACAGTGAAGAAAAATCCTCCTTGGGGGCAAAAGTGAGTCCCACCAGGGTTCCTTCCAGGACTTTCCAAACTTGAACCTTCCTGTATTAATCAGCTCGGGCAGCCATAACAAAATTCCACAGGCTGGGTGGCTTAAACAGCAGACTTCTTTTTTCCTCTGGAAGCTGGGTTCGTGCCCGGTGAGGACTCTGTCCTCGGGTTGCAGACGGCAGCCTTCCGTGTCCTCTCAGGGCTTTTCTTTGTGCCCCTGGGTGCAGAGAGTGAGTGCACACAGTGGAGCTCTCTGGGGTCTCTTCCTACAAAGACCTTAATCCTATTGATCAGAATTTCTCCTTCAGGACTTCGCGTAACCTTAATTATCCCCACAGAGGCCCTTTCTCCAAATACAGGCACACCAGGGGTTGGGGCTTCAATATATGAATTGGGGGGGGTGGTTACACAATTAGTCCATAGGACACCTCCCAATCCTGACTTCTCAAATTATCTGGTAGGAACAAAAGGCCAAGATTTTCTGCAGAATAACGTTAAATTCTGCTCTGCTGTCAAAGTGCTGTCTGCTCACAGCTATTCAGTTGGTTTATAAAGAGATCTGATCCAAAATTCCGCCCTGGCTCTGTCCAGTGATGGATTACTACCAGTCCATGCAAGTGGAAGGGGGCAGCCAGAGAGGTGGAGGTGGGGGGTCTTTCAACAGAAGTGTAACTAGAAACAAACAGCTTACTTGTCCCCCAAAAGACTTCTTGAAAGGAACTAGCACAGAGTGTCTGCGAGCAGTCTTTTGAGCTCCTCTTTTTCCTAGCCGGTCTCCCACAAGGGTCAGCCATTTGACCAATTACTTTTCTTCTCAGAAGGGTTTCAAGAGACTCTCTAGTAATGAAAGCCTTCCAACTTCTCCCTTTCTTGACAGGGACAACGAAGGAGAAGACGGCTAACCTTAAGTGACCAGAAGCTAGTCTTCTAGGAGCCAGGCGGCATCTGGTTGGTTTACCTGCAGAGAAAAATTAAGTAGCAAGCCTTGCGCTGCGGACCATCACCACAATCGGGCCTGAGCCTGAGGGAAAGAATCCACAGAACGTGCAAGGGACACGAGTCCCCACAAAGGAGGGACAAAGAGTTATACGAGGTCAAGCAGAGCTGCTATCTGGAACAGATGACGTATTGGGTGGGGAAGGCATTGACAAGCCAGGCTTCGGAGCCAGACCCTAAAACAGGCTGCAGTGAGTTTTCGAACAGGGGAGCACTTTAAGGAAGAGGCATTTAAGGAAGAGGCCTCTGGTCCCGGGTCTGCTGGCCGTAACATTCCTGGCTTCTGCAAGGGCTTTGCATATATTCTCTTGGATGGAACTTAAGCTCCAGTTGAGCGAGAAGAGTTGCTAGGGCAGGGACCCGGAGATCACAGCCAAGGAAGAGGAGTCCTGTGTGACATGGTCAGGGCAATGACCTCACAGAAAATGAAAGGAAAGTTGCCTTCAGGGATGTGCTAGGGAGCCAGGACCTCCCAGGGGCCCAGGGCAGCTCATCAACAGCGATGTTCAAAGCGCTCCATGTGTGAGACTTCCAGAAAGGACAAAGGGCAGACCTGCTGCTGGGCACGGGAATCAGGGCAGAATCCCAGCACACCAGCTCCGAGAGAGCTGGATAGCCCCTCGGCTGCCCACCAACCAGGATGAAAACAAAGGCGTCGGAGCCTCTGTCATTCACGTGGTCCCCAGCAGGGCCCACATCCCACGAAGCGGGGCCTTCAGCCGGGGCCATGTTGCTTCAATTTCATGCTCCATCAGAAGGGTAAGTTGGCCATTGGATGGGAAGGTATGCGTTTGAGTCAGAAATGCACCCTACCATTCCTGATTATAACAATAGTCCTCACCCCCCAAAGTTAAACTTGTTTTTCTTTTTTCACTCAACAGTGAAGCAAGCTGAGATTATTCCCTTGCAGAGGTCGACTTCCTAAGGGCAGGAGGAAGGCTGAGGCATGTGGCGCATCGTGTATTGCTTTGCTGCCTTATTACATGACTCGCATGTGGTTTGCTTTGTAAAAATAGATTGTGGGTTCTCTGGTGATGGTGTTTCTTCTTTATTCATACAGCAGTCCCACTAAATAGTGAAATAAATGAATAGAGGGATACAAATGGATAACACGGACAATAGGAAGAAATACTTGTGTCTAACAAGATAGATTTAATCTATTATCTCTGACACCTTGAAGAGTGAGTTTCAACATATGACCTGGGCCTGGAAAAGCCTCTTCTCAGACCCCACCCCAGACCTACTGAAACAAACTCTGGGGTGAGGGGTCTAAGCCAGTTTTCAGTGCCGTCCAGACCCTGGACAGAGCTTCCTCTTGAGGCCACGGGAGAGTCTAGTGTGGTCCAGCGACACCCTGCGTACTTTTCAGAATGATCTAAAGTTCACACTGAAATGGGTCTTTGTGGTGCTAGTTTTGGCAGAGGTGGGATCTAGGAGAAGAAAACAAAAATGCCAAGGACATATCACTTGGCATCACCTTCCGATTCACTGGTATTTTCATAGTTACTGAGCACAAGAAGAAATAAATCATGTAGCTTGTAACAGTGAGTTTGTTTTTAAAAAATGTCTTGTGGCATCAAATCAATTCCCTGATCAACTTGCTATTGAGTTTAATCTAGCCAAGCTGGTATTATTGTAGCTGTCACAAATTTCTTTTCCTTTGCCCTGTGAAGCTGGAACCAATTGTTGTTAAAAGGAGACTAAATAAAAGAGGTCCCGGATTTCCTGTTATTACAGATCGATTTTTCGAGATGTTAAAATAGTATCATATGGGTGCTGGGGAGGTTGGTTTTTTTTTTTTTTTTTTTTTAAAAAAAAACATAATTAAAGCCACATGAAATGGCACAGCACAAACTTTGTCACGGATTGTTTTGACAATGTTTCCAAATGAAATGCTTCAAGGAAGAAAAACAACTACATAACATTTTTTTTTCTTTCTCTTAACATTCTCTACCATGATTTTATAATACATTGTTTAAAAAAAATACCCTACTTTATGTGGAATGTCAAAATATGTAAATCAGTCAAGATAATTTATATTGCTTGGGCAAGCTTGGCTGGATTAACTTCATTTACTTTCAAACTTGAGCAAATACAGATAAGCAGGGTGAGCCAGAGTTCTTGAGACGGCCTTTCGATGGCAGGAAGCGGAAGCGGAGTCTCAACACAACGTTCCAGAGGATGAACTACAAACCCCTTGCACATTTGTGCTTCCTTCAGGACGCAAGGTCTCGAAAACCGTGAAGACAATACACGTGTGCCCTTGAGATGGTTCATTTTATGTGTCAACTTAGACTCTGCTGATCGGCCGCTTGGTCGAATGCTCATCCAGATGTTATTGTAAAGTTTTTTTTAGATGTTACGAACACTGGAATCAGGAGACCCGGAATAAAGCAGATTAGCCTTCATAAAGCAGATTAGCCTTCATAAAGCAGGTGGGCCCCCTGCAATCATTTGAAGACCTCGAGAGCAAAGACACAGGGTACAGGAAAGAGGACTTTGCCTCCAGACTCCAACACAAAATCTCCTGAGCTTTGCACCATTGGACTCAAGATCGCTACCGCAAATTTTACCTGAATCTCTAGCCCTCTAGCCAGTCCCACAGATCTCAGACTTTCTGGCCCCACGATTACATGAGTCAATCACCTGAAATCAATTTCTCTCTAGATATAGATCCTATTGGTTCTGTTCATCTGAGGAAGTCTAACAGCCCTTAAACGCTAACTTTTGATCCATAGTCTCCGTACCATTTTTACTGCTCTTCCATTCTCATTTTAGTTGACATAATTTGGTCAAAATAGAAGGGGGGGAACAACTTTCAAGAGTTAATTTTAAAACCTAAGGGTCACACCTTTCCAGGCAGAAAATGAAGTCTTTGCTGTACTGGGTTATTACGAATTGGAGTAAGCATGGTAAAACATCTGAAATCCTACGGAACTTTGTCTACACTTTGTTATTTCATTTACTGTATAATTTGACATTAGTGTCATGCTTCACTTCCCCAATCCACTGTGAGCCTCTTGAGGACAGAGAATGCCTGAAATCTTGCATGATGTAGTTTTTGAATCACGTTATATACCTGAAATTAATGTAACATCACGTGTCAATTAGACTTAAAAAAAGTCTTCACGAAATAGGTGTTAGGTACACATTCCCCCGGCCCTTGGGAGGCACGTGATCTGCGCCAAGCACAACAGGAACAGCTGCTGGCTTTAAAAGGCTACACAGGTGCCAAATAACTTCTGAATGACCTCCGTTTAATCCCTGCTGGTTCCCACCAATGCCGCCCCTGTGATCTGATTAAGCTGGATGGCATTTCGGTGTTTTTGAGACCAAAGCCAGGTTTTACCTTTGAGAGTAGACAGCACAGGATTTGGCCAAACTCTCCTCACTTGGATACTTCCAGAACTTGAGTTGAAGGCAACGGATAATCTGAAACTGAAGCTCACGCTTGCACCACCCAGAATCTCCTCACTCAATAAATCCCACTTACGGGAAATGACTTGGAACGCTGTGCATCCAAGAAATGGGGTCTACGTTCAGAACATCCTAGTAGGAATGCCACTGCCCAGGAAGCACTTGTGGAAAGTGGGGTCAAAACTGATAATAGTTGTCACAAACTCCCTCGTGTACGGTATTCCGCTTGAGCTCCACACATAAATCCCACAAAAATGTACCTTTAACGTTCTCGGGTCTATTTTGGAAGAAAGGTTAAATCAAAAGCTTGCTTCTTGATGTAGCTTTCATGAAATCAATTTGTAGGGATAGTCTCTGAGGGCAGCCTGGCAGGATGTTTAGCTGTAGTACACAGGTCCTGCGGCATCCAGGTATTTGCCAAATTTGGTGTGAGGAGAGACCTTTCCCTCCAGGTAGTTGCCTCTTTCCGTGGTGACAAAAGCAGTTGATACGCGGTTATGGGTTGAACACTGCCATCCCCCTCCAAATTCATATGTTGAAGTCCTAACTTCTAGTACCTCCAAATGTGACCTTAGAAATAGGGTCACCGTACATATAATTAGGTCACATGCGGTCATACTGAAGAAAGCTGTGCACCTAACCCAGGATATTGGTGTTATAAAAAGAGAAAATTCGGATGCAGGTGCACACCCAGGGAGAACCCCATGTGACAACGAAGGCAGAGATTGGGGAGACGCAGCAAGAGCTAAGGAACGCCCAAGACAGCTTACAAGCCTCCAGAAGGTACAGGAGAGGCATCGCACAGATTCTCCTCACGTCCTTCAGAAAGCACCAACCCTGCTGACACCTTCAGCTCTGGCTTCTAGCTCTGAGAACTGAGAAACAAATGTCTCTTTTATGAGCCGCCTCATTTGTGGGACTTGGTTGTGGCAGCTCGAGCAAACTGATCCACACTAATCCACAAAGGGTCAACTACACAAATCACAAGCCAAGAGACACAGAGCACGACAGAGCAGAGTGTGCACCCCCTCCCCGGGTCGCTCATAAAGCCGGCAGCCAGTCTCCTCCCGAATTCACCTGCGACAACAAACCCATAGGAGTAACGAGTGTACATTTTCATAAAAGCGACCTCCGAGAGACTGAGAATATTCAAATTATAATTGGATTTTGATACTAGGAATGAATATCTAATACAGACGAGTGCAAAATAATCAATGTGGACAAAAGAACTTGAAAGTGGAGAGAATGGGAATGGAGATCAGACAACACAGGTAGAGTTTTGTATAGGTCACCCCTAATGACATAGTTCTCATTTCATTCACATGTCTTCAGTCTGGATCAACTGCTACTTTGCCAATTGTTCATAAAGTCCTAAGTTCAAAGGAGACTAGACCAGGGCGCCTGGGGGGGCTCAGTCGTTAACCGTCTGCCTGCGGCTCAGGTCATGATCCCAGGGTCCTGGGATGGAGCCCCATGTCGGGCTCCCTGCTCAGCGGGAACCTGCTTCTCCCTCTCCCCCTCCTTGTATTCCTGCTTTTGTTCTCACTCTCTATCAAATAAATAAAATCTTTAAAAAGAAAAAAAAAAAGATAGACTGGACCCAATCCACTTTGGCCACCGCAGTTCTGATGCCCCAGGTGGGTGATAGTGGGTAAAAATCCCCCCCCATCTTACAGAGGTGATTTCATCTCCCCCCACTTTTTTTATATGCATATATTAAGGCATGCATCACATAGAGTAAAATTCACCTTAAGTGTGCAATGCTGCAAGATTTGATGCATGTATAGTCAGTAACTGCCTTCCACAATCAAGATGCAGAACAGTTCTGTCCCCCTCAAATCTTGACCCTAGTGCCCCTCTACTTAACCCCTTCCCCTCTAGCCCTAGGCAACCCCTGACTTGTATTCTATTCCTATAACTCGTCCTCTGCAAGAATGCACAGAAGAGAGAAATCACAGAGGAGGTCACAGCCTTTTTGTTTTTGGCTTTTTCCACTTAGCCTAATGCATGCAAAATCCATTCCCCATCCCACATGGATGAGCAGGTCATGCCCGTTAGTTGTCAAGTAGTATTCCGGGGTAGGGATGCACCATGGCCGTCCGCATTCCCCCAGATGAAAAGAATCTGGCTTGTTTCCAGTCTTTGGAGATTACACATAAACGCCACCATAAATACTGCATGCACATTTTTGTGTGAACACAGGTTTTCATCTCACTTGGATTTAAATACTCAGTGGAACTGCTCAGTCATATGATGAATGTATGTTTAACTTTATAAGAAAATGTCAAACTGTCTTCCAGTATGGCTGTGCCATTCACACAGTTGTTTTTAAAGTAGCTTTCCCCCCGCCCCACATACCACATGGGCTCCATACACTTAAACTTTCAGGAAAAGATTAGTCAGTAAATGTTTTTGTTAGTCAGCAGTGTCATTACAAATGTCAGTGTTATTTTAAATGGAAAGATGTCTAACGCTTGTCAGAAACCTCAGTATTTATAATGAAGCCAACAAACGGACGTAGCAAGGCTGTAAGGGAACAGAGGCCTAGGACTAAAAGGCACTTCTTTCTGTTTTTATTTTGCTTCTGATTCAACGTGGGATTGAATAGCTTTGGCCATGCCCGCCCCCTCCCCCCCACCCCCTGCAGTGATGAGCTGTGAGTGGAGCCAGGCCCAGGTTTGACTCCGCCATCTCCTAATTGGCTCGTCTCCTCCTCCCACCTATAGCTCCCACCACGGCACTGCTGGGCCAGTCAGAAGAACGGGCACCTCATGAGTACGGAGGATTTGTGCAGGTCTCGCCCGGAGAGTGGGCTGCTGGAGAAGCCAAAAGGCGGCCAGTGTGGCTCACACTCAGACCGCCAGGAAAGACGTGGTCCACGGTGCATCTTCCCCAGGGATCTGTCCGCCATCTTGTGAGGGGAGGTTGCCAAGCAGGCCTATAGACGGGCTTTGCTTACCTGAAGGAGGTCTTTCTTCTGACTACACCACTCCCTAATCCCTCCATGCTCTCTGAACTGCAGGCCCCTCACGGATGTACCTTTTGGCGCAGGACCCAGAGAAATCCTGCTGCTAAGTCTAAAGACCAGCTGGTTCACGTTTTACAAAAAAATCCAATACCCCAGTTTCCTCTCCAAAGCGTCTTCACACGAACCTGTATTTGTGTGGGGGGGGAAACGGGGGTGCCTGAGAGGATTTGGCTGCCCTGGATCTGGACGTGAATGGGAAAGGGATAGCATAGTTAGAGAGGGAAAGGCCGGAGCACCGACTGTACACTTGGGCACATGCACACTGAGGGGGAGCGGGATTGAGGGGGTCCCCGGGGTAGCGGCTCTCTGCGACTGCTGTAAGTCTCCAGCCAATGGCTCCAGCTGGAGCTGGTTTTCAAACAAAAGCCAAGTCTAGCAGTGCAGCGGAGGTTCCAAGATTAATTTAATAAAGGAAAGCCCCCTGGAAAGACACCAGGGACCTTCTTAAGCCGCCCCCTGATGGACACCACTTCTGTTATTCCCCAAGTTCTAAACCCAAGTCATCCGAAAGTATAACCCCACACGTCTTAGATCACATTTGATCAACACAGGCTCAAATTCATTTGCCCCCTAGAAAGAAGTGTTAACAGGATTTGTGGATTTTTAAGAATTCTATAGGTATCTATGAATAAGTCGGCACATAAGTTACACAGAATGCAGCCTGTACCCACATGCACATATATGCGTCTTACTGGGAAAACCCACAGAGGGGTTTGTGGTAGAACGGTATCACGTTAATTTTAAACAGAGGTCAAGAAAAAAAAAATGTGATTTATTTGAGCAAAGCAAGTTGGTCACACAGGGAAAGGGCCCATCTACAGAGCTGACACAGTTTAAATAGAAGATAGGACTGACGTAGAGGTCTGTCACTTTGCCTCACTGACTCAAACCCCAGCCCTGGGTGCTCAGACAGAATGGGAGAGAATTTCTATCCAATTTATCTCAAAGTGTAAGAATCGCCTTGGGGGAGGGGAAAGCCTGACAGGGGATTCATCATTTTTGACAACTTCTGAATGCTTTCTGATGACTGGTATAGCTGTATATTTGCTTGTTATCGGCTTCTTGATTTGTTAACATTCATAGGAAAAGCAAGAGGCACTAAAGCAGGAAAAGGGACAAGCAAAGCTGATGGCTTCACAGATACGCACACAGGGCAGTGATCATAGACCTGATCCCCACTTCCCAAGAACTGTTCCCTCAACCTTGCCTGCACACCGGAGTCCCAAGGGATCTTAAAAGAAAAAAAGAAAAGAGAAGAAAAGAAAAAAACAAAACAAAACAAAACAAAAAGGCAGGAGGCTCCTGGGTGGTTCAGTCAGTTAAGTATCTGCTTTCGGCTCAGGTTCTGATCTCAGGGTCCTGGGATCGAGTCCCACCATCAGGATCCTTGCTCAGAAGGAACCTGCTTCTCCCTCAGCCTGCCGCTCTCTCTCACTCTCACTCTGACAAAATAAAATTTCATTAAAAATTTAAAAAAATGTTGGGTAGCTTAGTAGGTTACTCTGCCTTTGGCTCGGGTCATGATCTCAGGGTCCTGGGATCAAGCCCCGCATCGGGCTCTCTGCTCAGCGGGGACCCTGCTTCCCTCCCTCTCTCTGCCTGGCTCTCTGTCAAATGAATAAAATCTTTAAAAAAAATTTTTTTTTTTTTTTAAATTTTATAAAGCAGCATATTCCTGGTGCTTTACTGGGTCCCACACTCTGAGACGCTAATTGAAATGCTGGGGGAGGGGGGAGCCTCCGGGCACTGGGGCTTCAAAAGCTCCTCACGTACTGTTCATCGGAGGTTGACAACCAGTGTCATGGGTCCAGTGGAAGACGGTGTTGACTGACTCACCTTCACAACACCCTGTCCACGTGGTGACACAGCAGCCCTGAGAAGTCATCCAGAGGACCTTCGAGACTCCCCACATGGTGTGTAGCAGTGCCAACAGAAGGAAGCATTGGGGTTCCTGCTGCACGAGTGCCCCTCGGGGAGAGCCACTCGGGACAGGCCCCGAGCAGCAGCTGGTCAGTCACTCCTCCGGGGCTGGAGAGACTGTTCAGGCACCCGCGGACCTGATTCACCTCCCGTTAGGACAGAACAGGCCTGGGTACGCGGGGCCACCAGCGTCTGCCTCCGTGGTCTCTACTAGAGTGCCCGGCCTGCTGGACACACCAGAGAAAGTGGCCTCTGGGATCTGGTAAGAAAATCTTCCTGAAGCTCCTCTCTTTTCTGTACTGTACTTTCCTGTACTTCACGGAGAGCAAGTCACATTTGATTTAAATGGAATTTCTTTTCTGGAGAAAAGGCAAGCCAGCCCTACGGAGAGCCTGAGAGGGTGAAGCCAGTTGTCAGTCTGCTACAGAAAGTCTTAGGGTTAAGGCAACTGCGGACACGATTCGGTCCAACATTCTCACCCGGGGTATTAGGCCAAGCAGTCCTAAGCACAGTAGTGACTTAGCCAACGAGAAACAGTCTGGCTGTCCCCACCGGACGACAGCCCTCAATACTGGCCAATACTCAGGCACCTGAGCACACTGGAAGAGGTGACTGTGTGCTGCCTACACTTGGGGCCTGTGGTTTTGTTTTTTTTAAGATTTATTTATTTGAGAGCGAGCGAGAGAACAAGCACACACACGCTAGAGGGGAACGGGGGGGGGGGGGCAGAATCTCAGGCAGACTCGATGAGAGATCTGGGAGTCAAGTATGGAGTCCCCTCAGAGGGCTTGATCTCATGACCCTGAGATCATGACCTGAGCCGAAGTCAGACGCTTAACCGACTGCGCCCCCCAGGGCACCCCTTAGGGCCCGTGATTTTAATCCACCTTTACATGCTTCTCACTCGAAGCTGCCTTAGGGTGGATGAGAAAAGGCACCAGGGCTTGTACTAACTAACTCCTTTTCCGTGAGTTTTTACTTTTCCTTTAACTTGAGCAGCAGTTGCCAACACACTTGAAAGGGAAGTGACAACTCTTCAGACTGTGTTTAACACTGAGGAGAAGGCGAGCAGGATACACTCTGACAGGAGAAATGTAAACTCACCCGACAGGCTTCCTGGGTCTTGTGGAAAATGTTCAAGGCACTCCTACTCCTGTCTCTTCAGCTTTCAACTTTGAAAAGGAAAGCCCCAGAGTGACGGACGTGGGCGACCCGGAGGAAGAGCTATGCCCAGGGCTGAGAGGCCCGGGCCTGGGAGTGCCCACAGCCACTGGGGAACAAGGCGCGCTCTTGGCTCCCTGTGCAGACATGTGTCAAGGTTGCTGCCATTTTTGGTGACCGAAGGAAAAGAGGAACGGAAGGGGACTTTTCGGTCCCTCCCGAGTACACCAACCACGAGCGCATTCTCAACTTCAGTGGCACTGACATTTGGGGCTGGATACTTCTTGGTCGGCGGGCAGGAAGGGGAGCGGGCCTGTGCTTTGTAGGACGGTTAGCAGCATGCCTGGCCTCTACCCACGGAGACACCGACAGCGCACAGCTTCCACTGTGACAACCGGGAAGGTCCCCACTACAGTTGAGAACCGTGCCCTCCAGGGTCTTCGCCCCATCAGCCATTTCATTCGATGTTTTGGGTCTCCTGCCCTTGCTTATTGCTAAGAAAAGCCCTGTCACGCGGGCTAAACAGGAAGATGAAAGAAGAGGGTGAGAAAAATCAGGGGTTACCATCAGATCCTAAGGCACCTCTGAGGTTCAGGGCTCCCCTTCCTACCACAAAACCGCTGTACCACTTACCCGGCCTGCCTGTGTTCTCCACACTGGGAAGGCACCCCCGTCCCCACCAGGAAAAAGCCTACGGGTTTTTAAGGTCCGAGTCAAAAGCAGTGGCCCCTTGAGGCCTTTTCTTCACCACCTCTTCACCCTTCACCTTTCTTATACTTCCTGAACTTGTGAAGAACAGTGGGAAATTGACCTGCATCGTGACTCAGTGAGGTCCAGTCTCCATTGATTTTTTTATTGTTGTTGTTTTTAAGACCTCAGGGTGTTAGAACGCAGGTTATGTTGTCCAAGCCTGAGGCTTCATGCAGCTGAGCAGGTACCAGCCTTATTTTAACTACCAGACGTTGAATGCCGAGTACATGATACGAAAAGGCCAGAATTTGAATGTGCTACGTGCACACAGACCTTGAGTCTGTCTGGAGGAACTCAGCAGAGACTAGGGCAAGAGGGGCTCTTGGCTTAGGAAGTCCTGCCCTTCTTCTCGGCCTCCTGGGTGCCCCGGGGTGCTGAGTGAGGGGGGGGGGCACCTGCTGGGCTGCGGCGGGGTGCCACCAGCCCGCTGCCCTCGCACCCACGCCCTGGACCCAGGACTCTCCTCAGGCTCACGGAGAAAATGGACGCACTTAACAACCTGGCAAAAAAAATAAATTTGCCAGCTGTAAAGTCGTTCTGTGTTTTTGTATAAAGGAAAAAAGTCAAGTTTAAGGAGCATATGAACCATTTTGAGACTAAATTCTAACATGGGGTTCAACCCCTCAACTCAGCACGTGGGGGAGTCCTCCCAATGAAATGGAAATGTACGCTCTCAGCTGAGCTCCTGTGAAAAAATAAAACATTCTCAGAACTTCAAGGCAACTTTTTAGCTCTCCATTTTAATGCTTACTATTTATGAATTTTCTCCCATATGTAACCAAAACTTGTCTCCTGTGACGGGGAGGGCAAAACCACCCCCAAATGAAAAGCTCATGATGACAAGAACGTGCTCTGTCCTTTTCCTAAAGAGCCATGTGACAGCTTTCCCTTAGGATTCATTACCAGGGGGAAAAAGGTTCTCCCCTATAGGTAATAGCCGAAAACTGTGCTCCCTCCCTGTGCTTTGTGGGTCTTGAACTATGGAGTTGAAGTGGAGATCTTCCCACACAAGGGCAATTCTTTGGTCCTAAGGGTGGGTGATCAGTGCCACGTTCCTTCGGAACTTTGAACCAACTCTGGGCCTTCTGCATGCAGCCCGAGAGAATCCCCTTGAAAGACAGCTTTGATTGTCACTTGCCTGCATGAGACCAGAAGTTAGTGGCTTCCTATTGCCACAAAGGATCCAAATGCCACATGCATCCTGCCCTCAGCCTGTCTCCCAAGATGCACCATGGACCATGCGTTTCCCGGCGGTCCGTGTATGAGCCGCACTGACCTTCGTTCAGCTTCCCCAGCAGGCCACGGTCGTTCCTTCCTGCCACGTGGCATTTCAGCACGCTATCCCCTGCACACGGAGTACCCCTACTCACCCTTCATCTGTCCTAAAAGTCACCTCCTCCAGGAGGCCTTCTCGGATGCCCACTCCACTGCCAAGGTCCCCAGGTCTTTCTCATCAACGCGCTCACCAGCCCCCCTGCACACCCCCCCCCCACGCAATCACCTTCCTAGCACCTCTCACAGCAATAACTTCACATTTACTCCGTGATTATAATATTTGCCCCAAGCCTTCACACTCCTGAAAACAAGGAGCCACACCAACTGCAACGAGAACGAGGATCGTGCTGGGTTTTGCTACTACCAAGCCCCCAACACCGAGGCTACCACTAAACCCCCAACCCCAAGGTCAGAGCTGACCCATCAGAGCAGCTCAGGAAGGACCTGGTGGACGAGTGCACTCAATCACATCCGTGACAATTTGCAGACGCTCCAAATTCTAGCTTCTCCTCTCAGAGGGAGAAACATGGCCAAACATTTTACACTGTTAAGTATCAGCAAAACAACTTCTTTAAGCTTTCACAAGCCCACCTGGAGGTAGAACCGAAGGTGCCCGGCACCCTAATCTCCTCGGCACCCTGGACTCCACTCCTCGCTGTGCGTCGTGCTCCCACCTTTTTGCTAAGTCTTTTGCTAAGTCTGTACCAACAGCTGTACCACACGTGTCGACAGGGACAAGCGCCGAAACCGGAGGCAAGAGGAGCCACTCAGTGAGAGCAGCGTGTGCTAGTTCATTCCATCCTTTAACTGCACACCTGTATTTCCAACACTACTTTCTAAGTCCCCTGCTGGGTTTTTACATGTGTAAGTTTTTTTTATTTTAAATAAAAATTTTAATAAACCGGATTTTAAGTGTGTGAGATTTTAAGCGTGAAAAAAATCTTAGGTAAAAGTAGTAAACTTCAGGCTTTAAAAATAACTGCTACGAAACCGATACCAAAATGGAAGAAATTCTGTCTCGCAATCGTGACCTTTTAGTAATAATTTGACTTAAAATTTGATGTGCTGTTTTCTATCCAAAAGCACCACACAAAAACTAATTTCATGGGGAAAGGAAGTGCTCAATTTAACTTTGGGGCAATGTCCTACTTCAATTCTTAGAGGTTTCTCATCCATTCTGAGTCCAATAAAGAACCAGGAGGTTCAAAAAAGAAAAGTCATATGATAACCATTGATAAGAAGGAGGGAGATCGGAATTATTTTCTTCCTTTCATTTCAAATGCACACGGAGGCTAGAAAGTGCATAAATATTTGGGCTGAGGGGGAATCCAAACTACACAGGCACATTTGAAAGCAGTAAGAAAAATCCCCATGTTTGGAAAGAGAAAATGCATTGATGACTGGCTGAAACCGTCCGGTCTCTGGGAAGTTGGTCTCCACTGGATTTGGGAAAATACGGCCAAACAGCCCTCACGAGCACACTTTGGGACAAACCACAACCAAGTTCCCTGGGAAGGTAGTGGAACTAGGATTAGGCTGTCGTTAGCTGCACCAGCTCCTAGAAACGTTCAGAAACATAATGCTCTCCGATGGTCGAGGAGGAAAGCGCATCAGCCACATGAGAGCAGGTCTGCTGGACCCCGCAAGTGAGCCCAGCATCCAGATGGATCTCTGTGAATGACAAACCCCACTCTTCAGTGTGAGCCCCCGGTGTTGCTTTGCAACCTTGGCAGAGAGCCTGAGACACACAGAAGCACAGGAGAGGAGCTCACAGAACAAGTACGGAGCGCTGAGCAGGAAACTCAATAACACACATGTGGCAGACCCACAAACGGGAGAACTCAGCTGATAAAACCTGATGAAAAAGAAATAGGGAAGCAGCCTAAAAATGACTTCAAAAAATAACCTTTAAAGAGAAGAAGGAGCGGCACCTGGGTGGCTCAGGTCATGATCTTAGGGGTCCTGGATCGAGCCCCCCCACCCCAAGGCTCCTGCTCTATGGGGAGTCAGCCTCTTCCTCTGTCCCTTCCCCTAAGCTTTGCCCCCCTCCCCCACCTCAAATAAATAAAATCTTAAAAAAAAGAAAGAAGGAATAGCAAATTTCCAATGGGTCTGGAGATTAGGGGGGAAAGAGGGTATGAGGCCAAGTGCAAACCATGAACATTAAAATCTTATAAAAAAAAGATTATTTCATCAAAAACTGGTGAATTTGAACAAAGAATTGAAAACGGCTTCATTGTCAGATTCTACCAAATACGGACCGAGTAACTCCAATTTTGCAAACTGAGAGACAAGAAGGCATGCTTCCCAATTCACTTTCTAAACCTTAAAGCCTAGTTTAAAAAAATGATGAGAAAGGATGCTAATCTCAAACATGAACGTCAGTGTGAAAATCCTAAACAAAATATCAGCATTCCTAACCTAGCGACAAATACAAAATAATGCCCTGTGACAAGTTCGGGTTTATTTTAGGAGTAGGGGTTTGTCTTAACACTGATAAAAATATAGTCTGCTACATAAAGAAGAAAAATCCTATAATCAGAGCGGACGCCAAAAAAACACCTGCTAGGATTCAACACCCGTGTATGATAAAACCTTTCAACAAACTAAGAATTGAAAAGAACTGCTTTTACTAGCGTGATTGTTTTAGTCAGGACAGGATATGCTACACTAACAAGCCCCAAATTTTCAATACCATCATATATAAAAGTATTATTAAGTACTTTATTAAGTACATTATTAAGTACTATAGGCAGCATCTCAAGGTAGCTCTCTCCCAGGTGAGATTTATAAATAAAACATGTGAAGATTTAAAAAGAAACAAAACTTGTATTAATCGTTGATAAGATTACAAAGCACAATCCAAAAGAACCTTCAGATAAATTTCTAACATAGGAACTTATTAAGTTTGCTGGATACCAGTTTATAATGGAAACCAATTTTACTTTATAAAGAGATCACAAATGAAAATATTTTAAAAAGATACCATTTTAATAGCATTAAAAGTAACTAGCAATAAATTGAAGAATTCTACAAATACAAAACTTTGAGATACATTTAAGAAGGCCAAAGGAAACAGACGCATAGTAATGAACTAGAACACTAATAAAGACATCAGTTCTCAAATTCATCTATAGATTTAATGAAATCCTAATAGATTTTTTTGATGGCATTTGACACTGGTTCTAAAATTTACGTAGAATACCAAAGGGCCAAGAACAGCCAAGATTAACTTCTGAGGTATGCCATACATAGTGAATTCTGTAATTTGCATTCATCTACATGTACAACCTGATTACCGTCTACACAGGTAGAGCTTGTGTAACTACCACGCACATTAAAATGTAAAGATTTCCAGCACCACTCGGTAAGGTTCCCTCATGCCCTTTCCAGGTTACAATCCCCCATGAAGAGGCAACCACACTATTCTGACTTCTAGCACTCTCGATTAGCTTTGTCTCATCTTGCTCACGTAATTGGGACCAAACAGAATGTTCTGTTTGGTCAATGATTCTATCGGGTAGCAAGAAGTACTCCTCCGCTCGGATCTGGTGGGCACTTCTAAGATTCCAGAGAATATGGTACCTCTCATGATGGTATAGCAACAGCAGCCGGCAGCTTCTCTGCACCAGGCTCCTGAGGCACTAAGCGATCAGCAGTGACCAGCATCCATTAGCTCCTGCAGGACCCCTTCAAGCAGCTGCTCAGGGAAGGCCCCGTACGAGGCCCCTAAGAAATGCCTCCTGACACCTCAGGAGACTGCAGCAGAGTGTTGTTGGCAAGGAACGTCTCCATGAATGGCTTCCCCTCCACCTCCTTGGGTAGTTTTGCAGTGATTTTTCAAGGCATGGGTGCTTCCCGATAGAGGACTTCTGCCAGCATCTCAGAGGGAGTATTGCCAGCAAGTTTCACTGACACAGGATCTTAGCAATTTCTGCCACCATACGCAGCAATGCCCTTTCCGTCAAGGTCTGGGGCCTTGGAGATTGGGGGCAGGGGGAGGGGCTCTCTTCCACGGGCTTTATTCAGTCTTAGGGATAGCTACTCCCTGTATTGTCAATTCACAAACCTGCATGAAAGCTCTAATTGCCTAGAAAAAGTACAGTTTATCAATATGGACCACCTTACTGAAAAAGTTTAAATGGACCAATCTCATGTAAGAAACAGAGAAATTACCCCTCACAAAATGGTTTTACTGTGGTTTTTTACTAAACTATTAAAGACCAGATAGGTCCCATGTTAGATAAAGAGCCCATCATTGATAGCACTAAAAAAAGAGTATTACAAACAACATAAGAATATGGATATAAGATTCCCAAAAGGCAATAGCAAATAGAATCTAATAGCTCATTAAAAAAATGATGGATCACAACCAACTATTTTTAGGAAATCCCAACTGGGATATACTCAAGCAATGCATGTTAGGTTGTAGAAAATGCATCAACAAACATATCTTATTAATAGATCTAGGAAAGCCATAAAATTATTTCAATAGCAAAAAAAGTTGACAAGATTCAAGGCCATTCTTGTTTTAAACATACACACATGCTCAATAGTCATTTGTGTATTATAATCTTAGTCCTAAAATCAGCACCTTACTTAACTTACCTTTCTTTTTTTTTAAAGATTTTATTTATTTGCCAGAGAAAGAGAGAGAACACAAGCAGGCAGAGAGGCAGGCAGAGGGTGAAGCAGGCTCCCCACCGAGTAAGGACCCCGGATCATGACCTGAGCTGAAGGCAGCTGCTTAACCAACTGAGCCACCTAGGCATCCCCTTATTCACCTTTCTAAATGGAGTAACATTAGAGGTATTTGCACCTCGGTTAGGAACAAAATACAGATGCTCCCTGCACTATTTAACATTAGCACTATTTTATTCAGCCAACTCAATTAGACAAATCAATCAGAGGCATAAAATTGGAAAATAAATAAAACTACCCCTATGTGCAGGTGATAGGATAGTATACCTAGAAAAAATAATTTTAAAGATCTCCACAGTTAAAGAATTTAGTAAGGTGGTATGTGACCTAGCAACATAGGAGATAAAACACTTGAGAATCAGCCTAATAAGAAATTAGCAAAGCCTAGATAAAGAATATTTTTAAACACTCTTGGAAGATAAAGAAATCGTAGGATGACTCAACATCATAAATCTGTCAGTTCTCCCTAAATTAATTTGTAAATTATAATAAGATTACCAATTTCAATAAAAATATCAACAAACTTTTTGGTTTTTATGGCTCTAGACAAGAGGATACTAAAGTTTATATGGAAAGACAAACATGCAAGAATAGTTAAGAAAACACTAAAAAAGAAAAGCTAGAGCCAGGAAAAAAAAATGAGGCATCTCGAATCACTGGGATAAAGATGTACTTAATAATTGTGCTAGGACAACTGGATAGCCATTTGCAGAATAAATCAGATCCGGACTTCAATCCACACAAGAGAAGCAACTTTAAATGAACCGTGATGGGGTGCCTGGGTGGCTCAGTGGGTTAAAGCCTCTGCCTTCTGCCCAGGTTGTGATCTCAGGGTCCTGGGATCGAGCCCCGCATCAGGCTCTCCGCGTGCTTTCCCCTTCTCTCTCTGCCTGCCTCTCTGTCTACTTGTGTTCTCAGTGTGTCAAATAAATAAATAAAATCTTAAAAAAATAAATAAATGAACCTTGATGTAAGGCAAGAACTGAAACAAAAGTGCTAGAAGAAAACATGGGGGGCAGGGCACCTGAATGGCTCAGTTGGTTCAGCGTCTGTCTCTGGCTCAGGTCATGATCTCCAGGTCCTGGAATCAATCAAGCACCACGTCAGGTTCCCTGCTCAGTGGGGACTCTGCATCTTCTTCTACGTCCAGCCCTCTCCCAATTGTGCGTGCATGCTCTCACGCGCTCTCAAATAAAAGCCTTTGAAACAAAGAAAACATGGTGGAAATGCCTCTATAAAAAGCAAAGAGCAACTAATCAGAAGCAAATTCCACATGCAACTTTTAGAAAACTGATCAATTTTGACTATATAAAAAAAAAACCTTTGGATCATGAATTACACTGTAAGTTAAATGACAAACTGGGAGAAAATGCTTGTAATACAAGCCAAATAAAAGGCTGATATTTGTTTATTTTAATACGCCTTTTTATGGATTCCATGTAATTACATATTAAATCTATTTTTTGCACATATGTATTTCTTTTTAAATGGGGGATGAGGCAAAAAAGCCCAACAGAAATATACGGTTAAGATCTAAAAATGGGTGCTTAAACATATTAGATGTCCAGGTTTACCCATAAGAAAAGAAATGTAAAATTACACTAAGATACCATCTTTTATCTATTAGACTAGCAAACATTAAAGAGCTTGAGAACTGTCAAATTAAAGAGCTTGACGCTGCTGTCAAGGCTCGGAGAAACAGGTGTGCTCAGAAAGGGCTGGTGGGCTGGCAAACTGGTACACAACTCATGAAGGGGAGTCAGGTAAATACCTAATGGCCGGCAGATAAAACCCTACTGCTGGGGGCACCTGGGTGGCTCAGAGGGTTAAAGCCTCTGCCTTTGGCTCAGGTCATGATCTCGGGGTCCTGGGATCGAGCCCCGCATCGGGCTCTCTGCTCAGTAGGGAGCCTGCTTCCCACTCTCTCTCTGCCTGCCTCTCTGCCTACTTGTGATCTGTCAAATAAATAAATAAAATATTAAAAAAAAAAAAAACCCCTACTGCTGGACCTTGGCAATCTCACCTTTAGGAGTTTGAGTCTCAAAGTAAAATACATGGACACAAGTCTATTATTCATTGCGGGACAATGTGTAACTACAGAATAATGGGAAAAGTACCCACATAAAAGAGACACGTTGAACTATGGTATATCCACATCATGGAATATTCTGCAGCTGAAGAAAAATAAAATGAAGATCCCTGTAAACTGACACATAGGGGGATCCCCACAAAATATTGCAAAGTGAAGAAAGTAAAGCGCCCATGAATGTATATAGTACACCCATTTTCGTACAATAAAAAGGGGATGATACTATGTATTTCTATATATATGCATCTATTTTTGCTAACAAACCTAAGGATAAATGAATGAGGTTATTGGGTAAAAATGGAGCCCATGGGTTAGTGGAGGGAATGGTGCTTCTGAGAATTCTCTTCAGCGTAGCTTTGCCTTCTGGAATCATGTTCATGTTTCACATCTTCCCTCAAAACCTGCCTTAGTGAGGGTGAGTGCTCAGTCTGGCAAAACCCAGACCATGGAAAACTCCCCAAAGGGCCCAGGATCTTCAACAACAACTGTAAGGAAAAGAAAGATTTAGAAAGATTTTAAAAGATATTTGAATTGTAGATGGGCAAACTGTAGACTTCAGGGATGCACGGGTGGGCCACGGAGCGATAGAGAAATTCAAGGAAATGCTGGGATAGGAGCTATTTTCGGAAGGATGGAAGGCTAGCGTTTTAGGACATGGTACATGGATCAACTGCTAACTGGCTATTTTTTTTTTTTTTTTTTTGACTCAGATGGTGACTACAAAGATGTCTGCCTTATATCAAGCTGTGCAGTTGTTTTGGGTGGTATTCTATTTCTGTATTTCATCTTATGATACAAAACTTTTTGAGAAGAGACTAAATGCCTGGCCACTTCTCAACGATCTGTGTCATGCTCATCTGAAGACCTCCTTACATCTTCAGCAATTTTCTACCTGAGTCAAGACAATTCTCTAACATTCCTTCCATTAGAGGCTCCATGATCAGAGAACACATTCTAATTTTCAGATTAGCTTAAGAAAAACATAACAGACTAAGTGCTGCCAACGGTAACTTTGGTAATGCATTCCAGCATCGACTGTCAATGCTAAATTGTGTTTGTTCCATCAGCTGTTTTGGATTATCTGCATGGCTATCCTCCCGCATAGCAGAGACCATAAAAAAAAAAAAAATGAAAATTCAATTAATTTCCTTAAGAAAAAATCTAAGAAAAAGTAGAAGAGGCCTCGCGTTCTTACATAAGACAAGGTCGGAAATTCTGTGAACTTGCTGGACACGTTTATAAGCTTCATAATCCTGGCCGTAGGCAGTTTTGGCGTGAGTACTTTCAAGAGTCTTGATTTTTGATGCTGACATTTGAACATTTAAAACATTTTGTGGATCAGATGGGTCATTCTATTTTTAATTTTTTGAGGACTTTCCATAGCGGCTGTACTAATTTATAATTCCACCAATGGGGCACAAGGGTTCCCTTTTCTCCATATTCTCGCCAAGCATTTGTTATCTCTTATCTTTCTGATGCTGGCCACTGTAACAGGCATGAGGCAATAACTCACTGTGCTTTTTATCGGGACTTCCCTAAGGAGTAGTGAAGCTGACGATCTTTTCATAGGACTTTCCATAGGACTCGGCAATTCCACTTTTGGGAATATATCCAAAGGAACAAAAACACTAACTTAGAAAGACCTCCACACCGCCATGTTCATTACAATGTTATTTACAGGAGGCAAGACAGGGAGTCGTCGATGGATGAATAGGTAAAGAAGTTGTACAGGTGTGTACATGCACACAGGAATAGTATTCAGCCAGAAAGATAAGGAAATTCTACCATTTGTGATGCTAATGGATGGAACCTAAAGGCACAATGCTAAGTGAAGTAGGTCACAGAAAGACAAAGACCATATGAGCTCATGTGTATGCGAAATCTTTTTTTTTTAAAGATTTTATTTATTTATTTGACAGAGAGAGATCACAGGTAGGCAGAGGCAGGCAGAGAGAGAGGAGTAAGCAGGCTCCCTGCTGAGCAGAGAGCCCGATGCGGGGCTCCATCCCAGGACCCTGAGATCATGACCTGAGCGGAAGGCGGAGGCTTTAACCCACTGAGCCACCCAGACACCCTGTGTATGCGAAATCTTAGAGAGCACGATCGAGCGAGAGAGAGAGAACACGCACATGTGATACCTCACAGAAAAAGAAATCAGACAGTTACCAGAGGCGGAGGGGCAACTGGATGAAGGTGGTCAAAAGGTAAAAATTTCCAGTTCTAAGAAATGCAGGAACTTCCAGCCCCAAGACATTTATACCAAGTACAAAACATGACTACAGCTAACAGTGCTGTATGAGATACAGGAAAGTTGTTAGAGCTGATCTTACCACGAGCGGAAAAAAAAAAATGCACCTACGGGAGATAATGGGTATTAGCCAAACCTATAATTAGTTCACGGTATATGTAAATCAAACCATCACGCTGCATACCTTAAAGTTATGCAGGGATGTATTCAATCACTTCTCACAACTAGAAAACACAGGCAGGACAGGGGGAGCTAGTGTTAAAGGAGCAGGAAGTTTCAGGGGGGAAGACGGCGTAAGTGCTGGAGACGGATGGTGGCAATGCTTACACGACGGTGCAAAGGTACTTAATGATACTGAACTGTCCACTTAAAAACAGTTAAGATGGTAAATTTTAGGTTATATGCATTTTACTTTTTTTTTTTTTTTTTTACAAAGCAAAAGATGTGCCGCCTATTCCTGAGCAAAACAAAATTATTTCGTGAAATTAATTGTTCTGTTGAGAAAGTCTAAATTTTTCTCCAAGGGGAACAGACCTTCAAGTAGAGTTGCAAAGTCTGCTAGGGTGCCCTCCTCTCCTAATAGGAAATATCACTAAATCATACATTTTTCCAAAACATAAGCTATGCCAATCTACCCACCCATACAGGCAGTGACCCAGTTCTGGGAGATAGGCATAGTATTTCAGTAAGATTGGACAAGAAAAAGATTTCCATTTACTACCAAGGAAATGCAAACGAAGTATTTCCGTCTCAGATGTTCTTTCTCCAACTTTGGGACATTGCTACAATGGGATAACATAGGAAAGGGAAATTAGGGTAACTACAACTATCTGGGTCAACATGGATATTGGCCCCTAATGTTAAGTGAGAAAAAAAATCATATTATATGAAACCTAATGTGAAAACTCATACTATGTTTCACTTAGGGGATACCTACATAAGTAATCAAAGTATAAGGAATATGTGGAGTAACAAATACTAAGATCGGGATCGTGGCTCAGTGTGGCTGGAATAGGGGGCTGAAATCAAGAGGGGAGACCAAAGGGTGTGTTCACCACTGAAATATTTCATATCTTAACCTGAGTGTTAGAAGGGCTTTTCCTGTATGTCATTTTTTTTTTTTTCTGTATGTTTTATACTTTGTATATACATATTTAGAGTGGGAGGAAGGGGCAGAGGGAGAGGGAAAGAATGACAAGCAGACTCCTTGCTGAGCGTGGAGCCTGACTCGGGGCTCCATCCCACAACCCTGGGATAATGACCTGAGCCAAAACCAAGAGTCAGAAGCTTAACTGACTGAGCCACCCAGGCG
>CM053616.1:9946105-9963486 GCA_028646535.1 Procyon lotor | reverse complement strand
TTTTTTTTTTTCTGTATGTTTTATACTTTGTATATACATATTTAGAGTGGGAGGAAGGGGCAGAGGGAGAGGGAAAGAATGACAAGCAGACTCCTTGCTGAGCGTGGAGCCTGACTCGGGGCTCCATCCCACAACCCTGGGATAATGACCTGAGCCAAAACCAAGAGTCAGAAGCTTAACTGACTGAGCCACCCAGGCGCCCCAGACAAGCGCTGATATTTTTAGTCTCCTTAGTTTTAGCCTCTTCTGGAATGTTAGGTCCTTGGAATCATATAGTATAAAGTGTTTTAAGATTGACTTCTCTCATTTAGTGATTTATGCATTTAAGGTTTCTTGATGTTTTTTCATGGCTTGGTCGATCATTTCTTTTCAGCACTGAATGATATTCTATTGCCTGGAGGGACCACAGCTGATTTACCCATTCACCTACTGAAGAACATCTTGGTTGCTTCCAGGTTTAGGCAACTCTGAATGAAGCTTCTAGAAACATCTACAGGTTTTTGCTTTTTTCTCCCCCGCCCAAGTCCTTTGGGTAAATGCCGGAGAGCATGATTGCTGGATCTCACAGTAAGAGCATGTTTAGTTTTGTAAAAAACTACCAAACGGTCCTCCAAGGCAGCTCTGCCATTTTGCATTCCCCCGGCAATGAAGGGAGAGCTCCTGGTACCCTCAGCCACAGCCAGCATTTGGCGGTGTTGCTATTATGGGTTGTCACCATTCTAAGAGGTGTGTAATGGTAGCTCGTTCTTTTAATACCTTTTTTCTTTTCTCAGTTACCTCATCTGAGAAATGGAAGCAATTGTAGAACTAACCTTGTCCCATTATTATGAGGATTAACTGTAACAACACAAGAAAAATCACTTAGCACTGAGCCTGCTCATTGTAAATTCTCGATGTTTTATATTTTTATCACCAGCTGAGTTCCTCCAGAAACTAGCCTAAGTTCCCTTGACCAAAAGTATCTTTCCCACTCTCATGCCTGCATTGCCTTAAATTCCTACCACTGGTGAGTGCTCTTAGCTCTCAAATGTTATAGCATTAAAAAAAATAGTTTGGGGGCACCTGGGTGGCTCAGTGGGTTAAAGCCTCTCTGCCTTTGGTTCAGGTCATGATCTCAGGGTCCTGGGATCGAGCCCTGCATCAGGCTCTCTCCTCAGCAGGGGGCCTGCTTCCCCCTCTCTCTCTGCCTGCCTCTCCGCCTACTTGTGATCTCTCCCTCTGTCAAATAAATAAGTAATAAATAAAAATCTTTAAAAAAAAATAGTTCGAAAAGCAAATGTGGGGCGCCTGGGTGGCTCAGTGGGTTAAAGCCTCTGCCTTCAGCTCAGGTCATGATCTCAGGGTCCTGGGATCGAGCCCCACATCGGGCTCTCTGCTCAGTGGGGAGCCTGCTTCTCCCTCTCTCTCTGCCTGCCTCTCTGCCTACCTGTGATCTTTCTCTCTCTCTCTGTCAAATAAATAAAATAAAAAACCTTTAAAAAAAAAAAAACAAAAAGAAAAGCAAATGTGCGTATAAATACAGTGTAAAACATTTCAGTTTCCTCACTGAATGTACCAGTTCTTTGGCAGGGAGAACAAAAGTTCTGGAAAAGAGACTGGACTAGTACACAATACCAAGATGAAGGCATTTAGGTCTTATCAGTGGGATCCCATTGTGGCAACTCTCCCCACAGGCTACCCGAAAGGCCCTCCACCTCTAAGAAAAGACTGAAAAGTGAAATAAAGTGAATAAAAATTGAAAGTAAGGTGTAAAAATAATATAGATTTCCTAGAAATATTATCCATTAAAACCTACATAATCAAAAAATGTCTACATGAAATTAGTGGTGCCTATTCTGTGGGACTTTAATTTTTTAACAAATCCCCATGTGGTTTTTGTTTTTTGTTTTTTTACATAAATGGCAAAAGCATGGGGTAAATGAAAGTTCTGAATATAGTGGCTGTTTGTCCTATAACTTTCCATTTCCATAAGGGAAGCCAAGTCTCTTCCTCAAAAGGACAACATGAAACGTTTCAGTGGTTTATAGTAAAGAAGGGGAAGGAAAGGGAAAGAAGCTCGGGCAGAAGGTCCAAACATCAGGGTCCATGATCCTGACTCCAGGCCAGCTGAGAACAGATCACGATGACAGGAAACTTTTTAAAAGAATTTCTCCAAGTAATTGTTTTCCTTGTTTAAACAGTAAAAATTGGGTGTACACGGAAATTTTGAGGGAGTTGACCCTCTTTGAAATGTTTCAATATCTGCATCATTTTCAAGAGTCTGAAGTGACTAATATTTCAGAAACAAGCTAGATCTAAGTCAACAGGAAATCACTGTTGGCTATCACATAGGTTAAGAGGGAAGAAAGCTCTAATAAGCAGCAAACAATTTCAGTTTTTACAACAGAAACTAAACTCCTGTGTCTGGCGGCCCCTCGGAGCCTAGATTCCCACAGCTGACGGGTGGAGAGCTCACACCGCCATCTTGTTTCGTACTACTGAGACAACAGAGGTTCACAGAAGACTCTGTCGTCTGTCTGGTCGTGTATGCTCAAGTCTGAGTGGGAGTCAACCATCATTAAAAGCAATGCTATTCGTTTGGTTAAAACAGGACTCCTCTGGAAACAAAGCCATGGGTCTGACATTTAAGGAGGCCACCTAGTCTCAGGGGGTAAAACCTCTTCCACAGCCAAAGGACACACACCCCGCTGAAGCTCAGAAACGTAAGCGAGGCGTCATAACGCCACAGGAGTGGATATGCATGCCCTAACGAAAATAGGTCAACACAACAAAAAACATTCTGGATATGCTAATCGTCTTCAAAAAAGGAACAGCAGTACATTTTATTCAATTATTAAAGCCTTTAAAGTTCATGTAATGTCTTTAGCTGGCCACAGTGCTAGGAATAAAACAGTAGTCCAGCCAATGGTCATGAACTTGGGTTCGGGAGTCAGACTGATGGGTTTAAGCCTCAGAGCTCTCGCTAGCTACACAAACAGGGACAAGTTACATAATCCCACATCCTTTCCTCAACTGTAGACTCAGGATCATCAAATTACCTATCTCATGAGGTTTTTAAGATCAGAGGAGATAATCCATATAATACGGCGGGGCACGTAAGTGTTCAATTAGCATTAACTAGCATTCAGTGTAATGTGGAGTCAGAAAAGGAACAGGTAGGGAAGAATAAGGTTTCAGGAGGAAGGAGGCATTTTCTGGAACATTCATGGAGCAAAACATATATATTGTATGATGGTATATTACAGTATAATACTATAGTGTTTAATATTATATCCATATAATATAGTGTATATAAAGTAAATTTTATATATAGTATACCATGTAACCCTGACAGCGAATCCATGAGGCCTTATTACTATCCATTAATAGACAAGAGAACTGATCTTCAGAGACAATGTGTGATTCCCACTGTCCCATGACTAGTAAGTCAAGGAGTGGGGATAAGAACCCCAGTCTGACTTCCAAGTCCATAAGATTTCCATCAACACTATTTCAGTAGGAAATGTCCAGAAGGGCACAGATACTTAAACCTAGAAGGGACTTTAAGAGCCTTGCTAGTCCACCTCCATCTCTGCATAGATTTCTCTCAAGCACCTTAGAAATAAAATATCTGTACTTTTCTTCAAGACTTTTGGGACAGAACCTATTTTGGAACCTCTCAAGAAACACAACTTGGTCTGAATGTTAAGGTAACAGAGGAAGGAGTGAAAGAAGAAGCCGGAGAAAGGGAAGACAAAAAGGCAGGATGGAAATCAAGGTTAGAGGCCCCAATGGACACACACGGTGCTGCTCGCTCAGTAGTCATGCGCTGCCCCCCGCCGCCCCCCCCCCCCCCCCAGTAACAGCACTACCTAGTAGGGGTCAGTGAAGACCAGCAGAAACCACACTAGCTAGTCTCAGCAGAAAGGGACTCATTACCGGGCATTAAGTGATTCACAAAGCCGGTGTCACTGCCCGGGGCCCAGTCCAGCCATGACTTCGGTCAGACCCAACTTTTGACATTCTGCTCTTGCTTCTTTGTTAAGCAATCTGCTCTTCTATATTCACCTTAGGTTCTGTGACTTCCCCCTGTACCAGTCCCGAGTCATACAGAGGCTGGAAGGATGCAAGAAGGAAAGAGATGAGAAAGAGGGAAGAGACAGATGAGGGCCGTTGGGGGGGGGGTGGGGTTACTAGTTTTTATTATGAAGGTTTATAAATTCTACTACATGCCAGGCACCATAGTGGATGCTACTCATTCCATTATCTCATTTAGAACTAATTTAGGAGCTGACGTATGTGACAAGTACTTAATCGGGAAAATATGCACTCCGGGACCCAGCAGGCGTTTAAACTAAGATCGTTACCACACCTGGAGAGAACAGGCGCAGCGCTGAATTACAGAATGACTAAAATGAAAATATTCTGTTTATTCTGTTGCAATTCATTTCCTTAACTCTCGTCACTACTGTGTGTCGTGCAGAGAGTTAGCTAAGTGTAGTTTATTCACGGAAGTCGCAGGTTATCCCTGCGCGCTACTGAAGTAGCCCGTCACCGTGACAGGAGGCTTTGGGCGTGGTGACTACAAGCACAAAATGAGGCATCAGATCTGGGTTCAAATGTCAGCCTCTCTTCCTAAGATCCGGGTAGTTATGCACTACGCCTTAACTCTTCCATCTGTACCACTGGGGTACTCTTTCCCGCCCGCAGAATTATTGGAAGCAGCACACAGAGGCTGGGGTCTACAGACAGATCCAGAGACATGAAAGGCTTCCAGAGGGAATAAGGTATTTCTAGAACACGGGAACCATAGTTAGCGGCAATTCAGTTCTCACTGGAGTCCTGTCACCGCATTTTATGAGAATATCCCATGGCATTGCACACCTGTTGTTGGTTTAAAGGGACTCCAGTGTCACTCCTGGTTCAGTCCCACTCCAGCCATCATCTGAGAGCAAAACTTCCATTGCTGCAGATCAAAAACTCACCCTAACTCGCGCAGAGCTATGGTGTTTCCCGGCGAAACCAGTCATTCCGGAGGGAGAGCAAGGAGTCCCTCCTCCCAGCTGTTATGGGTCATGTTATGTCAGAAGCAGCATCAGGCTTGAGGGGGTTTCACTGAAGGATATGTAGGGAGACCAGAGAGGATTACAACCCCCGATCCAGCAGGGGCCCTCCATGCCCCAGCTGCCCCCTCTCCTCGCACCTGCCCCCCGCTGGTTACCCCCAACTCCTCCCCACACAGATTCTCCCCTCTCAACAGCTCACCCCTTTTCTTATATGTAGAATGATTTCACCCTCTCCTGATTTCTCCAGTTGCTTACCCTTGTCCCTCACCCCCAAGCCTCGGGATTGATATCCCTTCAAAGATATCAAGCCTGGGGAGGGGAGGCAGAGGGGAGCGTGCCATGATTGCCCCTTCCTGTAGTTCACTGGGCCCATTTCCCCTGCCTGCAGGGGAGAAAACGGGGCCGACGCTCAGCTTCAAGCAGAGGCCCATTTTAGCTAGATCTCAGTTTTCTTCTAATTGCACGCATTACCCATCTAACAGCAAAACTTGGCCAAAGGACGTATGTGGAGGCCAGAACATGATGGAATGAGAGAGAGAGGACGTTCTGATCTTGTCAAACAAGACACTTAAGTTTCAATCTTCTGAAATTTTAGAAGAAACTCTGCCTCCCCGCCCCACCCCATGCACACACCCTTCATCCCCTCTGTCAATTTTTCCGAAAGAGCTTTTCAACTGTACCCATCTTTAATCAATAAATTCAACATCTGATCTGCTTGCTTGTACAGGAAAGTTAAAACATCCACAGATTTGAAACATTTTAAGACTAGACCAAATACAACAACACGTGAAGGAGAAATATCGAAAAAAGGATTCACTGCAGGTCACGGGATGTTTGTCATTCACAAGACCACTTGTTACTACAGCTGAGCTCTCTATCCGTGGTCCTTGACTAGACACCACAGATGGTGTTATGGGGCCCAGAGTACCAGCTCTTGTACCAGGATCCTTCTTTGGGGGGTGGGGGAGTCAAGAGAGGCTGGAGTAGCAAAACTAGCTGAATTTTTTCACAACTTTCTTACATCTATCTCATTCTGCTTTGACCTTTGGACAAACATGTTGAGAGAGACCGCGAGGTTACAAGCATTACCACCTTCGTGGGATTCTTTATTCCTTCCTTCTTCCATCGAGATTACCATTAAAGTGTCAAAGCACTGACCTTCTCCTTATTTTTCACTCGTAATCCTGATGTTTACTCACAGAGTACAAATTCAATATAAACCCTGTGGGTGGAGAAACATCTTCCCCTTGACTGTGACCTCATAGGAAAACACCACCTTGTGAAAACAGGAAACATAGAAAGGGAATGCATGTCGGACAGGGCAGAGCCAAAAGAAATTCCTCAGTTCGAAGTGGGGAGAAATTTCGAGGAGTGATCACAATAAGCTTGAATAACCACAGAAGGCTTTGGGAAACCCTTGAGGGAGGAGTAGGACTTGGAATAGTGACAGGGAAAGGGAGATTCCAAGGAGAAGCCAGGCCTGGGTGAGGGGGTAAACCCAGAAGACCTGGGAATTGTGGGCCTTAAATTATCTTGCCCAATACCAATAGGTCCCTAAGACCACGGTGAGGAGGATTACATGATGATCAGTTTCCAAACCCAACTCAGAACCCATGGTCTGATGGGAAGCAGAGCCCATGCAGCCCAACAGTGAAAAGCTCCAGTTTGGAGACAGAGAGGCTTGAGATCAAAACCCAGCTTCACCCTCACAGGCTCTGTGCCCCTGGACAACCTACGGAAACTCTGTGTCCTACCGTCCTGAGCCATAAAGTGAGATACCGTCCCACCCTGTCAGCTTGCTGTGGGAACGAGCCATATCGCTGGGACTCCGGTCACATGCTCCCAGGGACACGATACTCAGTTTATTTGCTATGGGGACACATTTAATTTCAAATGATGCTTGAAAAAAATTCCAGAGTGTATGCATAGCCCAGCCCGGTGGTTAGCCACTCACTCAAGTTTCCAGAATAACCACTTCAAGCAAGGCAGCTGTGACTTCTACGGCCTCCAGGATCAGGGCACAGAATGGAGTCCCCGGGGCTTAGAACTCTTCTTTAAAGACGCAGAAGAAACGGGAGATGCTAAATTTTGCAAGGAATCGTCAATTAATGTCAGCTAGGCCCTTTGGGCCCTCGGCCGAAAGGTTTCTGTAAATACAGTTTTTATTTCTAAAACAATTTTTCTCTACGGCTGTGAAGAGGCAGAATGTGCCCTTTACAGATAAGGACGGCTCATCGCTCCATAAAACATCTGATTTAAATACCGTCTTTGGCTCTCTCCAGGGAGCCCAGCTCCTGACTTCAAAACCTTTCACATCCTGGGTCATTTTCAAGTTTTTGCTCATCTTTAAGCAATTATGGAATTGTCTACTAAGTAATTATGTGTTCCTATGTTGTTAAATCTAACAAGAACACTAAGCGAAGTTAGCATCCCCCTCCTAACACCAAGTGGCTGTTCTTTTCTCCTCTCACCCCAGAAAACACTCTCCCTCACCTTTCTATCAGGAAACACACCAATTCTATCTTAGGAGAAAGAACCTCCTGTCCTCGTTAAGAGGACTGTAGATTGTAGACTGAGCAAATAAATTATCAGATTAAAAAAACAATGAAAAGCAGCTCAGACATCATAAAGGGGACTGAGATAACCCCTGCAGCCCAAGGTGGACACCGGAACTTCTGTTTGGACTTCCTTAGGCTGAAAGGTCCTCACCACTCTGTGCCTCGGACTCCACATCCAAAGACTGACGACTCCACCGGGCCTTGTGAGATGGAGTGGGGGCGCCGGGCCGGCTCAGTCACCTCAGCATCAGACTCTTGATTCCGGCTCAGATCACAATCTCAGGTAGTGGGACCGAGCCCTGTGTCAGGCTCTCTGCTTGGCGGGGAGTCTGCTGGAGGATCCTCTCTCCCCACCCGCCCCCTGCCCCTCTCCGCCACGACCCTACTTCCACTCTCTCTCTCGTAAAATGGTTGGCATGGAAAGCCTGATCCTCCGTCTATGGAAACGTTGACCTTATTACTTTTTTTTTTTAACAATTCAAAGTGGGGGAAGGTCTCTGCTGTTTCTCTGGTATTTCCTCTCATCTCAGGCAGGCCAATGAGGAAGAACCCAATGGAGAAAGTTGGCAGAAGAAACCAAAAACCTATCCGAGTGGGGCCTCTCCCGCTCTGTCACAGGACAGAGCATGGCGCCACCAGCCAGGAGTCCAGGGTGCAAATGGGGGTGAGCGGGGGCAACGTCAGAGGGCATGCAAGACAGACACTTATCCAGGAAAAAGATGGTCCCAACCCGACTGTCTCGACAGTCCTCTCTACCAGACACATATAAGACAAAATCAGTGCATTTCCCTCCTCCCTGGATACACAGACACCCCTACTAATCTCCTCACCACAATCACCTGTATTGCAAAAGAGAGTCAGTTCCTCTTCTTCTACTTTTATAACAGGAAAAAAAAAAAAAAAGATAGGAGAGGGGTCGTAAATAAGCAGTTTCTGCTATTTAGGATTGCTTCAGTAGGTATTTGCGTCCACGGCCAGTTTGAACTATGATTCATCACGGTAATCTTGACACGTGCTAGACCAGAGCCCCAGCTTCTTAAATGCTGCTCAGCCTCCTGCCTACTTTTGTCAGCTTAGTCACGAAGGTATTTTTAAGATCTACTGCAAGCCTTTTAAAATGCATTCGCTTTTTGTGAATCTTTGCCAAGATGTTGGATCAGGCCAGTCTGGGGACAAGACCCTTGAGCGTCCAATATCCAGCGACCAGCACCGATCCCAGCAGCGCCAGTCCTGCCTCAGGCTGGAGACGTGAGCTCAGGCTCCACTCTCATGGCCCCCAACCTTGCACTGGTCTCGGAGGATGAAAGCAGTGCCTAGGGCAAAGCGCGTTCTGGGCAAAGCGTCCACTCAGGGAGCCTCGCCAGCAAAGCTGGGGCTGGGGGACCTGCCTGGCAGGGGTGCTGCCCTTTGTGCGGCAAAGGGAGTAGAAACAGACCAAGCAGAGGAGTTGTTTGGCAGCAATGTTTTTTTTGTTTTGTTTTGTTTTTGAGCTTTTGTCTTTTTGATAAGACCTCTTCTGGAACATGCTACGGGTACAATACATTCTTTAAACTTCCAGTTATAAGTCATGGGGATGGCCTGGCCAGCATGGTGCCTGTAGTTAATTCTGCCTTGCATATTTGAAAGTTGCTTAGGGAGTGGATCTTGAGAGTTTTCACCAAGAAAAAAAATTCTGTATGGTGATAGATGTTAACTAGACTTACTCTGGTGACCACTGTTCAATACATACAAAAAATGGAATCATGGTGTAGACCTTAAATATTACGCTGTATGTCAATCATAGCTCTTTTTTTTTTTTTTTAAATTCCAGAAAAATTTAAGACACAAGAACAACAAAGCCTGATTGTTCATTTGCTGAAAGCCAGTCACTGTGCTGGGAGCCGAGGAGTCATTAAGAAGAGGATGTGCTCTACCCTTGAAGAGAACGGATGATCAGAGGTTAGAACAAGGCATGAACCAGGCTATACCTAGCACAGGTCTCAGGAATGCTCCTCAATGCCACGAGAAGACAGGGAGGGCTTCATGGAGGAAGCATCACTTGAACTAAGCCTTGAAGGACCAAAAAAAAAAAAAAAAGGTGATCCAGGTGGATGCTGCGAGGGTGGCAAAGGGAGGCAGCTCTGGGCTGAGGAAACCATGTCCTCTGGCCAGCTCCTCAGCACCCCCATTTGCAGCCACTGGAATCATCACCCAGCACATATTTCCTGACTGCCTCTCGTGTGCAAAGACTTTGCTAGGAAACCAGGGACCTAAAGGTCACATGGAGCCCCTGCAGGCAGGTAATCCCTCCCCTCTCCCTCATTCCAGTAGAACGTTCCCAGGTAGGTGAAGCACCTGATCCTCCCCTCCCAGGAGACTCCAGAGTTATAAGGCACTTGCATGCTCATAGACAGGAAAAGCCAGAGGAGGGCACGACTGTCCCAGCGCCCCCGGCCGTCCGGCCAACCGCCTGATGAGGCAGCCCCAAAGAACCGGTTTTCCTCCTGGCAATTTCCGTGGGAAAAGGTGAAGGAAGTGACCCACTCCATGTGAACACTGCTTAGGCCAGGCCCCAGGAAACTGGGCTTGGGATGCGAGTTGGAATGCTTGGACTTCCCAGCCACAGCTTCCTGCCCGAAGCACATTACCCTTCCCAAACAACTGTCACGATCTCGGCTCCTGCGGTGCTTCGGGATCGACTCCAATCCACCCCAGACGTACAGTCTGACAAACAGAGTTACTCAGTAATACAAGCTGAATCCTTAACTGTGAATGGTTTCAGACCACAGGCTTCGTGGAGCTCTCGGAGGGCAGGGATCACGCTCACATGTCTTTTGCGTGCTCTACGACAGAGCTAAAGGCATTCGAACTCCCCGCAAAATTGTAATTTTGGGATGTAATTCATCAGCTGTGACAGACAGGGACACAGTGACCCTTTGAGGGAAATCAGAAAGGCACCCTTGATGAGGACAATGTCCCACACAGCAAACCACAAAATTCATGTGCAAAATGCTGACTTCCTACGTGCCTTTTTGTTTTTGTTTATAAATCAAACTTTGTTTTAATTATCTACATACTTAGCAAGCCTGTCATGCATCCCATCACAAACAGTCTTCCAAAAAAAAAGTTTTAAACATGACTTCTTGTCTTCAAAGATAACGTCCCTGCAGGAACCCCTGCCATTGTTGGGCCGTGTCTTGGAGCCAGCTGTGCATGTGTAAATTAGGCATCTCTGAAGACATACGCCAACCGCACAGGGGCGTCAAGAAACTCACCAAGAATCCTCTCTGGAAGCCATATTTTATTTTGGATCTGTTGTCACTCTGGCTATTTTACAACGAAAAGAGAACCCAGCGAAGTCTTTTTATCCAAGAAATCTGACCAAGTGTAGCTGCTTGCTTAACCAAAGTGGATTGACCTTACACTGATAAAACACAAATGCAAGTTCTCTCCACTTTACATTTTACTAGTTACCTGGAGGAGCCCTTTTCAATGCGTGCCGGCGCTCCAAATGAAAACCCGTTAGCACACTCATGCATTAGACAGACTGGTAAGGGGAAAAGTGGTACCCTTGAAAAGAGTCTAATCCTAGTTTAATCTAAAAATCCTGTCCAGTACATCTGGAAATGTTCAGTATTTTTGCAATTGTGGATTTAGTTCCCTAATTTTGTGTGGTTTCGCCTGATATTTACATATCAGCATATACCGGCCAGCAGGGGACATGGGGGCTCATGAGCTTGTGTAACCATGAAGATCCTCCTCTTAATGTGCAGAGTCTGATAATCTGAACCAACTAAAAAGGATGGATTATTTACAAGGAGGCAGACTGCTTACACTGGAGACCTACCATCATTTAGGATATTGTTACAACTGCAGGATTATCCCAAACTTCAAACAACTGACACACAGTGAACTACAGGGCACAACTCATCTAGTAGCTGGTCGTCACCTATAAGGAAAAAAATGGAAGCATGATTGCTCCAGTCCCATAGACCATCTGAAGCAAAAAAGGATCACATGGCTGGATTATCAACATGGTTTCATTTGCTGCCCTCCCTCCGTGCCCTTCGGTTGTCCTTGACAGACTCGGTTTCATCCCAGAGCACCACCCTGGGGCTCGGGAGCTAAGAAGGCACGCTGGTTAAACACACGTTCTGGAACCTACCTAAATTTAAATCCTAAACACTTCCTCTGTGACACTAACAATGCTATTAATCTCTTCAAACCTCAGGCTGTTGGTCTACTATGTTACAAAATGGGGATAATAAAAGCATATACGGGTGGGGCTTATATTAAAAATTAAAATGTAACAAGCTACTCAGTATAGCATTTGACCCACAAGTACTCAATAAGGATTAGCTAATATTGTTGTTGTGTTATTCACAAAACTCCTTTTCCAGGTTTAACTCCATATAGGTCAACACTACAGTGAATTTTCCTGCGTTCCAGATTCCCTAGGACCCTACTTCCGGACTGCTCTGAACAGATTATTTAACAAACTTCAGCCAAGGTGTTAACGGCAGACAAAAGGACGTAGTGTTCTTCCTACCAAAGGTGACCTTCACATTTAGGAGGACAGGAGCTGCCCTCGATCTTTACTGCCTACTGCCCTAAGTAGGGAAGCATAAGGCCTGATTTTATACCAGCAATGGAATAATCTGGGGAAGGTTCTTTGTCTGAAGGTAAAAATCTGTCAACTACTCAAGGGAGTTAAGGGTAAGAGAAACTCTGACAACCGGCCTGTGAGCGCTGCAGTTGGAGCTTTAACACAAATAAGGGGTTTATTGTGAATGGACACTAATTGAATCCCTGTGGAACCCCAAGCTTCATCTTCAGGCCCAAAGACTTAAGGCCGATGCACCCATTCATTCGCCGTTCAGTCTGTTTGTCTGAGTTTTCAATGGCCATTTACCCATCATTCTCTGTGAACCACACACTGATCCAGCTGCTGAAATATAAAGTTTTACGTATTACTGAATTGCCTTTTGAGTAGTTGACCCTGAGGTGAATAGGTTTCAATACCCTAACAGAGGCGCTCAGGGAATGAAGGTCTGACACAGCAGGCAGCCTTGGGTTTTAGTGGGGGAATCTTCAGGGAGGACCCCAGCCCAGGACTGACTAAAAGAACTTTCTACAATGTTGGACAGGTTCTACAGCTCCCATGCTCAAAATGGTGGCCACTATGTGGCTAGTCCACCTTTAAAATGTGGCTAGTGTATTTAGGAACTGAATTATAATTTTTTTAAAGATTTTATTTATTCATTTGACAGAGAGGAGAGAGATCACAAGCAGGCAGAGAGGCAGGCAGAGAGAGAAGAGGAAGCAGGCTCCCTACTGAGCAGAGAGCCGATGTGGGGCTCGATCCCAGGACCCTGAGATCATGACCTGAGCCGAAGGCAGAGGCTTTAACCCACGGAGCCAGCCAGGTGCCCCTGGATTATAATTTCTGAAGTTTAAATAGCCACAGGTGGCCCGTAGCTGCTATGCTGGACTGTGCAGCCCTAGAGGAATGCGACAAGGCTCTGTAAGACAATGAGACGTTCCTCGGGATCGGCGGGGGGAGAGCAAAGTACCTGCAGAAGTAAACCAGTAGAAACATCTTCAACTTCCCAGCCTCCCAATTACAAATTTATCCCCCTCCCCCACCAGTCTCTTCCCTTTGCCATTCCTCCTCAGTGGAAATAAATCTTTTCTCTTACCCAAGGTTGACCCTTCCCCTTTTGTTTGGGATTCCATTCCCTCCTATTCATCAGTGATCTCCTCTCTCAAGTCTTCCTTCTACACTGGATCTTTCCCTTTGGCATAGAAACACGTTCGTGCCTCTCCTATGTTCAAAACAAGTCTCCTCAATCCTACTGTTACTCTCTTGCTGCCATCTGTTTCTCTCAGGCCCAACCAAACCTCTTGAAACAGTATTTCAAGATTCACCGTCTGGTTCCCATCCCCACCCTTCCATGGACCCAGCTCTCCTGAAGATGACCAGCGTCCTCTTTGGCGCTATATCCAATGGACTTCGAGTTCTTGCCCAACTTGACTTTTCTGTCACTTCTGATCTGTTGACCAACTTCTCTTCCTTGAAATTTCTCCATCTTCAGGATAGCCTTTTTCTCCCTCCTTTTTTAGGCCTCCACCTTCCATTCTGTTTTGCAGGCTCCTCTTCGTGTTCTGCTGGGTTTGGTCTTCAGCCATTTTCCCTTCTCACTGTACACCTTCCATCTTGGAGCCTCAGCCACTTCTGTGGCTTCATCCACCATTCACCTGCCGGTGACTTGCAGAAGTCCATTCCCAACTCCCATCTTCTCCTGTTCCCAGACTCATATACATAACTGCTAATGGATATGTTACAAGCAGCTCAGATTCAACAAGTCCAGAATTAATCGTTATCCAACCTCACTGTCACTAAAATGGCTGTTTCTGAGGAATCCCACGTGCTAGAGGATGGTTCCATTATTCACCTAACGGGCCAAAGCCAGACAGAAATCATTCCGTCTCCTCCACATCTTATCTACCAAGTACTACAGGTTCTATCCTCTTACTGGTTCTCTGATCTTTATAGGTCTCTCGATCCCTGTCACCATGTATAGTCGAAGACTTCATACCACCTGGCCTAATTTACCGTAGAAGTATCTCTACTTCCTATCCAGTTTCACCCTCCTCTAGTCCATTCTTCGTGTGCTCAGAATTGGTTGAGATTTGCAAAGCCTTTTTCTGAAAGGGTCTACACCTCTCCTAATACAAAATACTGCTGAAGCATAAATTTTCCAAAACGTAAGCTACACCAATCTACCAATACAGGCAATGATCCAGTTTTGGGGAGTAAGCACAATACTCACAGTGTTTTAGGATGACTGGACAAGATTTTCCTTTACTACCAAGAAAATACAAATGAAATATTTCCACATCAATAAATATTCTTTCTCCAACTTTGGGACATTGCTACAATGGAATATCATAGGAAAGTGAAACTATCGGGGTCAAAATGGATATAGCCCATAATGTTAAGCAAAAAAAAAAAAAAATCCTATATATTTATATGAAAGTTAACATGAGAAATACTATACGTCATATATACATAAATACATATATACGTATATATATATATACACACACACATATATATAAAGTATTCAAGAAATGGTTTAAAAGTGATTTCTAAAAACAGACCTTTTTGTGCAAAGACCACTGAACATCGTTCCAAGCTCCGTCACTCCTCACCCCTTCCTCCCAGAAAGCCCCCCTGTAATCATGCCGCAGACCAACGTACCACTAGAACAGAAAGGATTCCTACTCTCTGGCCATAGGAAATCTTATCCTTGAGCAGTATTTGACAAAATTCTAAATAAAAGATGTGGAATCTCTCAGAATCGGTGTACACGGCGCTTTAACCGGATTGTTCGTGTTCGTTTTCAGAAGGGCTTTTGTTTTATGCACTGTTACATAACTGCCCTTGTCTGATCTGCCTCTGAGCAGGGAAAGCGGCACCGGCGCCTGCAGCCACTTCCTGAGAGGGCTCCAGAGCTCGCCCAGAAATGAATCCCCCCCAAGCCCTCAGTGGATACATGAGCCGGGCTGAGCCTCACATGGAGACCAAAGGTGACAGGCTCAGGCTCTCTGCAGGGCCAGCTGGAGAAGTGAATTCCAGCACACAGCGCCTCTCCCTCCCTACAGAGTCCCTGGGGAGATTCCTGGGCTGCAACAGGATGGTGCCAAGTACCTCCCAAAGGAACTCTTTATGCACAACAATGCCCTTCTGAGACGTCCCCAAGCTGCTCTCCTTTGAATCCCACTGACTCACCCTTCTGAATTGCTTTTACTGTGTAGGTCTCCTGCCTTAGCACAAAGAGGAGGAAGCGGAAAGCATCTGCAACAGCACCTGTTTTCAAAGAACTGGCAGGTCCCTGCACCTGGAAGTTACGGAGACATCAGCTGGTTGATCTCACAGCTGCCTGGGGGTCTTCCAACGTGAGAACAGTATAGTCTCACGGGGGAGCCCCGCCATCGATGCATGTCCTTTGTCATTTCTCAGGTGTCACTCAGCCGGTGTCCTCAGCATCAGCACTCCCTCCCAGCGGAGAGCTGGCAAGCTTGCCCCTCACCCCCCGGGGACTAGACTGATAATGTGGGAAAGGACTCCCAGGGCATCTGCTTGCGGGCAGCTTCTCTCTGGAAAAGCACCGTAAAGCTGTGTTTTTCCGAAAGCAGGAAAAACTCAAAATGCCTTTTAGGAGACACCCATGCTTGGGCAGAGCAGAGAGCTGTCAAAAAGCATTTCTCTGAGTGCAGAAAAGTGGCATTCATGATGTCGAACTAAAGGCTTCAGAAGTGAGCCTGAGGCTTAGGCATGAGGTTCAGGCTGAAGCCTGTGTCGATTCAAGCACACAGCCGCTGAGAAGACAGAGGTCTAAACGTCTTGGGAGCAGGGCAAGACCTACCTACTCTGCTGACTGAGAGCTCTTCAGTCTGCACACTTCTGAGTTCCTGGAATTCGCAGGTCAAAGCAGGCAATCTACAGTGCGGGCCTAAAGGACGATATCTTAATGAACACATTTTCGCTCACCTTTGAGTAAGTTAAGAGTGATGGGGCAGATCTCAAGCGTCAAGTCGGATCTTAGTTAATCCTTTGGCAGAGGCAATGGCTCCTCACCATACACCTAACCCTCCCTCCCTCCCTCCCTCCAGCACTGGGCTGGCAGTTTAGATCAAGGCATTCCAGAGAGAACCGGAACCTTCCTCCTGGCTTCTCCAGGGCAGCACAACAGGCTGCAGCAAGCCCAGGGCTGTGAGAGAGGGTCCAAAGGCCGCCCCAGCTGCTCCCCCTCCTCTCTGGCCTGCTCAGAGGCAAGGAAGAGGTCTAGCTGGAAGCCTGGCCAGTCCCCTCTTCCTGAAAACACAGCAGTAATAACAATAACAATGAATATTTATGGAGCTCTATTGCTTGGCAGGCGCTGGGCTAAGGGGCTGCGGAAACCGAGGCTTGGAATGCCCAAACAAATTAGCCAAGTTCACACAGCTAACAAGTCACGGAGCCCAGATGGGAGCCCCGGTACTCTGAAGCCTTCTCCCCATTCCGGAGAGGATTCTGAAAACGCACCCCTCCGTGATTCCCCTGCATACGTGACCACAGTTTTGGGGGAAAGAACTCAAACCCAGTCTACCCAAGAGGTGGGCTATTCTTCCATATGCTTTTTTAAAAACTATTAGATGGCTGGTTGGAGGTATGATGGGAGGGAGAGAGAGAATTCCTGCTCTGGTTGGGCAGATAAAACTTACACACACTGAAGGAATTCGAGACTGTGACAACAGGGCACATAATTAGGTAAAATTACACGGTATGGACCTTAAAACCCTAAAGGAAGTCAGAGCAGACAGACCTAAAGGAAGTTATCTGACCAGGGCTTGAGGTGGAGGGTCGTGGGGGGAGGGGGGTTCCCGGGGTAGGGGGAGAGCAAAGACCTGCACTCCTGGGGAAGTGACAGGAGCAAAGACTGTGGGCTGCACACGTATGCAGACAACTACACGGTGACCAGCGGGACACAGCTGTCATTTGTCACCACCCACAGGGTTAATACACAAACTGTAGCGCACATATTCTTTCATATTCTGAGCGGCTTCTGTAACACAAGTTCAAAAGGTACTTCTGAATTTGTGACTTTAAAAGTTAATATTCAATGTACTCAGGTTTGCAAATCCAAATCCCTCCTTAAGAATTAAAGTTCCAGGGCTGCCTGGGTGGCTCTGGCAGTTAAGTGTCCAACCCTTGATTTCTGCTCGGGCGGTGGTTTCAGGCTTGTGAGATCGA
>CM053616.1:9909834-9938585 GCA_028646535.1 Procyon lotor | reverse complement strand
ATCAAACATTTAATAAGAGTAACCTATTAAATGACTAGAAATGGTAACTTCCAAAAAAAGTAGAGGAAAATACTTTTAAATGAAAAATCCAAAGACAGAAAAGCAAAAAGCCAGCAACAGCACAGAAAAGAAAAAGCACACAATGACACGGGAAAAAGTAACTTTTGTAATATCAGAAGTCCTTATGTTTTCAGAGTCAGATTACATTTAAACAACTGACCTATGGGGGGGCGCCTGGATGGCTCAATTGGTTAAGCGTCTGCCTTCGGCTCAGGTCATGATCCCAGGGTCCTGGGATGGAGCCCCACATCAGGCTCCCTGCTCAGCAGGGAATCTGCTTCTCCCTCTCCCCCTCACTCATGCTCCCTCTCTCTCTCTGTCTCAAAATCTTAAAAAAAAAAAAAAAAAATTTGAACTATGTGCTCCTTAGAAAAGACACACTTAAAAACCTAGAAAATGGGAGCAGAGTGAAGATGGGAACAAAAGCTGTATTAAAACCAGACATTCGGATAAAAAGCATTTAGGATAAAGAGTCATTTTGATCTTGTTGCTATGGGCTGGAGGTGGGGGGGAGAAAAACACTCAGTTTTAACCACAGTTTTAACCACAGACCGTCCTCAACCAGGTTTGTGTGAAAACACACACAGCAATAAACATTTTCAAGTAGTCGCACTTCTAGGTATCTGGAGATGGGATCGAAAATTCTCTGAAGGAAAACTTGATCCCAGGCCTGAAAAATTCCCACAGATAAAGATCCAAAGGACACGAGGTCACAGTCAAAAAATACAAAATACAAGAGGAACCCAGACAGAGTAAGACTTGTCACACTCAGAAAATAAGAAAAATATTCAGGGAACAAAAGACCTCTTTCAAAAATACAGTATCAATATTTGTAAATGAATATTTACCACCAACAGATCTTCACTAAAAAATTCCCGAGGATGCACCTTGGAAAGAACACCCCACCTACAAGGTCACCGATATAAGAAAGAATAGTGAGCAAGGATACTGGGTCTATGTGAATACATGTGAAGCACTCACCGCAAAATACACCAATACCTAACTCTCAGGGAAGGAGAAGAACAATTAGGAATTAAAACACTGGTTAAGAATAGCATTTTATAGTGAGAGGTAGTGATCTTAAACTTTGAGAGGATAAAGCACTGATAAGATCTTTACAGTGTCTTACGTTCTGTTTGCAAATAAATCTCATTCATCTTTGGTGTGATGTCTCCTAATGATCTAATGTTTGTGTGCGTGATCCTCAGAGCAAAATTCTACAGAGCAAAATCTTTTAGGGGGTGGGGGAAAAGAACCTTCGATGAATGCCCAAACTGTGTAATTATGTGCAGTGCTCCTCTTCATGTACTTTTATAGGTAAGACATGATCAAGAATGGAAAATAATTTGTAAGTAATTTATACACATCAAATTAAATCCCAGCAGCATATCTGGAACAGATACATGCAATCATAAATCAAGTTCATTTTGTTTTACACAACCATGAACTAATCTCAATTTTTCATATTCTTTAGTATTTCTATCTTTTGTGCTATAAGAGGTCTTATTTCATAATTATTCTCCCACATTTTGGTGTTTAATGATTCTAGAAAGTTTTGCTAAAATAAAATGCACAGTGAATAGTATTTTAAGTGAATACTTAAAAAGAAAAGTTAATTCTTTTATCAATTACTGAGAGGGTGTGTTAAAATCTTAGTCACTCCAAAAGTGAAAAAGAAAAAAAGGACAAATAAAACACAAAATTAGACCTTGAATATGAACCAAAGTAGAAGGAAGGAAAACAAAAGTGCAAAAAAAGAAAAATTTAGGCAAAGTTGTTTTTTGGAAAGACAAAATGGGCAAATCATTGGCAAGATTAAGGAAGAAACAATGAAAAATGGGACATTCTATATAATAATTTCATGCTTATAAATTTAAAAATTGACAAATCATGGAAACAGATGAATTCCTAGGAAAAGTCGACATAATACAAGTGACTCAAGAGGAAATAGAATAGCTATTTCTATAACCATTCAATATATTCAATCCAACTAATCTTCTCACAAAATAAAAACCAGGCCCATTGGCTTCCCAAGTTCTACCAAACATACAAAGACCAGAAAACTCCAATTTACACAAACTCTTCTGGGGAAAAGTAAGCTTATGAGGTTGGCAAAATGTGGATAATGAAACCAAACGAGAATACCACGAGAAAAGAAAGATACAGGAAAATTTTACCCATCATGCAATAACAAATGGAATCTAAAAATTTAAAAGGAAACACAAATGGCAAAGAGCCAAAATGCTTCCAAAGAATAAGGTAGGGATAACTTTCTATCAGATATCAAGATACATAAGCCGATAGCAATCAAAATACTTCAATATTGGTGCATAAATATATGGCTGAACGGAACAAAATCAAGAATTCAAAGCAGATACACGCATATATGACAAACTGATTTATAATGATGGCACGGAAGATCTGATGAAATATTAAATGAGAGGCTTGCCCAACTGGTTTTCCATAAGGGAAAAAATGCAGTTGGGTTCCTATCTCACACTATACATAAAATCAACTCCAGGTGGGTTTAAGAAGGCAAACTATAAAACTTTAGGAGACAATTCAGGTGGATATCGAGACAAAAAGTACAAATCCTAAAAGATCAAAAAACTGTTACATTAAAATTACAAGTATCTTTTATCAAAAGACACCAGAAGTAGTTTCCGTAGCACATAAACTGACCAAGTATTAGTAGCCAAAATCCATAAAGAATCAAAGAAAAAAAAAATCCAGTAGCAGAATAAGTCAAGGGCATTTCACGGTGGAAGAAACCTAAACAGCCCAATAACTCATGTGGAGATGCTCAAGCTCGTTAGGAATCAGAAATGCAAATGCAAACCACAAAAGATATCTTACACGTACTTGACGGAAATGGAGTCAGACAATGCCAATTGTTGGAAAGGCGCAAACCAACAGGAGTCCTCTTCCACTGCAGGTGGGAGGCTAAACTGACCCCCCCAGTGGGGGAACCCGACATTCCCCAGCAAAGCTGACCACCCTCCCGGCCCCGAGGCTCCGCAGATGCACTCTTGGCACACCACCAGACGGGCTTGCACGTTCAGAGCTGCAGTGCTGTTAAGAGCAAAATCTGGGACCTCCAAAGTCTATCAAGAGAATATGTAAATTGTGTGGTTTTCATAAAACCGAAGACTTTGCTGCAAGGAAGAATGAGCCAGTCCCCCTGGGGGAAGGAGAAATCAAACACCGGCTGGAAGGAAACAAGTCACAGAAGGAATACTGAAAATAATTTAGGAGAACAGCTATCCTTTTATAAAAAGTAGTTTATGAATGGATGGGTGGGTGGCCCCAGTCATTTACATGTTTATGTACATCTTCCGTATCTAATCTATGCAATTGCATCCTGTTATTTACCCCATCCAGCATTATTTATCCTGTTTCTTTTCATCAGACCTTAACTTATAGCTGTGATTCTCTTCAAACTAACCCTCAAGGTAAAGAAAACCAGCCACCACAGAGGCGACTGGAGCAAATGCTCTATTGTTTGTTTGAAGGCAGTTTAACCAGAACTTTAAAAGCAGGGAGTCAGAGCAGCTGTTTTGGAAACTTAGAACTTTCAACAGCCACTCAACAGCCCAAGTAAGGGTGCCTGGGGGGCTCAGTGGGTTAAGCGGCTGCCTTCAGCTCAGGTCACGATCTCTGGGGTTTTGGGATTGAGCCCCGTATCGGGCTTCCTGGTCAGTGGGGAGCCTGCTTCTCCCTCTGCCCCTCCTCCAGCTCATGTGTGCACACCATGTGCACTCCCACTCTCTAATGAGTAATCTTTAAAAAGAAAAAAAGCCCAAATGCACAAGACCTTGGGAGTAGACGGTGTTCCTTGGCCACGCAATTTAGGAAAACACTTCCTTAATCCAGCTAAATCCAGAAGACTGCAGGTCTTCTCAGAACCTTTAATATATGCTCATTTACTATGGATGCCCAAGTCAGAGATGCAAATAGTGCTTTCCCAAATATTTTGACCAAAGATCTTTCCTCTCTCCGCCTCTGAAACCTCGCACAGGGTCAGTACTCTGTGGAACACAAGCTGAGACACACTGACCTGGATCATCTCTCTGTCTGACCCAGTGTGTAAATTCCAGTGTGCCCATGCTCTGGGACTATGGAAGGTACCCCGGCCAGACTGCACTAGCAAGCCATTTTAACCTGTCCTCAAAGAGCGATATGCTCCAAAAGGTCCCCAGGCATTATTTCTACAGAACCGCTACCCTCAGAACAATCTGACGGTTTAACTGAATGCCCATGTGGTTAAATCCTTTCAAGTACCACTTGCCACTTCCAAGAACTTGCTAAATAAAAACGAGTCTCTAATTGGTACAATGTGTGATGAAATGTTTCTGCATACAGGTGGCTCCCTAATACCTCAGATCCCTCCCTCCATATTCTAACTCCCAGCTGGCATCGAGGAGAGAGGTTGAGGGAAAGGATTCTGCATCCGTCCTACCTCTCCCCTAAGAACACCCTTGCCAATTCCTAGCAGAGTATCATCTGCAAGTGAGTTAAAGTCCAGAGATTTTCCTGCTTCCCACAAGTTATCAGCGAAAAAAACGGATATCAAATTCTTGTTGTTCTCGTCTGCTCTTTCCACCAGATATGAAAGCAATGCTCCAAAACCATGCCCATCAAAATGCTGCAGCCCCGTAAGTCGTAAGTGTAAATCTGTTGGTTTACAGATCCCGGGGAGGTCACAAATCCACAGAAGGCTTCGGAGAACCAGGATTTTACCTCTGGGTGTTTAACACACGCCATAGGAGGTCATAAAAATTTCATCTGATATTAGACAAGGCCCTCCTGCTTCTTGGTGGGAGAGAAACAGAAGAGCAAGATTTAAAAGCTATCCGCTTCCTTTCAGGATCATTCCGAAGCACTTCCTCCTGATACAAAAGGCATTCCCTCCTCTATCCCACTCCACTGAGGTCCCTACTCTTGGCCGTAGCAAGAGCAACCCAGGTTAAGATGTCAAAATGGAATACCTGGGTCTCAGAGGGTCCATGAGCTCGGACAAAATAATCTGTGACCAACACTCTCCCCCTTATTCCAAAAAAGCTGCAGACACCCCACACAAGACATTAAGTGGTCTTGAAACCAACTCGGCTAGCCTCTGCCCAGGGTTTACAAGACCGTTGAAGAGAGGTGTAGAGAATTTCTCTGAAGAAGGCTAATGAGCCATAGGAAGGGGCTGCAGGCAGTACGTGTCCACTGGAGTGAGTAGGGCAGAGTGACGGACCGAAATCACTGTTGAAGCCTAAAAGGCCAATGAGACGGATGCTCATTCTCAGAATCTGTCAAACTCAAGAAAGTGTGAGCGTTTCCTGGGCATCAGATATGGACTTCAAGAAGGGACCAGGGCCCCACACCCAAGAGGACTACCTGGAGGAGGAGAGGATCCTAACTAAAAAGTGGCTGGCCGAAAACTCAGTCCTAAAAAGGAGGATGCAGGGTCTCAGAGGAGCTGGGGCCAGTGCTCAGGGACCTCTGGTGAGGAAGGACAGAGGGGTCAGAGCTTAGTGTCCCCAGCAAGATCTCGACTTGGGAATGAGCTTGGGCTTAGGGGACCACAGGTCCTGTGAAGTCAGTGCAGAACATCACATGTATGTGGCCGGGTATTCTGACCCTGAGCCACAGTGGGCTGCACACCCATTTAGGAACAGCTTCCCCTGGGCTGCCTGGCTGGCTCAGTCAGGGGAACGTGCAACTCTTCATCTCAGGGGTGTGAGTCTGAGCCCCACGTGTTGAGTGTAGAGATTATTTTAAAAACAAAGACAAAACAGCTGATGGAAAAGCATAAATCTCTCTCATAATAGCTGAGGTTTCTTATGTAGCAATGGTTTCAAAACCTGACTTCCTGAGGAGGGCCTGGTGGGCCGTGGGTCGGTTACTGATTAGGTGCTGGCCCATCTGCTTCAGCCAGCACCCAGGCTATGCCTGGGACCTCCCAGGGCCCCGTGGACATGGAGGAACCAGACAGGATGGCCAGGTCCCTGTAGTATTTCCTCCCAGGAAGTCCTTTTGAATCTGGGTTACCCCCTAGACACACACTAGGGACCACCGGCCTTAGCCAGACAATGCAACAGGCTTGGCTCATTCCGTGGTCCTGAGCAGGGAGGGGCCCATAAACCCTGGAAGGAATTTGCTGCGTTGACTTTATCTACTAGAAATAGTGACTAAAGCAAAAAGTTGATGCTGAAGCTAGACTCGGGGGGGAGGGGGAGGGGGAGGGAAGGACAGTCGGTAACAGTTTCCCAGATTTTTTCTTTAATCCTTGTTTACGTTTGGTTTCATTTCGGCCTAAAAATATCCACATGTATTCAGTAACCGAACAAATTCAGCCCTAAAATGTTCACAATAAAATGGAGGATGTGAAAAGTCATCCTCAAGTATACCTGATTCTGGGTTATTTTAAGAGCCGTGTAATTAATGACATGGGAAATACTCACTAGAGATGAAAACCACTCAAAACACGTATATAGGAGCACAACGAGGGTACAGTCACTTTTTCCTACATACGGAAAAAGCTGAAACATCAATAACGCTGCATCTGTCGCGTGCAATTATGCACCGACTGTTTTCCTACTTCTGTAGTTCTCTACAATAAACACTTTGCTTTGCAATCAGATCATGTAACGAATGATCCAACTTACTCTGCAACGTTTGCATTTAACAGCAGCACTGGGAGAAAATTCCTGTGCGTGTTAATTTCTTTAAAAAGTCCTGGCACTTCCCATCAGCGGAGTCATAAAAGTGAACGCCTGTGTTGTATGACAGATCTGTCCCTCCACCTGTGAATCATGATTTATTAGAATATACTGGTGAGGAAGGATGGAATTTTCACGATTTTCTATCTGGCACACATTTCAGTTTTTTGTGTGCAATAAATTTCTCATTTCCTTAACATAAAATCACTTTATATTTGTTCTATCGGGGTGTAACTGACATGTATTTGCTTCAGGTGTAAAACAATGACTTGATATTTATAGATGCTGCAAAATGATCAAAATCTAGTTTATACCCGTTACCATACAGATTTTTCTTGTGATGAGAACTTTTAGTATCTACTCTTAGCAAATACTTCCAAATACATAATACAGTATTTAAATTTTTGATTTTTTGGAATTTTTTTTTAAGTAATCTACAGTACCCGATGTGGACTCGAACTCATGACCCCAAGATCAAGAATTATATGCTCTTCTGACTGAGCCAGCCGGGCACCCCTAGAGTACAGTTTCAATTGTAGTCGCCAAGCATCCCCACAACATTTTATAACTGGAAGTCTATACTTTTCAAGTCCCATTTCATCTACCCCCCAATTCAAAGACCGTTCATAAAAGTTGATGTGTATTTTTACGAGCAGATAGGAAGCATCTCATGAGGTACATACAGCACACTATTACTGTTTAGTTACTAAGACACAAGAGACTCCTGGAAACTTCCATCCCTCCCTGTATCCTGGGGAGAAGAGCAGCCATTGGGAGCTCTGTGTGCTGCCCCTTTGAACCTGGTGGTTGTGTCTGCGGGCTCCAGAGTGTGTTCTGTGGGCTCACACGGCTCCCTGAAGAAGTCCTTGGAAGGACTGCAAGGGCTGAGCCCAGAGATTCATTTCAGGAAAGGTAACCCTTTATGAGTAGTAGTAGCTATTAATAGAGCCCTTCAATAACACATGTCAAGCCTTTTACACACAGTAGCTTATTTCATCTTCTTAATCATTTTACAGATGGGGAACCTGGGCCTCTGAGAGGCTGAGGGGGTCCCACTGTCTCTGTAACTAGGGAGTGGTGAGAATCTGGATTCAATCTGCATCTTGCTCCTTCTAGATACAGTCTTCCAATCCACCTAAGCTACTGCAGTTTGCATGGAACGAACACCCATTCCTTGCTCACTAAAACTGGGGGTGGGGGTGAGGAGAGCTAAAGGGGTGATAAACCCAAACCACTGCTCAGTGGCAGGGACCCCTGCTCCAGTCCAGGCGTGTGAGCCCCAAGAGGGACCAAGCCAAGGCCTCCATCAAGGAGCTCTGAGGGCCAGCGGATGGGAGAAAAGGCCCAGGAAAGGGGTGGCTTCAAAGGGAACACGGGAAAGGGGAGGGGCTCGGGCAGGCTCCGGTACCAGTTTGGTGAGCCACAGTTACCCCTCTGGGCGCCACCTCTGCAATGCTCTTCCTCTGCAGGGCTATCCCAGCTTCAGGACCTGAGAGAGGACCTGAAATCCAGCAGAATCCATCCGACGGCTTCTCAGAGAAAGGCTTTTCCCACAGAGCAAAAATAATTCACATGGAATTATCTAAGAGAACCCAATTAAAGAACACAACACACTGCACACAGGGGCAGGGGCTGGCCTCCCCGGTCCACTTCTGCCTGGACACCAAGCGGGGAGCACCCACAGAGAAGCCAAGCTCTCCGGTGAAACAAAACAAAGGGCTCCACACCACAGCAGGGTGATCCCTTTCCTCCCTAGGTTCCTACAAGTGAATGACATTTAACCTCCTGAGGCCTTCAACTTTTATCAGGCCCTGGGAAACATCCAAATGTGATCGGGTTCAGAAAGACTCCCAGCACATTTAAAGGTGCCTAATCCTTTTAGTGTACCGGATAATCTTCTCAGAGAAAGCTTCACCAGCTTATGTTAAGTGCCATTTCCTCTGAAGTTATTATCCCAGCTGGAATTTGAATGTTCGGGCATTTCTGATGCCCTGGGAAAGTGCCCCAAACATTCCAGAAGCACCCTTCTCCCCCTAACCCACTTTCCACTTGGATCTTACTGTCACTCCTTTTGGTTCCTGAGCTTCTTCACGGTTTCTTAGGAGGTCCCAATTCCCACTACCAGGCGGGTCCCACTTGAAAGCACGTTTCCATCTCTGCACCCAAACTTCCCCTGGGAAAATAACTGTAGTGGGAAACAGAGTTAGCCCTCAGTGGCTGACAAACAGTAGGGACAGGTGAAATACAAAGAGACGAAGATTCCCTTCCTGTGGGCAGAAAGACTCTAGCACAGCTTGAGAAACCACAGCACAGAAGGGTCGAAACTACAGCACACAGGAGGCAAGGTGAATTTTCCAATAATGGACGATTTCCAGGCCATGGACAGTGAAGGAATCTGAATATTGTGTAGGATTTAACCTCACCCAGATCGTGATGATTTTTCTACTTGACTCCATTTCTCCAGAGACATCAACCAAAGAAGCCAAACCCAGGCTCCAGAAAGAAAAGGACCTAGGATCCCACCAACTATACGTGGGATGGGTGCACCCGAGGGAGTGAACGCTCAGGCTGTTCAGATAAGCTCACCCTTGGACAACCAACCAAGCGAATCTCAAAAGACAAGCTGCCAGTGCTGGAGTTTGCTGCGGGTATTAAAAAACCAGTGTAGGGACACGTGGGTGGCTCAGTCGGTGAAGCATCGGACTCTTGATTTCGGCTCCAGTCATGATCTCAGGGTCGTGAGACCAAGCCCCGAGTAGGGCTCCCTGCTGGGGGCATGTAGCCTCCTTAAGATCCTCTCTTCCTATCTCCCCACCTGTCACCACCACCCCCACCTCCCCCACAGAAAAACTAGTGTACATACTGCATCGCTAGGAAATGAAACGGAGCAATTCTAAGTGAAAACCTTCCACTACCTTTTTGGGACAAGTATTGCTCAAGAGTGCATGCTAACTGCGCTTTTTCCCTTTAGGCTGAGCTTAGAGATTTTCCTGTAAGTGATGACTTTCCAGTCGTTACTCCTAGACCTAACTCGAGATTTCTCTCCACTGTTCATTTTTTTTCCTGAGAATCAAATTATCTGTTAGCTCTGGATTGGCATATCTTAGAGCAAGGAGCTTTCCTGAGATGGAGTGATTGACAGGAACCAAATTAATCTCCTGCAGCTGTAGGAAAGGCATTTTTCTAGGCAAGACCCTCAGGGGAAAAGGGAGGGGTAGGAAGGGCACCACGAACACAGCACAGCAAGGGACATCACCCTGTGCCTTCAGACTTGAGACCAAGGCATAGGACTCCTTCCTGCCATTCATGTAAATTTCAGCTCTAGGAAAACAACGGGAAAAGCCAGGGCTATCATTTTAGAATATGCCTCTCCCAGGAGTCTCAACCTTGGAATCCAAGAATCTGAAAATTCAGGTCCTTTCAATCACTGATGGGTGAACAAGGGACAAGGACCCCAGCTAAATCTGGCCATAGGTGCTGCCAGTCACCAGCAATGGGTCTGTTGTGTAGGAGGGGGTCTCACCTGAGCCTGAAGGACAATTAGGCTCGTCCTGCATCCCTTCAATGATCAGCAGAGGCAATACACAAACTGACTCCCTTTTGACTTTGAAATGCGAAGTCTATAGCCTAGAATAAAACACTGTACCCCTGAATAAAGCTTAAGTCTATAGAAATAGTATTTTGTGACAATAGGGTAAAAAAAGAAAAAAAAAAGGAAAAAGAGGAGGTTGACACTCTCATCCCACTCTGACTTGGAACCAAGTGAGAAAGCCGTTTCTCCCCTTAAAGGAATTTCGGCTACAGCACAGTTTGATGGGGCCCCGCGGTAAAGGTGCTTTTATAGAAAACTCCAAATAGGAGGCAGGGTCAGAAGGCTCTCACCATTTCACTTTTCAGCCCCCGTCCCCCCACATTCCAGAGAAATCGTCATGTAGGTTTGTGGCATAAGCCTGGACAAAACATCCCCACTAACCTCTCACCCTTTCCTCCAGCATGCTCAAAGAACAACATTGTTCCTACCCCCAAGCCCCGCAGAGCTGACAACCATTCCTCCTGTCTCGGGGGGAGGGGGGTGGCAGGAAGAACCAGACAAGGCCCCTCAGAGACACCCCGAACACAGACGAGGCGGACTTCTTCTGGGAAGGAGCGAGACAATTTAGGGGAAACACAATCTGGTCTTTAAGTCCACCTGCTTAACAGACAGAACCAATGTATTTGAGGCCTCATCATTGTATCTATACAGAAAGTGATTTAACAGATCACACTGCTCTAGAAGCTTCTATTCAGAAGGTAAGTACTATGTTAATAAACGCAGTACTCCACTTTTCACTCATTCTGCTAATTTTCCCCCTCACAGCAATCCTATTAGTACATTAGTTCTACTTCATAGATAAGGAATCTAAAGCTCAGAGAAGTTAAGAAGATTGCCCAGGGTCATCCTGTAAGCCCTCAAATCCATGCTCAGTATCAATGCTGCCTTACGTTCCCAGTTCCCAACGGAGTAAGAGATCCCCCGTGGACAGTGAAGGGTGGGAAAAATTCGGAACTCCCCATAGCACTGCTTCCCACCGGGCTAATCTTCATATAATGCAAAAATCAAAAGTGTAAATCTTAGTTACTGTCGAACTTACTATTGATCCTTCCATTGAGAAAACAGGGAATCCTATCAGAAGGGGATTGAGGGCTGCCATGTTATTTACAAAAGTTTACCAGCTTATGACAGACACATCATAAGCAAGAACATCAGCTCCATGGGGAACACTCATACATAAAATTGCCGATTCCAGAGGTTCCCTATGCAGCCAGAAAACTTTTGGCATCGCTAAAACAGTACAAAGAGGAAGCATACGTAACTCAACGGTTTAAAACAAGGCTAGAAAAAAATGGTTAGAATTGCAATTCTAGAAGTTAGACACTCCATTGAGTTTGATAAACGGTGGAGGAAAAGACTACGCCCACGCGGCACAAATGGGATTTTTGCTTTTTCTTCTGAGCACAAACCATTTTTCTTGCCAACCTGGTATAAAGCCATATCTGGCAGAAATGAAGGAAATGTTCACAGGACACCCGAGATCACAGGGCCCGTGTTTTGCTTGGGCATGTGCATGGCAGCAACATGGCTTCTGGGGGAAGACACCTGGGACAAGGGCCAGGAGACCCAGGGGAGACCCTGACAGCCACCACCTGGAGGTGTGGGACTCGGGGAGTCCCTCAGCCTCTTGGAACCTGGACATTGTCATCCAAACAAATGAGGAGCTTTGACCACGACGGGTGGGTCTCTCCTGGTTCTAAAATTCACTTTCACACTTCTAGATAAGGTTAGTTTGTGACTAATACAGCCGCGCTCCCTTCAGCACAGAAATCGTAGGACAAAGTCTGTGGCTGTAGGAGAGCCAGTCCCCAAGCACAGCCCCACAAGTCTGGTCACCCACCCAGAGCAATGGGGGGCTGGGGACAGTAGGGGGAATCATGATAACAGCTGAGCCCCGGAGCAGAAACGCAGCGCACGCCATAAGGAGACAAGCGTCAAGGACTAGTTATATCCAACTGGATTTTTTTAACGTCTCTTGGCAACTTTTCAGAAAAGGGCCAGATACTAAATCTCTTGGGCTTTATGGGCCGTTCGGTCTCTCTCACCACTACTCAATTCTGCCCTCGTAGCAAGAAAGCAATCATCAAAGAAATGGGCGTGGTTATGTCCCAGTAAAACTTTATTTAAAAAAACAAAACAAACAAAAACCAAAGCAGCCAGAATCAGCAGATGAGCTGTTTGCCAATCCCTGAGACAGAACACGATTCCTTGGAGTCAAAACAGCCCCAGAAAGGCTCGTGGGTCGCAGAGAGCCCATCAGCCGCGGCCGTCGGGGAGCCTGTCTTCCCAAGAGGCTGCTGCACGTGACTCCCGAGGGCCCCACTCGGCCAGCAGCTAGTCAAGCCACACACACACACACACACACAGTCATCACTCAGAAAGCAAAGAGCCCACACTCACTTTTTTATGGAGCCTGACAGCAAGTCTGCGGTGTTTTCACAAACCTGTAAGCAATCCGGTCTGGTGATTCATTCCAAATGTTGACTCTTCGGTGAGTGTGGTCCGCAGGGAGCCAGGACAGGAGAGGGCGGTAGGAGGAAAAGGCAGGGACAATGAGGTACCCTAAAGATAATTATATAATTTCTGCTTTGGAGTTAAACAAAACAAAACAAAAACAGAGGACCATTCCCACAGAAGTGAACTTACACACTATAATTTTACAATTAGATTTCCAACGAGCAGGTCCATTTCAAGCAAATCCAAAAGAACAGTGTTCGTCTCGGTAGGAGGGGGTAGGGTTTCAGAGGGCACAACAGTTCACTGAAATTCCCTCATACTTAAATGAAAACGGCAAGCCAATTATATTCTGTACTATTTTTAAGCAGTCGAGATGATTTTTTTTAAAGCCCTACAAAGCATTTGTGGTTGTGGCTCATTTTACTGTAGAATGTCTGAAGGAGTACTTTAAGTTATATTAAATCTTAAGAGAGCAACTACTTTATCACGGAATTGTCTTCTCGGATATTTGGTAATTGCTAGTTTGCAATACAGGGAAGGAGGTTAATTTACCTTCCAGTGAGCCATGACCTTAAATTGGTTTTACAAAGGGAGAATTTAGGGACTCCACTCAGAGGACATGAATTTCGGGCCATTAGTTTTTGTGCTTGATGGTCAGGCATGGCATCTGGGCCTAATTATTCGCATGTGTATCTAGCGGGTGATTGGGTAACCGATGTATTTAAGAGGCCGGCATTTTCAGTGATGGAGTTGTAAACAGAAGGCTTATTATTTCGTCGGAAGAACAAAGTTTCTAATACACCAAATGCTAACATCCCAGGCTTCCCCTACCACAGAAACTACTGTGGGTTCAGCATTACTCTGCACTACTGCTAAGTCTTGGCCGGGGTGGAGAAGGCCCAAAGCACCTCTCTGCACGCTTCTGCTCCTGGAGACCACTGGAATGTGCCACTAGCCAAGCCCAGAGACCCTGAAATGGAGGAGAAAATGCTAGAGCTGGGGAGACGAATTGAGGATCTCCTGTGGTTTACTGGCTTCGCAGAGTGCACCCTGGGCACAGAGACCGGCCAGCGCCCTGAAACGTCTCCACCCTTCATCTTTCACAGCTGAAACTCTACCCCGAACCTTTCAGTTCCTCGGTCCCATTATCGCCAGCAGTCCTGGGTAGACGTGAAAGGACTTTCAAAAGCCACTCATCTCTTACCTATGTTGCAACACAAAGTGCTTTGGAGGTGGCCAAGCTACTCTGCAAAGCATCCAAGGAACGAGACCTAAAACAGGTTTGTAGGGACGCCTGGGTGGCTCAGTCAGTTAAGCGTCTGCTCTTAGCTCAGGTCCTGATCCCAGGGTCCTGGGATCAAATCCCGCATTGGGCTCCCTGCTCAGCAAGGAGCCTGCTTCTCCCTCTGCCTGCCTCTCCCCTTGCTTGTGCTCTTGCTCGCTCTTAAATAAAATCTTTAAAAAAATAAAGTAAAAAACAAAACAAAACAAAAACAGGTTTGTAGGTGAGCAGAAGGGAAGAAGTTCGAGGTGCGCGCAGGTCTGGGGAGGCAGCTCTACTGTGAGGAGAGAACGGGCAGCCAACACCAAGAACTGAGCAGCTCTCAAGGGTGAAGGACAGAGAATAGCAAGCCCAAGACAAAGCTCATTCCGCCATCTGCATCTTACCTCACTGGGCAGGGCACGGCATGGCCCTCAGCCCCCCAGACAGCGGACACCGACATCGGGGTCCTCCTCAGCACAAAGCACTGCCTTCACGGACTCTCCCGGGTTCTCAGAGTTTCAAGACAGTTAATGACCCTAACCTGGAGGCTTAACAATCTGTTGTGAAATTACAATTTTCTTTTTTTAAATAAAGTCTGATGAAGCGATAGCTAGGGTTAAAGGTCGTATGGGGCTCGGTCTGTAAAAAGGCCGCATTCGATCTCTTTGACACAATACAGCAGAGGAGCAAAGTGAGGGGACTGGGATGGCAGATGGCCCGGTTCTGAAACGACTCTAATGCCCCTCAGCGGGGCGACCCTGGGCAGGGTACCTGCGTTCCGTGCCATGGTTCACTCATTTGTAAAATACGGCTGTCAACGCTGCTTCTCTCTGATGGCCACTGGGAGGAGGAGTCAGCCAGGTAAGACACACAGGGAGCCTACTACAGCAGCTGGCCCGTAACAAGGACCCGATACAGGTTAGCGGATTCTACCTGCCCTTTACTCTAAGTGATCCCGTTCCACGGAAAGGGGTGAGGTGAGGTGAGGTGACGCTCCGCGCTACGTGATCAGAAATGCTCAGCCAACGTATCTTTCCATCAGCACCAAATCGGTGCCAATAATGCCACAACTAATCATCTTTCAAAAACGGAAAAGGAAAGCCAGCCGAGCCCATGCATGCCACGGGGTCCTCTGCATGGCCTCCGCCTGCCTTGCAGAGCTGGTGGGGGGTCGCAAAGCAGCCACAGGGACTCTGATCTCCTTGGAGAAAGGGGCCATGTAAACGAGGAGGATTAGGTTACTGGAGAAATTTTATAAGGAAATGGGGCCTCCCACACTGAAGTTGGAGCACATTCCATAAATGCTCTTAATATGTTAAGATCTAAAAAACAGTGTTAGGTTCTTTTAAACAGGAGCCAATTTTGAACATGAGAAGCTAGTACAGGCACTGTTAAATCTGACAACACAGATTTCTTACATGGCTTTCGAATAACCAACTAATTCTTGAAAGAATTCCTTCCGTGCTTTCTGTTCAGCACCACAAAAAAAAAAAAAAAAAAAGAAAAAGAGAAAGAAAAATGGGGGAGGCAAGGGGCGCCTGGGTGGCTCAGTCACTTAAGTGTCTGCCTTCTGCTCAGGTCATGATCCCAGGGTCCTGGGATTGAGCCCCAGGTCCGGGATCTCTGGGCAGTGGGAAGCCTGCCTCGTCCTCTCCCTCTGCCCCTGCTCATGTGCTCACTCTAATAAGTAAAATCTTAAAGAAAAAGAAAAATGGGGAGGCAGGCAGAAACTTACTCCCAGCATTTCGGAGAGTTTCAAGAAGCGATTTGGTTGCCCTTTTAGCAACAACTATTCGTCACCTGCTGAAATGAATGAAAACGGCCCTAAAACAAAATCCATCACATCTAGCGTGGAACCCGAAAGCAGAACCGCGCGAGGGATGTGCCCGACCACAATGTCAGGATTTCTGGAGAGCAGGGGTCCCAGGACACACAGCCGGGCCTGGCCCCAGCACCCACTGACCTGCGGCCGCGTCACACGGACTCGGAGGCAAAGGAGGTCCCTTCTCAGTGGACCGCAGCAGAGACCCTCCACCACCAGCACGGAACCACATGATCAAACACAAGGATGAAAGCTGCGCTGTTTGCTCAGAGGAAGCGATGCCTTTTCCTGATTCAAACCAAAGCAGGCTAACTTCCTAGCTACATCCCTGCTTGGAAACAAGAACCTCTTCACGAGATATCAACCTACCTGAGCAAGCAAGTGATCGGTCTAACGCATGAGAAAAAAATAGGCCCTTTAGAGAGAAACTGACTGCTTATACAGAAGCCCGAATCTTCACATTCTCATCTTTTTTACTAAAGGAAAACAGAAGTTTAACATATTCTCACGGACCGCGTTCCAATTCCTCAACACTGACATTACTCTCTTCAGAATATTCCCCTTGCAACATCCCGGGAATGTCTGGTGCAGAGGGTAAAGGCTTTTTGAGCCCAAGATTAAACATTCGGTGTGTATTCACTGTTTCGACCACACTACATAAATACCAGACAGGTTCTCAGCTTTGACATTTCTGTGTGTTCGTCACATGTTTTTCCTTCACAGGGAAATTTATACAGTAATGTCCACGTCAGTCAAAGACTCTGTCCCCATTTTCTGCCTCTACGAATAAATAAGAACCCAACCCAATTTGCTTTTCAAAAATATGAAGTCATCCAAAAATTCCTCTTGAAAAGCTTAGAAAATTAGACTCCTAGAAATAATTGGCTGGAACTAGTCTCTCATTTAGAATAACTTCATAATCCCATGGTCAAAAGGCTAACCACAGATTTACAAATGCCCTTTTGCCCGAGACATCTCAATACCTGGCAGACTAAGGGGAAAATGTATAAATACATATTTGTAAACTAATTCCTCCCATGACGACTTCATGATCGTGGAATGGGATTTTTTTTTTTCTTTTTTAGTGTGTATTTTTCCCCCTTAACCAAAGCTATTTTCCCTGGAGATGTTCCAACAATATGCTGCTAACATACTCCCATCGTGGAATTCATCTGGAAAATTTTGCAACTTAAAAAACAACTTGGCCATCTAATAAGCGTCTCTACGGACCTACAGACTGGAGACCAGAAACACACAGTAAATATTTCTGGTCTAGCTCAAAAGAAGTTTGTTGATGTGTGTGACTGAGCTTATTTGTTTATAATGTTATAATGTTATTACGGAAGAAGTTAGGACACTTCGTTCACATCCATTTGTTTTGGGGGTTAAGGGTCTGGGGGTCAAATGTACACAGCGCCTGACTAGCAGCGGCTCAGTAAATACCTGCTGGATGAATGAAAGCCTCATGTCTTGTACTCACGGGCTCTTCGATGCCAGACAGACACCGAAATCCTTGGAGCTTTAATTTCCCCCAAGAAGTGAGGCTCACACAGTTTTCCTCATTTACCACAGGGAGGTTCTGGAAGGCTGCCGCAGACGCTAAATTTGCAAATATGCTGTTCCTGAGGGAAGCACACCACGGTGTTCCTGCAAGACTCTGGTCACAACATTTTTGTCAACTGATTGCTACATAGCCTTGTGTTTTGTTTCTGCTTAAAGACATCTTATTTGATAAATACTGCCGACTCGTTAGCAATGAAGTCGCAGCCCACGGCACTGACTCATGCCTGAACAGCGGTTCTCTCAAAGCATAGGTTTTCTCTAGAAGCACAGTACAGCCTCCTCGGCCTTGGGACACCAGACAGCATTGTACTTGGGGGTCCATTTTAAATAGTGAAATCACCAACAAAAAGCATCAAAAAAAAAAAAATCATGGAAAACTTGGCACGAGTAGACCACCAAAAAACTTACCATGTTTACAGTAGGAGCGCGTAAAGGTGGCCAACCGTCACCTCAATCCACCTCAGCTAGGAATGGGAGCATCTGAACAACTTTCTCACTACTCTGCATGTGTCTGTGAGTGACCACAAAAAGCCCCGCGAGTATTGATTTGGGGGGTTACAAATAAAGGTCAAACAGGTACGTTTGCAAATACATAATCACAAATGGTAAGAATCGACTCTATCCATTCCCTAAATGTTGACGGCCTCCTTAACACCAACCACTATGGTGGGAAGGGGGCCAGAAGACACAGCTTCTCTCCTCACTGTGCTAACAGTCTAGCGGGGGGGGGGACAGGGGGGACAGACTAATGGTCACCCAAATACAGAATTACAAAGCGTGATAACTGCATGATGTAGAAGATACGGTGTCTCTCTGGATATTCCCATAATTCCACAGTAGGTTCAGGAGGAGTGGGGCATCTAAGCCCAGTCGGAACCAAAGCACAGGTTGAAGGCTAGAAGGCAGAATAAATGCAAGAGCCCTGCGGCCAGCTTGGACATAATTGGGTCAGGAATACTGAAGGTTTGCAACCGAAGGAAACCTACATAGTGGACCCAAGTTCAATGTGCTTAATTTTTAAAAATGATTTTATTTCAACCAAGGTTGACTATTTCCCAAGTGCCAGGCACCGACATGATACTAGGGATACAGAGGAGGAGAAATAGTGTTCTTACAGTCATGGGGAGCTCACAGTCACGGGGAGGGGGAGACTGAGGGACACAAAGCACACACGTGCTTTAAGAACAGCATGAAAAAGCACCATCAAGCCGCAAAGAGAAAACTAGGGTTTGTTTGTTTTTTTTTTCCATCTGGTTATGGAAGGATGCACAGAGCAGGTAATTTCTGAGTGGAGTTTTAAGGACGGTGGGAATTTGCTGGAAGAGTGGGATCCCAAGGGAAGAGGTGACATCGAGTCAACAGGTGTCCTGATCTGCCCAGAACAGTCGTCTCCCTGTTTGCCTAGGATATCGGTATCATCACAGAGCATTTTCATTCTCAAAAGTGTCCTGATTTGGATGACACCGTCGCCCCATTGATGCGGCAGAACTCAGTGAGGCGGGGTTTTCATTCTCAAAAGTGTCCTGATTTGGATGACACCGTCACCCCATCGATGCGGCAGAACTCAGTGAGGCGGGGACGGGAGAACGGGGCGGTGGAAGTCGGTGGGGGGGCGGCTAGAGATGGGCCCTGGCGGGTCGGCCAAGCCAAGAAGTAGTTTCCACACGAAGCCAAGCAGAGCTGGACTGAAAGATTGGCTGCCTTGGGAAAGTGATGCGGCAACAGGAAATCAAGTCTGGGAGGAAGATGGTTCAGAGATCAAGGCCAGAGGACGTTATTTAGGGCAAGAGATCCTGAGCTCAGCAGCACTGGTGATGCACAGAAAGATCTCGTTTGCGAGACTCTCGTGAGGAGGACGAACCGGCCTTCGTATCCGTGCAAGGGAGCCTGGAGATTTCTGAAGGCAGAGGACAGTGGAGAACTCCCGTGACTGCAGTGTGGGAGACTGGGAAGTCGGTGGGGAAGCCGCTGGCCTAGATCTAGAAGGCAAGGCAGAGGGGGAAGAGTGGCCGGAGAAAGGAGCTCCACCTCAGACGCTATGTTTGCAGAGCCTGCAGGACCTCCAGGAGGGCCACCGGCGTCTAGAACTTCAGAGAAAGAACTTCCCGTGCATCTGGCAGTTGAGGGTAAACAGGAACAGAAGAGATCACTGTGGGTGGTGACGGGGCCGTAGGCCGCGAGGAGACCCACCGTAAGAACCCTGGGGGTGAACCTGCCTGAAGAGGTGCCCAGGAAACACACAACTCAACAAAAAGAACGGGCCTTCTCCTCAAGCTGCGCCAACCTAAGTCCCTCGACCCACCTCCACTCCCGCCCTTCCAACCAGGCCGCCACAACGAAGTGGCTCCTCCGATTTAAGGGCGCCCCGCCGGCCATCTGAGGAACAGTAGCAAAGGTGAGCTGGGACGGAATGAAAAGACTGGTGAGAGACAAGGGGAAGAGTCAGAATTCTGAAATATCCTCCCCTTGGCTTCCTCTCTTGGGGATTATACTTACTTACAGAAGTCCGGTAGCTAAAGTTAGCCTGGACTTCAAATCCACTCCATGGTCATTTTCTCATGATTTGGTGGGAGAAACCCTCCAAAGCTAATGTGCTTGTACACATTCGCTGGCCTTCTTCCCTTCGAGGACACGAAACCGTTTGACCCTTCCACCGGGGGACTCCCTCCACGATGGACACTCACTCCTAAGGACACAAACATTCCTGGTCACAGCCAGTAACTGTCTCTAAGAGACAGAGGACGTGCCCTGTCTCAGCGTTTTAAACCTGATTGTATTGGTCATGGGACTGAAGATCTGTTGACTTTTGGTTATTAAGCTTTAAAAGCTCCCAATGGTTAACGGCAACCAAAACATCAGACTAGATGGCTGGTAATCGTAGAAGGAAGCCACAGAAATTTTTTTTTTTTTAAATCCCATTCTAAGTGTTGGATGATCGTTATTAAGCTTGCCAGATGAAGCAACCAAATGAGAAAACTCCTCAGAAAGTAGGCAACTGGGTAGCTCTGTCAGTTAAGTATCTGCTTTCAGCTCAGGTCATGATCTCAGGGTCCTGGGATCGAGTCCCTGTTGGGCTCCCCACTCAGTGGGGAGTCTGCTGTCCCTCTCCCTTACTCATACATGCGCTAATAAATAAAATCTTAAAAAAAAAAAAAAAGAGTATATCACATCATCTTAACCTACAGTTTATGCTTACAGATCCAACGACAACTCAATCTCATGGAAATGTCTGGGTAGATCACTATGTGTAGCCAACAAGAAAATCTGAATTTCTTTTGAAGGCAAAACAAAAGCAAACCTCTGGGTATCAGGGAACATTCGACTCGAGCAGCCGTGCTCAGAGGCCTGAGTGCGTGTGCACGCTCTGGGCCAGCTCTTGCTGGTTAAGTGTTCCCCACTGAAAAGCAAGGGGCTCCCCAGCAGCCGGAGCACATGGGTCTAGGGGACATCTGCTTTGCGGCCAGCATGGTCAGCGAGGAGCATGGCTCTGACGGAGCAATACCACCGTGGGGGCTGGAGTCAGTCCACTGAGACCACCAACGTGTAAAGGATACAACGTGTCAAAGACAGTGGCAAACTCCTGGGGGTGATGCCAAAGGACCAGGGAGGAGGGGCCGCAAACCACCCCCAGAGAGCCACCTCGTCACCACTATTTTACTGGCCTGCTGGGAAAGCCCCCCCTTTTGTGAAGGCTGGGAGCAAAGGACATTCTGCTGGAGGGTACAGCCTCGTGACGGGAACCAGCGACTGTGACCCCTCATCACACCACATCGCACCCAGGGGACAAGCCTTCGCTTAGCATAGAAGTCATGACAAAGCTATGAGGCATCTTTCGCTCCTTTGTGAGTAAGGCGTGCTCACTGCCGACAGACCAGGAATGGTCTGCAAGGAAGGTTCTGTTGTGCAACTATTTACTACTTACGAGGACGTGAACGGGGTCAGGAGAAACCACGCCGGAGTGTGAGGTACCGAGGAGCTGGCAACCCCCTTCCCAGCGGCACTTTCTCTACTATTTTCCGATATAGCACCGTCCATCTCCATGCACATTATGTTTCTGAACATCGAAGACAGAGGGCCTTGGCAGTGCTCCTGAGCATCCGGGTCCCGTCGGCGCCCGGGACCCTTCTCCTGGCTGATGCCGCCCAGGCCGAGGCACTCCCGCTCCCCAAGGAGTTTCTGGCCAACAGCTGCCTGCTCCCTTCAAGTCGTGACCCCTGAACCCACACGAGGCACTGGGGGGGGGACCACAGCACTTGAAGATGCAGTCACGAGGGGTGTCCTGCGGCTCAAAGGACAGTCAGGGAGGGAAGGGGAGGCTTGGGACCATCGCCCCTCAGGGCCCATGGGTGGTGGTGGGCAGGTCCCTGCAGCTCTGGGCAAGCTGCCTGCAAAGCCGGCTCTCCAGCAGACGCTCGTGTACCCAGAGGCTCAGACATGAGACAACCATGGTGACCTGGTGACCCCATGACCTCCTCCCCCCACACACCCTGATACCACACAGGGCTGGAAAACGACCAGTCTGGACATCACTTTGGGTTCCTCCAGTCTCTCCAGAAACTTCTGGACAGATGTGGGTGTCAGGGCGGTACAAGGGGAGCCCCTGAGCCCAGGGTGGGGCCAACCTGGATGGAAGCCCAGCCACAGGCAGCGCCCCCACCCCCCAGTTCATGAACCACGTCCAGCTTCTGTGTGCTGGGGGGGGGGGGGGATGGGAGAATTCACTGCCTCATGAGGTCGTCGTGTCAAGTGCACCCAGGATGGAACAGAACAGGCGCCCAACGAAGGCAGTCGTAATTGTCATCACGGATGCGATTTTTTTTAAGATTTTGTTTATTTACTTGACAGAGAGATCACAAGTAGGCAGAGGCAGACAGAGAGAGGAGGGGAAGCAAGCTCCCTGCTGAGCAGAGAGCCCGATGTGGTGCTTGATCTCAGGACCCTGAGATCATGACCTGAGCCGAAGGCAAAGGCTTTAACCCACTGAGCTACCCAGGCGCTCCTCACAGATGCGATATTAACTCGAATATCTATTTGGCAGCTACAGAGTCACACAATAAGGACTTGAAGATTGAGATTTCTCTCGCTCTTATGATGTGCATGAACAGCACAGGATGATAAGATATCGGGCTGCTGCTTCCTGCTTTTCGATCTCCAACATGTGTTCGTATTTTAGCTCCCACACCGAGTGTCTGTGCTCCAGGCAGCAGCAAAGGGGGACAGAGATAAGAGGGCATCGATTTGGGTTTTTTTTTTTTTGTTTTTAAAGCAAGACCCCCAGGTATTACGGCTTTGATGATTAAAAAAAAATTAACAGTAATGCTGTAATCTCATAACTAAAGAAATGGACCCTTTCATAGGAATGCTTTGTCTTCGCCCAGACTGCTGTGCCCGAATACCACAGCCCCGGTGGCTTAAACCACATCCGCTTATTTCTCACAGTTCTGGAGACTGGGCAGTCCACGATCAGGGCACCAGCAGACTCGGGCTGTGAGGAGAGCCTGCTTCCTGGCTCACAGTGTCCTCACGGCCCAAAGAACGCTCGAGCCCCTGTCACAAAGGCATGAAGCCCAATCCTGGAGGCTCTGCTCTCAGGACCCAATCGCCTCCCCCAAGAACCCCACCTCCTAACATCATCACACTGGGGAGGCAGTACAAATCCATACAGATATGAATCTGGGGAGGGGGGACCCACAAACATTCAGTCCACCGTCATTTTCAATCAATGGAAGATAATGGATTCTTTCTTCCTCAAAAGGGGGATGAGGTACCAGCAAGGGAAACGGGAACACGTCTGAGATGAGATGAGCTCAGGATGGAAAGAATGGTCCTGAGGGAGGAGGAGTGGAGATGGAGAGGTTCTCCGCCTCCTGTATAATTAAGACTTGCCCTGTTGTCACGCATGTGTGTTCACAGGCACGGCCGGCTTGCGTCCTGTGTGGCCGTCCCCTCAGGCTGCTCCAGCTACGCATCCGCGTCCATAAGGCTCCTGCCCCAGAGTTGGCTCCTCCGTCCCTGATCAGAACACCCTATTCGCTACCACAACCCCTACCCGCCCCCGTCAATCCTCCCAAACCTTCGTTCCTGTCCCTCCATCATACAAAAGCGTCTCAGAAACGCTTCAGAATGAAATCTAAACCCACGACATTCAAAGCCGTATCACAATTTGGCTTTGAGCAGTGGTCTACATAAAGCAGTTGAATAGGTTTTAATGATTGTAATAGGGGGAAATTCTCGCCTAAATATTTACTGAGTTGGGGGGGAGAGGGGCAGGCATAGCCGTGATGAATCTAGAACAGAGGGATGCAGTTCGAGTGGCGAGCTGTAGGTGCCTGGTGGGAGGGAGGGGACAGCATTCCCAAAGACCAGTAGAGTGGAGCAGGGGGAGATCAGGCGGGAGGACGATCCCTGGATCACTGTCAAGTGCGGGATGAGGGGACAGAAGCCTGAGCAGGAGCGGTGAAGGAAGAGGCACATTTCAAGGCTGTTACTTGGTGGATGAGACAGAGCATGGAGAGAAGGTAAGGGAGGGATCAGTCCTCCGAGACAGGAGGTCTACTGAGTCAGGAAAATGTTGGCCCCATCAGCAATAATGAGAAGGTTGGCAGGATGCTCGTTTGGAGATAACACAGTCAATCCAAGAGCAGTGAAATCTGCACAACATTCAAAAGGACGAGAGAAGAAAGCAGCAAGGGCTTTATCCGTGGACGTGGGCACAGTCGTTATTCACAGAGAATAAAGTAAAGGCACTAACACAGCCATAAGCACACCAGAACTTGGGGCCAAGAGTTCTAAACTGCTATCGTGCACAGAAATAGAAAAGGGAATATAAAACATGGCAAAGAAATGGCGGGAGCAGCTCTTTGGAAAGTCTGAGTATCCACAGGAGACTCTAAGTCAACAGAAACAAAGACGTCAAGTGAAGGAGGGCTCTGGTCCGCAGGGTGGTGGTGAGAGACCGAGAAGCGAAGCTTCTCGGTGGTGACAGCCTCCAACAACCCTCCCGCCCCTCTGCGCAGGCCACCCCCCTACGGTCTGGGCTGGGCCCGCGCCCCGTTTGATGAAGAGCACTCAGAGACTTCCAGGGAAGGTGGCGGAGCAGTGCGAGTAGCCCGGAAAACCCCTTGAAGGCTGACAGAACGAACCCCCCAACCACGTGCAGAGCAGAGGCCGCTGCCAAGAGGGCAGGGAGGGAGGAGACGGTCGGAGCTACACAGACCCCCTGGTGCAGAGAAGGGAGAGCAGCAGACCCTCACACCGGAGAGCCCGCAGAGGGGCGATGAACCCCACAACGTTTGGTCTTCAAAACCAGGGGTCAAATTTCAGGACTTCCTACAATCAGAGTGGGACTGCAAACCCGGAATTTTAAAAGTCAGCAGGCTCGGCGCTGGGAGAGCCAGGAGGGCAAGAGGAAACGGAGTCCTCGCCCCGAAAGAGACAGCATTGGAGGAGTATGAAAACCACCTGAGGCATACAGGACGAGCGGCTGGGAGATTCCTCCAGGAACAAAGGAATGAGTAGGTGCCATCTTCCTCCCCGACTCCCCAGCATAGACGCGCAGCCCCCCGAAGGACCCAGCACGGCCCCCACACACGACTCCGCTCGCTTACACCACATCTCCCGCCCCTCTTGGCCAAAGCCCATGTTCAGTGCAACTTTAGTTAAAATAGCCAGATTACGGAAGCAGCCCAAGGGTCCATCAACAGAGGGATGGATGAAGAACAGGTAGCGAATATATGTGTGTGTGTGTGTGTGTGTGTGTGTGTGTGTGTGTGTGTACACATGTACACACACACACACACACACAAATATCATTTAGCCATAAAAGAGAATGAGAGTTTGCCATTTGTAAGGAGAATGAATATAATGTTAAGTGAAATAAGTCAATCGGAAAAACACAAATACCATAGGATTTCACACATACGTGGAATTTAGGAAAACAAATGAAAAAAGGAGAAACCAAAAGAGACTCAACCCTAGGGAAACTGATGCTTACCAGAGGGGGGCGGGGAATGGAAGAAATAGGTGAAGGGGACAAAGTTCACTGATTATGATGAGCACTGAGCAATGAACAGGATTGTTGAATCGCTGTATCGTCCACCTGAAACTAACATGACACTGTAGGTTAACTATGCTGGAATTCAATACAAAGAAATGCACAAGACACCAGTACATGGCAAGGGACCTCCTGTACTTCCAGTCTTCAGTGATCTAGCCCAAAAAGCTACCTCTCCCCCTGCAGTTTGCATCTAGGTGCTGCTGGAATGCTCGTACCCCCCTAGGAAAGGAAGCCCCGCTTCCGATTAAGGCCCAGGTAGAGGTGTCCCTCGGAGAGCATGGGCATTCTGGCTAACAGGTGGCACCAAAGTGCCCCACATAAGACCAGGGCCCCTGTGGTTGCTCCAGCCCCCGCCGAGTCTCCCCCAGAGAGACTGCTGGGCCCTGCCCCAGATGCAAACCTACAGAAAATCATCGTTTCGGGCCACTGAGGTCTGAGGTGGTTTGTTATGCCACGATGGAGGATGGAGAACAAAATCCTGTCGCCATTAAGAAAGGAACAAACAATCAAAACTGGAAACACTACTCCACCGTGGCTCTGTCACTTAGAAGCTGTAGGACTTTGTGAAAGCCGCTCGAGAGGCCGAAGCCTTAATTTATCTCATCTGCAAAGTTAAGAATAAAAAATTGCTAGGTCAATATTTCCGAACGCAACCAAAATTAATGTTAAGTGTGTGTTTGGCAATGTCCAGAAAAATTAAACACAATCTCTTCTGTTACACAATATTCGCATTCTTTTAAGAAATCTCGTATAATCAACAAGTGTGTCATAAAAATGACTGCTCCCATAGGGAAACAGGGGTTTAGGATCTCCAAAGGTTCAGACTTACAATAAAAGTTATTTTCTGCAAGAATTTAATAAATAACCATAGTTTATGGCTCTAAAACCTAAACCCCCCTGAGTAAATCCAGCTTTTAATCATATCCAGCTTCTGCTTGAAAGGCCTTTCGTGTACTATCTCCACCAAGACTGTCATTCACACTTCCTTGTACACATTCCAATCTGTGTCATCTGTGGCTTTTCGTAAAGCACATAAAGATGGGAAGAGAGTGAATAGAGAGCCCCCCCATCCCATTAAATCACCCCTTAGATCATAAGAACGTTGAATGAAAGAACCCAGAGCCCGTCAGCTCAGCAAACCAAGCGTCACCCACTTCTGCTCTGCACACTTCCAGTTCCCAGTCAGAAAAGCTCCAGTGCAGCCTGGCTAGCAAACGGGGTTCTGTCATCTGCCGCATTATTTTGGGGTTATTTGTGGTTAAAGAGTTTCCTGCAGGAGAAGAGTCTATACTGTAGCCTACCCGTGATGCAAGAAAATCTGTTAACTCCTCTTACCTTCTGTAATAACGACTGGTATGTTCAACGGTTGCACTTTGAGCTATTTATGGAGAGAACGAAGCCATATTAACTAAAACCTACAGCAACTTCACCTGCACCCCCCCTCTCCCCAAAACAGGATTTGGGACTCATGAAAGCATCTGCTTCCCTTTCAGTAGTTTTGCTCTGAGCAGCCTAAGTGGACAGCTCCCACATCAAAAGACTTAGTTTACTCTTCTACCAAGCTAAGGAAATAACGTCCTGTCTTTTACCTCCATTTTCTTCAGAGTCTTAGGGACTGTGTGAACACAGACTCGCACTGGAAAGCCCCACCGCGTCCAGGACACAAAGAGAAAACTGGTCCATCCAGAGTGGAAGATACCACGTCCCGTAAGAAGATAGAAAAGGTTCACAACCTCCTCAGAATCCGGTCTCGGAGACCAGCACTGTTTAACTAGAAGATGCTGCTTGAGGGGAAGTGTACAGGACACACCGATGGGACAGGAGGACAGAAAAGTCTGGAAGGAAAGAAGCGGGATCTGTAAGATGTTTAAACAGGAGCCAGTGAGAGAGGAATCCTGCCATCCTAAGTAAGAGCCAGCAGCATTTGGGGAGGACAGAGAGAGGAAGTTACCAGTAGTAAAAGCCAAGAAATGTACCCCTCTGTCGGCACCCACATCAGTCATCCCCTGAGACAGGCAGCCCCGAAAATCACACACACGACAGAAGTTGGCGTACGGCACCTATAGCCTCACAACGTCAAAGGGACCCCCCACCATGGGCCTCGACCAAACTGGACTGGGCAGGACGGCAGCCATCTTTACTGGAAGGTCATGGTAAGAGTTATTCCTGTGAAACTGATCACATCCATTATCTGGACGATCTCATCCCGTTACACACCATTCTTTTTACAGTGGCCTTGGGTGAGATTTCTCTTTGGTCTCCACATAAAGAACAGCTGCAGCTCTCCTGGGCATTGTTCAGCTTTTACCGTACGGACTTGTGCAGCGTTTTCTCAGGGGCTGCTGGAGAGCGAGCTCAGAGCCAACGGGCCCACCCGTAGTAAGTCTGTCTTTGTGGTATCTACTCTTACCCCCAACCCTGGCTCCATTTCTGAAGTCCCAGGCATTTTTTTCTTTTTGTCCTTTTAATTTATGCTATCTTCTCATATTTTACGTATTATAAACGGCCTTACATATCTGGAATAGACCCAAGTGCAAATTTAAATCCACAGAGCATAAACATGGCTCCGATTCAGAGGATGAGCTGACCGCCCGGCGACCATGTGTGTTTGCTCACCTTTCCCCAGACACGCATTCTCTGTGGAGAGCGGGCAGGGCGTGGGGCTAGGCCCAGGGGACTCAGAAATAAGACAGACATGGCCCTGCCTTTACATCTGGTCAGGGAAAGACGCAAGATAAATTACGAATTGCTTTTAAGTATGTGACAGAATAAAACAAGGACCTGAGAAGGAGAACTGAAGGGATTGGGGATCTACTGTGTAACTGAGTAAATTCTGAAGGATTGGGAGCTGGGATGGGATTGGGGGGGGGTGTTTTTAAGGGGGGAAGACCTTTTATCTGGGCAAAGGAAACAGAATGGGCACAGCTTGAGACAAGAGCCTGCCATTTAAAGAAATGAGAGCTGAACTGAGGAAAGAGCATAGGATGAAGGTAGACAGGCAGAGGTCAGATCACTCAAGGCCTCTCAGGCTAGCATAAGGAGTACAGATTTTATTTCCAGGGCAATAGGAAACCATGAAGGGTTTTTAAGCCTGGGTCAGACATCACCCCTTTTAAGGTTCAGGATCTCACTTTCTGCAGATCGCACTTTTTTTTTTTTTTTTAAGATTTTAATTTATTTGACAGAGAGAAACACAGCTAGAGAGGGAACACAAGCAGAGGGAATGG
>CM053616.1:9885908-9909334 GCA_028646535.1 Procyon lotor | reverse complement strand
GGGATCAAGCCCCGCATCGGGCTCCCCGCTCCGCGGGAAGCCTGCTTCTCCCGCTACCATTCCCTCTGCTTGTGTTCCCTCTCTCGCTGTGTTTCTCGCTGTCAAATAAATTAAAAAAAAAAAATCTTTAAAAAAAAAAAAAATGTTTAAAGGATCAGTGGTAAATTTGGGGCCATCTGTCCGCATTCCCTAAGCAGCAGCTCGGCTACTGTACTGAAGCTTAATTAAGGGTCATCCAAGAGTTGAGGGGTCTCGTCTCCTGGAAGGCTGGTTCTTTTCGTTTTTGGTTGATGCAGTAAGAGTAACAACCCGTGTACCTGGAGAAGCCTCTGGGCCCCTCGAAGGATTTAAGTGGGTTTGCACAGTGACCAGATCGAGGACAGTAGTTTCTATAGAAGGGCTTCGCCTTGAATGCACGTTGCCTTAACACACAGGCTCTAGATTCGGAAGGTTTGGGATGGACCTGGAGACTGACACGCTCCTAAAGGGAACTGCTGCCGGTTTCCAGACCCCAGCAAGAGTCTACAGTAGGGGGGACAATGGATTCACAAACCCAAGCACAAGTCCCTCCGTTCTTGAGGTTCAAAAGCAAACAGGGGCAGCAACTGCCAACCAACTTTGCCTTTAGGAAGTTAATGAGTTATGGGAATAATATAAAACAGAATATACACACAACTCTGGATATCCATGAAGGAAAGTAACAAAACCTTTTTCCCCAGCTGAAAACCCCCTTCTCCCATTCCACTCACTCCCCAAAACAAAATTACTTTTCTGTGGCATAGAATTGCCTTTTTGTTATTTCTCATAGGCTGTTTGAATACCTATTAATGAGAACGAACACTTATGGAGACACTGAGTGTCTCTTATTGAGTCTTAATGTAAAAAGAACCGTTTTTTTAAAAAACCAGGGAAGAGGAGTAACAGTGTAACTGCTGGACCTAGAACAGTAATCAGGCACCAGTGTTTCTGATAATTGGACATGCATTTTGCAAGTGCCACTGATTTATGTGCAGTCTGACCTTCAGGGACCGAACAAATGAATAAACCATCTCAGGGACACTTTCCCTGTTAAGTCAGAAGCTTTGTGCTAGGATGATAGGAAAACAACATGTCCCGATACTGTGCTCATGAGGAGGACACACGGGGCTAACAATCCTGCAGCCGGCACCCTCGGGCCATCCCACACCAGCTGGAGGCCCTTGCTGACTCAGTTAACCTCTTCAACCCTTTACCTGCAAACTGAACGCACTCCCCCTGCCCCGCCCCAGCATAGTTGATGGGTGTCCGGCATCCCTGTCCTGAAGAAGACAACCTTTCTCAAGCCCAGGGAGTACTGCCTCACTTAAAGGATGATGGGCATTCCACGAGGCCGACATTACAAAATACACTATACAGGGAAATGGATTTCTGGTTTTCACACCACAAACTCACCAACCCTGGAACCACTTATATCTGAGCCTTTGAGATGAGAACGAACATTTCTGAGGCTCCGAAAGCGTGGTGATGGATTCATCGGTTACAACATTATGAAGAATAAGGCTTTTCTCCAAATCCATTCTGGGGATTGCTGTGTTACCTTGTACTACCCAGTATTTATCCTGGCGCCCCAGAGCAAAGGACTCCAGAAACAGTCTGGCGGGGACTGGGGGGGGGGGTGATTTCCACTATTTTGCACAGTACCCTTAAAAGGAATTCGTGTTTATGGGTCTATGCCTCCCATCCAGTAAAAGCACTCCCCCAGAAGCCAAGAAAACAAATCAACCCTCACCACCAAAAGGCTGCAAGCAGGGAACAGTAATTCTTTTTGTTGTGAATGAGAACCACCTGGCAAATATTTTCCAAACTGTATCGATTCCCCAGCCCTAGTCAAAGCGATTTTAACAAGCACCCAGGTCATCTGTCCATTGCACTTTCAGGAAGTACTCTCCTTGTGGCTCAACAAGCTTGACGTTCTTCCTACCCACCCCCACGCCCCCAACCACGGCCCCGGCAAACCACCTCTGTCCTCTTGCCCCAGTGGCCCTAAGAGTGTTAAACTCTGTCCTGGCAGAAGGTCAAAGGGCAGTCAAGGACCAAGTATTTACTTGTCAACTTTGTTTTTGAAACAAAACGCAAACACAGTCATCCGTCCTCGCTACGGCTCACAGTTTACACCCACAATCCAGTCCACTTTCCTTCTAAACTTCCAGCCTCTTCCTCCCCATCACGCAAAGCATTCCAGGAAGCGGCAAACACCTCAGGGTCCCCGGGTGCGAACTCTAGGTGCACACTGGGTTGCCCGTCATTGCTCTGGCCCAAAAGCCACACCAAAAGGTTTGCACCGAAGAACTCCCCAAGCACATCCCGCGCAACCGCGGCCCTCGGTCCCCAAGCGCTTCTCCAAAACCCTCCCCCGCGGAGCCGCGTTCCCGAGTGCCCGGCGGACTCGGCAGAGCCCCGAGACTTACCTGAAACACGTGGTGAGCTCACCCGAAGGCTTCAGACACGGGTACTTCGTCGTGGCGATCTTGTTTTCTGAGCAGATCTCTCTAGGAAAAGTTGAGAGCCGCCACTTGGCTGGCTGTGCGCGGGAGAGAGCAGGGCGCGCGAGGGTGGCGGGGAGCCGCGTCCCGGCGCGCCGAGCAGGCGCTGGTCCCCGGACGCGGACTCGGGGGCCGGGCCGGACGGGGGTCCACGGGCACGAACCCAGCCCCGGGGTGGCCGCACCAAGGAGCCCCGACCCACTGACGGTAGAGCCCGGGCAGGGCGTGGAGCTTAATGCCACTCGGGGTAGTGAAGCACCCTGCCCGCACCGGCGGAGCCAGGGCGTTCGGGGGCGCGCGGGTGCCCGCAGAGGCCGAGGTACCGCCCCCACCCCATGAGCCGGGCGCGCACCCAGCCGGGGCTGGCAGCGCTTACCTGTCGCCGTCCTCGGGCTCCTCTCGGTAGCTCCACGTGTGTCCCAGCGCCAGGAGCAGCAGCAGCGGACCCAGGCTCCTGCCCAGCTGCCCCCTCGCCACTCCTCCCCGACTCGGAGGCGGCCGCACCATCAGGGAAGCTCCCGGCTTCTTCCCGGCGCTGGAGCTCGCTCCCCGCCTGTGCTCGGCTTCCCCGAGGCCGCCGCCTTCCCTCTCCCCGGCAGGGGGCGTCGTGGGGCAGGGGCGTCTGCGCCACCTGCGCGAGGCACCAGGCTGGGGGTGTCGCGGACCCTGGGGTCGGGGGTGCGTGCAGATGCGGTAGAGCAGGGAGACGCGTCGCCTGCGGTGCTTCGCCGGCGCGGGGGGTGCGGGGTCTCAGCTGTCTCGCACGGGATGTTCACTCGGGATCCCCGGACTCGGCTTTGGGCAGCGCCCTCCCCTGTCGCCTCCTCCTGGGCTGGGAGGGACCGGCGGGGCGCGCAGAGCTGGCGGCTGTGCGCATCTTGCCCCAGGCTAGTTCGACCCGGAGGAGGAGGAGCCGGCTCGCACCCCGGGGCGGGGTGGGGGAGCCCAAGGGTTAATACGCTTCCTTCCTGGCGTCAGGTCCCTTCGGAAGGCCGGGGCAGGCCTCTGGTCGCCTTTCGCCCTCCAGCGCCTACGCCCTGCTTTCCCGCCACCCCGGGCTCCTCTCGGCGGGATTCGGGAGGAAGGAGTCGGTGGGACCGACTGGGCGCCTCTCCCCAGTGGCCCTTCCACGGCCGGGACGGCACAGCTTACAGGGCCTAGCAGCCTAGCTTCCTTAAAAGACGAAAGAATGTTCTCTGGTCCTTTCATTTGTTCGAAAAGCCTCTATTTTCTTGTAACTGGAGAAGCGGACAAGTGAGGAGCGCACTTTTTTTTTCCTTCTTCCCCGGGTGGGGTGGGGGGTCTTATATGCTCTTGCCATGGGCAGCTTTCACGAGGTTTCCATGCCACGTGAGCCACCACAGGTGAGCGCTGGAAACCCCTCGAAGACCGGGTGAGACGCCAAGGGGCCCTTGATCACCGGCCCTGCCCGCGGCTAGTTAACAGCCTGAGTGTTCGGGAGCCTGAAAACCCCAGGCGGGGGCGGTAAATCCGCTCATTTGGTGATGACTCCCCTGTAATTCATTATACTTCTGCGTCGTAACGCTTTGTTACACATCAGCAGCTTCTGTGCCTGGTAAGGAAGACCGTGACACAGGCGTGCCCCACGGGGCCAGGCAGGTGGTGGTGGCCCAGGAAGAAACTGGATGAGCCGGAGGTTGTAATGTCAAACCCCTGACGAACGCGTGGTTCTGCAGCAGCCACCACAGGGCGAAAGGTGGCTTGTTCACAAACTACCGCTGTAAGCAGGTGTTTGGGTTCAGAATATTCTGGTCAACTGAGAATTCCCGTGCCTGTGAGCAGTGGCAACCTCCTCCCTCTGTAGAATGCTTTTATATTTTCCAAAGGTTTTTCATATTCATGATTTTATCTGATACACTATCCCTTGAAACTGGGAATCCGATTTCTTAGTTCAGTAAGGTGGAGGTTTTTTCCCTACAAATCTTACACAGACTCGATATTAAAATATGACGCCACAGGGGTGCCTAGGTGGCTCAGTTGGGTAAGCGACTGCCTTCAGCTCAGGTCATGATCCTGGAGTCCCAGGATCGAGCCCCACATTGGGCTCCCTACTCAGTGGGGTGGGGGTGAGAGGTCTCCCCCCTCTCATGCTCTCTCTCCCATTCTTTCAAACGACTAAATAAAATCTTTTTAAAAAAAAATAAAATATGGCGCTACACACAAAGAAAATTTTCACGTGATAATTCAGAAGACACTTTAGAAGCTTGTAACACCTGAGAAAGGATCATGGGGTCAGGAAAAACAAACAAACAAACAAACCCAGATTCAAATCCAGGCTGCGTGGTTTACTAGCTCTGTGACTTTGGGCAAGTTGCTTAACCTTTCTGAAACTTATTTTTCTCATCTGCAAAATGGGGAAACCTCTCTCATAAACATTGATGAGTATTAAAGGAGGTAGTGCATATAAAGTATTTTTTATAGGACGCTCCATATATCAAGTGCTCAGTAGACATTATTATTTTTTTAATGTAATTGCACAGAATTTTCGGTTTTAACTTTCCAGCTTTCTGCTTCCTAGATAAATACAAGTTTATTTCATAATAGTTGTCTGGGCTTCTAAAGAGAAACCTGTCTAAGCACAGTGAAAAGCAAAGGCATCCTGGAACTTATAAAAGTTGCATCACTTTAGATTGGACCACAAACCTGTTTAGTCTCTATCTTGCAGGGAAGGCGCTATCCTGTAGAAGGTTCTGTTTATATTTTATTACCAATTACTCTATTTTGATACCTTGCTATTTTTTTTTCTCGTTTTTACTTGTTTTGTTTTTCTACTGTTGTGCTGTGGACGTTAGTTCTATAAGTAATAGAATGGTGAAGGAGATTAGTTATCACTTTCATTACACAGTTAATAAGCCACATATGGCGACACACAGCTTGGCAGAGAAAATACAGGCTGCAAAATGGTAACAGCAAGCCATGCCCATTGTGCACAGCTGTGTAGCAGAAGATTGGGGACAAAGCCAACTTTGCCGCCACCTTATTTTCAGCCCAGGACACTGAGCACACATGACAAAGCGGCGGCAGAGAAGGTGCTGGGGCCACACGATCAGCCCAGGTTTGTCTGGGGAGGAAAGTCCCAAAAGTGAGCAATCAGAGCATTTCTGGAAGAGGTGAGCTGGAGCGGAGACTTGGAGAAAACCTTTGCCCTGAGGCCTGGAATTTAAACTCCTTGGCAGCTACTGACCGTACAACGTTTATTGTCAGGCCTGGGGTGGGGGCTGGGCGGGAGAACACAACCAAGCAGAAGGAGATGTGATGGCCTTGTATGGCTCCCAGGCCCCCCAGCAGCTAAACACTCCTGCAAGAGACAAAACCCGCATTTGCTCAGGCTGCAGCCTGTGTGGGAGATGTCACATGGAGGCTGAGTGTGGTCAGGACCTCCAAGGTCATGGCACCCTCCCTCTCTCCCCCACCAGGCACGAGCTCCCCATTCCCCAGCTTGCCCATGAGATCTGCCCCATTCCCTGGTTTATAAAACAGTGTATGAGAGGCCTCACCTACTGCCTCTTTCATAGGAGTGCGGCAAAGATTAATGATAGGCACCTAAATGCTCCTCGGAGAGGCTCTGTATGATTATTTCTTTTCAGCATACCACTCTCTGTGATGTTTTCCATATAGACCTGTCAGCTTCCCTGAAACAAGCCAGAGAGTGGATTGTTACACAATTGACCGTGTCCTGGGGACGTGGGGCTGTGCCTAGGGCTTTAATATACGCACGCAGCTCTAGGTCATACTCCCTGGTGGACTGGATATTGAGTGTAGGGGGTGGTGCAGAGGGAGACTGGCTAACCTGAGAATCTAGAAGCCAGCATATAAGAGCAAAGTGAGAGGAAAAAAAGAAAAGTTAAGCCTAGGCTATAGGGCAGAGAATAGCCTTCTGAATGAGACCAGTGGCCTCTTCCACTAATTTTTTAGTTATAAGCTATAAGCTAATAACTTATTTGGACAAAATCAACATAGTATTAGAAAAAAGATCCATAAAAAAGAGAAATTACTATAAGAAACAGAACACCACCGGTTGAGGGCACGATTCATTTCATTTCATTTGTTTGTTCAAATTTTTCCTCTTCATAAAAAAGGATTTGTGGCGGCAAAGACATACTATTTTACGGTGTGTCTATTTCTCTATATTATATGCATTATGTATAGCTTATATTCTGTATAGAATAGAGCGAGATTAGAGAAAGCAATTCAGGCAAAGGAAAGTCGGGATAAATAATGAGATGAAGCTGAAGTGAAGTTAGTTGGCACGATCATTACATAGAAAGTCCTATGCTTCTGTTCGAAGCACATCACAAATCAGTTCTCAGATGCTCAGCCATCAGTTCAAGTGATTCCATGATCAGTTACAAAATCAAGGTAGCTATAAATTGCTCAAAAAAAAAAAAATCACAGATTTTTTTTCCTGTTAGTCTCCCTGAAATATAACAACAGTCATCTGCTAAGTAAAGGTCTTTTCATAGACACAAGACTCAACAAGTGTGGGTAGAGTTCCTACTGAATTTGAGTGATATCCATACAATATAATATCCCTAAAACAAACAGGTTGCCCTGATACCTCTCCTTCAGTTTCAGTTTTCATTGCCCTACAGCCTGGTTGGCTTAGAGAAACAGGGTTACAACTTGAAAAGTGTTCCAGTGCGCCAGTCTCTAAGCCATTGTGAGGAAATGCTCCAGGCAAGAAGACTCAAACAAGTTAACACAGTAAAAGGATTTTAAGGTTCTAGTTTTGGGGTGTAGATGCTGTCTTTGTGCTTAATCTGCCTTTGTTTTAACTTGCACAAATTCTGAACCTATATGGAAATTTTGGGTCTCTGGAATTTTCACCCGGGACAGGAAGAAACATCTATGTCCATGACAGAGTCCCAATTTTGGCCAAACTTTGAAATAAAACCAATCTTAAAAGATTAGCTAGCCTATGTGTATACAGGCTGCTAAAAGAAAAATGTACACACAATAAGAAGAGGGAGAGAGAACCTTCTGGTTACTTGGTTGAATGTCTCAAAAAAAATCAAGAAAAATTGTTCATGTGATTTGGATGTTGTATTCTTGAAAGTTCACACACACACACACACACATTGAATCCCGCCTAAGGTTTCTCCCAAAGGAAAAGCTTGTTGAAACAAGGGGAGTTGGCTGTCTCCTTGACCTGTCAGGGCTGTAGGATCAAACCCCAGGTTTCTAGGAAAAGTGTGTTCTAACACCACTCAACTTTGCAGCTCTTCCTGGGACAAATGGAAACTATAGGACATACAGCTGGGATGACTCCATCTCTTGGGTCCCCACAAGCATAAGCAAGGAAGGGTAAGGGGTGGAAACTAGAGGAAGGACCACTAGCCCACACTGCATGATCTCTGGTTGAGAAAATGACATCACTCCAGTTACCCTAGGACTTCTTTTTTTTTCCCCCCAAATATGTTTATTTTATTTTTTCAGTGTTACAAGATTTATTGTTCATGCAGCACACCCAGTGCTCCATGCAATACTATCCTAGGACTTCTGAGTTGACTCCTTTGAGTATCAGCCGTGCCAATATGCAAACTTCTGTGCTTTATTTTTGTAGAACTAAGTCTGTTTATATCCCTTACCTCAATGCGGGTAAGAGGAGTTCTTATTTAACATTTATGGAGAACTAGGAGATTCTGAGCTCCATAATATGGCATCGAGCCAATCTGACAGGTAATAAGAATGTTAACCATAAAAGTTTTCTAATCTGAGCCAAGACATCCTTTGGGATATCTTAGTAAAATAAAGGTACCAGAGCCTGGTACTAACTATAATCTAAAATTAAAATATATTTTCCCTCTGGATATGAAAGGGAAAATATATCTACCTCCCTCTTTGGGAAATGGATAGAAATAGCACTGGGAAATGGGAAGAAATTGGACTTAAAAATCAGATTTACCTAGGTTTGAAATCTAGCTTACAACCTAAAACCTCTGTGACCCTGATCAAATTGTGAAATCCTCTTGGGACCCAGTTTATCCATAAATGATACAGAAACCACAGTCTCCAACCTGTAGGATTGTTGAAAAGAGTTAATGAGATATATAACATTCCTGATACCTGTGGCATCAGAGACCGTAAGTGATAGCCAATATTGCTTGAATTGTTTTTCTTCAAAAATTCTGATGCAATTCTGGTGGGCCATCCACCATCAGCTCTAATCTGCTTCCATCAGAGAGAGTTTGTGACATGGATGGCCAAGGCTAGAGACATTCTATCAGAGCACACTAAGTAGCAGAGTTGAGACTAGTGTCATTACAATCGTGCTTGAATCAGACATTAGGGACGAAAGGCTCTGGGTGAGTCAAATCCCTTAACCGTTGCTGGAAGTAAGAACATATATAATTGGAGAATCTCTGTGCTTTTGAGTGCTATGCCCATCTGCCTTGTATATATTTTAAATCAAATCATGGTTTATTATATTTTTAAGATTTTATTTATTTGAAAGAGAGGGCATGGGGGTGGGGCAGGAGGAAGGGAGAGCAGACCCCGCCCTGAGCAAGAGCCAGAGGTGGGGCTCAGGGTCAGGACCTGAGATCATGATCTGAGCCCAGACCAAGAGTCGGTCGCCTAACCTACGGAGCCACCCAGTTACCCCAAATCAAATCATGGTTTAAAAGTGTTTAAGGAGGGGCGCCTGGGTGGCTCAGTCGTTAAGCGTCTGCCTTCAGCCCAGGTCATGATCCCAGGGTCCTGGGATTGAGCCCCGCATTGAGCCCCTCATCGAGCCCCGGATCGGGCTCCCTGCTCGGCGGGAAGCCTGCTTCTCCCACTACCATTCCCTCTGCTTGTGTTCCCTCTCTCGCTGTGTTTCTCTCTGTCAAATAAATAAAATCTTAAAAAAAAAAAAAGTGTTTAAGGAGTTGGCTAGTTAAGGCCCAGCTGTTGTCAATTCTAGAGTGGCTCGAATGTTTTCTATAAATCCATCTATTGATGAGATTGCATTAATTTCTTGTGAGCTTTTTCTCATTGGGCAAGCCTAGAAAATTTGCAAGTGTGAAAGGCCCCTGCCTAAGGAGGCCACAATCTTTCAGTAGGGCAGTTATGTTTAAAGCAAACATGGAGGGGCGCCTGGGTGGCTCAGTCGTCGGGCGTCTGCCTTCCGCTCAGGTCATGATCCCCAAGTCTTGGGGTCAAGCCCCACATTAAGTCCTGCATCGGGCTCCCTGCTCAGCAGGAAGCCTGCTTATCCCTCTCCCTCTGTTCCCTCTCCTTCTCCCTCTCCCTCTGTTCCCTCTCTTGCTGGCTCTCTGTGTCAGTTAAATAGATAAATAAAACATTTTAAAATAAATAAATAAAAATAAAGCAAACGCAGCAGCCCATATTGTGTAGGAAAATCTTGGAGTTCAGTTTAAAGGTTGTTAGATTCCCGTAGAAGGTGCGATATATTTCTTAACCACAATGGAGACCCATCCGTGCTATAATACTAAGAAAGCCACATTCCTACAACCTTTTAATGGATGGTGATTGTCCAAGAATTTGGCACCAAGAATAATGACAGGTGCATGTAGACATTTTTAACGTACTTTACAAGTATTATCCCATTTAATCCTTACTATCATCCTCTGTCACTGGCTCTATTATTATCATTATCTGCATTCCCTGGATGAGGACACTGAAGTAGAGATTTTCATTAGCTTGCCTAAGGTACAGAGTTAGGAGTAATGAGCTGGATTTGAACTGGGGCCCCAGGGTGCCTGCTCTCAACACTTGGGTTAGATTGCCCTTTGGAGAGGCGAGCATCTGGGCAGTTTCCTCCTAAGAGACAGACTACCTCTGTTTGCCCGGGGATAGAAGAATAGGGAGAGCCCAAGATCGACCACCCTAACCCGTAACCCTGAGAATCCATCATGGTTCCCGCTCGGGCATGATCCTTCCTCTGCAGCTCGGTACCAACCAGCTGGCCCCCTAAGCTCTCACCTGTGGGTGTGAGCTGACCTCTCTCCACCGAAAAGCTGAGCTACATCCACTGGGCCTGTCCTCGTGGAGCCACACAGTCTGCTAATTTGTGTGGAATGCTGGCATGAGAAGAATGAGCTCAGGTTTCCAAATTCTTGGCGCTCTGGCACTCTCGAAAACCATCCTTCCACTTCTGTCCTTGGCCCCGAGACAGCTCTTTATCAGACCTAGAACTCTTACGGAACTCGGAGATTATGAAAGGACTGGGCGTGGGCGGGAGCATTCTTGCAGCCCTTGTGAAGAAATATCTAGGCAAAATGTTTTGTAAAATTTCAGAGCCCAGCATCATCTCACGGCAGCTCCTTTCAACTCAAAACTGACTCTTTGAGACCCAGAGAGAATGCAGGACAATAAGCAGCTGCAAGGTTTGCTTGGGAAAGGTGGTGAAGTTTGGGACCTCTTCCCTCCTTCCCCTCCCTGCCTCACTCCTCCCCACTGCCCCTTTGCCATCCTGTCCCCACATCCAGCACTCAGAGGTTGCTGTCTTGCCTGGATGTTTAAGGGCAGCATGGGTTTGCATTCTTCAGTCCTAATCTCTACCAACAGTGCAGGATCCCAAAGGAATGCCAGATAAAATAAGCTGCCCCGGTTTAGGTTCACTTAATTGACTTGCAATCACTTTTTGTTGGGGGAGGGGGTTCAGGGCCATTGTTTGCCCTCTTTCTGCTTGATCAGTGATGTTTAGAACTGAGTCTATCTTTTAGTATTGTTTGTTTAGTTTGATCACTGATGAGCGTCCTGATAATACGTCAGAAAGGGAGTTGGGACCTTGGGAATCTCCTTGCTGTTCCAGCATTTATCTGTAGTGTAATTACAATGAGCCGGAAAGTTATGTGATTGGGATTTGACGGGTCTTTGGCTCTTACATCTTCACATCCTGATGAAGACTAATGGCCTCTGACCCCTTGTGTTGGTAACCCGCCATTAAACCCCCCAAGTGACCCACTTTGAAGTTGATTCCCTCTCAGGCTGTGTCCTTCCTTCTTGGCCAGTCATCCCTGCTTTCCTTTTGGGTCTTTCTGTCTTGTTTAGATTTTTGCTTGCTCCCTTGTCCATTCTCTTCCATCCATCATTTTGCCATAACTCCTCCTTTGCTTAGATTCTGCCCTTTTACCACCAACTCTCCCTTTCCAGCCTCTGACTTGATTGTCTCTTCTCTCTTATCTTCCTTCTGTTGCTACCCTTCTTCAAGGACAGTGTTTCCCCAGTGCACCGGTACAAAGCATATTCCTTACTCAACCCTATTTCTTCCTAGAAATCGTTGGTTCTCAACCAGGAGGCATTTTTGTTACCCTGCAGAAATTCAGCGATATCTGGAGTGATGTTTAGTTGTCACGCTGGAGAGGATGCTGCTGGTATCACGTGGGTCAAGGCCAGGATATCGCTTACCCTCCTGCAATGCAAATGTTGGCCTCCCCCCCCCATACCCCCCTTTCCCCTGCCCCCGCACACAACAAAAAATTGTCCGGCTCAAGACAAGAGTAGTGTCAAGGTTGAGAAATCCTGCCCTACGGACATTTGTCCGTCTCTGTCTCTAATTCTTTTATCTCCTCTTTCCAAACCCCAGGAGTTTAATCCTTCCCATCCCCAAGCCTGTCTCCCATCTTCTTGCTAGGGTTTCTTCCATGCCCTGGCCTTCTTCTCCTTGGCTGGATCCCCTTTGTACCTTTAAACTCGGTCAGATCTCATCTCTTAGACTCTCCTTCTCTCCCTCCTCTTGCCTTTATGTTCCCATCTTAGTTCAGCAGTTACCTTATCTCCCGCTGTCCCGCAGTGACTAGAGCATCTGGGAAGATATTAATCTTGGAATTCTGTTTATTCTCCAAGTTCTCACAAATCCAATACAGCCCTTAAGCTTCTGGTTTCAAAGCTTCTCTTGCGCATATCACGTGTGCCTGCAGGTGCAGCCCGCCCCCTTCTGCCCACCTGCTGCTGGCCACGGAGACTAGTCTGTCCTTTTCTCCAGTACACTGATGCTTACTCGCTGCTTGCACTGGGGGGGCACTTTGAGGGGGGAGAGATACCTTCCCCTACCTTCATTTACTAAAAAATGAGTATTTACTGTATGGGAGGCAGTGCTGCGTATGTTAGTGACTAAAGTAAGTAGAACAGTGGTCCCCAGAACTCCCGCCCTAATGGGGAGATAAGCAAGACAACTAACCGCACTCAAACTAGCTGTGCCTTGCTGTGATGGAGCTCGAGTCCGCCTGCAACAAGCGAGGGGCTGTGGGAGCAGGGAGGATAAAACACTGGTTTCCTGTGACCGATGGAAGAAGTTACCGCAATTCAGTGGCCCGAAACAACACACCTTTATTATCTTTTGGTTCTAGAAGCCAAGAGTCCAAAATCAGTCTCACTGTCCTAACATCAAAGTGCCAGGCGGGTTTCATTCTTTCTGCAGGATTTGGGAGCGGGTTTTGGTAGGATGAGGGAAGGAAAGAACCAGAGAGCTTATGCCTTTTCTCTGAAGACTAGCATAGAGCTTGCTGGTTAAATGTTTGCACTTAACCAGGCAAAGACATGGAATGAATGCATGAATGAAGAAAAGGTAGGCAGCCCTTGGTGGGGAGCACACAGCAAAGCAAGGATGGAGGCATTAGGGGCCACCCATCATCAGTTTCCTTTCAGCTGGCCTCATAGCTAAGGCGCCTCTTTCACAGCTGGATGGGCTGTTAAGTGCAGGCATCCAGGTGGACACCCATGTGGCTTGGTGGCATGGCGACAAGAATCCAGGCGTGCTGGGACGCCTCGGTGGTTCAGTCTATGGAGTGTCTGCCTTCGGCTAGATTGTGATCCTCGAGGTCGTGGGATCGAGTCCCGCATCAGGCTCCTTGCTCAACAGGGGGTCTGCTTCTTCCTCGGCCTCCCGCTCCCCTGCTTGTGCTGGCTCTCTCTCTGATAAACAAACAAACAGACAGACAAACAAACAATCCAGGCCTGCTACATTGCTTTCTCTCCTCCAGCACCAGCACTAAAGCCCAACATTCAGAAAAAGACCAAGGTAACTGGAGATTCTCGCATTGGACCCCACAGCACAAAACACGTGTGACTCTGTAAGGAGCCTCTCTACCACCTGTGACAGCTCTGTGGCTCTGTATTTCATTATTTCTCACTCCTTGCAAAACCACTATCGACAGTTAACCAGGTCTCAAAGAAAGGGGTCAGAAGGCAAGTGGTTTAAACTACCTACACTTACCAGCCCCTTTTAACGAAAAGTATTTTCTTTCTCTTAAGGCCAAACTCGTTGTCCACACCATGAGCAATTAATAAATCAGAGCCGGTTGAGTCGTGTGGTTACCATAGGAAACTCTACCCTTTGGGAGGCATTAAGCCTCATCTCTGGAAATCAAGACATTTTTGAAAAGTGTGCAAGTTGTTCCAGTTCATTGATAGGATGCCTTACAACATTATGAAACTTGTAGCCAACAGTAACTATTTTGAGGCCGGCTTTATTTTTCTTCTGGCCCGGATTCCCTGAAATATAAGGTCAAGGTTAAGAAAACTTAGAGCAGGAGTTTAAGGGATGGAAGGAAAACAGGAAGATTTAGCATATGCCTTCAAAATGCTGTCATTCTTGGGGCGGGGGGGGGACTTTGGTACAGAAAACCTGGTGTTAAGAAAGAGATTTTTTTTTTCCCCCTGAGATCAAATGGATCACAATACATTTGAAGCCCTTTTGCCTAAGCATTATCACCTTATATTTTCCCACGAGGAGGGCCTTTTCCCTGTGGCTCTATGGGTGTCCCTGAAAGGGCCCTAATCCTGCTCGTGATATCACTATTGCCGGGCTTGGGTGCTGGTGCCAGGCTGGGGATTACCAGCACATTCTTCGGTGCTCTGTGAAATTAATGTGGTCTCTGTGAGAACAGGGCCTCCCGGTATCCCTATCAAGGTTGACCTTGTATCCTATCGTGTCTCAACAATTCTTCCCATCCTTTATCAACTGTCCACTACATCCCAAGAACCATTCTAAGTGATTACTGATGTGATTTCATCCAGTCCTTAACAGCAAGCCTGCCAGATAAACCTGATTCCCATTTTATGGATGAGGAAAAGTGAGGCCTGGAAAGGTCAGACATTCATCGAGGATCGCCTGGCTAGTAAGCAGTGGGGTCTGAAATCAGACACAAGCTGTCTGGTCCAGAAATGCACAGGCTTAGCCACTACCCTCTCTGGCTCTGGCTCTAGACAAAAAGAGTCATAAGAAGTGTAAGAAGTCACATAAGAAATCACTGTCCAGGCTGCCTTGCCTACAGAAGCCTCATTTGGGTCTGTCGCCATTGTGTTCCCCCCTCCCCCCCATAGAGCCCTAGTGGCCTGAGTCACCAGGCCAGCCAGCTTGGGCTTTGCCTGCAGACAAGGTCTGAGGTTTCCTTAAGGACAGAGGAAGTGAATCCAAAGTTCATCCCACACAGTGTCCTGTGGTGAGTGCTTGTCATCCACGATTAGTTGGCCAAATTGGGTGCTTTATAGTATCAAGGTTCTAAGAGCAATCCCCATGTGAGCTAAACAGCTCTGCTGAGCTCCGTGGCCCCGGCTGTGGGCCCAATTCCAGGCAGCCTCCCTGCAAAGTCATAAAGAGGGACCTTGGTGAGCAGATGGCAGTGGATGACTACAAATGTTATCACAATCAGAAGAACTTCAGGCATGTGGGTGGGGGGGTGGAAAGCGTGTACTTGCAAACCAAAGGAAGACGTGTTGCTCCATCATTTACAAGAATACATTCAGAGCCACTTGGGATTTGTGTAGAGCTTGGAGCCCAAGTTTAAGATTTAAGATAAAGAAACTTACACGTTTTTGAATATTTCATTTAGGCCTTATACATAATATGCTCCTAATAAATGCTGCTGAATCAGAAGAAAAAAGGCATGGGACACCTGGGTGGCTCTGTTGGTTAAGTGTCTGCCTTCAGCTCAGGTCCTGATCCCACGGTCTTGGGATCAAGTCCCACATCTGGCTCCTTGCTTCTCCCTCTGCCTGCTGCTCCCCCTGCTTGTGCTCTCTCTCTCTGACAAATAGATAAAATCTCTTTTAAAAAAGGTTTATTTAGCACATCACTGCATTCTTCATACATAACATGCAAGTCTCCTCTCTGTTAAATGATTCCACTGTGGTTGAGGAAGGAATCCGGTTATGTTCATTTCACATGTCAGTTATACACCATTCGCAAAATTTTATCATCATCACCGTCACCACCGTCATCACCATCATCATCATCATACTAGTAGTGAAGAAGATCAGGTGCTCTGAGTATGAACACTGAGAGCTGGTGTCCAGGGTCCAGATCGGCCCGTCTCACTGGGACCATATCCATTTAGCCCACAGCTGGGCCGGAGGCTAGAGGATAGGTTGGTCGCCTTGCTCAGCCCTCTGTTAACTTGATTTTTCTGGTTCTTTTCTATCATCCTAGCTTCTGGGGGTTTCCAGCTATAGCTGATGTTCCTGTGGAAAAAACACAAGTAGCAGGGGAATGACAGGGTGTGTAGGGCCCTATGACAAAGGACTTAACAGAACCCCAGAGATAAAACAGGTGGTAAGCTAGACAGAAAGCAGACGCCCACCCCAGCAGGGGCCAAACTGAATCCCTGGGTGGACAGAGGGCAGAAGCAGAGGCATCCGGACAGCAAGGCTCTGTCGGCAGCCACTTAAGGATGAGACCCGGCATTGGAATGCCATTCCCCTCTTACTGAATCTGGGTCAATGCTTCCAGCTCGCCAGTTATTATTACTCATGTCATTAACTGACAGTTGTGGGTTTCCGAGACCTTCTAGATTCCAGTTCTTTCTGAAGTCCTTCATGGCCTAGCCACCCCGCCGGACCCGCACCGCCTGGGGGAGGGAGAGGAAATAGAATTAAAATTCCATCCGACGCTTTCCCTCCTGGCACAGTTTGGCTGGGAGGCAGGGTAGGAGAGGTTGGAAGTTGCGGTTTAATGAGGTGTTGTGATTGTTGGAGGTGGCCGGGTCCCCGCTGGGAGGTTACTGTAATCATGGTGAGGTCTGCCAGAGGCAATGGTGAGCAGACAGCCGGAGGACCGGGCAGGGAAGGAGGCATCTGTGGGCTGCGCGCTGAGTACACACCCCCCACGGGCATCACCACCTCTGAAGACCACCGCCTCACTTTTAGGGACCAGCGGAATGTAAATGTTTTATGAGGATCAGAAGGGAGCAGCGCCTTCCCACCTTCTCCATGGCCAGCGAACCACAGAGCCTGAATGGAAACAGCTTTGTCATCCCCCCAACCCCCCCCCCCACCCCGCCGTGAAATGTTAGGGAAAAGCCTTGTGAAACGATTTTGCGGTGATGGAGTGAGTAAGTCATCCTTCCTCATCTCTTGCATTCCCCATCAAGGAATGCTCTCCAAACGGTTTCTAACACCTCATATAATTCAATCATGAGAGCCAGCTGTTTGGGTTTTTTGTTTGCATTTATTTCACTCCGGGGGCAAGTGTTTCTGTATAGAAACGACATATTTTAGAAACAAATCCGGGAAGCGGCGGTCCTCACGGCTGCTCACTGCTGCGGAGCTAACCCACAGCGCTGTGACCCCAAAGCGCGGGTTTCGTTGCACAGGCCCAGCTGGCCAAGGTTGCTGCCACTTACTCATCTTCCTCTAGGCTTCCCAAATGTTTTCCTGGAATATGCTCATGGTGCGGGGGGGGGGGCGTCATTTATAATCTCTCATCATCCTCATTCTCCTCCAGAACAACATCCAGGGGTTGCTTTTCACACGAAGAGTAAGCGCTCACGTGACTCGGGAGGAATGCGGAGGAGGTCCTGGGCACTCTCCACGCCTCCGCCCTGCCCCGCATCTAATTGGGAAGAGCCTCAGCCTCCTGCGGAAGGCAGGCTGAGAGTGAGGGCCATTCTCTCCCACACACTTGTCGGAGCCCCTACTTCCGTGCACGCCGTACCTGCAGCAGGAGCATCATCTGCAAGCGGCAGCAGGCAACGTTAAGACCGGTGGCTCTGGCCAGATAATCTTGTTACATCCTTGTATCCTTGTTCCTTGACGGCTCACACGGGGGAGGCGCACCTGGAATCAGCGATGGATTCTGGAATGAACACTGGCTGGAAACAGCTAGAGAGTGGCTTCGAAAGAGAGCTCAAGGAGGCGCCTGGCTGGCTCCGTCACTTGAGCATCTGACTTGGCTTCACCTCAGGTCATTCATCTCATGGGTGGTGGGATAGAGCCCCACTTGGGCTCTGGGCTCATCGGAAAATGTGCTGGAGATTATCTCCCTCTCCCTCCCCCTCTGCTCCTCCCCCTTCTTGCTCGCTCTCTCTCTAAAATAAATACACTTGATCTTAGCCAAAAGGCCGAGAAGCGATTCTAAAATAAATAAATAAAATCTTTTTTTAAAAAAAGAGACAGCTTAAGGATACTGAGAGGAATGGGAATAAACCAGCCTTAGGGCATAGCCAGATGTTGGCATTACCCCGTGAATTCAGGTCCACACCACGCCTTAGTAGCCTGGCACCATGGCCAAGTTCCTTGACCCTTCTAGTCCTCGGTTTCCTCATCTTTAAAATGGGGGTGATGACAATCCTTACTACATAAGGTCACTGTGAGGTTAGATGGTTAGATAACTCTTGGAAAGCTGCACAGGACAGAGTAGTACTAGGCACATAAATGTGCTCGGTAAGCCTGACATATACGTGTATGTATGAGTGTGAACCTAGTGACTATAGAAATCATAAAGCATCCTAGTTCTATCCAACACTTAGGATCCTAAGATGGTCATTTAGTTATTGCTGTGTCTCAAATCTTGTCCTATAAAACACTGTGCTACCTCAATGACAGGGGTATTTAAATAACATTTACATAGTGCTTCAGATTCTATGGAGAGGCCCATTATCAACCCAAAATGTCATTCTGTTATCTTTCATTGGTTCTAATGGAAAGAAAACTGATCTTAACCTTTGTAGGGATCTTTCTTGAACTTGTTCGAGGAGTATTTTATAAATCATTCCCCCACTGAGTTTGTTTTATATACCATGAATTCTGCACAGTTGCTTAAATCAAGACAATAATTTGGCTATAGACAACGTCTGTGTGTAATTAATTTGCTACTTTGCAATGAGCTTTAGGGTGTTAAAAAATGCTTTTTGAAAGATCCTCATGGCTAATAATTACTTATCCAGAGTGATAAGGAGAGAAAATATGAGGAAACCCACATTGCAATGCTCTCTTTGGTGATTCAAGATATGGCCGGTTGGCCGGCAGTTGGAATATACTGGGGCAGATTTTTCTAATTAAGCCTCATTCTGAGAAATACCTTTTTCTCCTTTGACTAATCGGCAACCAAGATGAACTCAATTAGCCAAATCACAGATCATATGAGAAGGTAGGAAAATTCGTCCTTTCCAGTCATATCATGGTCCTATTCCACACACTACTATTACACTGGGCCATGTCACTCATGTCGAAATTCAGAGAAATCTGGGAAATTCCCCAAGAACCCTAGTTAACTCAGGAGGTTCCCTTACTAATATTGTGATCATTACACATGAGATGTTATGCATTCAATGTTCACATGTGACTCTGGAAGTTTGGGATTTTAGCAGGATACGTGTTGGTAAGGGACCAAAAGGGAACTTTTCATTACTCTATTAATCAAAGCCATTCCATGACTGCAGAAACATGTTTTTATTATTTACTCACTGTTTCCAGCTAAGCCATAGGAACAAATACTCATATGGGATATTTCAATGACTCAGGGCTTTCCATTTCCTGGTGTTATGGATTTAATTGTGTCCCTCAAAAAAGTACACTGAAGTCTTAGCCCCAGCACCTCAGTATGAAACCCGATTTGGAAACAGGATCATTGCAGATGTAATTAGTTAAGATGAAGTCATACTGGAGCAGGACAGCCCTTCATCAATATGACTGATGCCCTTAAAAAGAGGAGAAAAGGCACACAAGGTAGGATGGGTATATGACGGGTGGCAGGGGCAGAAATTGTGATGACTCAGCTATAAGCCCAAGAGACCAAGGATTGTTGGAAAACACCAGAAGCTAGAGGAGGTGAGGAGAATTCTCCTCTACAGGTTTCAGAGGGAACATGGCCCTGCCAACACCTTGATTTTGAACTTCAGCCCCCCACCCCAAACTCTAAGATAATACATTTCTGTCATTTTAAGCCATGCAGTTTGTGGTACTTCATGACAGTAGTGCTAGAAATCCAAAACCCCTGGTTTGTACATTTCTTTAAACTCTGTTGGATGTCAATTTGTAGTATAGAATGGGATAGTTGAGTTAAACATTCTGAACTTAATCCTTCAACAATTTGGATCTGCTAACCCTTCAAGCCTCATAGATACGTCAGTATTGCCACCCCCCTCAGGGGTCAACCAGGCTATGCACAGCTCCTTAGGATGCTACATGCAGCCCCAAAAGTCCTTACAATGAAAGGCCATCCACACCGTGAACTGTCAAAATTCTGTGATTTAAAGCCTTAAGACCTTTCTTTGTCTAGAAGAAAATCACTAGAAAGTGTCACCAGAAAAGCATATGTTATTCTTAGTTCCAAGATAATAAATAAGCTAGATATAAACTTTTAAAGAATTTTTGTGACTTTTGTTGGCACTGGTGAATTTTGCCTCCTGTCCTGGTTAGCCTCCCTAGAAATAGTTGAATTGTTTTAATCATAATGTCTTCCAAAAAAAAAAGTTATCAAGTTGTATAAAACAGAATTTGATCAATCTCTGGGATATACACCCTTCGTCTTTAGTTGTTTTTCAAAGATGTGCTTTATAAATTGTGTGGAGGGGCATCTGGCTGGTTCAGTCAGTAGAACGTGCAACTCATTTTTTTTTTTAAGATTTTATTTATTTATTTGAGAGAGAGAGAATGAGAGAGGGAATGTATGAGAGGGGAGAGGTCAGAGGAGGAAGTATACTCCCCGCCGAGCAGGGAGCCTGGGACTCAGGATCATGACTTGAGCCGAATGCAGTCGCTTAACCAACTGAGCCACCCAGGCGCTCCAAGCATGCAGTTCTTGATCTTGGGGTTGTAAGTTTGAGCCCCAAGTGTAGAGATTACCTAGAAAATAAAACCTTAAAAAAAATAAAAATAAAAATAAATTGTGTAGAAAACACGACCTAAGAATATTGACAGATGAAGATAAAGATAGTTTAAGAAAGTGATTAGGTGTAGGAATATCTACGTGCTGGCATATTTGCTACCAAAGTTTTGTTTGCAAAGCATATTTAGTGACATAGGAAATGCTTAAAATATATTTTGGTGAGAAAAATTAGGATGAGAAATTCATATACAGTTTGATACTGATTAACAAAAAATCTGTGCATAGAAAAACATTGATGGAGACAACTGCTGTGTAGTGGGATTTCAATTTTTATGCTTCTTACTGTCCTCCAAATTCTTAACATAGGCAAAAATGATTTCTCTAATCCCAAAGCAATTTAATGTTAAAAATAAGTATACCAAAACATTGTCATTTTCCATGCATTATAATATTGTTGATGAATTTTTTCATTCCAAAACAAGTTTTTTATTTTACAATGGAAGAAAATTAAACTTCTAAAAAAATTATGTTTGTGGATGATCTAGCCTGTCAGATATTAGATATTGGGTGTCTGTAAGATATTGAAGCTGCTTTAGAATGACCTATGAAGGTGTCCCTGAGTGGCTCAGTCCATTAAGCATCTGCTTTTGGCTCAGCTCATGGTCAAGCCCTCTCTTGGGCTCCCTGATCAGCAGGGAGCCTGCTTCTCTCCCTCTCCCTCTGCAGCTCCCCTTGCTTTTGCTCTATCAAATAAAAAAATAAAATCTTTAAAAAAATAATAAAATAATAATAAAGCTTAAAAAATAATAAAGCCTAAATAAAATAACAAAGCTTAAAAATAATAAGGCTTAAAAAATAATAATAAAGCTTAAAAATTTAAAAAAAGCTTAAATAAATTAAAAATTAAATGACTCACAAAACTTTTGAGATGATGTCATGGGGAACTACCATAGCATGTTGCAGATTGTGTAAGGGTTCTCAATTCTCCTATTCTCATACTCTTCATGTGACTTTGCAGTTCCTCCCACTAGTGGCAGAGAACATTCCTTTACCCCATTGATGCCAGGCTAGGCCTTATGATTCGCTTTGGTCAATAGAGTGTGACAGTGTGCCAGTTTTTAGCCCAAGTCTTGAGATACATCACATTTCTGCTTTCTAACTGACATAACTGCCATAACCATGAGAGGATCCTCCCAAGGGCTGCTACAGCTCCTTTAGCCTGGGTAAAAGGACACACATGGAACAAGTTCAAATCCAACCCACAATGAAAAGCGAAGCCCAGCAAGCCGAAATTACTCAGCTGAGCCCAACCTAGATCAGCCATTCAATCAACCTACAGACCCAAGTGCACAAAAGTAAATGTCTATTAATGAAGGCTATTGAGTCTGGGGATGGTTTGTTATGCAGCAAAGACTAACTGATAAAATCTCACTGACGAAGATACAATATTGACTTGGATGAATAATGGCCCAGTATGGGGACTGACAAAGTATGTCAGCTCTTTATGATAAAAGGTCCTTACGCTATAGCTTAAAAGTATAAATGGCCCCGCATCTTGATGAAATGGGTTTTTGTGGATTTGTATGTGAGTTTCCAATGTGTGTCTATGACAAAATATTGAATGTATGACATACCATTATGTTCATATTTAGTTGTCCTTTCTAGCTTTCAGTTAAATCCATGAAATATACATTTTTCACTTTGTCATATTCTGGTTTCCATTGAAGAATGGTATTTTGCGTTATAATTCTCAATGTTCATTTAGCAGCTTACTGGAAGAATTCCAAGAATATTAACCACAGTGCACTAATGTTTGGTGTGCAGACTGGAATTATCCCTCTTTTTTAGAGCAAGTTTTTCCAACCTTGGCAGTATTGGCATTTTGAGACAGAGAATTCTCCATTGTGGGGACTTGTTCTGTGCATCGTAAGATGTTCAGCAGCATCCCAGACCTCTATGAGCTAAATGACGGTAGCACACACCACCATCCCCAGTTGTGACAGTCAAAAACACCTCCCAGTGTCCCAGAAGGGTAAACTGGGATTCGCTTTGGTTAAGTCAAATTCATGATGATAAATATCACCGGCCACTTTTTAAAGTCTAGGTTTATAGTAATTCAGACTGTAATAAAAGAATCCAAACTCTAAGAACTTCCGATTCTTACGGTCATCATAAATGTATTATTATTGGAATGGGAAAGCCCCCAAATGTGTTAATGGCCTGACAGTAGATTGTTCTGCACCTGCACTGCAGTCAGGCTATAACTTCCTCCATCGCACAACTAACGGGCAGCTTGAGGGGACAAGCCATACTCTGGGTATTGTTTTTGGGGTACAGAATCACGACCAGCTTAACACTTCGTAGAAATGAGCAGGGAATGGCAAAATTCTAACCATAAATGAGGGACTCCAACCACCACCTTACTCAAAGATTCCATTTCTATCAGACAAAGGATGAAGCAAAATTTAATTTCCTGACAGTTTATATGCTTCTGCAGGAATGTGGGCAAGCGCCATGAAGTGCTAAACCTGACTGTGGGGCATGTGGTTAAAATTAACATCAAAACTGAGCTCGTCGTATTCATGATTATATCTTTTTTTGGGTGGGGGGGACTCTGATGAGTTTGAACTATCCCTTAAAACTGGGCGCTCTGGGAGCAGATCTTCAAACTGTCCATGCCATTCGACACTGGGCTCCTTCATTAAGCTGCTGGATCTCATGGGGACTGACAAAGTATGTCAGCTCTTTATGATAAAAGGTCCTTACGCTATAGCTTAAAAGTATAAATGGCCCCGCATCTTGATGAAATGGGTTTTTGTGGATTTGTATGTGAGTTTCCAATGTGTGACAATGACCTGAGTTTCCTTGTCTGCAGAATGAGAAGGTTGAAC
>CM053616.1:9827578-9885408 GCA_028646535.1 Procyon lotor | reverse complement strand
ATGGCACAGAACCCTGGAACCCTGGGCAGAGTCAAAGTCCTTTCTTAATTTTTCTTTTTTTTTTTAAGTTTATTTATTTTTTTCACATCCAGCATGGGACTCAAACTTACGACCCTGAGATCAAGAGTTACACGCCCTTCCAACCCAGCCAGCCAGGTGCCCCTCAGGGCCCTTTCTTGAGAAACATTCTGACCCGCCGGAAAGACTGTCACCGTCAGCTGAGACTTATTCCTCCCATTCCACTCACAGGCGCCATGCCACAAATGTGTTGTGACAGGGGCAAATCCTCCCATTTTAAGTGTTTAAAGTCTCTTTCCCTCAAAGGACGTACATATATTGGATCTGCAGATAGTCTGCGTATGCGTGATTTTGTCTAGTAACCGTGCGACGCGGCCTTGCTAATGTGGCCAGAGTGGCCCCATGCTGGACCATGAGCTGGGATGGCCCCATCCGTGGCTCGATTGCTGCTTCAGGCCCGTCTGTAGCCTGCGGGTGTTTAAGGAGGGGGACACTTTTCAGTGACCTGCTGCTAATCACTGAGGCCTTGTAAGGTAATCCACAGTTTTCAGAGCGACCCTCCATCCATCTTAGCCTTCTTAGCCCCGTTAGCTCCCCGCTCCCGTTTCGCATGAAGCTTTAGGAAAAGACACTGGATGCCAAGAGTACATTGCATGACTCCCTAAAAAGAAGAGACTTGAACACAGGATCTTTTAGGGCAGGGAAACTACTATAATGGTGGATATATGTCATTACCTATTTGTCAAAACCCACAGAATGTACCCCAAGAGTAATCCTAGTGAAAACCGCAGACTATAGGTGATAATGATGTGCCCATGTAGCTCACCAACCAGAACAAGTGTTCCCGCCCCCCACCCCCAGCCCCATGGACCGTGTTCTCAGGAGGCTGTGCATGGGCGCACATGGGGAGAGTCTGGGAACTCTGTACTTTCGGCTTGGTTTGGCTTTGAACCCCAAATTTTTCTCCCCTAAAGAGTCTATTTGAAAATTTTAAAAAGGGGAAGTTTGAAACTCTGCTTAAAAAATGTTTTTAATGTCAGAAGTTGGCAAATAGCAAAACAAAGCAAAGGCCTGAGTAATAATCTAACCCTTACAAAATGCTCTCGTCTGTCTTAACCTTACTGATACCCTGTCCTCCATCTGTTACTGTCTTCACTCTCTGTCCTCACTGTCCCCTCCCTCCTGAAGCCTCCCTGTAACCCTATCTAACCTGGAACATTCTCCTAAGCTCCAGGTTCTTCTACCCAAAGGTCTCTGAGAAATCTTGGTTTGCTTGTCCCAGGGAGACTTCAACATCAACTTGTCCCAAATGGAAATCATTAACTCCCCACCCCAACTCCTCCTTTGACAACCTTCTCTATGGATGAGAACTCCAGTCGTCCTTCCAAATTTTCATGTGAAGAGAATCACAGTCCTCACTTCTGGTCCAAGATGGTGGATGGGGTACTTGTGTTCCCACTAAAACCCCAACAGAATTGCGTTGCAATAAAAGGATTTAAAAAGAAGCATAAACCCACAGGACAAAGAAGAGGGGAACAATCACACACTCTCAGAAGGTGGGAAAGCACTCGGATAAACAGTGCTGGATCTGGCGAAAGAAAGAACATCAGAACCTAAATGGGTAGAGTGGAAAAACCCAGCAACAAGCTGATTAACATGAATGAACCGTGAAGAGGTCAAAAAAAGAACACTCCTGGCGCCTCTAAAAGAAGCAGTCAGATAAATACAATTTCAGACATATGAGGCCTCACAAACATAGGCTCCTGGCTCGTGTTTACTTTCTTGGGAAGCATCTGGAGGACGCATTCCACCAAAATAAAAGAGTAAGCCAAGAACCAAGATGACACGAGATTTAACACAAAAGAGGCCCAGAGCCTCTTGGGCTGTGGGAGAAGGACCATCGCGGGAACACAGCCAGGCTGGGGACTAATTAGTTGTTTTAACTGTTCTACGTGGAGGTTTAGAAAAGCTAAATACTGTGTTCAAGAACACACAGCTAGTCTAGTAGTGAGTATTAGAGCGAGGACCCAAACCCAGGTATGTCTCTTGCAAAGGCGTGATGGAGCATTTCTATAATTACGGAATTCGGAGCCAAAGAGTGACTAATGCGGGCAGCAACAGTTTCAAGACATAAGCTTACAATGAGAATTAAATGAGATAATCACCCCGAGCATTTACCCAGCATCTGGCACATGGGAACCTAAATGTTACTGACTTCTAGTTAAAAACATAGTCTATTATGATCATTACTGCCTCCATCAAATGTTCCGTGAAAGATTCGCATTTGAGCTGGGCCTGGAAAGACAAGGATTTTGACTGTCGAAGAGGAAGGGGACATTCTGGGCTGAAGACATCATGGTAACAAAAGAGGAGAGAACAGTGAAGATTCACACACTTCAGGCATTTGTCAGAGCATCCCGTCGCTAACGGACGGCTGCTCAGCACTTGCCAAAGTTTGCTTTAAATGTAGGGGATTTGAAGGAAGTATGTTAATTTTCCATTTCTCTAGATTCTGTAAGACATATCCCTGAAGGAAATTAGATCATCAGCAGGCAACGAACCTGACCTCTGGTATCTTCACTTCCCGCAGATTCACTTTCACAGAATTAAGATGAATGACACGGACTTCGGAGAAGGGAAAGTGAGCATTAATTAGAAGAATGTTTTCCTATCTTTCGCAAAATCACACACCCTATGGACACTGCGTGCCCATCCTTAGAGAGTCTGAAGAACTTTTTTTTTTTTTTTTTGCCTCAATGAGTCTGTATCCTTGCTCTTATCAAACAGTGATAACTTTGGAACCTCATGCCAAGAGCTGATTTGAGGTGTGAGAGTAGGAAGCTAATCCGTATCAAATACTTCAGGATGCCTCTCTTCTTCCTATAAACATCTAAAAATAAATGCGTTCGTCTTCTTCCATGGGTTTAAAAATAACGTGGACTCTATTGTGAGCAGGTGAATTTTAAATGAGTAAAATTGAAAATATCATTGAATCCTGGTATCACACAAGTGTCAAGAAATTAACAAAAATGTTACCCGACAGTGAGGGTCTACATAACTGAGTATGGTATCCTTATAGGGAGGTAATTGAAAACAGTCAATCATTTGTCTCACTAAAATTTCAGCAGAAATATATGAGAAACAACTAGCAGAAGTGCCCAGTAGAAGCAAGTTCACCTGTTAAGGGTGAACTTTTATGCACAAGGAAAACCTTTTCAGATTTTAACACATTCCCCTGTATTAGTCAAGCTTGGCTTGGTTACACTGCAGTGACGAACAACGAAGATTTATTTTTCATCAGTGCTGTATATCCCTCTTGGGCGAGCAGAGCACTCTACTCTGCATTGTTCCTACTTGGGAACCGAGGCTGCTGGAGCCTCAACCTTCTGGAACATCTCTGGTTGCCATGGCGTGGGTGTGGGGGGGTTGGGGGGGGCACAAGGAAAATGGCAAGTCAAATACTGCGCTGGAAAGCCTTCTGCCTGAAAATGATACAGTTCATTGTCATTTGTGTTTCATTGGTCAGAGCAAGTCAAGTGGCCTGCTAAACATCAGCGTGGCAGATGCTGTGTTCCTTTCGGGCTTAGAAACAGAGAAACCAAGGGGCGCCTGGGTGGCTCAGTGGGTTAAGTGTCTGCCTTCCCCTCAGGTCATAATCCCAGTGAAGTCTCGCATCGCATGGGGCTCTCTGCTCAGTGGGAGCCTGCTTCTCCCTCTGCCTCTGCCGGCCGCTCCCCCTGCTTGTGCGTGCGCTCACTGGGTAAGTATCCCCATTTAGAAACGGGGGGAATGAGAGAGACACATGGTGGACACTGGTCCACAGCAAATCTAAACCCCACTGGGCAGGCATTTCGGGGGCTCCTCCAGGGGTAGAGAAGTTCCTGGATTATGCTCTGGTCCTGCTTCCTGGGAAACGGTCTCTCATCCAATCAACCTCCTGAAGCCTGGTTCTGACTTCTGAAAGTCTCCCTTTTCCATTATTCTCGGTGGCCACACTTGAAGTGGGCAATGGGAATATGCCCTCTTTGGGATGAGCAGCTTTCTTAGCCTACTGCCTGCTCTTAGCAGATTAGTGTCCCAAGGTCATGTTCTTAAATACCCACCACCTGTTTTGTCCAGGCTGATTAAAACTGCTTTTGATAAAACCATAGCTTCTCTGTGTATCTTCTTCCAGTCAGCTCCATATAGCAAGAACCACAGTTCCTTTCGAGACATAATTCACATGTTGATAGTATTTCTCCGTGTTTTTGTCCTCATGCCCCTCTTTATGGGTTTAAATTCAATTCCCTGAGGCCATCAGGCTTCAGTGAGAGTCACGTACAGACTTTGTCTCTTCCCTGAGCCGTTTTGTACAAATATCCAAAAATGGATATTTACTCAAAGATGTTTTAATTCATTGACATATATTTTAACAATGAGTGTGATGACCATGCCCCTCATTTGTCTCTTGACACAAGGCTGAGTTTTAACTGGCTCCCGCCGCTTTAAGTTTTCCTCATTTTAATGTTTGTTTTTTGGGACTGAGTCTACTTTCAGGCTTCAAATCCCTGAATTCTATTTTCTTACATTCCTGCTTGAAAATGAGCAATGTCTTCTCGTGCTCACCTCTGTCTTGTAACAATCTGCCCAAACAGTAATCAATAAACACAGGCCACAAATACTTCCCCCACCCCCACGGCAGTCTTTTTCCCTGGAGGCTAAACTCATCAGGAATGAAATCTACATCCCAAATTACTGGAGGCACTGTGTCCTTGCCACCCACTACCCAGCCCTTAGGTCATTTGTCCTAGAAATTTGCTATAGCAGCAGCCGGGCTTTGGTGTACTAATTTCTGTATTATTCACCAAATATAAGGTTACATTACAGGAAAAACAATCCCAATATTTCAGTGGCCTGGAATAAATTTATTATTTTCCTCTCTTGCTATATGTCTATTTTTGGCCAGTAGGGGATACTTCTTTATTTTATCCTCAATTCTGGACATGCTGATGGAATCTCTACTACCTAGAATATTACCAGTTGTCATGGAAGGTGGAAGGGAACATGAAAAGTTGTACATCTACCCAAAAGGGGCACCTTTCATTTTTGCTCATATTCCGCTGGCTGAAGCAGTCAGATGACCAACCCCAATTTCAACTTAGGCAGAGAAATGAATTTTTTTCATGTCCCCAAAAGAGGAGAAGCAGAAACACTGATCATAGCACTAGTGACTGCATACCCATTTAGTAAAAACTTGAATGTGTATATACTCTCCTTCCAACACACTCATGACTTATGCTGGACTTTAAGGAGACCAGAATTCAATTCCCGAAGCTTCCAGTTTCAAGTGAATGTCATTGGCATGGTCCGCATATTACGGGGGAAAACCTCAAAAATGGAAAGAAACATTCATAAGTAGTTACTGGAATGGGACAGCCGAGTATGTGAATATTTTGTTTGCCAAATGTCATAGGAATGTATTTGCTTCTGTGTGGGTACTTCTCTTTTTCTTACCAAGTGGATCCCTTTCTAAGCTAAGAAGAAGAAGGAGAAGGAGAAGAAGAAGAAGAAAAGAAGGAGAAAGAGAAGAATGAGAAGAAGAAGAGGAGGAGGAGGAGGAGGAAGAGGAAGGAGGAGGAGGAGAAGGAGGATGAGGAGAAGAAGAAGAAGAAGACGACGACAAAGACCATTAGTGAGCTTAACTGCCTTAAGACTTTAAGACAGATAGTATGGGATACAATATAATACAAGTCTAATTTTTCCACTGGTTGTCTGATTACTCAATAAATATTTGATTGACTGAGTAATCCCATGGCCCAGACAAATATTGTGGCCACAGAATAACAACAATAACCCAGATGACAAAGTTTCCATTCCAAATCCATTTGGCCACAGGCACAGAACTCAGTCATAAAGCTGAAAGTACTTCTCCAAGGTTGATGCTAGAACTGATAGCTAGGCGCTATTTATAAACTTTGGGAAGATCTTCTAGATAAAATATTTCAACATGCTTTTGGAAAGCAAATGCCTTTGTTCACTTTGCTGTCCGAGCTCTCTTTGATTTGTTAATTTCACTTTTTCCTTGATTTTACCCAAACTCTCAAAAGAGAAAGTTCATTTCTTCATGTGGCGAGGAACAAAAAAATTTGCTCATGATTGAGAAAACTTGTGGACACATAAACATGGTGTTTTCCTTAGCCCTAGACCTAGTAGAATAAAAGCATTGCCAAAAATGTTTGCTTCACGGAGGTACCTAAGACAAAGGTTTGCTAACCACAGCAGAGCCCTAGGGAAGGGTGCTTCTGGGAACCTCGGCATCCTCTTTCAGAGACTTCCCCAGATCTCCCACGGCGAGAACACCAGCTAAGTCCGGGCTCCAGTGAGTAGGGATATGCCAGGGCAGGGGCCTTGCCCTGCCAAGTCGAAGTGGTTTTAGCTGTGTTGATCTTTTCGTAAATTAAAATTTAGGAAAGAAGCGGGCAGTTTGATCAGAGGTCCAGAGGTCCACGTGGGCTCCACTGAGTGGGGACTCACACGGGCTCATCTCTAAGATCAGGAGTGAAACCAGAACAGAATCAGTAAGAGGCAAATGTGGGTGGGGGTAGCTCCGGAGTACAGGTGGGGACTCCCTCAGGACACAGATGGGGGAAGCAGAAGAAGAAGGCTCCATCACATAGCAAAGCTTTGTGGAGCCATGCAGGGACTAGTCCACCGTGAGAGAGCCCTGCCGAGAGTCCTTCCAAGAGGCCAGTGACAGCAACTTGGGCTTGTGGTCAAAAGTTGCATTCACCAGAGTTCCTCCAGGCTCCCTGGGAAGGCTGGCTGGAGGAGGTCTTTCTCCAGGCCTAATGGGGCACAAATATTTTGGGGCCCAGTTTTTGTTCAGATGAGGATATAATATCACGCCATTTGGTCCAAGATTCCTCTGAGTCTGACTTGGGAAAATAGTTTATTGAGGCGTTAAAGAGAGGAGTACACAGAGAGCACCTAAGGGATATGATTCTTAATGGGGGCCCCTTTGTCCCTGGAGGCACCTGGAATGACTTTAGGTGATAACAGAGAGAGACCAGTGGTTGTGACTGGAGGGGTTTGGGTGGCGGGGGAAGGAAGAGTAGGAGGGAGGGAGGGAGGGAGATCAGGCAGAGCAAGGCCAGGTAAGTGGGTACCATGATGCATCCTCTGGTCTCGGGACTTTGAAAAGGCTCTACTACACCCATCCCTCTGACCCTAGACTTGGGGTCAGCCAGTAGCCAACCCAAAGACTTTCTAGAACAGAACAATCAAATATGGATGGGGAAGGAGTGGGGCCCCAGAGCTAGTGTGTGAAGAGAACTCAGCCCTCCCTCACTCACCCCACTGCCTAGATCCATGCAGGGAGCCTGGGATCCCTGGGAAGGTCGGGAAGGTTAAGGAGGAGATGTTGTTCAACCCCCACTGAGGCAGTGGAACTCTGTGTTTAAGAGGGACTGTGAGGGGCACCTAGGCATTGAGCCTCTGACTCTTGGTTCTGGCTCAGGTCACAGTCACACTGTGGGTAGGAGGGTAAACATATAATTTGTCCTTCAAACCAGGACACATTTGAAAGCGAAAGGGAACACAGTTCAAAATTATGCCAGAATAGCAGTAAAAACCAGGATAGTCTTGGGCAAACCAGAATCCAAGTCACCGGTGACCTTTAAATATGTTATTGAATAAATGATGTTGGGACAATCCAGCAACTGAAAAAATAAAGAGAAAACACTATTTCAAAAATTCCAGACTGATCATATATTTAAATAGAAAAGATAAACAATAAAAGTATTATAAGAAACCATACGATAATTTTCTTTTATAATCTTAGAAAAGGGAATGTCTTTATAACACAAAAACCCAAACAACAAGAAAATTTTACATGATAAAAGTCATGATAAGCAGAGTGAAAAGACACATGGCGGAGACACATGGAAACAATATCTGCAATTTATATCTCAGATAAAAAGTTAATAAAAGTTAACCTAATATATAAAGAGCTCCCCCAAATCAATTTTTATTAATACCATTAACTCCACAGAAAAATGGGCAAAGTATAAGGAGACAATTCACAAGGAAGAAAATTAGATGAAAAGTTCCTCAACCTCAGCCATAATATAAGAAATGCAAAATAAAAATAGCAAAAGTTATGTTTTGTTTTCTCTATCAGATTAACAGTAATGAAAAGTCTGATAACATGCTTTGCTTGTGTGGAAGTAAGAACATGACATACAGCACGACTTGTATGTTCCTCATTGTAATATAAATTCTTCAAACTTATAAAAATTATTGAATATTCCTTAATCTTGCATTTTAAGGTTTGCTTTTTTTTTTTTTTTTTAAAGATTTTATTTATTTGACAGAGAGAAACACAGCGAGAGAGGGAGCACAAGCAGAGGGAATGGTAGCGGGAGAAGCAGGCTTCCTGCCGAGCAAGGAGCCCGATGCGGGGCTGGATCCCAGGACCCTGGGATCATGACCTGAGTCGAAGGCAGACGCTTAACGACTGAGCCACCCAGGCGCCCCAAGGTTTGCTTTTAATATAATGTTTCAATATCCTAGTCTTCAGTACATTTCTATTTTGAAGTATAGTTAAGTAGCAAAATTTGCTAATTCCTTCCAGCTGAGTACACCTAACGATCCAAATCCTGACTTTTCAATCATTACCACCTCTTGGTGACAGCATGTGCTGATAAATTAACCTCTTGAAAATTGAATTTATAGCAGTGTACACTGTCTCACACAACAAATTCTCTCATTTTTTCATTTCATTTCATTAGGCCTCTCCTCTATGTTCCCTCCTTAACACGCATAGTAGGAGCCTAAATATTCAGGTATCTTTAACCCATCAATGGCCACATCACCAAAGGGAATCTCACTGGAGTCTCCATTCCTCACCAGAGTGTGCAGCCAGGAATCGGGCTGGAGTTTTGTTGTTTGTTGGGGATGTCCAGTTGTCACTCCTTTGATCTTTAGAGTGAGTCAGAGCTTTTACCTCAGACTGTCATTAGCGGTCCACTAGATGTCACTCTCACCTAAATTAATAGTGCTCTAAAATCCGAACTCCACCTTTAAGACTGGACATCAAAGGTACACCTGATTAGTTCCACAGAGCAAAGTATTAATCAGCGTTTTCCACACACACATGCACTCGGGGGTAGGAGACAGCGAGAGGAAGGCTTTCGGAAGTCTGGCAGGAAAGGAGGTCCCCAAACAATGAAAGAATACTGTGGATTGGAATCTGAGGTTTGTTTGGAACCCGTCTGTAGCAAAGACCTGGATGAAAAGCATACATCTGGATGTATTGCTCTCGGAAAAACCAAACTCAAGAAATGAGCTACCATGGGTTCCCGAGAACCTTCAAAAGAATATACAACTACCCCTCTGGAACACTTAGATATCTCCTTCTCACCCCGGACACGACAGCCACCCTTTGACAACGTGATAAAAATGGCTGTGGAAGCTTGCAACCCAGGTCCCTGCCAGCTTTCCCACCAGTCTGCCCCTGAGCTGGGGACTCTGCCGGTCACATTCTTCTATCTCTTGCATTAAGGCATTCAAGGCCGCAGTTAGTATGTAAATGGGGATGCCACGGGCTGAAGGGGATCTGATGGGGATGACACCGGCTGCTAGGGAACAGCCACTAACACCTCATCCCACTAAGTGACCGAGACAGTGAGCTGCCTCTCAGGGACCCTTAGTAAATAAGGAACAAAACGAATACGTTTTGATGGCAGAGCAGGAGTTGGGAAAATTCTAGAACCTGAGAAAAGAAGGACAGAACAAGTACATTTTGATGGTAGAGAAGGAGCCAGGGCAACTTTAGAATTTGGGGGAGAGAAAGGTCCCGGTGGGTTGCCACCTCAGGAATTCACAGGAGAGACTGAGCCCCTGGGGTACCTTCTTACACCTACTACTTTCCACTCTTTTCTTCCTCCTCTACCTCCCCTTCTCTCCCCTTCTCCCTTTTGCAATTATTTCTGCAGTTGTCAGGAGGCACTACACTGGATGTTAGAGGCATCATCCTGGGCTTTGAACATGTCTTGTATACATTCTAATGCCATTTGATTTTCCAAAGGGGAACAGTATTCTTCATGCCCCACACAGAATCCAGTGGACAGTTTAACCTGCTTTGTTCACTAGGACCCTTAATACTGGGGCGCGAGCACATGTAGGAAGAGCCTCATCTCTGAGCCTGGTACACCAGTGACTGGTAACATCCTTCAGAGTCCTGTACTTTATCTTTTTTCTTTTTAAGATTATTTTTTTTTAAAGATTATTTATTTATTTGAGAGAGAGAGAGAAAGGGAGCAGAGCAAGAACACCAGTGGTGGGAAGCGGCAGGCAGAGGGAGAGGGAGAAGCAGGCTCTCTGCTGAGCAGGGAGCCCAATGCAGGGCTGGAGCCCAATGCACGGCTCGATCCCAGGACCCTGGGATCATGACCTGAGCTGAAGGCAGACGGTTAAGTGATTGAACCACCCAGGCGCCCCAAGAGTCCTGTACCTTAGAAAGGCAGAGCATGTAACTCTTATCATACAGACCCTCACTTACCCTTTAGCTGTTAGAACTATAGCCAATAAATATATACTTTGTTTGATTCACTCAGTCATAGCTGTATTTTTTTTAAGCCTCAGGAGTCTATTGTTTGTTCTATCAATTGGATGATGGGATTTGAGAATCTTTCTAAGTACTTGGTGTGCAATCGGTTGGTGAAGTCACATAGTGAATGTTCAGACTCCTCTAGATTTTTCACTGAAGAAAAAATTTCCCTGTGTGTGTGTGTTTAACTCAGAAAGCTTACCTTATTTACCCATTTGATTTTGCACGTGTTTTTTCCAAGCTAAAGTTTAATGCGATAGAATTAGGCTTAAAATATTAAAATCACTTTAGTAAGTATTAGAAGCAATATTCTTTTTTTTTTTTTTAAAGATTTTATTTATTTGACAGCGAGAAACACAGCGAGAGAGGGAACACAAGCAGAGGGAATGGTAGCGGGAGAAGCAGGCCTCCTGCGGAGCAGGGAGCCCCATGCGGGGCTCGATCCCAAGACCGTGGGATCATGACCTGAGCCGAAGGCAGACGCTTAACGACTGAGCTACCCAGGTGCCCCTAGAAGCAATATTCTAAAACATATATAGCAAAATATAAAGGATAAGACGTCCTAGTTACCATTTGAAAGTTTTCCTCTCTAACTCCTAATTATTACAACTTGTTCGTTCCACATTTTACTCAGCTCCGGCTCAGTCCAGGCTTTGGGCTGGGCACTGAGCAAACAGCACAAATACAATTATGGCCAAAGTCTAGCTCTGCTCTCCTCCAGGAGCATTTCTCTCCTGAGCCTAAACAAAACCAGACCCCAGAGACAAATGAGTTGTATGCTAAAGGTCTGAGCATAGGGTTGGCTATTGGAAACTCACATCCTAATTTCCGCCCCCGCACCCCCCCCGAAAAAAAATATCAGGGGCAGGTAGATTCCAGAACCACCAACAAACAAGATGTATACCTCTGCCTCGAATCCCTCTCACAACGATCAAAACATCAGTTTTCGGGACCCTGTGGGGTTCAGGAGAGGAGGAACACATGTGTCACTAGAATCATCTGAACAAGGGCAGAAATTCCGGAGCACAACAAATAGTTTCCGTTCCTCCGCTGGCACAAGAGAAGGCATCTCCAAAAGCAAACAGTCCTCATATGTTCCCACTTGTGGATCAAAAGGCAGCTGAACCCAGGGGAGGGGAGAAGTGTGAGATCATTCATGAACGGCGTGTTTACTGCTCTCCGGCCCAAAGTCACCGAGCCTCTCGTGCAAGTACCTGGCGCTCGGCTCCAGGCGGGCGCAGCGAATGCAAGCCTTGGGGGTCCGGGCCGCGCTGGCCGCGTGCCCTTAATGACTCCCCCCAGGGGCTGGTCCCCCCACACCTTGGCGGGTGCGGTCATGCCCACTAACTTACCGCTCTTTTCTCGGCTGCACTCCTTCTTCAGAGCGCTGGCTGAAGGATGGAGAAACCGGCTTGCAGAGTCTCCACCGGCATTTTCCTGGATGTCCAGGCAGTTTAATTATATCTACACCACCCGGAAGCCCTCCTCCCTCCAAGGGTCGGGCTGGGAGCCGGAACTGGTTGGGATACTTCCTCTTGTATATTTTCCTGACCCCTCCCCCTCCATTCAGCTTCCAGCCTATTCCCCCTCCTACTGCTTGGGGGGCATTGACCTCTGTCCCCTGCGTGCCAGCCTTGCGCGTGTGTACCACTGCTAAGTGCCTCTGACACTCGCACACTGGTCCACATGTTCCCTTCCCCCTCCAGATGGCACATGCATTGAGGGCTGGGACCAGGGCTTACTTACCTTCGATGTTGCAGTTACACAGAGCCGCAGACACTCAGAAAATTGATAACGAGAATTCATCTACTAGCATAATTGGCTTCCCAGGTAGAGGAGGGAGTCACAGCACTCGTTTCAACTCCAGATTGCTCCCCTGACAAAATGCCAGCACATGTGGACAATGCATATCATTCGGTTTTTTTAAATATATTTTTTAAAGATTTTAATTATTTATTTGACAGAGAGAGAGAGATAGCAAGTAGCCAGAGAGGCAGGCAGAGAGAGAGGGGGAAGCAGGCTCCCTGCTGAGCAGAGAGTCTGATCCGGGCCTCTATCCCAGGACCCTGAGATCATGACCTGAGCCGAAGGCAGAGGCTTTAACCCACTGAGCCACCCAGGTGTCCTTAAAAGTAATTTTTTTAAAAAGACTTTATTTATTTGAGAGAGAGCATGAGTGGGAGGGAGGGGCAGAGGAGAAGGAGAAGCAGTCGCCCCACTGAGCGTGGAGCCCACTGTGGTGGTAGGGGCTCCATCCCAAGACCCCGAGGTCATGATCCCAGCTGAAGTCCGATGCTTAACCCACTGAGCCACCCAGGCGCCCCTAGAGATACATTTAAAGAAAAATTGGAAGGGCTTAAAAGAGATACAAATTGAATTCTCAGCAAACTTTAGAGCACCATTCTAAATAGTATTCAGTAAATAATAATCTTCTTAAAATCTAAGTTCCAAAGCCAATGTTAATAGGCATTCTGTTCTTCATTTCTTCTATTTTTCTGGCTAAAGAGTCATCCATCCTGACTGTGCATACGACTTAGGGGAGTGCCCCAGCATCGCAATATCCTGTCTCAATTACATATGTATGAATCATATAAACCATAGGAGATTTTGCATTGTTTTAATGCATTATATACATTTACTTTGAATATTATTTTCCCTGAAATGAACCTTTCTCTTTGTGCTAAAGAAATAGTCTCGGACCAAGAAATTCAAGATAAATTGAAGGAGAATTATTATATTAAGTATGTTTATTGTGCATAACAACACTAAGTTTTATATTAAAACACATCAATGAAATACCTGATGTAACTAATGCTTTATAAATGTCTCTAACATGTGTCCCTTTATCATTTTGGCAATACCGAATTCAGATAAAAACTTCTTCACATTGGATGTGGAGAAAAAGGAGCGCTCACACACAGTTGGTGGGAATGCAAGCTGGTGCCCCCACTGTGGAAAACAATATGGTGGCTCGTTGGAAAGTTAAACACAGAGCTAGCCTATGATCTAGGAATCACACTACTGGGTTTTTACACCAAATATACAAAAACACTAATTCAGGGGTGCCAGGTTGGCTCAGTCAGTAGAGCATGTGACTCTTGATCTTGGGGTTATAAGTTCGAGCCCCATATTGGGTGTAGAGAGTACTTAAAAGTAAAATCTTAAAAAAAAAAGCACTAATTCAAAAGGGTTTTTAAAAAGGATATTTGCACCCCTATGTTTATAGCAGCGTTATCTACGATAGCCAAATTACGAAAGGAGCCCAAGTGTCCATCAATTGATGAAAGGTGTGATGAAGTTGTGATATATTATATATACATATATATGTATATACACACACACACATATATATAAAGATGTGATATATATAATGGAATATTATTCAGCCATAAAAGAAGAATGCTATCTTGCCATTTGCAACATGGATGGACTTAGAGAGTATAAAGGTAAGTGAAATGAATCAGCGAGAGAAAGACAACTATTATATGACTTCAATCATATGTGGAATTTAAGAAACAAAAAGAAACAAAGTGGGGGGAAAAGAGAGAGAAACAAACCAAGAAACAGACTCGACTATAGAGAACAAACTAATGGTCACCAGAAGAGAGGAGGTGGGGGGATGGGTGAAATAGATGATGGGGATTAAGGAGCCCACCTGTCGTGATGAGCAAGGGTGAGCAATGGAAGTGCTGAATCACTATATTGTACACCTGAAACTAACATAACACTGTATGTTAATTAGCTGGAATTAAAAAAACAAAAAAAACAGGGGCGCCTGGGTGGCTCAGTGGGTTAAAGCCTCTGCCTTTGGCTCAGGTCATGATCTCAGGGTCCTGGGATCGAGCCCCACTTCCCCCTCCCCTCTCTGCCTGCCTCTCTGCCTACTTGTGATCTCTGTCAAATAAATAAATAAAATCTTTAAAAAAAAAAAACAACCCCAATAAATAAATAACCTCAAATCTGTTTCCCTACACACATTCCAAAAAATTTATTCTGTAAAAACAATACATTTTTTTATTTTGAAAAAAAGAAAGATTCCTCCATGCTTTCATCATCATACTTTGATAAGTTCAGGAAGAATTTATGGTTTAGGAAAATAACCTTTGCAGCAATACCTGTAGATGAATGGGGTAGTGTGGACAGATCCACAGGTGGGAATGATTAGGAAACGGTTATAGAGAAAATGAGCAAAGTAATAATTTCTCCGCTGTCCTGAAATAAAGCAATCAATAAATTGTAAAGCAATTGATACAGAGACAATGAGAAGATCAATCACACATCTTTCATCTCTTTGAAACATGCACGTCAATTCTGATTTGTGCTGAAAAGCTGTATCTTATGCCTATATTTTCCTTTCCTTTTTTTTTTTTTCGCAGAATGAATGTCAGAGAAATAATTCAACACGCAGCATAGAGATTACACTCAAATAATTGGTGGAGAGGTGAATGCCTTCCGGGCCACATAGGGAGCTAGTGTTCCCGTCCTCCTGCTCCTGCTTGCCAGCCGTCAGCACAGGTAGGAGTTTAGCACTCGTGCACTGAGCTGATGTGTAACAGATAAAAGCAAAAAAGCAAAAGGAAACTTTCCTTTTGTTCCCCTCCTATGGCTTGATGTTATCGGACACTTTGCTAGTAAAACTCTAATATGTGTTCATAAAAATATAGATAATGTACATGCCTCTGTGTTTTCCAAGTTTTCTACTATAAGCATGCATTATTTCTCTAATTAGAAAAAAATCTTTTGGAGAAATGAGGGGAGGAGGGGTGGGGAGGCAGTTTTCCTCCAAGCACCTGAAGCCACAATGAAGAATGAAGGAGCCACTCTTCTTCATCATCGCAGGGGCTCATGGAGGATCGAATGTGCTGGAGGTTTCAATTAGGGAGGCACACGGATGGCATAGTGTTGCGGGGGAAGGGCCCCACTCTGATGAAGATCTCTCTCCTCTGTAATAAAACCTCTTCCGCTTCACCTTCAGCCATTATGTCTTGTTCTGAGGAGGCAAAGATGGAAAACAATTGGCTCATTCCCTCCACCTACCTTCTCAGATGGTCCTGCACAGTTCTCTCTGGGATGACCTGGCATGCTGCTTCAGGAAATGGAGAGTTCTTGGTCCCGAGGGCCCAGCACTGGGGTTTGGAGTGGGCTCTTTGGGAGATAGATCAGAAAATATGATGAGATCGGGAACCCGCATATTCTCACCAGAAAAGAACGGGTGGTCCAGCGAAGGGCCTCGTCCCCCCTCCGGTGAGCACATCACCATTGTCTCCGGAGCAGCACTGCAGAACGAAGCTTCCATATGTGGGTCAAAGACTTATGAGGTCAGGAGCAGCTGGGTACTCCTGAAGGTGGGCAAGACAGTCTGAGAAGGAAAAGAAGGAAGTAACAGTGTAGACTGAGAAATGAGTGACAGGACACCCTGTGGTCCCAGGACAACTCTGAGCATGGCCACTTAATCCCTTTTTTCCCAATGGCTTCTCGTGCCCTGTCCCCATTTTCCTGAGGTTCAGCTATGCTCCTGTCCTTGGAGTCTTTGAGGTACCCCCGTATCCTTATCTTCTAATCCTTTTCTTTTGTCATGAGCTAGCTTGAGTGGATTTCCTACCACCAGAAGGAAACTGCAGAGAATTTTGCATGCATCCTTTTGGTTTGCCTCAGTTTAGGGTGCTTTTATCATGAATAAACAAGTTTTTTTAACTTGAATAAAGTCAATGCTACCTCTCATTTCCTTTACAATGTTTGCTCTTGGTTTTAATCTTCAAATAGCCACTTGCGCCTCGAGGTCATATCAATACTCAACTGTCTTTTTTGTTGTGTTTTATTTTGTTTGTTTTTCTTTATTATTTCTTTGTATTTTCCTTTGGTTCTCATGTGGTTTTATTTGTTAGATTAAAACCTCAAATCAGGCTGGGATTTATGTTAGCACCAGGTATGTGGTATAAGAAAGGTATCAATCTTCCCTTTTTTCTAATGGTTGTAGAAAAAGAAGCCCAAGTTTGAGCAAGGGTACTGGGGCATGCTGTTTCCTACCTAGCTTCGACCGGATTCCTTTATAACATAGTTTACGGTTTCTAAAAACCTTGAATCTATAACGTCTTCTGAGGTTGGTCCTTTGCTCTTGGCTTCTTCTAGTGTCATGAATTCCTGGACATGAACAAAAAAGGCACAGTGATTGATTTCCTTCTGAGTCTGTTCCACGGATATGAATACCCTGGGAAAGGAGCCTGTATCTTTCCTATCCCTGATCTATCCATCTATCTATATAAATGTCTCCCAGTCTCTCATGCCTGAAATAAATTCACTGTAATCAGTTCACCCGCATCCCCGCTGCCTTACTATATTCCTGGCACAGAGTACAATAAAGCCTCCTTCTCTAGAGAATAACTAAACCAAAGACACTGTGTTCCATTTTTATGATGAGACACATATTTCCCAACAAGAGACAAATCCCTCATTTCGAAGGATTGAAGGGATAATACTTCTAAAGCATTCCAGCTGGTTGAACGAAGGGCACTGACAAAAGTCAGCTCCAACTTTCAGTTGGCTCTGAACCCACAGCATGCTCATCTGATTGTGAATTGGATTAGCTTTGCTCATTGGACGCTCTTGCCTCTCGTTATTTTGCTCTAAAAAGAAGAAAATGTGTTCGCGGTCGTGTTGGCCCCCAATCCAATGCGCCGAACAGGAGGCGTGCACTTGCGCTGAAGATAGCCCGGTTCCTACAGATGGGTTTTCGACACTCAGGTGTACAAAATGGTGGGCTGGGCCCCTTTGTCTCTTAACTGATGAGTCGGCCCCCGTGGTACTATCCTTCGGGGACTGCTTTGCCTCAGTTAGTCTCATTCAGCTCTTTTTCTGCCCCCTTGTGGACCAGTCTCTCTCGGCCTCCTTCATCTGCTCCTTTAACTGACCACCTTAGAGAACGCCAGTGCCTTTCACATTTTCCTATTGTATTTATAATTACGAAATAAGGCTTCTTGTTACCTTTTTAAAATTCGACATGCGGATATACAAAATAGTTTCGATTTCTCTACTGAAAGGATAAATCGAACCGTTTAAACTGATATGACCCAAGCTGACAGAGGGTTGACTTGTTTCTTATTTTATTTCATTAGTATTTTTTTAATTCTAAAGCTGTGGATCACGGATGGGTCCTGGACAAAGAAAATAAATTGTTCCTATTCTATTCCTCCTGTTTCCCATGGAAGACTGGCAAGATCCTCCTCTTCCCCGTCCTCCCTCCCCGTGCTCAGCCCCTCCCCCCACCTGCTGCTGTTCTCCAACAGGTCCTCCCATTCACCACCAACTGCCCATTCTTTGTTTTCCTTATCTTCCAATAAAACTTCGGCATTAATCGCTTAGGTTTCTACTGTCAGCCGTGCAGCCTCACTGCCACTAGATGGCGCTCATTCTGACCAGACTGGCACTCTACCCTTCTACCTGCAGGGCTCAGACTCAAACTGGACAGTGTTCACCATATACACTCTTCCAAAGCCGACTCTGGAGGCCAGATGGTACAGCCAACCCCTTCCCAGGCCTGTGCTCATTCCAGGAAATCACCACGCAAGATCTCAAGTACTCACAGCCAATACAGCGGCAGATATCGTTGGTAATTATTTCCCTTGTTCGTCAATATCTTTGGCTTTGTTGGGGGCAGAATGTACCACCCATGCAAAAAAAAAAAAAAAAAATCACATTGAATTTCCTTTTGTTAAAAAAAATTTGGTAAAACTTTCTTGAAGTTTTTGCAAAATGCAGAAAATATCAAGAAGTCCGTGAGGAAGAGAGGAGCCAGATGGCCAGAAATTTTAGACCAAAGGAGCTGCAGGAGAGAGATGGTAAAAAGATAGGGATGGAAACTCAGCTGTAATTTGAACTTCTCACTAATTATATGGCCCTACTGTTGATATGCCTGTGGTGGTTTTTTTTTTTTTTTTTCCATTTTTTAAAGTTTCTATGAAACATTTTTTTAAAGTTTAATTTTGATTTTTTAAAAGTTTGTGTTGGGGAGCCTGGGTGGCTCAGCCGAGTAAGCATCGGACTCTTGATCTCAGCTCAGGTCTGGATCTCAGGATCATGAGTTCAAGCCCAGCGTTGGGCTCTGCACTGGGAATAGAACCTATTTTTTTTTTTTTTTAAGATTTTATTTATTTATTTGTCAGAGAGAGAGAAAGAGCACAAGCAGGCAGAGAGGCAGGCAGAGGCAGAGGGAGAAGCAGGCTCCCCGCCAAGCAAGGAGCCCGATATGGAACTTGATCCCAGAACCCTGGGATCATGACCGGAGCCGAAGGCAGCCGCCCAACCAACTGAGCCACCCAGGCGTCCCTAGAACCTACTTTTAAAAAAAGATTGCGTTATTTCTGCAAGCTGAAAGTGTCCTCAAATATATATAAATTCTAATAGCAGTAAGGAACCAGAAAAGAAAAAGGAAATTGTGGAAGTAACCAGTCAAATGGAAACATCTCAGTTTGAGCTGGCGAGACCTGTGACCTCTGTGGGGGACAGAAGTCACCAAAGAAAGCTGAAGAACAAGACAGAATTGGCAGACCATCACAATGGCTTAATGTGACCATTAAATGATGCATTTGCTTCTGATTCCATAAATAAAGTTTTATAAATTGTTAGAACTGTGTAGCACCTAGTAGTTGACTACAATTAGACATTTGGTAAACATTTGTTGAAGGAATGAAAACAAGTCTTCAATAACTGAACATTTTTGCCAAATTTAAAACTCACGAATCTGGTCAGATTAGAGTTCTATATAAAAAAATAAAAGTCATGAGGGTAGATAGACTGTACTATAGATGGTTGTGAAAGTGCTAAACAGAGTAGTTTAGTGTTTCTAGGGTAGCCAGTGGGACCTATGGCTGTGTAAACGCACAGAACTGACCTCATGAACTTGACTAGACCCATTGAGGATGGGGTCTATACAGAACCAAGCGAAGCACAAAACAGGTGCTTAATCTGTAATAGTAGAATAACTACTACAGCCAAGGATGAAAGGCAATTGGGTCTGACTGTGATGTACAAAATGATTTGGGAGAGGAGATGGCGGATGCAGGCTCACCAGGTGGAAATGGGATACGATGGTCCCAGTGTGGGACAAGGAGGTATACTGGCAATAGGAATGAACAGGTGAAATTAAGATAGAATGGGAAATTAATAAGACTCCGTGACTGGCCCCATCTGGGTGAGAATCTTTCACCATCTAGATGCCAGTTCCCAGTAAGGGAGGTAAGGCAGTGTGGAGCAATGGTCAGACGCTCAGTCTTTAAATCCAAGCAAACGAAGGTTGGAATTCCACATCCACTAGTTACTAACGTTGTATGACCTTCAGAAAGGTGTTTAATCTCTCCCAGGCTGATTTCTTCTTCTATAAAACAGCCAAGTTGTGAGAAGTGGATGAAATAATGCATGTAAAGTACTTATAATAGTACTTGGAAGAAAATACATGTTCAGTGAAAGTCAGCCACGGTCATTTTCCCATTGTTCCACCTACTCATCAAAGATTTTCCAAAAGGAAGATGGTGTTCGATTTTCCCATGGCAAAATGACCATTAGTTCTCCAAATAGTCCAAGCCAAAAAGAATGTAGCAGTGTGTTTCAGTGGTTACCATGGTCACGGTCTCTGGTCGTGAAATTTCTCGTGCAGATAAATCAGACTGACCTTAGCTGACATGTAGTAATCACAATTGACAAGAAGGAAACCAGGTTCGTGTCATAGCATGATTTACTTGCCCTTAGTGGGAAACTACCACTGCCAAATTACTTTCTTTTTGGAAACCATAATTGGAAATCTTAAATTCATCTCCTCATATTCAGTGTAAAACAAAACAAGCTTGATAATAAAACAATTGTTTGGGGTTGAAGTTGATCAACTTTGTTATTGTTATCAAGAATCCTGGCATATGTGTACTGCATCAGATTATATTTTCAGGGCTATAAGTTAATACCTACATTGGCATGTCTGTAAAAGTCCTTCATTTCTCACACCACTAACCGAAGTCCGTGCTTTTCTTTGTGTCTTAACACCAATACCACCTCCAATCACAAACCCGCACACACACACACAGTCACAACTCCTATTGTGAAAAATATAACTCTGTGCTTTTCTGAAATTTTGCCTCCTGGTTTTGATTAACTGAAAAGGGTCAAGACACAGTCTTGATAAATGGCAGAAGGCAGATCGTGCAGAAACGTGCTATTCTGGCCAAGGAATGTCCTTAATTTGAGAACATAAGATAAGAAACAGGAAATGAAAAAGAAAATAAAAATCTCCCCTAATTGTAAAGTGTATTAATGGTCAATAACCTTCCGAAGATTATTTCTCTTTAAACATCCGGAAATAGGCTCTTGGTGACTTCCTGACTAGTTGAACGTTCCTTTTTATGAGATACAAGACCAAGAGCCACACAAATTTAGAACGAAATGAAATGAGCCACATTTTCCAACTGAGTATTAGTTCTCTTGCTTTCTTTTGTTATTGTCCTTAAATAAAAAGAGACTATATCTCCACAAAAAAAGAATTTTATTTTTTTCTTACATTTTCTTTTTTCTTTTATTTTACATTTTCTTTTATTTGTTTATGCTTTTATTCAGTTACATTTTCTTTTATTTGTTTATGCTTTTATTCTTCCAACAAATATCTATTTAAAAATGCCTAGTATATTTCAAATGACTGAAACACAGTTTTATTTTGGTTTGTTCTGCTTACGAGATGACTAAGGAATATGTAAGGAGCCTGTGGATCCTGTGGCTGTCCTTCTGTTTCAGAGCCAGTTTGGATAAATCTGAGTAATTTGTCTAGGAGCAGATGTCAATAAGCCCATTAGACCTCAGATCTGATATCACATTCTCCAATCAGCTTAATCAGTAACATATTGACATTTTGATCTTCATTTGTTTGCCTCCTATGTTTCATTTCCCATTTGGTTCCAAATTTGGGTGGAGATGTTTATTGAACTCCCAAACCTTAACATATTGGTGCTTTAGCTAGGAAACAGGCACGGGTACAAGGATTGACCTTGAAGAATGAAAAAAAATTGTGGGGAGTAATGCTTCTGTTCTGAAAAAGGCTAGAAGTTCATTTTTTTCTTGTAGGTACACTCCACATGGAACCCAATGTGGATGCAGGGTGTGGAAGCCAATGCAGGGCTTGAACTCATGACCCGGAGATCAAGACCTGAGCTGAGATCAAGACGCTTAATGGACTGAGCCACCCAGGTGCTCCAGGAAGTCTTTTAGTGAGCTGCAACTTTCCTTAAACTACAAAGGCATGCTTGACCTAGTATTCCATGGGGTTAAGGTAGGGATTAATTCATCAAAAAAGAGGAGTTTTGTTTGTTTGTTTGTTTGTTTTTAATATTTATTTATTTATCTTGGCGGGGGTGGTACAGATGGTGAAATGGAGAATCTCAAGCAGACTTCATAGTGAGCGCAGAGCACAACTCAGGGCTTGATCCCATGACCCTGAAATCATTACCTCAGCTGAAATTAAGAGTTGAATGCTTAACCAACTGAGCCACCAAGGTGCCCCCCCAAAATAGGTTTTTGAGCCCAAAGAGGATTCAGTGAAAAACAAGCAGACTGTCAGTATATAGATCTTTTAGACAACATTATTCCAAGAAGGTACGTTAAGGTTTACTCTCCACTGTGGGGTAAGATTTACAGGCATGCTTTGCCTATGGCAAAGAGACCTGATATTACCCATCTGCATTAGTAGGGGTGTAACTTGGTCTAATTAAGGGATACATCTAAAGCCACATTCTTCAAGCAGCATTATCAGAAATAAAGCTCTTATTTTGATCTCCGTTTATATGCCTCAGTTGGTTTCAAGCTCAGTGGGGGAATAAAAGAATATTATTTCTTGATTCTCTTGCTCCATTCCTAATAATTCAGACATCCAAACGGATACATCAGGAGTCTGTCATTTAGAATAAAAAGGATTCACTGTATGTAGGTTGAAAAGCCTCTCCCATCACACAGAGTTGCCAGTCATCTTCTCGGTGCCTCCTTAGCCATGAAAGAACAGATGAAGGTCACTAGAAATGGGATGAAAGTATCTAAAATGAAAGGATGAGATCAAACCAAGCAAATAAAAGAACTCAGAGAAAGGAAGATAATGCAGGAATGGAAAACATTTTTTTTTTTTTTAATCATTAAAGTGCACAAAGACAAAAGAGAAGATGTTGCATTCATGGGCAAGAATAGGAAGTCATAGAAAAAGAACTTTTGAAATAACAACCTCCCCAAAATAGCTCTTGTAAATTATATTGGGCAAAAATGAAAAATTCAACAAAAGTGTTAGAAAAGAGGCTGAAGAAACCTCCCAGAAAAAAAAGAATGTGAAGCTGAAGAAGTTGAAAATAGGAGAGAGAAAATGAAAAGTTTAGATCATTCTAGGAAATCTAACATCTCAATCATAGGGGATCCAGAAAAAGAAAATAGAAAAAAATGTAGAGGAGGAGGTTAGCAAAGAATGAATTCAAGGAAATTCTCCAGAACTGAAGGACATGAGTTTACCAATTGAAAGAACCTACTGTGTGACTTGACCAATAGATTAAAACACACACACACATCAGGGAGATTGTTGTGAAATTTTAGGACCGTGGGTGCAAAACTTCGATCCTAAGAGCATCCAGAGAAAAGAAAACACACTCATACACATCTCATATAAAAGACAGAGAACTAAACTTATATCAGGTTTCACAAAATGACTCTGAAAACTAACAGAAGAAATTCCTTCAAAATTATGGAAAAAAAAAGTGATTCCCAACTAAGAATTTTATACCCTGTTAAAATGCCGATCAAGGCTGAGAATAGAATGAAATCATATATGCAAAATCTCAATATATTTAACTCCCACTCATTTTTCAGGAAGCCTCTTGAGTGTAGATTCCACCAAAATGATTGAATAAATCAAGAAAGAAGTTGACATGGGATCCAGGAAATGAGATGAAGCAAGGAAGGAGATTAAGACAACTCTAACAGTGATGGAAAAGGGAGATCCTAGGACAACAACCTTATTGCAGACCTTGAGAGGAACCAATTCAGGTTGTAGTAATAGGATGAAAGGCTCAAATGGATGTTTCAAAAGCAAAAAAACAAAAACAAAAACAAAAAAACAAAGAAATTGAACAAAGAAATTGAGAGATGTGTTTGAAGCTACTGAAAGATTTATTCTGCTGGCATGGAGTTTGGGGATAGATTAATGATACCTAAAAACCTAAGCAATTGAAAAAAAAAATGATGCACTTATTATCTCCAAGGAAAATAGAAAGCTGTACAAAAAGTCTATTACATTGCTCTTCTGTGTGTACAAATGTTGATTTAACCAAAACCTATGACATATTTATCATGGCAAGCATGGTGGGATGCAGAGAAGAAAAGTTGAAGAAAAGAAACAATTTAAGAGCAATAAATCCTCATCTTCCAAATAAGGAAATCACTAGAGACTAAAAAATGTTACATATAAAGCAATAATATAAGAATATGTGAATATATTAAAAATATGAGGATAAATACCTAGAAAAATAGGTAAATTCAGTGAAAATGCTTTACCTAAAGACTGAAAAATCAAGATTGGGAAGGAATGGGGCTGTGGTATGCTAGCTTTCATGTTAAGCAATGTAACTATTTGACTTTCAAAACTGCATGTGCATAAATTTTTTAAAATATAGATTAAATGAAAAGTCTGCTTTTCCTTTTAATTTTCCAATTAAAGAATAAATTGTTTTACAAGAGGTTGGTTTTGTCTGATTTATCAAGTATTCCCTATACACGTCTCCTCTAAAACTGATCGAAACCGCTTGAATAAGAAATGAATAAAAGAGGGCTGATTTCATTCATTTATGCAACTCAAATATTTGTGGAGAGTTTACTCTGGCATCTGGGTCATCTGGCAACAAAAGTGAACCAAAAAAACCTGAAAAAGGTCCCATCCTTGCAGAGTTCACATTCTCATGGGCGAGGGATCATGGCTAGCTGGCCTATGCTAACTGGAGGGAAAGCAGAATATGTGGGGGCAGATGCTGGTAGGGGGGAACTGTGGGGCCAGACAAACACGAAACTCCTTTCCAGCTGCTTCCTCTGATTCGAAAAGTAGGAAGTGGGGCACCTGGGTGGCTCGGTTAAGTGTGGAACTTGATTTTGGCTCAGGTCATGATCTCAGGGTTGTCTCATGCTGAGTGCGGAGCCTCCTTAGGATTCTCTCTCTCCCTCTGCTTCACTCCCCCATCCACACACTCGCTCTCTCTTTAAAAAAAAATTCTTTAAATAAAAATTAAAAAGTAGGAAGCAAGGTTGTTGGCTAAGAGTACAGATAGCTGAGGGGGGTTCTGAAGGTTTGAAGAGAGGGCAGAAGGTATGAAGTAGTCACCAGGAGGAGAGTGTGAACAGACTAGGGGGAGACTCCAAAATTGGTGGTTGGCATATGAAGTCCGGTGAAGTTTGTGGCCATTGCCTTTTCCCTCCATCAAACACCACGTGGTACACTTGTGACCTGCTGTGGGTATCACTGAAGAAGCCCAGGTCCAACAGGAGGAAAAAAGTAAATCCAGTTTGAAACAGTATGCAAATATCTGTGATTTTGTTAGAAGAAACACAACAGAATTGAGAAATCTTTACTATCACCTACTTCATGTCAGCTGTCATTAAGGAAGCAAGGGCACAACTCCATGAAGCTTTGTGAATTCTTCTCATCGAGAGCACTAGGTGGAGAGAGAGAGAGAAGGAAGAGAGATGAACTCAAATGTAATCATAAGGAAACAATCAGACAGTTTGAGAATACAGGCCATTGTACAAAGCCAATTTGCTTGGATCCTACAACAAAGTCAATGCCATGAAAGAATGGAAAGTGAGACCCTTGTTCTTGATTAGGAGACTCCAGAGACCGGACACCAATGCCACATGGACCCAGATTGGATCCTGGATCAGAAAAAAGAAGAGCCAGGAAAAGACATTTTGGGGACTCTTGTGGAAATCTGAATATGGATTGTATATTAGATGATATTATAGAATTAATATTCATTTTCTGAGGAGTTGGCTGAAGTTCTTAGAGGTGAAGTACTATGGTGTCAGCAACTTTTCAAATGTTCCGGTCAAAACAAGAAAGTGGTGCCTCTGTGTGTTTGTGTGTGTGTGTGTGTGTGTGTGTGTGTGTGTGTGTGTGAGTGAAGTGAGAGAACAATAAGGCAAACGTGGCCTTGAGGAGTGTGGGTGTGGTCAACTTCACTGTCGACTTGAAATTTTTCCAAATAAAAGTTGGGTGGAAGAGAGAGCGCTAACCTGCTAACTGTGACAAGCTGCCAAAAGTCCCCTCGAGGCAAGACCTAGAACAGGACAGGGGTCATCTGAATCCCGATGCTCTCTGTGTTTTGAAGGCAACGATTGCTACATTGTTTTGCATCCTAAAAATTTCCTACATTCCAGCACAACAAATAATTCTACAGGAGTTCCAAAAATGCCTGTTCTCATATTCTGGGCAAATATCTTTCTGGGTACCAAAACTCCCCAAAACAGCAACAACAACAACAACAACAACAACAACAAACCCAAATATTCCCTATTTGTCTGAGAGAAGGATAGGAGCTTCTGATAGTCGAGAGTGAGGACTTCCTCCTGGAAGTAAACAGGCTCTCAAGTCTCTGTTTTCCCAGACTCAGAATGAGGCTCACACCAGAAAGGCCAACCATCAAGTAACTGGAGGCTCCCACCAGCCAAATAGAAGGAAGCACAACTTCTCTTCTCAAGTCCTTCCTTGAGAAGTCAAAGCTCACGGAGGACTGAGCCCATTCTAAAGCCATGTAGTTTAAGAGGGTGGGGAAAGGTTGGAGAAGCCTCCAGACCCAGAAAAATGACCTCAGGCTTAAAGGCCTGGAGGACAAGTTTTCTGAGGAAATTCTAAGAGTCTGTTGTGTTGCCAGGAGAAGAGCATCTAGATAGCACTTTAAGGATGGTTCTCCAGATGTACAAAGAAAATGGCTACTGACGCTCCTTGTTGCCAAGAGAACAGGAAGAGAGAAAATTGATTTGCCCTAATGAAGGAATTTGTTTCCAGGACGGTTGTTAAAAAGGTGTTGGGCATGACCAAAAAGATGTGTCTAGAGAATGAGCTATCCTCTCCAGGTGATTCAAGACTTGGTCACGAAATGTTGAATCCCCCATGTTGTATGCCTGAAACTGATGTAATATTGTACATGTCAAGTACACATCAATAAAAACAAAAGATAAAAAAGAATGGGTTTTGTCAAGGGGTTAAGTGTTTCATCAGATGAAGATTCTGGCAACATCTGTTGGCTAAACAACTCTGAAAGCACCTCCTGATCAACAACTTCCAGTGCTTCTGGAAGCTTCATACCCCTAGAATTACTCGACCACAGCTTGAGCTTTCAAATTAGAGATAAAGTACTGCCATGGTTCTCAAAACACAGGAATTTTAGGACACGTTCCACCATCAGAGGGCGCTGTTGTATACGAGGTAAAGTGGGAAGGCCGTTAGGTTTTAAATATTAGATTCAGAAAATTTTATTTTAGATCTCAAGTCCAAATTCTTAAGTGAAAAAACTGAGATACAGAGATGCCAAGTATTTTAAATCTTTCCTTTTAAAATAAGTTCACGTAGTTTTTCAAGAAAGACTTGGTCACAAATAAGTTTAAAAGAATATTTTTAAAGCAATTTGAGCTGTGAAAATTTTAGTTGACCCAGAAAATTTTTAGGTTTTGTTCGACTTAACCAGTAGATTCTTCTTTCAAATATGTGTGTGTGTGTGTGTGTGTGTGTGTGTGTGTGTGTGTGAGATATAAACATTTCCCCAGCGTTGGGAAAATTAGACAGCCACATGAAGAAGAATGAAACTGGGCCACCAGAGGCAAAAATAAACTCAAAGTGGATGAAAGACCTAAATGTGAAACAGGAATCCATCAAAATCCTAGAGGAGAACACAGGCAGCAAACTCTTTGACCTTGGCCATAGCAACTTCTTGCTAGATACATCCCCAAAGGCAAGAGAAACAAAAGCAAAGATAAACTATTGTGACCTCATCAAGATAAAAAGCTTTTCACAGCAAAGGAAACAGTCAACAAGACCAAAAGGCAACCTACGGAATGAGAGAAGATATTCGCAAATGTCTTATCAGATAAAGGGATAGTATCCAAAATCTGTAAAGAACTTATCAAACCCAAAAAACAAAAAGAAATGCACAGAAGACAGGAACAGACATTTCTTCGAAGACATACAAATGCCCAACAGAAACATGAAACAATGCTCAACATCACTCGCCATCAGGGAAATACAAAACCACAATGAGATACCACCTTACATCAGTCAGAATGGCTAAAATTAGCAACTCAGGAAACAACAGATGTTGGCAAGGACGCAGAGAAATGGGAACCCTCTCACATTGTTGGTGGGGATGCGGACTGCTGCATCCGCTCTGGAGAACAGGATGGAGGTTCCTGAAAAAGTTAAAAATAGAGCTACTCTAAGACCCAGCAATTATACAACTAGGTATTTATCCAAAGGATACAAATCTAGTGATTCAAAGGGGCGCATGCACCTCAATGTCCACAATAGCCAAACTATGCAGAGTCCGGATATCGAACGACAGATGAATGGATAAAAAATATGTCATATACATCTTTTTTCTTATATATAAAAAGATGTTATATACATATACATATATGTGTGTGTGTGTGTGTATATATATATATATATCTCGAAAAGAATCAAACCTTGCCTTTACAGTGATGCAGATGGAACTAAAGGGTATTATGCTAAGTGAAATAAGTCGGTCAGAGAAAAACAAATGCCTACGATTTCATTCATATGTGGAATTTAAGAAACAAAACATATAAGCATAGGGGAAGGGAAGGAAAAATAAGATGAAAACAGAAAGGGAGGCAAACCATAGAGACTCTTAACTCTAGGAAGCAAACAGAGTTGCTGGAGGGGAGGTGGGGGGGAGACGGGGACGGGTAAATGAGTGATGGGCATTAAGGAGGGCATGTGATGGAATGAGCACTGGGTGTTAGACACAACGGACGAATCACTAAATTCTACCTCTGAAACTAATAAAAAAATAGAAATAAATTTAAAATAAAAAATAAATGTAAAAGGTACACACACACACACACACACACACACACACCACTTCCTCATTGTGAGAGTCTCTGACCACAAATGGCATGACAGAAAGTTCGTTCCAGAGCAGTGAACCAACCCTGATGCATCTATATTCAACACAGGAGCATGAGGCAGGGCGGTAACGAAAGCATCTTTCTAAGGGCCCAGGGACCCAGGCTCGGCTGGGCCACTGATTACCTGCAGCCTGGGCAAGGCACTTCACTCCTCTGGTCCTCAGCGTCTTCACCTGCAAAATGAAACCCGACTAGCTCATTGGTCATCCAACTTCGTTGCTGGCCTGTTTTTGTAAATAAAATTTAATTGGAACACAGCCCCGCCCATCACTTACCTACCGTCCAGGACCACATTTGCACTACACGGAGACCGCATGGTCCAGGAAGCCTCAAAGACTTGCTTGCCAGTTTACTGATTCTGGGGCTAGATCATCTCTTGGGAACTAGTTCCTAAGCTTCTTTGTGATAAGAACCACCTGGGGAACTTATTGAAAATGCAGGTTACCAAGCCCTGCCGGTGGACATTCGGGTTTAGTAGATCTGGTGTCCAGCCATTTCTGGTTTTAGCCAGCAGTCTGCTGCCTGCAGGCAATAGTGAGCTAAGGGCCTTCCAAGCTCTAAATGTTATCAATGCGTTATTGAATGTGTTGTTCCCTCCGGCTTTATCTTTCTAATTCTGTTTAGTTTGATAAGCGCCCTAATTGGTCTGGGGAACAGGATGAAAGTGGAAATGAGGACACCAGTTAAACCACGCTTGGGGGAGAGGGAAAAATCTCTTTCGGGCAAACATCTTCCACACACGATCCCCCAAACGGGAGGTGCACACGTACCTCGCCCAGAGCTTGGCACCATCTCAGATACCGAGGCTACCTCCGTTCCTAATTCACTATTGTGCTTTCTGTAACCCATCTCAAGAAAGTTGTCTTTTTCTTTCTTGTCAGGGAGCGAATCTCGTCCTAACACGGCAGGTTACATGGGAGAAAGAGAATGTGGGGAGGAGAAACCCAGGAAAAGATGGAAAGATGGCGGCGTCTGGTCCGGAGAAGAGTTTCAAACGGAATGACCCCACAGTCAAAGGGATCCGGACTTTCTATGAACAGCTGGACCAAGTGAGACAAGAATGTGTTCATCGCAGGAAAGCACAAGATTCATATCATCCCAAGAGCTCAACAGTGATTTATGATCCAATTACTTGTGTTTGCTTTGTGCTTTGGGTCATCTGTTTTCCTCTCACTCACCCAACCCCCGATTTTGTGACTTTGTCATTATGCCAGGCTGTCTCTCGGTCAGTTTTCCAAAGGGCCTTCGCAAGTTCCCCTCCCTGCCCAACCCCTGCAAGATTCCCTTTTCAGCAAAACTAGGAACCCCGGGCGCTGGCTCTGCCCTCCGCAGTTTTATACCGTGTATGTCTGGGAGCTCCGCCCTTCCTGAGGATGGGGAGCAAAGATCCCAATATGCTCTGGCGTGGGCATTTACTTTGGTTTGTGGAAGCCACTAAGGCCCGGAGAAAGCCAATCTGAAAAATCCCAGGCCGTGCCTTTGTCCTCTGGTGGCTCTCTTTGTTGGAATCACAGCGCCATCTCCCGGCCTCAGGCTAACAATGCTCTGGACTTTGGAGGGGAGAAGAAATTCCAGGTATTTCGCCTTGGGGCCGGAACTAGTGCCACCTGTAAACAATATCCTGAAAGCAAATCTTTAATTAAGCAATCCTCCTTGTTTGATGTTGACTTTTGGATCTCGATACCAGTAGGATTCCCCATAGCGCTGAGGTTATGCTGCCTGAATCCCCCTTCCTTCATTTAATGGCTTTCTTTCTGCACATCCCAAAAAACAAAGGGTTGCAAAACCCCATTGAAAAATAGTCATTTTAGGGGTGCCTGATTGGCTCAGTTGGTAGAGCGTGTAACTTTTGATCTTGGAGTCATGAGTTCGAGCTCCACGCTGGGCGTAGAGCATTTTGCTTTCTTTCTTTCTCTCTTCTTCCTTTCTTTCTTCCTCCCTCCCTCCCTTCCTTCCTTCTTTCCTTCCTTTTCTCCTTCCTTCTTCCCTCCCTTTGTCTTTTTTCTTTCTGTCTTTCTTTTTATTTGAGAGAGAGCGCATGGCAGCATGAGGGGGAGGAGCAAAAGAGGAGGGAGAGAGAGAATCTCAAGCAGACTTCGCATTGAGCATGGAGCCCAATGAGGAGCTCCATCCCAGGACCCCAAGACCACGACCAGAGCCAAAACCAAAAGTGGGACACTTAACCGACTATGCCACCCAAGTGCCCCAAGTGTACTTAATTTATAAAAAAGTCATATTCGTCCTACACACTTAGGTAACTTTGAGGCCCTTTCTGATAGCTTTTTGATGAACTATAAATAGCAACAAAATGAATACACAAAAATTGATGTCTAGCAGGGAATTGCAATTCTAGTCGAACAAATGCCATTGAAGATAATTTATTCTGAGACTTTTTAGACACCAACAAAACGGAAAGACTCAGAAGGATAAGGCAGACAAGCAGAGAAATAGAAAAGGAAATGGGTAATGTTCCCCTGCAAAAAAGCAATTCCCATTTTTATAAAGCGCATTTTTGTTGATGGTTCTTTTCAACGCTTCTTTAAGAGTGGGAATAAATAATGTCCTGCAGAAAAAGATAATAAAAATAAGTACAAAGGCAGCCAAGCCATAAAGCAATGGCTAAATTTTATAAATAGTAAAATAAAAATTAGTTTGGGTTGTTTGGGGGTACAATGTCCTGTTTTTGCAAGTCAACAATACACGTTTATGGGTATATAAATGAATGCAATTATTCTGTTAAAAACAAGTAACCCTTCCAGATTCAACCACTATTCCTAACCAGCCCCTCACCCACAACACACACACACACACACACATACTCACTTTTAGAATTAGGAAGGGTTTCAGAGTCAATCAGATGTGGGAAGGGTGACCCAGCCAGGAAAACCATGGTCTAGTTTCTCCTGAGGTTTTCTTTCTGCGATATAGTGAGCCTTGCCTTAGGGGCGCCTGGCTGGCTCAGTCAGTAGAGTGTGTGACTCTTTTAACCTCGGAGCTGTGAGCTTGAGCCCCACCTTGGATGTAGAGATTACTTAAAGGGAAAATTGTAAAAAAGAGAGAGAGAGAGACTTGCTTTGGAGAAGAGGGTGCTTGGTCACACCAGTGTGCCCATCTCTCATTCCATGGCCTTCGCCCTAAAGCGTTCTTGTTAATATCACAGCCCCCGGCTCGGACACTCCGGGGCCTTAAACAGGTACTTACATTCCCTGGCTCGTTCCCACATCCGTGTAATGGACATGATAATGGCACCCACCTCAGAGGGCTATTTGAAGACTCCACAGTGCAGGCAAAATTCTTAGAATGGTGCCTGGAAGGTAATACAGGAGCATAGATAAAGTCGTGGCTACGATTACTATTATTTACAAATCAGATTCTGCTTGTTTTGGTGCTCACTTCACGTTTCCAGATCCTGGTGCTTAAAGTGTTTGCTCTCCTATATATGAAGTGATCCTTCTCTAGCCTCACCCATCTCAAGGTTTACAGTCCATGTCTTCTCTGCTTCCCTCTGACACAGTGATAGGGGATATGGGAGGAAATGTGGGCTCCCGGGGCAGTTTGCCCTGAAGGGTAGGACAAACAAAGACCACAGCTTTTGCAGTTATGCGCAAGTTACAGAGACTCATGAGAAGTATAGGGGGACGGTTGATATTTATTGTGTTAAATGGCTAGGGATACCGTAATAAAATGCCACACACAGGTGGCTTAAACAACAGACACTTAGGGGCGCCTGGGTGCCTCAGTCATTAAGTGTCTGCCTTCGGCTCAGGTCATGATCCCAGAGTCCTGGGTTCGAGCCCCGCATCGGGCTCCCTGCTCAGCGGAGAGCCTGCTTCTCCCTCTCTCCCACTCCCCCTGCTTGTGTTCCCTCTCTTGCTATGTCCCTCTCTGTCAAATAAATAAACAGCTGACATTATTTTCTCATAGTTCTGGAAGCTGGATGTCTGAGATCAAGGTGCTGTGGGTTTTCTGCTGAGGCTTCAACCCTTGACTTATAGACGGTCACCTTCCTGCTGTGTCTTCACATGGCCTTCCCTCTGTACACACGTCTGGTTCCTAATCTCTTCTAAGGGCGCCATGGATTAGGGCCCACCCAAATGACCTTATTTTACTTTAATTATCTCTAAAGGCCTTAGGTCCAAATATACTCACATTCTGAGGTACTGAGGGTTAGACGTTGGGGGGAGGGGTGGAGCACAATTCAGCCCTAACATTTATTATAAATGTTTTAATGAAAATAAAGCCATTGTTTTACTGATGACAAGAAAAATGTCCCAGTTCTTTTTTTTTTTTTTAAGATTTTATTTATATATTTGGCAGAGAGAGAGAGATCACAAGCAGGCAGAGAGGCAGGCAGAGAGAGAGGGGGAAGCAGGCTCCCTGCCAAACAGAGAGCCCGATGCGGGGCTCGATCCCAGGACCCTGCGATCATGACCTGAGCCGAAGGCAGAGGCTTTAGCCCACTGAGCCACCCAGGTGCCCCCCAAAAATGTCCCAGTTCTTTGCCCCATAGATTCCTCAGGCTCTCTGCTCAGTGAAGAACCTGCATCTCCTTCTCCCTCTGTCTGCTGCTCCCCCTTCTTATGCTCACTCTCTCTGTCAAACAAATAAATAAAATCTTCAAAAAAAAAAATTCTATTGAACATTTACTATAGGAACCATATTTGAACTATAAAGGTGAATGTCATAAGCTCCATCAATGAGGCGCAGATAACAAAATGGGAGCTGGAGACGAGGGACAGATAGTTAGGATACCGATGGTGGCAGGTGGCTCTGGTGTGTCCAGACTCAAGTTCTGTCTGACTGAGGCTGCACATCGGGGCTGAGGGGAGACTTTCTGGAAGACATTTCCTGGTCAAATCTTGAAAATTTCAGCCAGAGGAAGAGAGAGTGAAAAAGCGGGTAGACAGACTGGGACCCAGGCGCATGGGGAAGGAGATACCCCAGAGCCGTTCACTTCTCGAGGAGAAGCACACCTGTCCTTGGGGTAACTGAGGGGAGAAACATAGACCATCTTTTGAACCAGCGCTTTTAGTCATGAATAAGCCCTTAATTTTTTTAGTTTTATTTTTAAAAGATTTACTATTTATTTATTTGACAGAAAGAGAGAGAGATCACAAGTAGGCAGGGGGGGGGGGGAAGCAGGCTCCCGCTGAGCAGAGAGCCTGATGCGGGGCTCGATCCCAGGACCCTGAGTTCATGATCTGAGCCGAGGGCAGAGGCTTTAACCCACTGAGCCACCCAGGCACCCCATGAATAATCCCTTTAAAACATACCCTTTACATACTGAGACGTCTTGCCAAGGTCAGAACTGAGCTTCATTGGCCGCCTCTTCCTTTCACTCCAAAAGGCTGGCTTTGTCTTTACGCCCTGTGTGACTTTCTGAACGGTGCCATGCGTGTGGGGAGGATTTTACAGGGTTTGGGATTAGAATGGAACCCAGGAAGCCTGAGGGAGAGAATTTGAACCTTGTCCAGAATCAGAATTCTTTAGGGATCTAGCTACTGGGGTGACAGCCTAGTGACAGCTGGGCTGTAGAGAAGGACAAGGGAGCCATGAGATTAAAAAAAAAGCACCAGTGAGCCAGTCTCGGGGGAAGGTGGGGGAGAGGGGGGGAAGGGGTCAAGCTCAGCAGGAGAATGTTTAAGTCAAGGAGCAACGGTGATTCCAGATAGTGCCGGGCTCACCCACCCTCCCGAACTCAGAGAGCCTGTCAGCTCTGTAGGAGGTGAGGACTGAGCTGTGGGGGCAACGCGTCCCACCAGGAGCCCCCTCCGGGAGACAGCTGAAGGATCAGCCCACGACAAGGGGAGGACCTCTCCCCAGGGCCCAGGAAGGAGTGGTGAGGAGGGCAGGAAGAGGCCGAGGCCAGCAGAGTGACCGGGGCTGACAGAACACAGCTTACGGAGCTACTGGACATGGAGAGACTCTCAAGAGGACAGCTTCCTTCCTTTCTGGCTCCTGAGGAAACCCAGTGAACGGGGTGCTGTGGGAACCTTGCCCCCTTATGGGGCTGTTGACTCAGTGAACCTGGGGATGCACCGAGAGCACGCACGAGCCGCTGGGGAAGGAGCATTAGGTACCCTTGCAAACCCCCAGGGATGAGGGAGAGGCAGGGCTCGGGGTTCTGAGATCTGATCCTGTCTGCAGAGACGACCACAGTTCCCAGAGGGTGGTGACATGTGGGGCCCAGGGGTCACATAGGTCCAACAATACGTGCCTGAGAGAGAGATCTTGCTGTAGAAATGCAAAGTGGCACACGATTTTCAAATGAGCTGTATGGCTTCAAAAATGTCTAGAGATAACTTTTCGGTACCTGTCCTAAGTGTCAGGTGTGATTTCACTCTCCCCTGGATGAGGAGGGGGTTAGCGGAATGATCCAAACAACTTAACCTTGGGGGAGGTGCGCATGCCGTGGGGAGAGTTGAGTGCATGGGTGGGTCGGGAAGGCGGGAAACGAACGGTGAGTGGACAAGGGGGTGGACAAACCCCCAGGCCCTGCACCTCCTCAGGATTAGCTCTTCAGGAAACTGTCCTCCCTGCCTCTGGGCATCCCCCGCTCTCTCCCTGTCGCACTGATACCAACTTTACCTCAGACGGTCTCTCTCTTCACCTGTTGGAAATTACCTACCCTGTGTTCCATTCCAGAATATCAGGTACCCATTGATTCACAGAACAGATCCCGTATTGGCCTTTTTTCAGTGGCGTCTCACAGACCACTCCTAACCTCAGTGACTGATCCTTGGCAGAGGCATTTCAAGCATTTCCAGGCATGAAACTCCCTGCTGGTGCTCACCTGGGGCTAAGCCTCTTACAAGTTTCATCTGCGATACCGTCTTCTGCTTGGGGCTGGAAATGACGACTTCAGTTATGGTGGGAACGAGTCTGCAAGATATCACAGAGCTGCCTCTTGAACCAATCCTGGACTCGACTACCCACGGAGTCCTTATCAAGTGAGATAATAAACCCCCAGGTATAAACCATTTTCAGTCGGGTGTTCTGATGCTTGCTATCAGATCTCTCGGATACAAGAGCATTTTGCACGGGTCCCTTGTAAGAACTTGGCGATATCAACGATCATTCTATTCTCACTGATCACCCAGGATGAGCTACTTCTGGGCATCCTGCTAATTTAAACAAAAGACCCAGGTTGTCTGATCAGGCAGCCTCCCCCCTCCTTCCTTCTCCCTCCCCCTACAACGAGTCTCGGCCCATGAGCCTCTAGAGACAATGGAACACAGAGGGAATGTTTTGACTAGTCATTATCTCAGTACACCTTAAATCTTCACACATCCCCAAATGAAAGATCAAATTAGTTTTTCACAAAAGCAAAAGAGAATTGTATGTAGTTTTACAAAGGAACCCCCCCCCAATCAGTGATTGTTGGCAGCATTCAAAAATAAACACTCTAAAGAAATGAAAATTCCAGAATTTGTGTCCTCACCCACATGACTGATGGAAATGTCACTCCAGGTGACAGTATTTGTGAAAATATATGCGCATCCTCCAGCATCCTGTTTGAGCCAAGAGGATGTTCCTGAAGAGTTTCTGGGGGGCCAGTGGTGACTAGAATTCTTGCAAAGACCTAGGGCTAGGATGGCCTGCCTCTCCCCCTCCCCCTAGCCCAGCACCCAGTCCCCCTGCCTGCTTCCTTGTGCCAGGAATTAAGATGGCAGCCTGACTACAATTTAGGTACCCATCAATCTTTTATTTTTTCCTCCTTGGCTAATAATGCTGTGTTATTTTAGAATTAGACTCTTGGTTAAATAAGATTTTTTTTTTTTTTTTTTGCTCCTGTTGTCACTCAATCTGATTCTCATTTAAAACAGAAGTAAATTTGCAAAGCCAAAAAGAACAATGGTGCGCAGGAAACAAGAAAGCCAGGCTGGTTGACTCATGCACATTTGGTGCTTAGTAAAAACAGCATTCTCTGGATTGGAAAACCTGGCTTCCCAACTAGGACACCTCAACTGGAACTTGGGTTCACCTCTAAAAATGTTGTATCTTGGGACTTTAAAGGGCATGGGGAAACTTTTTTTTGGAATGGTGGAAATATCTGCTACCTTGATCCGGGCGGCGCCCATATGACCATATTTATCTGTCAAAATTCACATAAATAGATACATTAAAAAAAGCGAACTTTATTGAATGTAAATTATCAACCTGATCTCAAAGAAAAAAGAAGGTATGGCTCCTGTGGTAATGTCTCAGGCCCAAACCCAGCCAATTCGAGTAAAATCATTTTGCTATCTTTTATAAGGGTGTTGAAGTCAGTTTGTTTGTTGTTTGTTTGCTTGTTTTTTGTTTTAAAGAAATCTCTACACTCAACGTGGGGTTTGAACTCACAACCCTGAGATCAGGAGTTGCATGTTCTACTCACTGAGCCAGCCAGGCATCCATACATTTTTTTTTTTAATGTTTTCTTTACCTCTTCTCATTTTTTAAAAAAGATTTTATTTATTTGAGAAAAAGAGAGCGAGAGTGCACAAGCAGGGGAGGGGCAGAGGGAGAGGGAGAAGCAGGCTCCCCTCTGAGCAGGGAGCCTCGCGCTGGCTCCATGGGGGGCCCTGGGATCGTGACCCAGGCTGAGGGCAAACAATTAACCAACTGGGCCACCCAGGCTCCCCTCTTTACCTCTTTTTAAATCTGTCTCCCAAGTCTCTTCCAAGAAACTGCATTTCAGATGCTACAAAATTGAGTTTACTATGAATTTGTTGTGAAATGTTTATTCTTTTTATTTTTTAAATGATGTACCTTGGATCCAAAACAAGAGAGTATGGGAGATCTTGGAGGTAACACGGTTACACAGATAATGGTCTGAAAACACAACCTTCTCCTAGAACAATTGATTTTATCTAGCACATCCCTGCACAAATTCCTTAGAGTGGCCCAGCTCTAAAATAATAGGAAAATCACTTCCCTTTTCTATTTTCAGTTTCTCCATCTATAAAATGTAGGGTGGACTAGATTAACCTTATTTGTGCCAACCCTGACTGCTGGCAGTGCTGCCTGAAGCATGGCATTGAGAGAAGTCCAATGGTCTACTCCCATGCCTCCCAATGACGCTGGCCCCCAGGGCTGGTGATGACATCCAACAACTATGTGCCATCTTGGAATCTCCTGTAAGACAGTCAGCTCCATGAAGATGGAGACGTGTTGTTTGGTTCGCCTCTGTGCTTGGAGTACTTAGCACAGGGAACTCTGGAAGCATTCAGTGACTATTGTTACAAATGAATGAATGGATTTATGGGGTGATTTCTAAGGCCCTTTGTGGCTCTAAACATAACAGATGGTGGGCCTCAAGTGGGCATGTTGTGGGTTCTCTCTGAGGGGTCTTCCAGAGACCTTACCACACAGACACTTCTCCCCATTGTCCTTCATTAGCTTTCCTTTCACTGGCCTCAGACCTAGACTGTAATTAAGATAGAATTATACTATCCCCAGGCAGTATAAAATGTAACACTGGTTATAATAATGTTCACATTTCTCTGAATGAAAGCTCTTAGGACATTTTTTTTTTATGATGGAGGTTGAGGTATAGTGTTGCCTGAGGTCCCGGGTGGAATGAGGCTGAGGCGGGTAGACAAGATTCCAGGGGGAGGAAGGTGCAAATCCTGCTGATTTCACCAGTGTATCCAGGGCCTGCCTTGCCCCAGATGTCCACCTGGAGTTTAGGGATTCCAAGTGAACCAAATTAATAATCAATTTAGGTGATTAAAATAAAAATCACCTAAACATGAGCCACAGTGACCCAACACGTCAGTGAAGAGCTTTGCTTTACTGTGTTGTTAAATGCATCCCCCTTCAGTATAAGGTTCTATGACTCAATATATATATATACACACCTGTGTGGCGACCCTCCCATCAAGACAGAGATTTCCATCACCCCCAAAATTCCCACACAATCCTTTGAAATTAATCCCCAACTGGGGGCCCCACGTGACCACTGATATGTTTATTGTTAATATAGTTATGCTTCTCCTCTTTTGTAGTGTCATATAAATGGAAACATGTCTGACTTATTTCACACACCATGATATTTTTGAGACTCTTCATTTTTTTTTCAAAAAATGCAGAAAAATACAAAAAAATGTAAAAATCACCTGTAATTGGGGCGCCTAGGTGGCTCAGTAGGTTAAAGTCTCTGCCTTCGGCTCAGGTCATGATCTCAGGGTCCTAGGATCAAGCCCCACATCAGGCTTTCTGCTCAGCAGGGAGCCTGCTTCCCCCTCTCTCTGCCTGCCTCTCTGCCAGCTTGTCATCTCTCTCCCTCTGTCAAATAAATAAATAAAATCTTTAAAAAAATAAAATAAAATAAAATAAAATAAAAATCACCTATAATTTAAATATGTAGAGCTAGCCGCTGTGGAAGTTCTAATATTCATCCTTTTTTAAAAATTTATTTTAATTTTTAGTAATCTCTACACCCCAATGTGGGACTCGAACTTATAACCCCCAGATCAAGAGTCACATGCTCCACCAATTGAGTCAGTCAGGCATTCCCTAGGATTCATCCTTGCAGGCGTCTTCTGTGTGTATGTATTTGTGTGTCTGTGTGTGTATATCCAGATACACATTTTAAATAAATAAAATTATAATATTTATTCTGTGCCATAATCTTTTCTCTCAATATGTTGATTAACAGGTAGAGATTTACGATATTCCACTGCATGTATGAACCATATTTATTTAACTGAGTGTTTTGGGGGAACATTGGTTGTTTTCAAATTTTTATTTTTGGGGCACCTGGGTGGCTCAGTTGGTTATACGTCCACCTTTGGCTCAGGTCATGATGCCGAGGTCCTGGGATCGAGCTCAGCAGGGAGCCTGCTTCTCCCTCTCCCTCTGCCTGCCGCTCCTCCTGCTTGTGCTATCTCTCTGTCAAATAAATAAATGAATAAATAATAAGTAAATAAAATCTTTAAATTTTTTTTAATTTTTAAACTAGAATTATTCCCCAAATACATCTTTGACTCTTCATACATCCTTCAAACACTCCCAGTAAAAGAATTCCCAGCTCAAACAATATTAACACATTTCAAAACGTGTTAATTTGATATTTCATATGAAATATGAAATATGATAACACGTATTATCACGTTTCAAAACCTACTGCCAAAGTACCTTCCTGAAAGGTTATACCACTAGCAATAGTGCTTGCATGTTCATTTTTCATGGGTTTCCTGGGTTTGGGCCATATTTTAAATTTTGCCAGTAAGTACAAATAACAGACAAAACCCCCCATCATTTGTGAGGTTCCCATCTTGTTTCATACCTCTGAATTGAATGACCCTCTAATTATTTCTATGAGATTATTAGAACACTGGAAATCTTTTCTTTTCAGCCCTAATTTTACACCCTGAAATGGACACAAATCTATTCCTCTATTTCTACTTTTCTCCACTTTCCCCACTGCGGCTATTTTGCCACTAGAGGGCGCAGGCGCCGCAGAAACATAATCTTAAACAGGAACACCTGGGGAAGGACAGGCAGCGCGGTTAATAAATAGGTTGGGACAACAGGCCTAATCCAGGATGGCCATTAGCACCCCAGATCATAATTAGCACATTGGAATGGTTATCTTGCTTTGAGATATCATTTAGAATGATACCAGTGATAACTATGTGTAGACTTATGATACCTGGGTTATGTTGAGAGTTGTTCTAATAACCTCAAAAATGTTCTCGAAACAGTAGAGTTCGAGTTCATTTAGAGATTAAGTATATTGCATACAACGCATATCCCTACATCTAGCCCAAATTAACATATTGGTTACAATATGTTGCAACCTAGGAGGCGGAGACCCAGGATGAAAGAAAATCTGCTATAATAATAAAATGCAAACCTGAGGCTTTTTGCTGGTGGCTGTGGCTTTAATTCCTGCATGACTCAGAAGACTGAGGCGGTGAACTGCGCAGGAGCAGAGCGGCACGAAGCAGCTTTCTCCGTGAAAATGTCGTGAGTGCCTCTCTTCTCTACCTGTTCTGTGCCCCGCATTCATCCCTCCTCCCATCATGCTCTGGTAAGAGGCCCCCTTCACTTCCTTTCCGGAACCCAGACCACCATCAATAACCACACCCATTAAAAAAGAGCTCTCATCGCACTAAATCTCCCCTCCCCATTCCTGTTTGAACTCTCTTTCCCCCTCTCCCTGTAAAACAAACTCTCAGGGGATTAGCCAGCCCTGGTAAAGGCCGAGTCCTACCCTTTGCCCCTTGGTGAGTGACACCCAGCTCTGTCCACACGTAGGCAGAGAGGAGGTTTTCCCCAAATCGGGGGTATCTTCCTTGAGGAAATCCGCACGGATGGAACAAATTCAATGTGAAGCATTTTACAAACTTATTGGTAAGAACATAGAGCAGCCTCATTTGAATGGACCTGAATCCAGGGAAGAGAAAGTGCAAGGGGGTGGTTCACTTCATAGGGATGGAGCCCGTCGTGTGTGCCAGGCACTGTTCTAGGAGCAGAGGATGACATGAGAAATTATTCCAAAGGGTAGCACTCACGTTGCTTACATCTGGGTGTGGAATAGAGACAATCAACAGTCGACTGATCTAATGTTAGGGAGCGTAAGGGTGAAGAATCAAACAGGAGAGCAGGGCGAGGGATGGGGAGCGGCTCTGAGAAGGTGGGGTGGCCATGAGCGCATCTGACTGAAGAGGGGGCATGAGCTGTAAGATTCAGGAAGCATGTTCCAGGGGGAGGGAATGACAAGGGCCATAACCCTGGAGCTGGGACGTCCTGGCAAGTCAGAGGAAAATCTTGAAGAGGTAACCAGGGGCGGAGGTCCGCTCAGCTTCCCTGGCTATGGCAGCCATTTTGCGCTTTATTCCAAGTGTGAAGGGAGTGCACTGGTGGGTTGAGAGTGAAGGTGAGATGTGAGAGCTGGGATCTTACTTGTGTTACACAAGATCACTCAGGCGGCTGTGAGGCAAGAAGGGGAAAAAGAAACCAAAGTTGCTTTGCATAATTCATGCACAATATCACGCATATTTCAATGAACTCAATTCTTTACAAGAAGTCCATGAAAGAAGGAAGGAAGGAGGGAAGGAAGGAAGAAAGGAAAGAAGGAAGGAAGGAAGGAAAAGAAAGACCCAACAAACCCCCAAATTGTATTCTGATGGCCTACTTTTCAGTCCCATGAGACTGAAACTGTCCCTTCTTTCTATGGATTTTCCCAAACCCTTCATAATCTTGCTCATCCCCCATGCTAAACTGTTTCTGGTAAATTCTCCAGGGATCCTCAGTGGTCCTGTGGTATTAAGCTTCTCCGAGGTGCTTCCTAACCCTCACTTGTTTGCAGCTGTGAGTTTCTTAAGGGTCAGCCAATGCCATGTGTCATCCCACACAGCTGGTGTGACACAGAGGTCACCCCTGGCTCTGTTCAGAGTCTCTGGATAGAACAGGAGTGGTAGAAATTAAATTCAGAGCCAAAGAGGCACTGGCAAAGTCGGAGCTGCCTTTTTCCATTTAAGTTGGAATTTAAGTCAAATGAATTGAAGAAGAAAATATGTAAATATATTGTGAATAAAGACAGTATGATAGTATCAAGAAACTCCAGAATGGAGGGACAATCGTTTCTCTGACACTTGCTAGCTTATGTTTATTTCCTGTCGCCAGGTGGATCTGGGCCCACCCGGCACGTGGATGGAATCAGGTTGGCCTCCCCCGTGTTGTGTGAGAAGGGCTTCAAGCAGCGCTATTAAGAGACTGAAGGAAACCAGAGTCAGTTCCATTTTTTACAGCACGGGTATATTTTATAACGCAGAGATTTTGAAAACATGTATGTGCTGGAGGATAGAGCAAATGAGTAACAATTCTGATATTGTTAGGAAGTAGGGCTCTCACTGTGGGAGAAGGAATATAGAAATACAGGAAAAGGAAAATAAGAGAAAATTCTATACTGTTGGATTTGAGCTTGAATTGCAAGTATCATGGTAGGTAGATACCGTGAGTTCTGTCCGTTGAAGGGGCTGTGAAGCAAAGAAAACAAAACAAAACAACAAAACAACCCCATGGTAATTAGCAAACTAAACACACGGATCTTGTTCTCTCAATATCACAGTCTGTAATCTCTAAAATAAACCATAACTTCGCTACTAAAAGGAATTAGGGATCCTTGAAGATCGGGCTGAGTTTCTGCCTGAGACAAAGCACGAGTGAGTCTAGACAATCTTCCTGGGCCAAAGGCCATAAGGTGCTCAAAGATGGAGGTGTGTGAAAGGACACAGCTTGGAGGAACCCCGCTGGCCACACCTGGGACCACGAAAGCCTCAGAAAGAAAAATGGCAGAAATGGACCCTAACCCTAGAATTTTGTGTCAGGTAAGTTGGTGGCAGATGGCGAGAGCCAGGTTTGTTGCGGTTGGAATGGGAGGTCACAGATCAGCAAGGCGAGGGGGCTAGAACAATCCATGTGGCACTGGATTAGCTTCGTGTCCACGAGGATGATAATGTACAGGAATATTTGTAAAGCAGCGCGAGGGCATGGGGTTATCATAGACGCGTCTATTGCCTTGCTCTAGCCGAGGAGGGGGCCAAGGGAGAACGGCAGCCCAGTGGCAACAAGCACACCTGGAACCCAGATCTTGGTTTTCTAATCTCATTCTCCAGCAAGAGGAAGCAAGGGTCCTGGAGGGACGGCTGCCTCTAGGACTCAGGCCGAGAAGAGACCAGATGAGCCAGAGCTTCTGTTGGGCCAGAAAGTAAGAAAGTGCTCAAAACAAAACCTAAGCAGAAAACCCACCATGAACTAGGGTGGGGGGAGGAACATCAGCTGCCAGGCAGCCCGGGCTTCCAGAAGGTTCTTGGTGCAGCCAGCCTGCCACCCGGATACCCAAGGGGAAGGTTGGCTCCACCCAGGAGGCAACCAAGGAGGAGCCCAAGAAGAGACCTGCGAGGTTGTCAGCTAACCATGCTCCTGCAAAAGTGGAAACCAAGCCAAAAATGGTGGCAGGAAAAGATAAATCTTCCAACTGAAAAGTGCAAACAAGGGAGGGAAAGGGGAGCAAAGAGAAAACAGGCTGAAGGGGCCAACCGAGGACCGAAAGAAGACTTACCTGTAGAAAGTGGAGAAACCAAGGAAAAGTTCAGCTGCTGATGATAGTAAGTCTGATGAATATCATATCCCAGGTCTTATCAGGGGTCCCTGTCTTCCTGCTTACACAGTCCTTTATCAACTATTTTGTAAATGAAAGTTTTTTTAATACCTCTCGAAACATTTTTAAGAAGGAGGGAATCCCGGGGCACCTGCGTGGCTCAGTCAGTTAACCATCTGACTCTTGATTTCAGCTCAGGTCATGATCCCAGGATTGTGTGATCAAGCCTTAAGTAGGGCTCTGTGCTGGGCATGGAGCCTGCTTAAGATTCTCTCCCTCTCTCTCTCTCTCTCTCTCCTTCTCAAAAAAAAAAAAAAAAAAAAGGAGGAGGAGGAGGGAATTCCATCTCATCTCATTTTTTAAGTATAATTTTTTGTCTTTTTTTTTTTTTAAAGATTTTATTTATTTGACAGAGAGAAACACAGCGAGAGAGGGAACACAAGCAGAGGGAATGGTAGCGGGAGTAGCAGGTTTCCTGCTGAGCAGGGAGCCCAATGCGGGCTCGATCCCAGGACCCCGGGATCATGACCCGAGCCAAAGGCAGACACCTAACGACTGAGCCACCCAGGCGCCCCAAGTATAATTTTTTTTTAAGAGGTAAAAATCAGGGACGCCTGGGTGGCTCAGTCCTTTAGGTGTCTGCCTTTGGCTCAGGTCATGATCTCAGGGTCCTGGGATCGAGACCCACATTGGGCTCCCTGCTCAGTGGGGAGCCTGCTTCTCCCTCTTCCTCTGCCCCTTCCCCCTGCTCCTGCTCTCTCTCTCACATAAATAAATATAATCTTTAAAAAAAAAAGATAAAAATCGTTTGCTGGTTGTTTACTTCTTGGTGTAACTAGAGCATAGTGGGATATTGAGTATGGGGGGCTTTAATTATCTTGGGTGTCAGCTTAACATCCCATAGATGGCTTGGTTTTTACATCCTGTAATACCAAGCACACAACATGGCACTTCACGGCCAGTCATGCATTTAATATATCTTGACCATTTTATTTTATTTTATTTATTTTTTAAATAAATAAAATCCTCCCTCCCCACTGAGCAGGGAGCCCAACACAGGACTCAATCCCAGGACTCTGGGATCATGACCGGAGCCTAAGGCAGACACTCAACCAACTAAGCCACCCAGGTGGCTTCGAGACACCCTGTCTTGAACATTTTAAATTACTTCTATTCCTTTTTTTTTTTTTTTGAAGATTTTCTTTATTTGTGATAGCGAGAAAGAGAGCATGAGCACAAGCAGGGGGAGCAGCAGGCAGAGAGAGAAGCAGGCTCCCCGCCCAGCAAGGAGCCCGAGGGGGCACTCGATCCTGGACCCTGGGATCAAGACCTGAGCCAAAGGCAGACACTTAAACCTACTGAACCATCCAGGCGTCCTGTAGTCCCTGTTGTTTTTGATAGAATTGTTTCCTAAATTAAACCACTCCTTGATCTTACCCCCACCCCCCATCAGAATTTTGTGCATTCTAACATCTTGGTCATGGTAGTCAAGTTTTCCTAGTAACTTTGTTAATGTGTTGTGCAAGATTGAAAATCAGAGTACATCGTGTATAGGATATTAAATTGTGAATTAATGGGCCTTAGCAATGTAACGGCATATCAACATTTGAAGATATTTCTACCTGATGTGCTGTTCAGGTAAATTTGCCTCCAAATTTTAAGCTGGAAGATCACTGGAATAACTTTAAGAATCGTAACTACACGATTTTTTAGATTTTTGGTATGACAGTAAGAATTATGTCCAGGCACACGAGTCTCAGTCGGTTCAGCAGCTGCCTTGGGCTCAGGTCATGGTCCCAGGGTCCTGGGATCAAGTCCCACATCGGGCTCCCTGCTCAGCAGGGACCCTGCTTCTCCCTCTGCCTGCTGCTCCCCCTGCTTGTGCTCTCTATCTCTGTCAGATAAATAAATAAAATCTTTAAAAAAATTATGTGCAAGTTGAAATGTCCATACTGATCCTCAGAACGATCAGTAAAAACTCAATTATGAAAGAATTTCTTGAAGCACATGAAAAAAAAAACTCCACCACGAAATTGTCAGCGCACTATATTATACATCCAAACTGATACAATGCTTTAAGTCAACTATACTTTATTTTTTATTTTATTTATTTGTGAGTAGGCTCCATGCCCAGTGTGGAGCCCAATGCAGGGCTTGAACTCAGGACCCTGAGATCAAGACCTGAGCTGAGATCAACTCAATTAACCTACTGACCACCCAGGTGCCCCAAGTCGACTATATATTAATAAAAAAAATAATAAATGAAGTATTCTATTTCAGATTTCACACTTTATATGTATAAAATGATAGCATTGTTTAAATAATTAAACTTATTCTTATGTTTAAAAAGAAACCCACAATCATGAAACTATGTCAGAGGCACCCAGGAAGCAATAGAAAGAGCCTCTCACAATGGCCAAAGCTGGAAAAATTTATGCAACAAAATAAATAAAGCAATATATGGGACTGTAACCCAAAGAATAAAATGAATATCATGACTCTATGATCATGATATCAATATTAATTGATATAAATAATTGAGAACTATTAAAAGATAAATTGAGGCAAATTAAGAATTTTTTGAGTCTATTTTAATTAAATTTGATTTGAATCAGGCAGCACCAAACTGGAAATGGTTAGGGGTGCTCCACCAACAGGAGCTCTGGGGGAAGCAGAATCAGAAAATTATTGATGGGCTCTAGCTTAAAGCCTACGTGGCTGTTTGTGATTGGTCTGTTGTCTTTAGGTTTCAATTTCATAACCTTGAGGCATTTACAGGCGTAGATTTTTGGTTTGCTAATTTGGGCCACCAAGATGTTAAAGTCAACAAGATGGTCTCTTTGTTTAATTTAATTTAATGTGACATAAATAAATGGGGGGAAGGGAAGAGGCACATCTCCTGAGCAGAGAATTCCAAGTAATTTTTATAGATAATCCCACATTTGCTGATCATATGTACCTTGGGTATGGTGTGATTAAAAGCATCGTTGTTATTAGGAAAATGTTCTTATTCTCAGGAGTTAAATACTGATTTAGGGATGAAGCGCCATGATTTCTGCCACTTAATTTATGATTCAGTAAGAAGGAGAATGTATATATGGGATGAGGAGGCTGAGTATGTGTATGGAGATTGGAGCAGAGAACGACAATGGCAAAATGTTAACAGCTGATGAATTTGTTGAAGGATATATATGTTCATTGCCTTATCTTTCAAGTACTCTGGAGATTCTCAATTCTTCAAAATGAGAAACTTGGAAAAATAAATTTCACAAACACGAAGTTTATTTTATTTTATTTTATTTTATTTTATTTATTTTATTTTGGTTTAAGTAATCTCTACCCCCAACACGGGGCTCGAACTTATAACCCCAAGTTCGAGAATCGCTGGGTCCTCCCAACAAGGCCACGTGGGTGGCACAGTCCATTGAGCGTCCCACTCTTGGTTTCAGCTCTCTTCAAGATCTCAGGGGTTGTGAGACCGAGCCCTGCATCAGGCTCCACGCTTAGCACAGGGTCTGATTGAACTAAATCAGCCAGGTGCCCCCACAACATGAAGCACTTAAAATGTATACATTTAACAAATGAATAGAATTACACTAAAATAGGAATTCAGAATCAAACAATAATTAGTCCAAGGTGCCAGATAGATAGTGTGTGTGATCTGCTTATGGGCAGCTTTGAAGCTAGACGAAGAATATCTTTTATTACGTGAAGTTATCTTTGGGCTCATTCTTTGGGGAGAACATCAAAAATCCAAGTTTTTTTTAAATATATTTTTTTAAGATTTTATTATTTGACAGAGAAAGACACAGTGAGAAAGGGAACACAAGCATGGGGAGTGGGAGGGGGGGAAGCAGGCTTCCTGCTGAGCAGAGAGCCTGATGTGGAGCTCAGTCCCAGGACTCTGGGATCATGACATGAGCCAAAGGCAGCCGCTTAACGACTGAGCCACCCAGGTGCCCCGTAAATTATGTTTTAAGTAGGCCTCATGCATTGCTTTTTCATTGCAAACTTTGGAATGCAGAATGATGAGCTGGTGTTAATTCAACTCTGGGAGCTGTTGCCACGAATGCCCCTGGCTTTGGAGTTAATTAGAAGCAAAGTCTGAAATTTGGATCATCTGCTAACTAGTCCTGCAGTTTTGTGCGGAGCGCTCTATCCTCTGTGCTTCAATATCCCCGTCTTTAAAAGAGAGACGCTCCCTGCTCTGTCCACCTTTCAGGAGGATCATGCAAGAAAGTCCTGTAAAAAAAAACGTAAAGCAAATATAAATGCAAGTCCTTTTAAGTGGTATTTGGGATCTGGACTGCATGATGCTAAACTCGTAATTGTTGGGTCTGTGGGATTATGAGCACAATTGCTTTTGTAGGTGTAAATGACAGAAAGGAAGGAGACCATTGTTACAGAACCATGATCTGGGTTCTCACACCCCCTAGTCACCACAACGCATGTGTTACTCTCCCTATTTCTGTTCTCACCCTCTGTGAGTCTCTGCAAAACAGCAGTGCTCACTTCCTACGCAAGAGTAAGACATTTACTTTTATTTTTAAAAAGATTTTATTTATTTATTTGCCAGAGAGAGAGAGAGAGAGATCACAAGTAGGGAGAGAGGCAGGCAGAGAGAGAGGGGGAAGCAGGCTCCTTGCTGAGCAGAGAGCCCAACTCGGGGCTCAATCCCAGGACCCTGAGATCACGACCCGAGCCGAAGGCAGCAGCTTAACCCACTGAGCCACCCAGGCACCCCAGACATTTTACTTTTAAAAGTAAAACATTTTGAAATTGTCTCTATCTTCTCCTAAAGCATCTCCACCTTCCCAAGTACATGCATTAGAGCCATGGCCATAAATTCACACTAATTTATTTTAAGAATGCATTGTTGATTTCTAGCCAGATTAACATCACTCTAAACCAGCCACTTTGGGAAGATGTGCTTTTTGCCTCAGACCTTAACTTTGCCTGAAACACCTGTGAAATTCTTCCAGGGTTGCTTTCAGAAATAATTTATAATCCACACAATAAAATCCACCCCAGGAGTCCAAATGGGACATTAGACACAAAGAGTATTAACCATACAGACCACGCACATTGCTCAAAAAACAAACTCTATGTTGTTTCTGGAAAGCAAGGCTCTGAACAAAGGGAAAAGATTTGACACCTTAGGGGGGTATTCCAAAAATTGACCGTGGGTTCTGAAAAGTTTCCAGAAGTTTCTCAGCAGTGACACCAAGTGAGGACAAACTTGAAAGCCACTACTCTTATCTGGATGTAGAAGTTTCAGTCCAGAGTCTTTTGAAATTGAGTTTTTAAACTTTGTAATTATGAAAGTAGTTTTCTGAAGTTTAAAAACTCCTTCCTTACCACCCTTCCCCCTTGCTTCCTTTCTTCCTTCCTCACTGGGGCACCAGGTCTGGCTCTGAAAACTCATATGCATACTAGGTCCCCACTGAGCTTCTGTCTGATCCCCAAGATGTGGTCCTGCTTTTCTTCTTTTCAACCCAAACAGTCGGTCTCCCCGGTTCTCTCTATCTCGGCAGACTGACCAGGAATCAGCCTCTGAAATTCCCTTGCCTAACTCGTGTCAGTCCCCCTTCTGAGAACGGAAGTTCTGTTCTAACACTGGATGGTGACCATGCCTCTTGCCGTCCATGCCACGTGTGGCCCAGCTGCTCTCCGGGCCTCTTGAGTACAGACCCTCTTGGGCGGTCATAGGGCTGTGCCGAGCCCTGGAGGTAGCCCTGGGTTGGGCCTCTGGGGCGGTGGCTCACGTCCAGAGGCCCCTTCGCCATCGCCGGGACTAACACTCGGCCCCAATGGTCACAACAAGAAATGAGCAAATGTTTCAGGATTCCTGGGTGGTAAGTTCCGCCGTGTGGGGGACTGAGTCTTACTCAGCATTTTATGCCCGGGCCCTAAGTGAGGGTCTGTCCCAAAATAGAGGCCCGGGATCTTGGTTCAAGGGTGTCACGGTGAGTACTGCCATTATTGGGGCCTTGCCTGGGCCCACAGCTGGGTCTTTGATGCAGGACCCATTATTCTACCCGAGTCAACTCTATATAGCCACGCTCCTGGACACCAACAATTAAACCACTAGGTTGACAGGAATAAACATTCAACGTGCTCATGGGCATTCATCCCTTGTACAAATATGTACTCAGTGCTTAACCGTGGGTCAGGTTGGGCTAGGCGCAACTCGGGCAAACGTGAAATGTCCGGGTTCCTAAGAGAGGAATTCACTGTCTGCGGCACCGCTTCGTAAACCTTAACGTGCGCACGGATCATCCCGGGCCCCTGGCCCCTGATGTTACCATCAGTTTCTGTTCTTTGGCCCGGGCCCGGGGCCCAGGAGTCTGCATTTCTAACAACCCCCTCCACCCCACCCCCACCCCCCGCCCCCTGCAGATTCTAAGGCCTCCTGGAGTCGAACGGGTCATGGCTGGTCCTTAAAGCGGGACGCCTGGACCAGTAGCTCCCGGGAGGATCTGGGAGCAGGTTCGAGATGGAAATTCTCAGACCTCACGTCCCAACTACTGAGCGAGAAACGGTGGCTATGGGCCCAGCGAGCAAGGCATCCTAGAGCTTGGGAACCGCTACCCTGGGTCAGGGTCCTTGGTCCTGGTAGCTTATTAGCATCCCCTCAGGGAGCTTGTAAAAAACACAGGCCCCAGGGGCACCTGGATGACTCAGTGGAAAGAGCACCAGACTCCATCTCGGGGTGGTGGGTTCAAGCCCTACATTGGATGTAGAGACTACTTGAATAAATGAAAACTTAAAAAAACAAAAACGAAAAAACACAGGTTCCCTAACCCAAATCCATGCGATCAGAAACTATGTAGATGGGTCCCTGGAATCAGGTGTATTTGCTTATTTATTTACTGAACTCTCCAGGGGACATTAAAGAACAGCCAGGTCGAGAACCAAGAGCTAGAGGAAAGCCGCCACATCAGCCGACCAATCCCATCCCATGTCCTAAGAGCTACTACCACCGGCTAGAAAGTCCACCTGGGGAAGTCAGGGGGCTTCTCAGAGGAGGGAACACAGGTGAGCAACCTCTTGAATATAGCCCGAGGGCTTGCCAGGGGCACAGACAGGGACAAAGCTTGCAGGTGGAGGGCTGTGTAGACTCCCAGAAGCAGGAAGCCACAGGGTAGGTGCTGGGCTTCTCTAGACTCTGGGTAGTGGGGGCAGAGCAGACAAGGGAAGTAGGCTGGAAAGGAAGGAAGGATGGGGGCCGGCCCTGGCGAGGTGGGCGGGGCAAGGATTGTGTTTGGCCTGATTGAAGGCACTGGGCGCATTTAACCTGGAGCATGGACGACCCTGTGCGGAGAAGGTAACTACCTTCAAAAATCCCAACACTGCCCCCCTCGCTTCTCACCCGCCCCTCCTTATCTTCCATGAGGTTGCCCTGTGACACGTGTGACCACGGCCCTCCCAGACTGAAAGCTTTTGTGTTCCCCAGAGAGAATCGAGGCCCTTTGAGCTTGGAACTTTGGGTCCTGCTTTCCTCTCCCATCTCCCTTTGTGCTTTCTGCCCAGTGGTTCTCCATGATCACTGAGTCACAACTCCCGGGATGGTGCCCTGGGCTGCCTCTTGCATCCACATGGGCTTGCTCTTCCCGGGTCATGGTTGCCTCCTATTGTGAGTTGAACTGTGTCTTCTTCCAAAAAGACACGTTGGAGTCCTAACCCCTAGTATCTCAGAAATGTGCCCTTATTTGGAAAGAGGGTCTTCACAGAGGTAATCAAGTTAAAATGAGATTCTGGGGGAGCTCTCATGCAAGACACCCGTGTCCTTATAAAAAGGGGAAATTTGGACGTGAGGACACACCCGCGCTGAGAGAACAACATGTGAAGATAAAAGCAGAAGTCAGAGTGATGTTCCCAAGAGCCAGCAAGCACCTAGCCTGCCAGCAACCCACTAGCAGCCAAGGGAGCCCCCACAACCCTCCGAAGGAGGTAACATGGCCGACATCTTGGTCTTAGACTTGCAGCCTTCGGCACTGAGAGAAAATAAATGTCACCAGCTTGGGGCACCTTGCTCTGGCAGCCCTGGCTGACTGACATAGCCATCGCCTTCTGTTCCCAAAGCTCTCTTTTGTGATCTCTGTGCCCCTGGGTGTATCATCTGCTCCCCAGCTCCTGCTTGAGAAAAGGGCTCCGTCTTCCATTGCTCCCAATACCAAACTTAGGAAAGTCGACGGGCCATTAAGGATCGGAGGAGAGAGGAGGTGCTATTCTGTGAAGCTTCCAAAAGTTCCTTTAGAACATGGGGTGGATGCTTGAATGCAGCAAGTCCAACTCCAGGAAGGAAAACCTCCTTAACCTCTCTCTGAAGCCAAATGGTTGAATTTTTTTTTTTTTTTTTAAGATTTATTCATTGACACAGAGAGATAGAGCGTGAGCAGGGGGAGGGACAGAGTGAGAAGGACGGATGAGCAGACTCCCCGCTGAGCAGGGAGCCTGACGAAGGGCTTGACCCCAGGACCCTGGGATCACGACCTGAGCCAAAGGCAGACCCTTAACCATCTGAGCCACCCAGGTGCCCCCAAATGGTTGAAATCTGTTAACGATTTTCTTAAAACGTGCATTTGCCATGCAAGGAAGATACCAAGTTGGTGGTTGTTGTCGTTTTGTTTTGTTTTAACTATTGAGTGGTAGGGTTACAGGTGGGTTTACTTTTTTACATCTTTCTGTATTTTTTTAACTCTTGAGAAACCTTAATTTTATACCTAGAAAAAGAGCAATGGAATAACTAAATGGGCTTTTGCTAAAATGAGGACGCTTGCCATCCTCCCGACTCCCTTGTGTCTCCCATCCCCGCCCCCAGAACTCCTGCCTTCAAGCCAGGCAGGAAGCTGGCTCCTCCATTAGATGCCCCAACACCTGTCTGAGCTCCGAGAAGCGGTCGCCCTTGCTAGTTTACGTCACCCTCATTTCTTCTGATGCCTGGGGGTCTGAAGCCCCCAGACCATCTATTTCCAGGTGGCCACCCCCTGAAAATGAGCAGAATGAAACCAAGAATACACACCAGCCTCCTGATCCCAACTCCGGAGTCTCATCAAGGCAAGGGCTGATACTGTCGCCACCTTGAAATTTTCCCTTCCCTCTCGTCCACAAACAGCTGCAGGCCGCAGCAGCATCTCACACCGGCCACAGGAAACCCCTCCTGGCAAAGAGCCCGGTAAACTAGATCAGGAAACTGGCTGAGCTCAGAGCAGCATGTCTGGGTCTGGAGACCGTGGAAGCTGCCGGAGGCACCGTGGTTCCGGGTTCCTTTAAAGGCAGGGTTTGGACCGGTGAGTCAGCTCCGATTTTCCAGCAAATAATCCTGGTATATTATTGCTTCCCAGGACAACCATCTTTAAAAAGCACTAGGTGATGCTTACATAAGGGGCAATGGCTGGGGGAAAGTGGGTGGCGGCATAGGGAATCTCTCTGTACTATGCAACTTCCTCTGGATCTAGAATTATTTGAAAATAAAAGTTTAAAAAAAAAGGAAAAATGTCCCAGCTGGTTAGCTGTAATACCACATCCTGATAGAGGCCATTATTTTGCATTCTATCTCAAAATAAAAGACACAAAAGTGCCTGAGTGAATCAGGCACTTGGGTGGGCTGCTATTGTATCCATTACTCTCTATCGTCTGATACGGTTTTTATTTTTCTCTGTGTTTTCCAGCTGTTTATCCCACTACTGCAGAGACAATATGATCCACTACTAGCTTGCTGGGAACGCAATGCCCTCACAGAAGTAAAGAATCCAAACTTTTTTTTGGTACCATTTTGATTTTATTGGTGAAAAACTAAAGAACAAAACTGGAACATACATTTCCCAGGTCAGGGGATGTATTTTATTATTCTTTATTGCCCCTACCCCCTGAAGCCACTGCCACCTCCTGCTCCCAATGCCTTGGGATATAATGGAACTTAAAGACTCATCTCTGTTATTGAATCCAAACTTTCTAAAGCACAAGAGAAAAAGAAAAACCTCCCCTGGTATTCCTTAATTCATATTTTTTGCAGGAGCCTCAGAAGTTTTTCTCAGAAGGAGAAACGAACAAACGAACAGTCTGGAGACTGAAGGAGCCAGGATATTGGGTGTCTGTACCCCAGCAAGGTCAAATGACTTGGATGTGAGGACAGTGTTATGGGTTCAATTGCATCCTCCCCCAAAAGATGTTGGAGTCCTAACCTTCAGAAGGAATCAAGCCTGCAGCACCTCGATCCCAGACATCCAGCCTCCAGAACCATGAGGCATGAATTTTCTGTTATTTTAAGGCATTTAGCGTACGGTCCTTTGTTACGGTAGCCCTAGCAAAGAGTTAGGGGCAAGTCTAGCATATTCTTTACAGGACAAGATTTTTTTCTCCCTGTAACGACGATACCAGGAGTTACTGAGCACATACGATGGACTAGATGCTTTATGTCGTGATCTCATTTAATACATACAGATCCCCAATGACGTGGGTGCTACTATCATTCTGGCTTTGGACACAAAGGAAATTAGGACTGGGGTGCCTGTGTGGCTCAGTCTGTTAAGCATCTGACCCTTGGTTTCAGCGCAGGTCACGGTCTCAGGGTCATGAGATAGAGCCTCACAAAGGGCTTCACGAGAGGCGTGGAGCTTACTTAAGATTCTCTCTCCCTCTCCCTCTACCCCGCACCCTGCTCTCGAGAGAAATGGGAAATTAGCATTAAGTTACTTGTCCAAATTTGCGGGTCTAGGTCGTGGTTGCACCACATCTCCGCCCTTGCCTCTGGGCTCACCCAATTCACTGCTGCGGCTCTCGTATGACTGCAAGGAGAGTAAAGCCACCTGGTCATCTCCCTTTGCAACTCAGCTGCTCTTTGTCCAACAGTCTTGCTTCTCCAACAGCTAAGCAGCTATAGGTGAGAAGAAATAGGCAAGAGTAGCTCACAGATGGTGAGACTGTGGTATTGTCTGCTCTCCCCTACCTGCTCCCCCACCAAGGTGGAGTTCTTAAAGGAACGCGTGATTCCTCCACGTTATCAGATCTAGAACTCAACCCGTCCCTGTGACTTTCTAGAAGGAGAGGCTTTTCCCAGGTTAAATACTCTGCTGCAGGAGTGAGTCACACAGGTTTGGGGATCTGAAGATGAGAAAGGGCACACGTGGGCACTCTGGACTCCAGCAGAGACGGGCAAGAGTGAGAGATCATTCCAGGGGCAGAGCAAAGAGATCACGACTCCACCCAAGGATTCACCAAGGGAGCACCGAGGCCGGTCATGAGTTCTAACCAAAAACTCCCCATCATCCTGCAGACTTCAGGGGGAAGTGGGACTGAGGCAGAGCTGGAGGAGGGAACTAGCCAGCTCAAACAATTTCCATCTGTAGTCTTCCCATCTCAGAGGGACTGACTTTGAGTTTCAGTGAGAAAGCGCACATTGTTTTTTACCCACTTAGCAGGGATACTGGAGTGTTCTGATCGCTTTTGAGAACTCCTAGGCAAGGGGCAGGTCCCTGACTCCTCCAACATGGGGCCAAGGCTCTGATGTGATCCTAGTGCCACTGGGAAGCGGAGGAAGCCGGCCGGCCAGCCATGGCCTTTGCTCTGGACCAGCCTCACACGACTGTGCAGCAACCCTAAGGACTCGGAGGGCCCCCTTTCCAGTACTTTCCAGTGCTGCCTGATTTACGTGGCCAGGCACCGGATTGTGTAGTCAGAGCTCCAAAGTCACCCTGTACATCTCTAGCCACGTCAGGGGAGTGGCTCAGTGTAGGGGGAGTTCCCACAAGCCTTGGAGATAAAGGAACCCACTCTGCTACTCGCTGCTCAGCTGTATGGCTCTGGGCAAGTTGCCTAATTTCTCTGAGCATCTGTCTTTTCCTGTATCAAAGGAGGATTTTATGTCTATCGTGCAAGGAAGTGCCTTTGACTGGAAATATTTTTGCCTTTGCTATGACACTTTGTTAGAGGTCAGTAGGTGGTAACAATTACACAACAACTCAAGAGACTGTTGGCTCCGTTGGACCATATGCTCTCCCACCTCGTCATGTTTCCATAACGATAACTGCATTTCACTTTATCTGTTCAATGAACATTGAATACCTTCTCTTTCCCAGGCACAGCCCAAGGCACGGGGTCTCTAAGGGCTTGGGCACAGGTCCCCTCTGCAAGAAGTTTCAGTCTCCAAAAAAAAAAAAAAAAAAAAAAAAGAAGTTTCAGTCTCCAGCAGGAAATATATGAGATATGAGTTGAACTTACAGGGCTATAAATCAAGGTAAAAAGAGATGAGTCTGTGTTCTAAATAGATAAAGTTGGTTGGTAAACAGCACCCCCCAGGTCTGGCACATGCAGAGCCAGGTCCTAAGGAACCAGTAATTAGGGAAACAGAGACAGGGGAATTGGGCCTGTTCCAGTTATCTCTGGGGGGCTGACAGACCTCTGGCGTAAGCAGTAAAGAAGAACCAGGAAGTTCCTTTGGTCCCTGGGGCACATTCGTCCAGAGGTGGGCTTGTGTAATTAGCATCAGGAGTGGGCCTCACCGGCTGGAACCACAGAAGTGACCAGAGATTCTGTTTCTGTCTCCCCAGCTGGGGATCATCACCCCGCCCCCTTCAAATATACCAGTTAAGAGCCTCCTTTTCTCATTGTAAAAGGTTGCAGCACCCAGTTAAGCATCCCCTTCCCAGTACCAAAAAGAAAGGGGCCAACCAACACTTGGGCCTCTCCGAAAAGTTTCAGACCTCCTAGAGGGGAGGCAGAGAGATCCAAAACCAAGATTGGTTCTCTCTACAATCGCCTACTAGAAGTTCATTGTCTAAAGTCCCAGCAGCTGGAGGCAACCTATACAAAGCCAAGAGTGTTTCTGCATAGTCCAAAGACTCCTGCCCCTGCAGAGATCCTTAGCGTAATCATCACCATGACAATGAACCAAGGCCGTGGGAAGTTTGGGCGCTGTTGTCTTCTGAATTCACCTTCAGTCGTCTGGGAAGTGTTTTTCTACAGGACCGACCCTCTGGTAAACAAAGTTTGCATGACAGACGGGATTACTCCTTCACTCCTTGCTTTTCAAAACCAGCTCAGGAAAAGAGTACGTATCCTGCCCTAACTTATTGCTCTATGACACATACTTGAACAAGGGCCAAGGTAGGAGTTAAAAATAGGTATGTCAGTAGGTGGAAGAAATTCCAAACTGAGTGATTTCTAAGAAGTTCTGGGGAAAACACTCAATTTAAAAACCAGACAAGTGTGATAAGGCAGATAATAGAAACCCTGGTCAGGTGTTATCTGTAAAGTGATTATATGGCTACATAGTTGCCAATGAGTAAGAGGAACTTGAGAAACTATCAGTAAACACTGTTATTATGACCTAATATTGTTGTTCGAAAAGGATGTGGGAGTTTGGAATGGGTGTTCAGGCTAAAAAAGAAAATTAGACATCATTGAGATTCTGAAATTACGGAGAAGAGCCTGCAGTGTCTAAATCACACAGAAAGTTGCAGGTTAAGAATTGGACGGAATGGGGTAGTGGGTTGTTGCCTTTTACGTTAAGGAAAGCCTACCAGGGCATAAAATAAGTATAACAGACATGAATTCTCCTAGTGACTCCCCACCAGATAAAATATAAAATAAGAGTTGTTTTACCATCAGCATCACACCGGTCACAATCCGCTCCCCCCCCCACTTCTGAGTCCCAGCTGCTTGGCCCAGCAGCACCTCCCCCCTCCCACGCCCAGGCCCCAGCTACTGAGCAATTCAGGCTGAGTTTCCAGCAAATTTCCTTAAGCAAGGCTGGTGTTTCCCCATGTACTCAGGTGTAGCCCTCCTAGTCTGCGACTTGATGCTCACAGTGGTTTATAACTCAAACAATGCAATGATGTTTTTCTAATCAGAACCACGGCATAAAGGAATGAAGATACCCCTCACCTAAGTTGCTTAAGGTTCAAGTAGGGATTTCCAGAGTGTTTCGGGAAGGTT
>CM053616.1:9816376-9827478 GCA_028646535.1 Procyon lotor | reverse complement strand
AACCAGGACAGAGTCCTCACCATCGCACCCCACTTTATTTGCTGCTGCTGGTGCTGGAAGGATTGGACTCTGAAAGCAGGGATGCACCGAAACCATAACCGTGACAGTGAGAGGACACGGCTCGATTGCCATGCAGAGCCTCTTCCAAGCACTCTGCCATGAGCCTTGGGAGACCCTCAGTGGAAGTACTAGGAGCCGGCTCATCCCTAGCAGAATTGCAGCAAATAATAACAAGGACTGAGTAGGAAGACTTTAGCTGGCATTAATGGGATTACAACAAGTTTAAAGAGGAGATATTTCCTGGTGTGGTCGCCCAATGAGATAACGTGCAGATGATAATCAGGAAATTTGTACAGCGGGATGGGAAGCATCATGCTCTTGTTACCTGGGCGCCTACATTCTCATGAAACATACAAGTATAGGGGCCCCTGGGTGACTCAGTCGGTTGGTTGAGTGTCTGCCTTTGGCTCAGGTCCTGATCCCAGGGTCCTGCTCAGGGAGAAGTCTGCCTCTCACGCTCTCTCTGCCCTTCCTGCTCCTGCACAAGTGCTCTCTCTCTCTCAATAAGTAAAAGAAGGAGGGGAGGAAGAAAGAAAGAAAGAAAGAAAGAGGTATAAACGGTGATGTCCCATAGCCAGGTGAAGCTGTGGGAGGGCCAAGATTCCCAATCCAGAACTTTTGAATAGGGAGATGCAAAATCATAGGTTTTGAGACTTTGAGCATTATAGGCAAGGTTGATCATAAAAATAATTTCTGCGTCAACTTGGTTGCCACGGTTAGTGAAAAGCACCGTTCTATAGTTACTACGGTTAGGGTTGAGGGGAGAAGGGACTTAATTGGGAGCCCAAGCATCTCTAACCCTAGAGCTCTGGTTTAAAGGAAAAAGTGCCTTTCCACTAGAGCGCACAGTATGTTATGTATGTTATGTGTGTATTTTATTTTATGTGTGCATCACATGGGTAAATCATAGCAGAGACCAGGTAATTTTGTCTATGGCAATCTCTAAGTGTTTTGTAAGAGCATCTTATGGGGTATTATAGGCTGGGTGAGCCCCAAGACCGCTGAATCCCTTCCCATTCCTGCTGGCCACTCCTCCCTCCTAACCTTTTCCCTGGCGGCCCGTTTTGGGGAACCCAGGCTCACACACCCGAGGTCACCATCAATAGGTGAGTGTTAGCATGAGAATGAGTTGTGCTTTGTTGTTGTTTGTTGTTGGGAGGGGTTTGTTTTGTCCTGGCATTTACCATAAACTGTTTGGAAAGTTTTCTCTCCCCCTTCTCCCCTCACCCAGCCCTGGCCCTCAGCGGGGTGTTTACCTCCAGACCTCACAATCTGAGGCTTTATCTGTGGTCACACACAGTTTAAAATACAGTTCAAAACATTTGCAACATATATAATCAAAAAGGGTCACATCTTTGATATTCTTCTTCTGGATTTTGTTGTAAATGTATATGAAAATATAAAGAACTCTTGCAAATCAATTTTTTAAAAAAAGCCCAGCAGAAAAATAGAGCAAGGAGCACCTGGGTGGCTCAGTGGGTTAAGTCTCTGCCTTCGGCTTAGGTCATGATCTCAGGGTCCTGGGATCGAGCCCTGCAGCAGACTCTCTGCTCAGTGGGGAGCCTGCTTCCCCCTCTCTCTCTGTCTGCCTCTCTGCCTACTTGTGGTATCTCCCTCTCTCTCTGTCAAATAAATAAAAATCTAAAAAAAAAAAAGATCTTGAGGTTTTGGGATGGAGCCCCGCATCAGGCTCTCTGCTCAGCAGGGAGCCTGCTCCCCCCCCCCACCTGCCTCTCTGCCTTCTTGTGATCTCTCTCCTCTCTGTCAAATAAATAAATAAAATCTTTAAAAAATTTTTTAAAAACTGGGTTATTAAAAGAAAAAAAAGAAAAGTAGAGCAACAGTTTTACAGAAAAAATAAAAATTGTTAATAAACATATGTTAAAGGATGGTTTCATGAAAAATAAAGGAAATGTGAAGTCAAATCAGAAGGAGATGCATTTTTTACTTTTCAAATTGATAAATATTAAAATGAAAGAATACACAGTGTGGCCCGGGACTGTGAAAATGCTTATTTTCATTCATTGCTGGTGGGACTGTAAATAAGTGTAAGCTTTCTGGGGGACTGTTTATTTTCTTATGGGGGGAACAAGAAAAGAAATAACTAATGAAGCTAAAGAAAACGGTGGTAGAAAACAGTGGTAGATATTTTTATAAGCTTCCTGGGGTAGGACCCTCTTAGAATAGAACCAATACTAGAGCCTGTAAGGGGAAAAATGAACTACCTACCTAGAAAAGGTTAAAGCTATATATACAAAATTATATTCTACATTAAACACGAAGATCCAACTGGAGAAAATCATTTCCGCAGTGTGAATGAGGTACAAACGCTTGGGGAGGGGCTGTAGATCATGCATTCTCAAATGCCATTAGAGGGAATGTGAATGGGTATGCAAACTTTCTGCAGAGTTGTGCATCAAAAATTAAAATGCAATTGATGGGGCCCCTGGTTGGCTCAGGTGGTAGAGTGAGCGACTCTTGATCTCAGGATCCTGAGTTCAAGCCCCTGTTGGGTGCAGAGGTTACTTTAAAAATATATTAAATAAATAATAGCATTAAAACAATAAAAAAACCGATAGCATATTAAAAAATGTGTTTGAGGGGCGCCTGGGTGGCTCAGTCGTTAAGCGTCTGCCTTCGGCTCAGGTCATGATCCCAGAGTCCTGGGATCGAGCCCCGCATCGGGCTCCTTGCTCAGCAGGAAGCCTGCTTCTCCCGCTACCATTCCCTCTGCTGTGTTCCCTCTCTCGCTGTGTTTCTCTCTGTCAAATAAATAAAATCTTTAAAAAAAAAAAAAAAGAAGAGATACTTTAAAAAAAAAAAAAATGTGTTTGAGGGGTGTCTAGGGGGTTCAGTTAGTTAAGCCTCAGACTCTTGGTTTGGCTCAGCTTGTGATCTCAAGGTTGTGGGATCCACACTAGGAGGCCAGGCTGCATCCCCCACTCTCTCTCCCGCTGCCCCCCTCCCCTCCTGTGCATGTGCACACGCTCTCTCTCTCTCTCAAATGGATAAATAAATCTTAAAAAAAGATAAAATAATAAAATAATGTGTTTGATTCAACAACCCTACTTAGAATCTACCAATTCAGAGATATGTATAGAAGAATGGTAAAAGACAAAAAAAAAAAGTTAAAATATGTATGTTCAAGGATATTCCTTATAGCATGTGTATAACAGCAAAATACTGGAAACCAACAAAATATCCATCACTAGTAGATTGGATACTAATGATAGCATGTTCTATTTATGCTACTGACTTAATGAGAGTGATACATGGAAAAGACCTTTATTTATTTATATTTTTATTTATTATTTTATTTTATTTTTTATTTATTTTTTATATATATATATTTTTAAAGATTTTATTTATTTATTTGATACAGAGAGAGAGATCACAAGTGGGCAGAGAGGCAGGCAGAGAGAAGGGGAAGCAGGCTCCCTGCCAAGCAGAAAGCCTGAGGTGGGGGCTCCATCCCAGGACCCTGGGATCATGACCTGAGCCAAAGGCAGCTGCTTAACCGACTGAGCCACCCCGGCATCCCAATCCTTCTTTATTTTTAAAAAATATTTATTTACTTAAGTAATCTCTCTGCCCAGCATGCGCCTCGAACTCAGGACTCTGAGATTAAGAGGAGTCATGTGTTTTCCTGACTGAGCCCGCCAGGAGGCCCCTGAAATCTATTCTTCTTTAAACCTTAGTGCTTTTAGGGGCACCTGGCTGGCTCAGTCAGTAGAGCATGTGACTCTTGATCTTGCGTCATAAATTCAAGCCCCATGTTGGGCATATAATTTACTTAAAAAAGACAAATAAAATTTTAAAACTTAGTGATTTTAAGTATAACCTCTCACTATTTTCTGGTTTCTTCTGAAAACTTAATGAGTTATATGCAGTTTAGCGACTATGTCTGAAACTTATAGAGGATATGAAGACTTCTTTTTCTTGTTTAATAAAGATTTTATTATTTTTTTAAAGTAATCTCTACACCCATTGTGGGGTTTCAACCCCCAACCCCGAGATCAAGCGTTGCACACCTCAGTGACTGAGCCACCCAGTGGCCCCGGAGGCTTATTTGCCTTGAAATGTTTTTGTAGACTTCTTTTTAGTGTTATATCATGTTTAAAAACCTGGAATTATTAATAATTTGCCTTTGAGGGACGCCTGGGTGGCTCAGTGGGTTAAGCCCCTGCCTTCGACTCGGGTCATGATCTCAGGGTCCTGGGATGGAGCCCCGCGTCGGGCTCTCTGCTCTGTGGGGAGCCTGCTTCTCCCTCTCTCTCTGCCTGCCTCTCTGCCTGCTTGCGATCTCTCCGTCTCTGACAAATAAACAAATAAAAATCTCTCAAAAAATTTGCCTTTGAATTATTAATTATGCTGCTTCTTGCTATTTCTTTCAATGCTTCTGATATTATTGAAGTACAATTTAAGAGATTCCCTTAAACAAGTTATGTCCAGGGGCTGGCTGGGGTGGTAGACCGTGAGCTTCTTAATGTTGGGGTTGTGAATTCAAGCTCCACACTGAGTATGCTTCCTTAAAAGAAAAAGTTATGTCCAGCTTGGACATCTATCCTAATATTAAGTGTTGGACATTGGGCCTTAATAACAAAAACTGAATTTCACCCTTAATTCTCAAAAAAAAAAAAAAAAAAAAAAGACAAATTTTCAAATTTTTCTTTGCCTCTGGGTAGGACAGGATATGACTATATCTGTTGCTGGTCTAAGAACAACCAGGCCCTATGCTTATATTTACACAAACATGTAGAAATGAGTATTTCTGGGGGCTCCTGAGTGGCTCACTTAACCATCCAACTCTTTTTTTTTGAGAGGGGACATGTGCTTGCTTGATTGATTGAATTAAGACTTACCAAGAGTTTGGAAAGTTTATTGGATGCAACAAATGTAGAAAAGTCAGTTGCATTTTTATACACTGCAAATAGTTTTTAAAAGTATCTGAAATAGACAACTTACAACTAAGCACTAAAACTACCCAGAACCTAGGGATAATCTAACAAAAGATGTGTCTGTCTCTAAAGAGAAGACTAAAACTTTGTTCAGAGACATCGGAAAAGACATAAAGAAATGGAGGCGTGTACCATGCTCAGACTGTTTCCTTCACCCAAGCATCTGACTCTTGATTTCGTCTCAGGTCATGATCTCAGGGTTGTGTGATTGAGCCCCATGTCAGGCTTTGCACTCGACATGGAGCCTGCTTAAGATTCTCTCTCTCTTTCTCTCTCTTTCTCTCTTCCTCTGCCCCACTACTCCCCTCTTCCTCTCTAAATAAAGAGAGAGAGTATCTCTAGGCATTATGGAACCTTCAGTCTATTAGCATCAAAGTCCAGATTTTACACCAAATCTGTGTTCTCCATTTTCCACAAAGAATCTTGGAAAACAATGAGGGGGAAAAAAATCTGAAAAATTTCCAAATTAGGAAATTTCCAAATTGAGGCTTTTTACATTCTCGAGTAGAAGAATGCTTCCTATGTTTTTTGTTTTTTTTTTTAAGATTTCATTTTTTTAAAGTCATCTCTACACCCAGTGTGGGGCTTGAACACACAACCTCAAGATCAAAAACCATATGTGCTACCAACTGAACCAGCCAGGCACTCAGAATGCTGCCTGCTTTGGAAGCTATTCAAATAACTGCACTGTTGTGTGAGATAAATCCTTCTTAGACAAAACTCTAAATAGATACGGTTCTAGTATAGAGTCTTATAGCCTACTTATTGCAAAGTCCAGCTGGAATGACAGTTTTCTAGAATAGCTTCAATTGAAGACTGAATAAACAACAAGCAACTAACTAGGGGCACCTGGGTGGCTCAGTGAGTTAAGGCCTCTGCCTTCGGTTCAGGTCATGATCTCAGGGTCCTGGGATCGAGCCCTGCATTGGGCTCTCTGCTCAGCAGGGAGCCTGCTTCCCCTCTCTGCCTGCCTCTCTGCCTACTTGTGATCTTTCCTCTCCGTCAAATAAATAAATAAATAAAATCTTAAAAAACAACAACAAACAACTAATATCTAAAATATAACTACAAGGGGCACCTGGATGGCTCAGTCGGTTGTGTGTCTGCCTTCAGCTCAGGTCATGATCCCAGAACACTGGAACAGAGCCCCACCTCGGGCTCCTTGTTTTGGCAGGAGCCTGCTTCTCCCTCTCCCTCTGCTGCCACTCCCCTGCTTGTGCTCTCTTTCTGTGTCAGATAGATAAATAAAATATTTAAAAATAAATAAGTAAAAATAAAATATAACTACAATACATTCTCTCACTTCTATGAGGTTGTTTACAAAATGACTTTACAAAGATTTAGCCATTTGAGCAATCAAAGGAGAAATTATATTATGTTGGTATGTTTTCAAATCACCTAGACTTAACCTTCCTCGGTGGGATTCATAAGATACTGACATGATCCCACCATCAAGAGCTTGAACCTTTCCCATCTGCCGAGATAATACCAATCATCTGTTAGACTTCACTGTTCATATTCAAGTTCAGATGTAGATTTCTCTTTAAGTCCTGCTCAGGAGAAATCCATGAAAATAGGCTTGAAGGCTGGTACAGAACAATATGAAGATCCTCAGTGTCACGAAATCACCTGCATTGCAAAACTAAAATCTCATGTTTGAATCCCAAATCTGCCCCACTTCCCCAGCTCTCTAGTGAAGAGCAGTTTTCATATCCTGAAAAGTGGAAACAATACTTTTTTTTACAATGTGACTGTGGCAACTGGATAAAACACTATGTGATTTATACCCACTTACATTATCTTAGATCTCTAGGAGCCTCTGGGTACAAAAAACAAAACAGGAGACACATTTGCTGAATAATGATCTAAAACTGAAAACTTGTGACTTAAAAACAAAAACAAACCCTCAGCTAAATGTAGTATCTCAGAGAGTCCCCTCCCACTGGAAAGTGACATTAGAAACCGCAGCCACGAAGAAATCTTCTCAAGACAAGGCAACTGATGGAGGGCTGGGGTGAGTCTGGACTCATGATGAGACACCTTATCTCAAGGAGTGTCTTATGTAAGTCATCACATTTTGATTCCAGTTGGTCAGAATTTTGTGTCCCCAAAGTCATTTTCAGATAGTAGAGTGTCCTTCACTGAGCTCCATCAGAAATATTTCATATATATACATGTTATTACACTGTGGTTAAAAAAAAAGATAATCAGAGAATCACAAAGAGCATATTTATTTTATTAACTTGTCCTACGGTAAAGTCACAATTTTTTTTTTTTGCTGCTGGGAGCAGGGCGCAGGAGGAGGCTATTTTTTCTTCCTCTTTTACTATGGATATCTCAGGAACTAAGAATAGAGCATTTCCCCTTTTCACTTAGGAGATCTTACCCAAGTAAGAAAACATTTGATTACACAAACATTCCTAGTCCTCCCAGATGTTATTTTCCTCTTTATTTTGTCTCTTTCTATTATTTTTTTACTGTATTATTTTATATATTGTGTTTGATTAGAAATGTACTGATTTGTTTAAAATTATTCCTAGGCTCCCAAGAAAAACCATTGCAATATATACATTTCCTTTTCTCATTTACAAGATAGTCCTTAACTCAGAAATTAGAAATCCTTGCTTTTCATACTATTTCCATTTGTCCTGTGTGTGGTTTCGCCTGTGTGTGTGTGTGTGTGTGTGTGTGTGTGTGTGTGTGTGTGTGTTGGAGTGGTGTATCAGTAGAATTGTCGAATGATCTTGGACATTGTGACCAAATTGTCATGCAAAGCCATGACTTGTGTCCAGAATCGAACAAGAGACTTCTTATCATTAAGAGTTTATGGTCCTTTCAGTTTTTTTTTTTTTTAAAGATTTTATTTATTTATTTGACAGAGAGAGAGAGATCATAAGCGGCAGAGAGGCAGGCAGAGGGAGAGGGGGAAGCAGGCTCTCCGCTGAGCAGAGAGCCCGATGTGGGGCTCGATCCCAGGACCCTGAGATCATGACCTGAGCCGAAGGCAGAGGCCTCAACCCACTGAGCCACCCAGGCGCCCCCGGTCCTTTCAGTTTTAAGATAAATAATTTATTTTTTAATTTTTTTAAAGATTTTACTTATTTATCTGACAGAGAGAGAGATCACAAGTAGGCAGAGAGGCAGGCAGAGAGAGAGGGGGAAGTAGGCTCCTTGCTGAAGAAAGAGCCCCATGTGGGGCTCGATCCCAGGACCCAGAGACCGTGACCCGAGCCGAAGGCAGAGGCTTTAACCCACTGAGCCACCCAGGCGCCCTAAGATAAATAAATTTTGGGGATCTAATGTATAGTGTGGTGATCACAGTTAACTATACCGTATTATATATTTGAAAGTTGCTAAGAGAATAGATCTGGAATGTTCTTACCGCAAAAAAGAAAGGGATTCATGTGAGGTGCTGGCAATGTTACCTAATACCATGGTGATAATCATGTTACAATATAGAAATGGATCAGGTTAACACTTTGAATACCTTAAACTTGTACAATGTTATGTGGTGACTACATCTCAATGAAGCTGGGGATGAGAGGGTGTGGTGTGGAGATTGGAGGTTTATGGAGAGAATCCAGGTGAGGTGGAAAGCACATTTATATATTTTAAGATCCAAAGAAATACAAAATCATTTAAGGGATGGCAGGGTGGAAATTGCAGAGCCCATGGGTAGGAGAGTAGGTCATCAGGTCACCATGGGCAATGGGACCTACAAGTGATGAAATCCAAGTTCTAGACCATAAATAAGGCTCAGAATGTTTCATCAGGGAGTCTGATCTGATGAGAATCCAGTGAGCATTTCAACCCCCAGAATTACATGGGAAGATAACTCCCCCATTTGTTTAATGTAAAAAGATAGTTTCCTTTTATTTATTATTTTTAAAGAAATTATTTATTCATTTGAGAGAGAGAGAGCGAAAGCATGAGCAGAGGGGGGGAGAGGCAGAGGGAGAAGCAGATTCCCTGCTGAGCTGGAAGCCGATTATGTGGGCTCCCTCCCAGGACCCGGAGATCATGACCTGAGCCAAAGACAGATACTTAACCATCTGAGCCGGCCAGGCGCCCCAAGATAGTTTCCTTTTAAAGTAATATCTTTCAATATGGAGAAGAATTTGAATTAGGTATAGAAATGTTTAAGAGAACGAAATCTTTCTTTGGGGAGAGATGGTGCATGTTTAGTATTCTATGTATATTAATGTTTAAGGAAACAGCACGTATACGGGGCGCCTGGTTGGCTCAGCTGGTAGAGTATCCGACTCTTGATCTCGGGGTTGTGAGTTCAAGCCCCACATTGGGTGTAGAGATTACCTAAAAAGAAAATAAAAAGGAAAAAAAGAAAATATGATGGGTACTGATTTTTGACCTATATACTATTCTGTGTAGTTAGTGTTTAAGAAACTTAGGCCTAAATATAAATGGGAGTTACAAGGCCAGCTACTCCCCATGGGACTCCTGCTCTATGGACGCTCCAAAACCCCTTTCCCCATCTCCACCCACCTCCTCAAGTAACAAAGTAATCTAAACAGTGCACCATTAACTTGTTCAAGATCTAGTCAGACCCCCAGCCTGTGACAATACAATGGTGGTCATTTTAAAGGTCCACTGATGCTCCCCAGTTAATAAGGAGCCCGATTGGGGCACCTGGGTGGCTCAGTCGTTAAGCATCTGCCTTTGGCCCAGGTCATGATCCCAGGGTCTTGGGATCGAGCCCCGCATCAGGCTCTCTGATCGGCAGGAAGCCTGCTTCTCCCGCTACCATTTCCTCTGCTTGTGTTCCCTCTCTCACTGTGTTTCTCGCTGTCAAATAAATAAAAAATCTTTAAAAAAAAAAAATAAGGAGCCCGATCCGGGGAGCCCTCACATGCCCCCCCATTGTTTCCTCACAGAGGTAACTCATCTCATTTACTTATTACTTAAACATCTCATTTACTTATTTACTTATTTTACAAAAGCTCTTCAAGCATTTAAAATGTATCCAATTTCTGTTTCTCCAATTTATGGCTTTTGTTAGGATGGGGACCAAGCCCCCTCATCTCACACCGAGCAGCCAGGATGGTAGAGTAGCAGTGAGTTAGATCTGTCTAGAGCTAAAGAGTTTGGTTTTGCTCAGGAGGCAAAAGCTTACAAGGCACGCTCTGCCAAGAAAGATAAGTTTGTTGTGTATGTGGCATTTTCCTTTCTTAGAAAACCTTGGGGGAGGACTGCATTTTTTTCAAAAGTCACATCTCTTATCTATCTGAAGTGCACCCCACCTTTTTCTTGCATCTCTATCATTTAGTGTATTAATGGTGATTCCACTGGAAACAGCCCAGCTCTCTTAAAATCCAGGACCAGTGGAAAAAAGAAAGCAGTTCTATTGCTGGAGGCGGGAGCCAGCAAATTTTGGCTTTGGTGGCCATTTATTTCAATAAACTCCGGTCCTAAACTTTTAGGGCAGGGAGGCTACGTTTTGCGGCTGAGTTGAAAGCAAGCTCCGGCTGAAGAAACAATGACAAAGTCATTCACTCGTCACTGGGGCGCTGGGGACCGAGGATGCCGGTGCCCGGCCTGACAGCAACATTCGGACACAGGCATCAAAGAGGGCCACCTCGGAGCCCAGCTGCCAGAGGAAAATGACAGCCAAAGGAAAAAACAAGGGTGGTGCCACTGTGAAGAGACGAAATGTACCCTCACTTTCATCAGAGGCTACAATCAGCTGAGAAGATTACGTTTGGGGCCCTCGGCCAGAGCTCTGGAGGACTCAGATTAGAGAGAGCGAGTGTGCGCGTGCGCGAGTGTGAAAGGCTAGTGACGGGAAGGGGCGCCCCCACTGTTACAGATTTTCTAACAGCTGGGTCAAAAGAGCCCAGGAAGAGACTGTGGACAGAGCCAATCTGGGCAAGTTCTACTTTTTTGTCCCTGTAGCCAATATTGTTATTACTAGCAAGGGCCTCCTCCCTGTTCTTCCCAATTAACCTTTGCCCCCCACTTGCTCCGGCACTCATTTTCATAGTAGGATACTTTCAGTTTCAGAAAGGCAGTAAGCTAACTGAGGGCTTGGCAAGAGACGATGGGTACCCCAAATGCAAAAACACCATG
>CM053616.1:9753536-9815876 GCA_028646535.1 Procyon lotor | reverse complement strand
CCTCTCCCTCTGCCCCTCCCTGCCCACTCCTGTGCTCACACTTGATCTCTCTCTCTCAAATAAATAAATAAAATCTTTAAGCAAACGACAAAAAAAGATGGGTAAATAGATAAACACACAGATAGATAGGAATAGTAGCAAAGATTACAGAATGCCCTAGAAACAAGTCCTATAAAATGAAAGAACTATTCCCTGCATTTTTAGTAAAACACACACGTAAGGGTGGCACACAGAGTCCTTATAATTTAATCCAATCTATTCATCCCCCTTTGATATGGAACTTACTATGTTCCGATGAAATATTACTGATAGATCATCCCTGTTGTCTTTGAAAACCAGATCATGTTCCTTCTGTGACTTGCCTATAGGTCATAATAAGGTAATAGCCCCAATAATGAGCCAAGTTTTTTACTACCCCCTCAATTTAGATAAGCCCCTCAATTTTTAGATGAGACCCAGCTGTTAGCACCCGGAGGACCCCGGAAGCAGGAACTCATCAAGGGAGCTGCAGGCGCTCACTGGGGTTTTTTCCTTTCCCATTAGGTGACGCCAGCTGCGGTCTTTTTCACCTTTGAGGAGATATGAGTGAATGAGAAAACAGGCAAAGAGGGGCATTAAGATTAAAGAAGGGTGTGAGGCTGACAAGGCAGTGAGTGAGAAATGCCTGGCAATCTTCCAAACCTAATGGAAAATTGAGCAAGGAGAGCACATGCATAATGTCACAGGAAGAAGATCTCAACCTGTCTTAAAAGGCTGTAACTTGAACCAAACTTCACACTGAGAATATGACTAAGGGTATGGGGCACCTAGCTGGCTAAAGTCAGAAGAGCATGCAACTCTTGATCTCGGGGTCATGGGTTTGAGCCCCACGTTGGGTATAGGGATGACTTAAATAAATAGATAAATTTTTTTAAAAAGAACATATAAATAAGGTTAAATATCAAAGTCTTTATTTAGATGCAAAAACCCCAGTAGTACATTTAAAGGATTAGGACTAAATGAATTAGCAGCCACGTGTTAGTTTATTTGTAACTTAATGGACCAGTTACTCATTGTCAATAAACAGTGAATTATGGCTAAAAACCAAAAATGCCACTGCAGTTTCAGACAGAATCCAGCAGGAAGAAAATGGTTGCGGACCAGATCCATGGGATATAATAACAATGTCTAGGGCACTGCATTTAATTCTGGACACCGTATTTTAAGAGTTACTTGAACACATATAAAGAACAGTAAAAATGGTGAGGAAACCAATAACTCTTTTATGAGGAAGAGTGGAGGAATCACAAAGAGAACTGAGCTCCTATGGCTATCAGCAAGGAGTGAAATCAAAGCGCAATCTTAATCCTGTTGGACACAGACAACATCTGTGGTCACATCACAAGGGTGTTTGATTCGTGGTGGGCCCATAGTAAAAATGATCTCTTATGCTGGTATTATAGAGGGTGATTGGTTCATCTTTCCAAAATGTAAAAAAAAAAAAAAAAAAAGGATTCACCCACCTGATATAGTTCAACTGCCTAAGAACAAATAAAAATTTAATTTTACTTTAAGAGATTAAGTGTACAAAGGGGCAGCAGAATTTGGGGGGGTGATGGAATTGTGGTAGCGGTTACACAACTTTACCCATTTGTCAAAATCCACCCGTCTGTACACCAAAAAGAATAAATTTTTTAACAACTAATCAGAATGTGGTAAGTTTAAAATAAAACAAATCTCATTTTACCCAAAGGGAACCTCTTGTTCACACAATACTACACACCAATTCCAGAGTAGAAGAAAGACACTAATGAGAGCCCAAGCACTTCAGCTTCTCAATGCCCTCTTGGTGGTTGATACACATTCTGGAAGAATTAAGAAAGAAAAGGTCCCTTTGAGGTCCTTCCAGAAATAGGGGGCTGAGAAGAGAAACCAGTTTCTCTTCCACTTCTTGGCATAGGACAGATAGAGCGTGCACACAGAGTAGAATATGCTATATGTCTGGATGGACAGCTGGGTCTCATGGCCCCTCAGCCTCTAAACTAACCTGCCTAAATGGGAAAATAAATATAAATAGAATTAAATGTATATCCACCCTTTCTTTTCCTCTTGTTTCCCCTGCTCTAACCACAGAGCTTATTTATCATTGAGTTTCTGGGATCATAGCCTGACCTGGAAGTCTTCACATAAGAGCATTTATTTGCCTAGAAAAGAAAATTAAATCTGTTTATGCCTTCGTATGAGTCTAGAGCTACATTTTCAATGTAAAGTCATTCCCATTTTACATCTTTGTCTTATATTATGTCTCATCAGAGAAGAAATAATGATAAAAAAATAAAATCGACTTTGAAGTTTGGGCTTCTGTTGGTGTTCATAAAGCCTGAAGGGATTTGTATGATGGTCTCTGAGTGAAAGGCATCTCGTTGAATATACCTGGTTGGGGAGCCGTTGGGCAATTGTTCTATCTTGCAGTTTCCATAGAGCATGGTGGAGGGGGTGAGAGCCAACACTTCCTCACTGACACCTTCTTCAGGAGACAAGGAGTACTAGGTTCCTTGACAGCTGGCGGAGGGCTGGCTTTATCTGAGGCAGGAAGGTAGGCACCGTGTCTTTTCCCGGTGGCCCAATGAGGCACAAGGCAGTTTCTTCTGTTCATGTGTCAAATACTAATGGCACAGCATTATGATTTGCTCTGGGTATATCTACGGTTTGGAATTCATACGCTGAACGTGGAATGTTCCATCCCTGGCATAGTAACTGACCACGCTCAGTGTCTTTAAACGGCACCAACTAGTCAGAAAACTTCGAAGTCGATTTTATTTTTTATCATTATTTCTGCTCTGATGAGACACAATGTTCTTCTTCCCATCTTTGTATGACAGTCTCCTGCTTGTCATCACTGTTGAAATGTCCCCTCCTCTGTCACCAACCACTCAATCTAAAAGAGCCGCCAAGTCAGTCTATCACATCAACCTGTTTGGGTTATTTGCACAACCCACAGCCAGCTCTCTGATGTTTTACATGATAATGTGTTGTCTGTGTCTCTCCACGATAACCCATGCTCCATGAAAACAATGACCATGCCTGTCTTATTACTGTCTCCCAGGTGCCCAGATAGTGCCTTGTACTCAGTAGGTAGGGAACAAACTGGTCGCAGTTTACCCAGGACTGTCCTGGTTTTAGACCTTGGGTCTTGTGTCCTGGGAGGCCTGTTGGTCCCAGGAAAGCTGGGATGTCTAATCGCCCTGTTAGCAGACACTGTCAATCCAGTTACCAATAACGCTAGAAAATGAATGAATGAATGAATGAATGAATGAATGAATGAATGAACGAACGAATGAACCTTTTAAAGAAATTCTTTCTAAAGGGCGCCTGAATGGCTCAGTGGGTTAAAGCCTCTGCCTTCAGCTCAGGTCATGATCTCAGGGTCCTGGGATTGAGGCCCATGTCTGGCTCCGTGCTCAGCAGGGAGACTGCTTCGTCCTCTCTCTCTGCCTGCCTCTCTGCCTACTTGTGATCTCTCTCTCTCTCTGTCAAATAAATAAATAAAATCTTTAAAAATATTCTTTCTTAATATAATGTGATGGGTGTAGTTGAACATATCAGTCACAAGGTGGCACTAGACTTCTAGATTTATGAACATGCCAACTTTTGTTGAGGTTGCCTCTGCGGGAGATAGCATTAAATTCTAAAATGTTAAGGTATTCAGATGTTTTTCATAGTACTGTTAGAGTCTTCTTTAAGATTGATGTATAGAACTATATACCTCTGAAGAAATTTTAATTCTGATGTATATTTCTGACGATCATTAGATGTTTCCATGTAGAAAAAAAGATACATTTATAAATACCGTGACTAATTTGCATTTTCAATTTTATTTCTGAAACTTACGTCGCACTAACATGAAAAATTTGGACGGGTAAAATTGTGACCACGGTAACATTTTTTATCTAGAGATTTAAAATATAGCAAGGAGGGGTGCCTGGGTGGCTCAGTCGGTTGAGCACTGGACTTTTGATTTTGGCTAAGGTCATGATATCAGGGTTGTGAGATGAAGCCCCGTGGAGTTCCATTCCAAGCGTAGAGCTTGCTTGAGATCTTCTCTCTCCCTGTCCCTCTGCCCCTCTCCTCATTCATGCAGGCACTCTCTCTGTCTCTCAAGTAGATAAATAAGCTTTTTTTTTTTTTTAAGATTTCACTTATTTATTTGAGAGAGAGAAAGAGAACAAGCAGGTCGAGGTACAGAGAGAGAGGGAGAAACAGACTCCCTGCTGAGCAAAGAGCCAGATATGGGGCTCTATCCCAGGACCCTGAGATCATAACCTGAGCCAGAGACAGATGCCTAACTGACTGAGCCACCCAGGCGCCCCAATAAATAAACCTTTAAAAAAATAAATAATTAAAATATGGCAAGTATTTATGTATTCACCGTAGTTACCATCTGAAGATTTTGATAGCTACAGGAAAAAAAAAAAAAAAAACAGTTTGCCAGAAAACTCTAATGTCAGAAATGTTCCAAAAGAAAACTTTCTTAAGTTTATAGATCTTAGGTAAGAAATACTCCCAAACTGGGGTTCATTTCCTAGAAGAACCTCATAGTCACCAAGTCAAAAGAGTTTCCCCCTCCCCAGAATTCTTGTTTATACTAAGGATTTACTGCTCTGATTATTCCAGAAGTTAAAATCTGCTCCAGGAAGCAGTTTCAAAAACAGAGGTTGCAATTTAAGGACATTTCATCCTGTCTTATCCCCAGAGATCAAGGTAGCTCATTCTGAGCTCAGGAAGATTGTGACACGGTGTTTGTAAATTCATAAACATATTTAAGCAATATTTACATGCTATTTGTAAAGACTACATGTTCGTAGATGAAGTCAAGGCATGGGCTGGCATCACGCTATGCCCGAATCATCATGGTGGCGGCCACGGAGGAGAAATCAAGGAAAATAGGACCAGGGAGGAATTCAAGAGGGCTTCAACTTTATCACTAATATTTATCTGTGTGGGGTTTTTTAAAGATTTTATTTATTTATTTGACAGAAAGAAAGAGAAAGAGAAAAAGCACAGGCAGGGGGAGAGGCAGAGGGAGAGGGAGAAGCAGGCTCCCCGCTCAGCAGGGAGCCCACACGGGACTCCATCCCAGGACCCTGAGATCAAGCGTCGTGTGTTGTACCTACTGAGCCAGCCAAGAGCCCCAGGAAAATATATTTCAAATGTATCTTTATAGAGTGAGATTTTTTTTCTTTAATATTCTTCAATATATTAATATCATTTTTTAGATCAATTCAAACTCAGTGAAAAATTGCCATCTGGGGCACCTGACTGGCTCAGTCCGTAGAGAACGAGACTCTTAATCTCTGGGTTGTAAGTTTGAGCCCCCGCATTGGGGTGTAGAGATTACTTAAAAATAAAATCTATGGAAAAGATTGCTCTCTTATCATTAGCAAGGCTCGAATCCACTATCTTAATTCCCAGTCAGGAAGCTAAAGCACACACAGAGGTAAATAAAATACAGAAATAATACAGGGAGCCAGCACCTCGCGAGAGGTCAACAGGGATGGATATACGAAGTTTCCATATAATGAAAGCTTACTTTCATTATATAACTTTGTATTTATTTACATTAATAAATACATAATATAATATAAATATATATTATTTATATTTACATAATTTTGTATTTATTTCAAACACTTTGAATGAAAGGCTTTGCAAAATTTAGTTTATACTTGATTCTTATACGTTCAAAATCCAACTTAACCTTTTCTTCACATTCGAGATGCTAGTTGTTTTCCAGAGATGAATAGAACACCATTCTTAGCTGTTTGCTTGCTTGTTTGTTTGTTTGAGAACTTAACTACTCCTCTTGAAGGCTATCTTGTTACTGGAACAGAGACAGGAGTAGTTACTTCTTGGTTTGTTGTTCATTTAGGGATGCATTTTGGGATATTTGGGGTTTTTTTTCATATGTGTATACCATTCAGGACAGGGACCTCCACAGACAGGTTTGATTGTGGTAAGGATTCATGGAGATCCCTATAAAAGCTGGCGATTAATTTAGTTTTCTCTTTTTGAAGATGAAAAAAAATTAGATACACTTCAAAACTGACATTTTCCACTAACAGGTTGGTGCAGAGTCATGGAGAGAAGAACACAAGTCTTGTTTGTCTTTGCAAGGCTGTCTTTGTAGCGGTTAGAAGCAGGGACTGGGTCAGGCCAGCTGAGTTCTGTGGGATATGGGGCAATTTACATGACTCCCCTCATGCCTCTGTTTCCTTTTCTATGTGAAATGGCCATGGTAATAATAGTATTTACCACATCAACTCTTCAAGAGGAAAAATATGAGTCAGTATGGGCGAACCACTTAGAGCATGTCTGACACTTAGAAAGTATAAGACTTATGATATAAGCTACATTAAACTCAAGAAAATTTTAAGGTAACATATTTTGGGTCCCTATTTCTTCAGGGCACATAGGTTCTTGCTGTTTCCTACATGATTCTGAGAACAAATGTGTATCTGGAGATGACAGTCTGCCCAGGGCCAGTTTCTGGGGCCTATGACCTGACCTCTCGTGAGCCCCCAAGCCCTTCTCAGAAGGACCCCTTGCTTGGTTTAATATTCTGCTGTCACTGTCTCGAAATTCTTTTTTTTTTTTTTTAGGAGTAAAAATTAATTTATTTTATTTTATTTTTTTTATTATGTTAAGTTAGCCACCATCATTAGTTTTTTATATAGTGTCTTGAAATTCTTAATGATGGTTCTGATTCTAGCTAAACTTTGTCTTCTGTCCTAGGTTGTTTTCAGTCCAGAGGCCCAAAGCTGGTCGTCACAGCCTCTCCTGGCTCACAGGTTTGGGGTCAACTTTTTTGGAGGAACTTGAAAGCTCTGTCAGGCACGTTCTGTCTCTCTCTCCGCAGCACCCAGCAGATTGCTGCTGGGGCACAAAACCCTTGCTTTGCTCTCTTTTCCTTGCCTCAGATGTGCTAAGGGGAACACATCCATAAATAGGCATTGATAGACAGGAGAAAAAAAGAGCTTGGCCTTTTTGCAAACACCACTTATCCAAAACGATGCTTTATTCAATACCATTCCCCTCAGAAGTGAAATGATCAAGTCCAGAGTTTCTGTTCTTCCTTCGGGATCTCTTGCTTCCTTAGGAAAGTGTCTTGGAGGGTAGGATAGGGCAAGAGCAGAGTCTCTAATTCTGGGTGCGTGACCTCAGACACACAGGTCGTTTAAGCTTCCCTGGTCTCCCTTCCAAATTGTTTTCAAATAAGAACAATGACTGGGGCGCCTGGGTGGTTCAGTGGGTTAAGCCTCTGCCTTTGGCTCAGGTCATGATCCCAGGGTCCTGGGATCGAGCCCCGCATTGGGCTCTCTGCTCAGCGGGGAGCCTGCTTCTCCCTCTCTCTCTGCCTGCTTGTGATCTCTCTCTCTCTCTGTCAAATAAATAAATAAAATCTTTAAAAAAAAAATAAGAACAATGGTTGCCAGACACAGGAACAATGTGCGATCAGAAGACCATGTATGTAAAAGCATGTTATTATCTGGATGCCAGGCAATAGTCACAGCATGAAATCCTTCCCTTCTGCTTTCTTTCCGAGGGTGACTGTCCCAAAGTAGCTGACTCCATTTTCCCAATGGACAAATTGAGTGCCCAGCACATTAAACTGCTCCATAAAAGTTTATTTTTTAATTTTTTCTATTTGAGAGAGAGAGAGCACAAGCAGGGGAAGGGGCAGAGGAAGAGGAAGAAGCAGACTCCCCGCTGAACTGGGAGCCCAATGTGGGGCTTGATCGCAGGATTCCAGGATCATGACCTGAGCGGAGGGCAGACACCTAACCCACTGAGCCACCCAGCTTCATAAAAATTTAAAGTAAAGGTTAAACAAGGTACACACATATTAAATAGTTACTGATTCCACATCTTTGAGTTAGTCCCAGAGAAGGCACCAAGAAGTGGATTAGGAAATGCTTTTTCCTCAAAGGCCTCACATGATAGGATAGGTAGGAGTGACAGTTAAAGGGGAAGTGATCACTATATGGAATTGTAAGTATTTCATGAGGGAAAATGTGGAATGTGCTGAGGATCATCTGTGCTCCCAGAGGGTCTATGAGGAAGGCTTCAAAGGGAAGGCTCATGAGGGTTCACCATTTGGAAAGGGAGAAGGGTATTCCGAGTCAGTGGGGTCCATCCACATGGGGCGTTTGCGGAAAGAAAATAAGGGACAAGGACTGAAACAGAAAGATGAAGTAAGGATTCGCTCCTTGGGCAAGCCTTTGGGGCACTCCCAAGGGTTTCTGATTCCAGAGTGCTGCGATCAGAATCGTTTAAGGAGATCATCCTGGACACCGAATAGATAATGCGCTGACGTGAGGAAACCAAGGAGGCAGGAACATTTATCAGTAAAGAAACTCTTCCCAAGTGTCCATCATCTGGTGAATGATAAAGCAGTGTGGTTTAGCCATAGCAGAGAATATTATACAGCCATAAAAAGGAAGGAAGCACTGATATGTGCTATGATATGGATGAACCCTGAAAACATTATTCTGGCTGTAAGGAGCTAGTGACAAAAGACCATATGATGACATTTGCACAGAATGTCCAGAATAAGCAAATCTCTAGAGTCAAAAAGTAGATTACTAACTGCCAGGGGCTGAGGGAATAGGGAGATGGGGCATGACTGCCCACGGGTATAGAATTTCTTTTGGGGTGATGAAAATGTTCTGGAATTAGATAATGGTGATCATCCACAACTCGGTGAATATACTAAAACCCCCTGAACTGGGCAACTTAAAATAGTACAGTTTGAAATACAGAAGAATCTATTGCCTTTGTCTGATAGAGAAATACAAAAGAACTGAACAGAATTAGCACCAAATAAAGAAGCAGGATGGTTTTCAAAATATTCAGAAGATATGGCAATAAGAGAAAAATAGAGCTTTCCTCAAGCCTTCTAACCAGAGGCAAGAGCTGAGTGGGGCTGAACCAGAGGTAAAGAGGAAATATTCTTGCAAATACAGAGCTGGGTTTCAGATGCGGTTGGACAGACAGTAGAAACGCTAGGCAAGGTTGTGGGAAATTAGTGCATGTGGAGATGGAGCTCACTAGCAGTCAGGAAACAACGGGCAATTTTTTATGGACCTTTTAAGAAAGCTGTATTTGGCAGAAGTAGATTTACAATGATTACTTTCTTTGTAGTTTTGTTTCAAAAGGATTTGAAGGCAATTATAAAAATGCATACTATACAAATATAGGATAAAAGCAGAGAATGTGATTTAGGCAAAAGGATATTAATAATAAAAGAGTCAAATGAAGCCGGGGGAGGGGGTAGGTACTGTACAGAACTGTGTATCAAAAAAATCTCTTGTACTTTCTGAAAGTGTGTGCAAATTGAGCTCTGGGTTTTGGAGGGTTTTTTTTTTTTTTTTTAGCAGCAGGAACATGAAGTACAATTATTTGAGAAGACTAATCAGTTGGTTACAAGAGTCACTGGTGAATGAAGGGTTTGGATTCGTTGGCTTCCTGTTAGCTGAGGTTTTGCTATATAAGGCTTTCCTGTTTTGCAGATGAAACCGCCACTGCTGTTGGAGGCCAGGTGCTTCTGGAGGCGCCGTGCTGAGCAGACTGTGCGGTGATGTTCTCGGCTGCTCCCAGGCACCCTGTCCTGAGAAAGAAGAGGGCAAGCCTGGGGATACCTGCTGTTCGTCTCCAGTGGCAGTGTGCGGCCAACCCCAGCATTTGATGCTGGGCTTCAGTGGGTCTTCTCAGCAGACGGTGGAATATGAGAGTGAATTAGGTGCCTTGACTCCGGGAGTCTGAGCATAAGCTGCAATCAGATCTAAGGACGCACCTAGTGTCTGGTCCTTTCCCATCCCACCTGTCCCCACCAGGACCTAGAATGCAGCACCCGCTAAATCGACAGCTGCAAGTAGAAGACAAAGAAGCTAATTGGCAACTGAAAATAAATTTAAAATATATTGAATGGGGTACCTGGCTGACTCCGTGAGGAGAGCATGCGATTCTTGATCTGGGGGTCGTGAGCTCAAGCCCCACATTAGAGATTACTAAAAAAAAATTAACTTAAAAAGCATAATAATAAAATAAAAGACATGAGACAGCAATAGTAAACGTGGGAAAAATAACAAAGGACACCTGGGCACTCATCTTCACACTCAAACCTAAATAAGAGCTTTGATTCCTCACAGCTAGCCCAGGACTAAGGATTGTTATTACTAACGTGGGTTTATCCTGCTTGCTTTGGGCTTCTGCTCCAACACCTCCAGCAGATCCAAGAAACATTTTTTCGAATCAGTTGGCACTGTTATCCAAGCCCAGGTGTCGCCTTTGGGATGGGATGTCTTGCTGTTAAAAGGCAGCCCAAAGAACTAGACGAGAGGGGGAGGAAGGGAGGAGAGACAGTAAGCAGGATGGGAGGAAGGGAAGGAGGCCAAGTGAATGCAGTTGTAACACCTTGAAATACCAAATCATTTCATCGCTTTCCAGAAAAATCACGATACCTTACCTCCCAGCTCACCCTTCTCCAACTTATTGTTTTATGTTTTAGTATTTACTGGAGTTTTGGGTTGTTTTTGTTAGTTTTTGTTTGTTTGTTTTGTTTTGTTTTATTTGGGTTTTGGGTTTTTGGGGGGGGTTTTGGTTGTTTTTGTTTTTTGTTGGGTTGGTTTTTGGTTTTGTTTTGTTTTTAAGATTTTTTAATATTACTTAAGTAATCTCTCCACCCAATGTGGGGCTAGAACCCACAACCCTGAGCTCCTCCGACCACGCCAGCCAGACACCCCTGGACTTCTGGCCTTTAAGCCATTGGACAGAAAGCATTTTACAAGAAAACACAGGAATCTTATATGAAAGCACATGGGTCATCTGAGGTGGGGAGGCCCCGGGTCTAACCCTGCAATTAACCAGCTCACCCCAGCAAGGAGCAGAGCTGACACCACTCATGGCCTCAGTCTCCTGATTCATAAAATCAGGTGTTTGACTGCCTATTTCTAGTCACGCTTCCATCTTGAACTTGCTCTGATAACCTGAGGCAGTGTAGTCCTAAGAATAAGGTCACTGGCATTGGGTAATGTCTGCCTTTAGCTATGTATTTTGTAACCATGCTAAGCCTCAGTATCTTCAGTCATAAGATGACTACCATGATAATGAATCTATCATCTAGTTCATAGAAGAGTTACAAACATTAAGTAAGGGTGTGTATAAAATGCCTACCCAGGCATGGCTTATACTAAGCCTTCAGAAAAAAGTTCCTTACTGCTACCAGTATGAGTAATAGCCCACAGAAGAAAGAGATGCTCTACTGCAGAAAGCACAAGTCCCTTTATATTTAACAACAAGAACAAAAGTGAGTCTTTCCATGAACGTTCTTTCTCATTTCAAAAATAATATTGCTTGTGGTAAGAAAACACTTTTTAAATATGCATTCTTCAGAGAAAAGAGACCAGCAAAGCGAAGCAGAATTTCTTCGAAGACACAACAGTTCTTCAGATAAAATGACCATGGGACTTAAAACTGTAGATTTACCAAATCCGAGTCTCTTAAACCTCAAAAGTCACCCATTAAGCAGCAGAATTCACAGTTATGAGAGGTGACATGCAATCACTGTGATTCGAGATCTCTCCTTGTGGGGCTCTGTCATTTTAAAGACTATTTCCTTCCAGGAAGGAAAATGATGGAAACCATTACCAAAAGGTTTCTTCTTGGCCCCCTGCGGGCGCGGGCCCGGCCCCAGCTCTGGTCAGCACACAAAACCTGCTTCTGATATCCAGTTGCCATCTCCTCTGCACCTGCCCGGCCCTGCCTGGCACAGATAATTTGCAGCAAGCACAGCCTCAGAGCTGGGAGCCTGGCAGCCTTCCAGGATCTCAGTGCATTGCTAGGAACAAGCTCCTGCCTTCCCGTATAAATTCAGGATGGTCTGTAGGATGCATTAATGAAATGGCTCAGGTACCATTTATGGAGAATCATTTTGTGCTAGCGTCTGCAAGAGACCCTCAAGAGGAAGACAGGAGACATCTCCGGGGTTTTTAACCCTTGTGCCCCTGCACTCACGTGGTGGCTGTTGCAGTACGTTAGTACGTTTTTATGATACTAAAAGCCTGCCAAAAGGAATGAAATTTTGATATATGCTACAGCGTGAAAACATGGTAAGTGAAATAAGCCAGACACTGAAGGACAAACACTGCGTGATTCCATTTATCCAAAGTGCCTATTCACAAAGACAGAAAGTGGAACAGGGATTACAGCAAGTTGAGGGGAGGAGCCCGGGGGAGTAATTGTCTAAGGGATACAATGTTTACATTGGAAATGGTGAAAAAGTTCTAGAGATAGTGTCTCTAGTAGAGAAGCAAGCAGCTTCAAATCCAACTCTAACAGCAGTCATTTGAATAACACGCTTGGGTACCTGCCCACTAGCTTCGAGGGAGTGGTCCACCTTTGGGAGGATGGAAAGGGCAGATTGATCAGTGGAGAGTTACTCTGACCAACTCTGTAACTCTTTTTTTAAACAATCTGAACAGAGCCTGGGAAACTGTCATCAGTCTGATCTCCGCGGTTGTTGACAAGTGTATGTTACGTAAGTTTCTGTACTAAACAGATAAATGGATCAGCCCTGGAGCTTTTTCTTTTCTTTTTTTTTTTTTTTAGCCCTGGAGCTTCTGCCTTCAAACCTCCAACACCTCTTCCCCCGTCCTCACTTTCTGCTGTTCCTGCTCCGCACTTCCCAGAAAACACTGACACAGTCTGAACTCCCGGGGCTTCCCCAGCCACATCTGCCCACCGGTCAGTATTGAGACCCACACAGTCTACTTGTTGACTCATTTCCAGAGAAGGAATATCGAAGTCCAAGCCTCTGTTTGTCAATGGGTCCCATTGCCATTGTTTGCTCAAGGTTATCTCTGCAGTCATCTTCATTGTCTATCTCTGCGAGAACGTAATTCTTCCGTAAAAGCAGGGATTTTTGTCTACCTAAGTCTCTGGTGTATCCAAGCAAGATCAGTCGCTGACATGTAGTACACTCTCAGGAGACAAATGAATACACTCCTTTTCTATATGTTTGAAAAACGCCAATCTTTTAAAGAAACGGAATGTTTGAATAGAAAAACATAACTTGATTGCGTGAAATATTTGCAATACACGGTCCCTGCCTGTCATTCCCATAAACCAATTAGATGTTCCGAAGTGCCAATATTTCTACATCAAGCTGCATCTCCCCAGAAGTCACACACAGAATATTTTGTCATCTGTATCGTCTCAATGTTATTTTAGAAATACGTCTGTCTCTCTTTCTGTGGCACTGTGTCTCTGGACCTCCGGATACCAGTGAATTTATGCGGGAGATCATATTCCAAACCTCAAGAAACATGGAAGTCATTTCAGTACAGATAAAATCGGAACTATCAGAATACAATGGGTTAAAAGCTGAATGCACATTTGTTGGGGCACCTGGAAGGCTCAGTCGGTTCAGCCTCCAACTCTTGAGGCTCAGGTCTTGATCTCAAGGTCGTGAGATGGAGCCTCGCACCCGGCTCCGCTCTGAGTGTGGAGCCTGGTTAGGATTCTCTCCCTGTCTCTGCCCCTCTTCTACCCCTTCTCTCCTTCTAAAATAAATAAATAAATAAATAAATAAATAAATAAATACATACATACATACATACATACATACTTTGTCGAAATCAATAAAAAGCTGAATGCACTTCTCTAGACAGCAAAAAATGCCAAGGTAAATTCCCTGTGACTAATTACAAGACTAAACACCCTTAGTCTGAATCATGTATGCTGTCTTTCAAAGCACTAAACAAAATGTAGGTTTATGGTTCAGAAGCAGGTTGTTCTTTGCTTGGCCTCTCCACTTCCTGTCATCAAAGGAGAGCATGAAGATCATCATTAAAGATTTTTTTTTTTCTTCTGACCTACTTGAAAACACTCTGAAACATTCAGTTGCCGATGTTAGAAGAGTCATTTAGGATATATCCTAAAATACTAGGGAGAGCTTTTTTAGCTTGAATGTGAGCTAACAAAAATTAAATTTTACTTTTAAATACTGTATGTTTGAGCTCTACTGCTAGTTACTGCCTTGCACCTTAAATGTAATAGATAGTATTTGGGGAAAGATTTGAAAGATGCTTTCCCTCTGGCACATGGTACTTTGGTGGAGGAGCAACATGGGTGCCTTCGGGGAGTTGAGGGTTAAGCTTTAAAGTTAAAGAATAGGATTTCCCTTCTAGGCAAAATTATGTTCCATGACCTAAGTCAGGGGAAAACCAGACCCAGGGATCAGAACGGCATGTTAAGACTCAAGAATTCTAATCATTTCTCTGGGCTTGTCCTCAATCTAAAGCATTAATGATTTTCACTTCTCTGTGGCTCTACATCTATATCCGAGCTCACCACACAGATGCCCCCCAGAGTTTGTTAGGTAGTGGATTTGGAGCCCCTTAGCGTTTCTGTAGCAGCTCAGCTCAACCTTCACATTGGCGATCGACGTGGTCAAAGTTAAAGTCTGCCATTGTTGGTGCTGCCAAGTGATTGTGTTCATGAACTTCCTTGTTCTTAGCATAAGAATGAGTAACTTTTTTTCTATTTCTCTTTTATTAGAACAAGTAAATATTTACAAAGGTAATACAAGTACAGTATTCATTACAGCATAAAGTAGATACAAGGCATGAAAATCAATTATTTAGAAGAAATCAAAAGTCTCTCAACAAATTTCTTTTCCTACCCTAAAATTTCATCAAGCGCTCATTTGTATAAATCCAGCTGATTCGATGAGTTATAATAAGTCCTTCAAAGGTTAGCAGGGGTTTTTTTTAAGTTAGTTTTTTCTTTTATCAAGTACTATTAAAGTGGAAAAATATGCCATGTTTTCACTGATAAAGATGAACTCATTTTTATATGCAGTGGATGCCAGAGTACAATAGATTAACAAATGAATATTAACTATTATGTTGGAGATATATATGTTTCAATACGGGAGTACTAAAAGCCTTAGATCTATGTATATATTTTGTGTTTGCTGTACAATGACATTTCCCCAAAATGTTGTTTTTTAATCACTCAAATACCCTTTTGAGCTTGTTGAGATCTTTATTAATTTGTGTTCCATCTTGGCAGAAATTATGTTTTTTGCATTTTTGTGTTTCTAAAAGTTAACAGAATCCAGGGAGATATTTGACAATGAAAATATGTGCTGGATAAAAATGTAGGCACACGCTAACTCTAGCAAATCACATTTAGAAATCCGTCTCCCTCTCTAGTATACATGTTTTTACTATGCACAACTGAGCACCCATTTGATTTGGAAAACCTGGCCTTTAATGTATTTCCTTTAAAATTGATTTGTCAGGCGCCTGGGTGGTTCAGTTGGTTAAGTGACTGCCTTTGGCTCAGGTTATGATCCTGGAGTCCCGGGATCAAGTCCCACATCAGGCTCCCAACTCCACGGGGAGTCTGCTTCTCCCTCTGACCTTCACCCCTCTCATGCTCTCTCTCTCTCTCTCATAAATAAATAAATAAATCTTTTTTAAAAAAATAAAAATAAAATTGATTTGTCGTTTATCTCATTGCTTCTAATGAAGGCCATCAGTGGATTTGGCTTTTTTTTTTTTTTTTTTTTACCTCTCCACCCCTTCCCCACAGGTCTTCCTCAGGGGTCACCTCCAGGGAGATGTCCTTCTGTCTACATCAACTTATTCCATCTACAGAGATGTCTTGATAGTCTTCTACCAGCAGTGACTTTGGGAAGACTGTCACTGATTAAAGGAAATTCTTCTACTAAATGAGAACTACTGTCCACCTCCCAGGAGGACTGATGCTCTAAGAAGGAGAATGGAATCGTGGAAACCATCTGAAAACTGGAGAAACACAGTAAGTCCTTACAATGCTAGAACATGCAGTCCTGCGGTCAGGGAAAATGAATGTAAGTTCTCATGTTCATTGCTATTGCACACAGAAACGCCGTTCAGGGATCCCTGGGTGGCTCAGTCGTTAAGCGTCTTCCTTTGGCTCAGGTCATGATCCCACAGTCCTAGGATCGAGCAGGACTCGGCAAGGAGCCTGCTTCTCCTTCTCCCCCTTCCCACCTTATATTTCCTCTCTCGTTGTGTCTCTTTCTGTCAAATAAATAAATAAAATTCTCAAAAAAAAAAAAAGAAAAGAAAAAGAAACACCGTTCAAAGTAATCATTAACAAACCCAACAACTCAGCTCACACTATTTAGGATTAAAACCGATTGCTCAACACCTCTCCAAATCTCTTTTAGAAGTAGGTGCTGGGGCTCCTGGGTGGCTCAGTCAGTTGAGCATCTGACTCTTGATCTCAGCTCAGATCTTGGTCTCAGGACTGTGAGCTCAAGCCCCACATTGGGCTTAAAAAAAAAAAGATAGGTTCCTTTACAAATTACCGCATCTCACTAATCAGGGAATAATCTAGAAATGAGTATTCTGGAAGCATTTTGATGAAAAAAGCAGTGAGATGGAAAACTGAGGCTTAGAAAAATGTCAGGTTCTTGTTCACTCCTGTTTTAAAAGAATAGGAATAAAGGGAAGAGAGTTTCTGATGAAAAACAGTGTGTGCCTGTGTCAATTTCACCAGGCTCCTAGCTTGCCGAGGAGTTCCGGGGGCAGATTCTGTGGTTACCTTGGATGCTGCAAAGGCCATATGCTTCTTTGGTACCACTTCTGTTTCTGAGGTTCCACCTAAGTTTGTTTTTACAGAGTACAATCTCACATACACCTTAAGACTACACCTCAAACAATTTTAGAGTCCCCTCTCCTCCACTTTTGTTTAACGAGCAAAATATACTCCGGGGGCTTCATTAAGAAAGACATTTTGCTCTTCCTGTGAGATACTCACCTATTGGAGAACCTACAGCTGGATATCCTCCACTTGCCTTTTATAATTTAGCCATGGCCTTGGGACCTGGAGGCTCTGTTAGCCCCAGCTGGTTTTAATCGCTTTCCTAGGAAATATTATGTGTGTTGAGATACAGAACTCTCCTGCCAGCTTAGACTTCAGTCTCAATGAAGGAAAAGCAACTGCATTAAGATAGATCTGTTTGTAAAAAGAGTATTTAAAATTAACATCCCGGAGAAACCAACAGAACTTTCTGTAATCTGATTTCCTTCCACATATGGTTCAATGCACCACTAATGGTTTCCATTTGAAAGAGCAGATTCATTTAGAAAGAAAGATGTTTTGTAATATATGTAAGAAGTCTTAATGTTCTTATGAATATACCAGTTCTTTAGAAGTTGAGTGATTCAATCTAAGAATTGCCAGTCATAAGTTCTAAATCTAATTAACCAGTACTTTAGTTTACTTGAAGTTGCAAATTTCATTGGTCATTGGTCCACAAAGGGGGGTTCCCACAAACACTAATCAGTGACCTGTTACAAAAGTTAAAAGGATAAGCAAGCACCAATAGTTTTGTGGGAATAACATCATTTCCTAAGATACCAGCGTAAGAACCATCCGGCATATTCATACCTATTCCCCATATCTACATCCCTGCCACAATAAACCTATTTGGGTGCACTGCTTCAAGGACTAAAGATCTCCATTAAAAGTATGGGTTCTGCATGAACAATAAATCTTGTAACACTGAAAAGATAAAATAAACATATTTGGGGGGAAAAAAAAGTATGGGTTCTGAGGAAGCCTTATTTAATGATAAATCAGTTCGCTATAAACCTGCCTCACTACATATATTTCAATTAAGACCCAAGTGTGACTTTAGCAACAGAGCATCTATCCGAGCTGCACTTGGATAGATGGCAGAGTGGAGTGTTGGGAAGGGCTCTTTTTCAAACCCTCTGTTCAAATAATACATAATTTGGGGGGAAGAGACCTTTTCAAGCAAAAGAGAGGAAACTTCAAACTGAAAACAGCTTTCCAAGCGTATTAAATGCAATCCAATAAGAGATGTACTTAAAGGTGTTATCAATGTGACTTCTATCCGAGGACTTGACAGCCTGATTTTGTAATAGTTAACACATATCCTGGGAAGCCTGGGTGGTTAAGGGTCTGCCTTCAGCTCAGGTCACGATCTCTGAGTCCTGGGATCAAGCCCCTGCTAGGGCTTCCTGCTCAGTAGGCAGTCTGCTTCTTTTCCTCTATCTCTCTTTCTCTCTCTCTCTCTGCCCCTCCCCACTGCTCGTTCTCTCTTTCTCAAATAAATAAGTAAAATCTTTAAAAAATGTATTTAACATACATCCTAATTGCTCTTTGTGCTTTTGAGCCGATTTCTTTAGGTGGTTTGGTACATAAATAATTAGATCATAAGCCAATTCAAAGTTTGAGGTTCTAGCAAGATAATTATGGCTTGAAGTAAGTGAATAAACTGTTAACAATCCAGGAAAGTTTATTTTAATTCATTCGAATTAGGGGCCCCATTTTATTTCCCTTCAAAAAGTAATACCACCTTACGTTTACCTTGCAATTTACAATATTCAAGGATTTCTGACCTATGTAATCTCATTTGATGCTTATAACAATCCCATATGGTGAGCAGGGTCGTACTTTGTTGAGGAGACCAGGGCTCAGTGAGGAGAGTATGGAGCTCAGACCTAACTCAGATTTCCAAATCGAGGCCCCGTGCTCATTCTGTTCTAGCAAACTGTACTTAACAGTTAGATGAAGGCCTTCAATGTCTGGGGCCTGTGCCTTCATCCTTCTGTGAAAACACCACGGCTAAGCAAAAACAAAGCAGGCAGAATATCAAATACAAAATGTGTTCAGACCAATACAACTGATTATGGAAAATTTTAGCCTAATAAGCAATTGTTTGTTTTTATTAAGACTTAATTTTATGAAGAGATAATTTTGTTCAGACTTGATATTTTTCTTAGAGCAGTTTAAGGTTCATAGCAAAAATTATTTCATGTATACTTCCCGTATACTATCCCTTATACTTCCAGGCTTTACATATGAAAAAGCAATAGTTTTAGCCCTTTATTAAAACACGAAATTTAGGAAGTAATTTGAGAATGGAACGATTGGGCTGCCATCAATGCTGCCATTGAATCATCGTGCTCTTTGAGACTTAGAACGATACCATTGAGTTCTAAAATGGGTAAAAATTACAGCACATAAATTACACCTCAAATAAGCTGTTAAGACCACATACCCATTGTCAGGGACTTAATTGTGTCCCCCCTCCATTCCTAGGTTGAAATACTAACTCAGGCACTTTACAGTGCGATTACATTCAGAGATAAGATCCTTAAAGAGGTAAATAAGTTAGAATGAGGTCATTATGGAGGACCCTAATCCTATGACCGGTATCCTTGTTGGAAGAGAAGATCTGGACACAGACACACACAGAAGGAAGACCATGTGAAGACACAGAGAGAAGACAGCCTTCTGCAAGCCGAGGAGACAGGCCTAGGAAGAAACCAACCTTGCCAACAGCTGGATTTCACCTCTGCTCCCAGAACTGTGAGAAAATTAATTTCTGCTATTTAAGCAGAAATAATACTTTGAAGTATTTGTAGTACTTCCTTATGGCAGCCCTAGCAAACAAACATGAGCCCCCAAAGACACACACACACACAATACTATGCTACCTAACACAAGCTATATGAAAACCTGCCTTTATGAGTAGCCTTGGATTTTTACTTGGATTTTTACTTCTCCTCTGGGACACTATTTTATTCATCAAATTTTTTATGCTTAAATTTCATTCATTTATATTTCGATGTTAATTATGATATACCTTCATAATGAAAAACCCAAATTCAATATATAACACTAAGAAGCCCAGGTCTACTTAAAAAAGAAAGAGAAAGAGAGAGAGACTAACTACCCTGCTTGGCAGTAAAGAATGATTTCCCAAAGTGTCCACAGTCACTGGTGGACTCCTTCAGTACTGGGAGCCAATATCTGGACATCTGACTCCTTATTAGACGCTTAATGTTTGCTGAGGGTGACAGTGGGGGGTTGCCCAAAAAGCTGGACCAAAGAAAGCAAGATGAAGTTCCTGATGCACAATCTGCATAGAGTTCACATGATTTAGAGAGCATAGAAACGATATGATAAAGCAAGCCGTATATCTTATTATTTTCCTTTTTTTAAAGATCTTATTTATTTATTTATTTGAGAGAGAGCACAAGTGGGGTGAGGGGCAGAGGGAGAAGCAGACCCCCCACTGAGCTTGGAGCCTGATGCGGGGCTCGATCCCAGGATCCTGGGATCACGACCTAAGCTGAAGGCAGATGCTTAACCGACTCCACCACTCAAGTACCCCTCTTATTATATTTCTTAACAGTAAAAATTTCCCTTGTTTCAATTCCCTTCTTAATTGTGTACCACAGTGGTATGTTTCAGTACAGTGAGATCCTGAAATGACAGAAAAACATTGAGGTTAAGTATTGTTTTTAGTCAGATGAGTTGTACATCGGGCAGCAAGAAGTTCAACATCACTCGCCATGGGACATCTTGTTCATGTGCCTGTCCTTGCAGTCTGTTGGCAGGTTGGGATGTCAAATATGCATTTCTGGGTTCTCCTTGTAACATTTTGCAGGATCTTTTTTCATATCACATTCGCAAACTAAAATATAACGTGATATAAAGAGAGATACAAAGTTGAAGAACCAGGAGCCCATTAGCTGGCTCAGTCCGCTAAAGCCTGCAACTCTTGATCTCTGGATTGTGACCTTGAGCCCCAGGTTTGGTGGAGAAATTGCTTAAAAATATAATATTTTTTTAAAAGTCTAAGAACCATCTTAAAAACACAAAGACACACCCCCAGTTGTGAGAAAATAATTAATTCGTTTGCTATAGAAGTCAGAAAAGAAAAATTCCCCAACAGATGGAACTTAATACTTCTTAAGACGACCACTAGTCCAGTGAAATGGCAGGTGGTGTTTCATAACCCAGATGTCTGTAGCTCCTGCTGTTTGTTTTACTCTTTCTTTATGCCTTTTTTTGACCACTCACCTCTATTCTCTCTCAGAGAGTCCACAGATTTCTTATGAGGCCATTTGCCTCTAAGACAATCACTAGTAAGTTTCCCAATGTTTAAAGCTATCATCCCACAGTACTGGCTTCCAGAACTCTGCTGACTTCTCATTTTCTTGGGGTCGACAATATTTAACAGCTACTAGTTGGAGCGGCTGATAAGGAGTGTTTATACGTGAGACCCCAAATCTCTCAAATTCTAAAATCCCGACTATGAAAATCTAATACGTTTCCTGTGTTAGCTGGCTGGTGGGTTTAAACTTGGATGTTTCATTTATCTCTACGACAGCTCTCTGTATTTCCAACAACACGGCCACCATGTGCATTCACCTCTCACACAGAGCAAAGTTTCAGATGCTCTAACCAGGCATCACAGCTTATGCAATCCCTTCACCTTCCCAAAGCATTCTCAAAACTTGTGATCATCTTGGTAAACAAGCATCAGCTCCATGCTTACGAGAAGAGCAGACCACAGGATAGAGAAATCAAAACGTGAAGCCAGCTAGCAGACCAACCTTCACTATGCTTCAGGGTAAATGTCACCAGAAGACAAACTTCTGTGCTTTTTTGATTATGTAGGTTAATGGCCAGACTTAGCCAATGGTCTGTAGTTTCCATCCTGGCTGCAGGTCAATATAGGTCTTGCCGTGCGATTGTGCCTTATTTCCCTGCACTGATCAAAGGGACCCATTTCCAAGAACAGGTTGGTTGGCCATTTCAGGGCACATACTTATGAACATGGAATTACTTCCTGATAAAGAAAGGAAAGTGGGAGTGACACGGGAGGAGATTTGGGCTGAGAACAGGGGGAGAGCTGGCAGTAACCTCACGAGAAGACCCACACAAGGATCAGAAAAATGTGATGTTAAGCAAGTCCTTTAGTCCATTAGGTCTCTCTGGAAAAGGGATCATAATACCTTCCTTTTATATTAGCACACAGAAGAAAGTTCATAAAATAGTATAGTGTATTGGGACAAAAGAAGGAATGAAGGTTGATGAATGTACCACGAAAGGATCAGGAGCAAAATGATGAATTAATTTTCTGTGTACAGTTCTATTGAGATGGAGCATCACTTTTTGGTTTAAGTAATCGCTGTGCTCTGATCAGCATGTAAAAACATTGTCTAAGCCTCAAAAAAAAAAAAATCACAATAAAGAGTCATAGTCTTGTAAAGTTTGGTAAATAAGCAACAGAGTGGCTTGGCGTGCCTTCAGAGGACACAGAAACATGGCATTTATAAGTGTTAGCTGAGAGGAAAATTAAATATGATGTCTCTCTCGGGCTGACCTTGGAGAAAAAGGAAAATGCAAAATCAAATAATGAAAAGTAGTATTTTCAAGGACTGCAATGTCTGATGTTTCTATGCAGAGCTCAATTTCCTCAAGTTAAAGATACCATGAAGTGTACTATAACTATATTTAAAATAGAGAATTATTTCTCTGTTTGAAAGGAAATCTATCAGCCCTGTTTTAGTAAACTCTGAACCGAAGAACCTGTGAACTGCCCTCTTCCAACAGGAAGCGTCTTGGGTTGGTTCCGGCTGGGCTTTAGGCTAATCATTACAACACTGAGAAAAAGCATCATTGTCACCTCCATATGTCACTCAACCTAACCATAATGGTTTCCTAGGGCAGCCAAAACGGAGTACCACACCCTGGGTGTCTTCGAACTGCAGAGATTTATTCTCTTCCAGTTTTAGAGGCCAGAAGTCTGAAATCAAGGAGTCAGTAGGGTCACGCTCTTTCTGAAGGCTGCAGGGAAGCTGGAGAAACTTCTGCCTGTCTCTTCGATTGCGGTGGCTGCCAGTCCTCCTCAGCCCTTAGGATCAGCCCCCCACTGTCTGCCTCCATCCTGACAGACTGTTCTTCCTGTGTCTCTGTGTCTCCACGAGGTCTTTTTATCAGGACCGCAGTCACCTCATTTAGGGCCTAACCTAATCCAGTATGACCCCCATCTTAACCTAACTAATTGCTAAGTACCCTATTTCCAAATACGGTTATATTCTGGGGCTTCAGGTGGATATGAATTTGCGGGGGAAATTACTCAACCTAGAGCACTAACCAATGATGAAAATCTTTTTTAGTCATCGGACACCCTCTGGGAGTCCATGATTCCTAAACACATGCACTGTGTTTGGAGGCAAGTTGACACAAGGCCCCGTTATCCTTTTAAAGACAGATTTTTTTTTTCCTTGATGCTCAACTGACTAAAATTTTATCTAAGCATTGGACAACGTCTCCTGCTCTGGGTATAATGATGCACATTGTTCTTATTGTTCTTTGCTTCGTTTGTTTACATCGTTTTTGTTCGCTTTTAAACCAAAGATAGTTCCTTGTTTAAAAAAAAATACAAAAAATTTGAGGCTGTTGGGGAAATGATCTCATCTGTTCATCCTTTGGAACATGACTTTTGTAAGGAACCTACTCTCATTAGGCCCCTATTTGTAGTTACAAACTGGATTTCATTTTTTCCTGTGTCCTCGGTCATCCTGACTTAATCTCACAATACTTGTTGGCTTCCATTAACCAACAAGTAATACTATAGGAAACGGGTGATAGTCATCATTTTTCTAAGATAAGGAGTAAAGCCGTGTGGTTAAAATACAAACTTGAAGAAGGCTGTGCTGACTGTTTTGATGTAGGGAGAGTGGTAATCTCAGACATTTTATGTTCAGAGACTGAATGTACAGCGATGCTTACATGAAGTGGGAAAAGTAGATACTGGAGATCTTTTTTTGAAATAGCCTAGCCTAAGTTGGGACTCGGCCTTGAAGAAAAAAAAAAAATTTTTTTTTTAATTTTGTAAGAAATGGGAATTTTGTGAATATTGAATTTTTAACATTGTTTTGTATGGACCATTTAACCTTTTATGCTCTTGGACCCAAATATGTTCCTTAAAGAAGTTTTAGTCTCTGAAACAGGAAGGGATATTCTAAGTCACAGCGAAACCCCTCTGATTCCTCAGGAGCTCAAGTTTGTGCAGGAAAAGTACCTGCGGGTGTGGATAAGAAGTCCTGATTGGATCAGCTCCAGCTTCTCACTGACCAACAACTACCTGGAGAGAAGGAAGCAGGAGGCAAAGCAACCCAGCCCCACGTGTTTGCATTTGACCGTCAGTCGTCAACTTCTTGGATTCTATCTGTAGATAAATGATGAAAGATTATCTATCGAAGCCAACATAAAAAAAAAAAATTTTTTTTTTTTTGCGTTTTCTTTTATGTCTTAGAAGATTTTATTTATTTATTTGACATAGAGAGAGAGCACACAAGCAGGGAAGCCACAGAGGGAGAAGCAGTCTCCTTGCTGAGCAGGGGGCCCTTCGAGGGGCTCAAAGGCACATGGCTCAATCCCGGGACCCTGGGATCATGACCGGAGCCGAAGGCAGCCATTTAACAGACTAAGCCCCCCAGGCGCCCCTGCATTTGATTTTGAAGCTATGCTTTAATACAGTGAGCAGAAGCCCAGCAAAGCGTAGACAGAGCCTTCGAAAGCAGTCTCTTTATGGGATCCCCCCCAACCCCGTCCTTGTACCTGAATGAGACAGACATCACCTAATAGGTAGGTTTCACGCCTCCATCAGCCGAATAATTACACCAGTTATTTCTGCCTGGAAGGAATCCTCCTTGGATGCGACTACCGGGAAAGTCTCCCTATCTGACACCTGGAAGGCTTTATAGAAAAGAGGAAATTTGACTACCTTTGGCAAAAATATAAAAGGATTTTTTTTAACCTTTATAATTTATATCATTACCTGTTTCAATTAGGCACCCTAAAATCCCCATTTTAGGTGCTAATTTTAGGTGCTAATCCCCATTCAAGATGCTAATAATATTATCTAATAATAAAACACCAGGTGTCATACTTTAAAACTGTTGTTCTTATTTTTCATTTGCCATTCACTTAAAACCACGTGGGTTAAGACAGGTACAGTGTAACCACATGAGGCTGAAGAAGGCTGAGTTTTATCTCTGACCACTCCCAAGACAGAGCTTAATTTTACATTTTGCTAAATTGATATCACACCTGCCTTGTGATGGTATCTTTTACTTTATTATTATTATATTATACTATATTATATTATATTATATTATATTATATTATATTATATTATATTACTATTAAAGAATATAATGCATATATACAGAAAAGGACCTGTTAACATAATTACCTTAAAAAGGCTATGTATTTTAATCATCTTTTTTCATGGTATACAAATCTACATCACAGAAAATTGATTTTGTAATATCTTACAAACAAAATCTATAGCCTAATTATTTTTAACTGCTTTCAATTCAAATCATTTAGCCTTCTGAGGGCCAAGATAACAGGTGTGCATTTGGACCCAGCACCCAAATGGGTGATATCTAGGATAAATAAAGAAAAGATCACCTTCCCTGCAGTCCCCCCCCCACCCCAAACTTCCTTGGCCACACATCACATCTCGCTCTACCCAAGGTTGTCCCAGCTCCAAAATCATAAATTCAAGTGCACTGTCTTAGTTCATTCTGATTGCCATCACAGAATAGCATAGACTGAGTGGCTTACAAGCAACAGAAACTTGCTTCTCACGGTTCTGAGGCTGGAAGTCAGAGACCAGAGAGCCGGCAATTTCAAGTTCTGATGAGGGTCCACTTCAGGGTTGCAGATGGCTGTTTTTTCTTGGATCATCACAAGGCAGAGAGAGAGAGAGAAGCAAGCTCTCTTGAGACTCATATGAGGTGTGAATCGCCTGCAGGAGGGCTCCACCCTCGTGGCCTAATCACATCCCAAGAGCCCCACGTCCTAATATCATCGCATTGGGGGGTAGGGTTTCCACATATGAATTTGGGGGTGGGGGTCACAGACATTCACATCCTTCTTGGATGACAAGCTCTCCCTCCCTGCCTTCACCTCCTTTCATCTACTACATCTCTCTCCAGTCTCATCCAGACCTCCAGGTCCTTGAGCCCTTCCTTTTTCTGCCAACCATCCACGTCCTCTCTCCTTCTCCATGAAATATGGGTGGATCCTCACTTCTGAGTCTTTCCCACCAAGATCTTCACCTCCCTTGTTCCCTTGCCCTCCTGTCATGCCTATCCCCCCAAATCCCAGGCTAGATCTACCCAACTATCCACCTGTTGTTGTGAGCTGCTCGAGGAAAGCTCACCACCCCCCACGCTGGAACTTGACATTGTTTTCCTGGCCAGCTGTTCCTCTCATTCTCCAGCGGCTATTTTCAACCTTCTCAGTTTTCCCCAAACATTCTACCCCAAGATGGCAGATACAGCCAACTGTATCTGAGGAGTCAACCAGAGTCCTCTTCTTCCAAGATACCAAGGAAAGTACATTTAACAGCCCCCCCTCTTACATATGGTGCGGCCATTCTACTGAGATTTAGTCATAGAGTTTGAGCAGAGTGATGCTCCCCTTCTCCCAGGTCTGGCCTACGCAAACCTCCCACAAATGCTCCTCTGTCTCCCCCCAGCTACACTATGGATGCTGAGACCTGGGGTAACCATGGGGATTATGACAGGCACCGTATAACCACATGAGTTTGAAGTTGGCTGGGTTTCATTTCCAACCACCCCCAAGACAGAGCTTAATTTTACATTCTGCTACCTCGATATCATATCTGCTTTATGATAGTATCCTTTACTTTGTTATTTATATAGAATACAATGCGTATATAGAGAAAAGGACACATAAACATAATTACCTGAAAAAGATTATGTATTTTAATATCTTTTTCTTATTAATCAGAACCTCTATCTGATGTGGACCTGAATGATTTTGTGAAACAAATCACACACACACACACACCCCAACCCCAGCCTTCTCCACTCTCCACTGAGCCAAATAGATTTTACGTGAATGAGGACGAAGCAACAGTCAGATCACAGAGGCAGGTGTCAAGAAAATATCAGCTCCTCTCCTGCCCCATACCCACCTCACCCCCTTGTAGTATGGCCTTGCCTCCTGTTTTCCTGAAAAAAAAAAAAAAGAAAGAAAGAAAATTTATTTTGTTCTTTTTTTTTAAAGATTTTATTTATTTATTTGACAGGGAGAGAGATCACAAGTAGGCAGAGAGAGAGCGGAGGGGCGGGGGAATCAGGCTCCCTGCTGAGCAGAGAGCTCGAAGTGGGGCTCTATCCCAGGACCCTGAGATCACGACCCGAGCCAAAGGCAGAGGCTTTAACCCACTGAGCCACTCAGGTGCCCCTTGTTCTCTTTTAAATACTGGAGACCAGGGTGACTGGATGGCTCAGTCGTTAGGCATCTGCATTCAGCTCGGGTTATGATCCCAGCGTTCTGGGATCAAGCCCCTGGCTCACTGCTCCGCGGGGAGCCTGCTTCTCCCCTTCCCACTCCCCTTGCTTGTGTTCCCTCTCTCTCTGTGTCAAGTAAATAATAAAATCTTTAAAAAATAAATAAATACTTTATTTTTTATAACTTACTGTAGCCTAAATAATTAGGGTTTTTTAAAAGATTTTATTTATTTATTTGAGATAGAAATAGCATGAGAGCAGAAGGAGGGGGAGCAGCAGGTAGAGGGAGAGAAGGTCGTGAGATCATGACCTGAGCCAAAGAGAGAAGTTTAACCAGCCAGCAGATCCCCAGCTTAACCAACCAGGAGCCCCCCAATAATTAGGGTTTAATGATACCTATTGTCACTTGGAAGATAACCTCAGAGAACCTGAGAGCAGCAATCATCACAAGGCCTCCGGCACCTAACATTCAGCTTGGAGAGGGCGAAATGAGGACAGACCCTAGCTCTGTACCTTTCCATGCCTCCCACGGGATTATGTCCCAATGTAACAATTTTAGGCCTGAAAGGCTTGTACTGATCTTCCCTATGTGTCTAGAACAAAAATAGGTATCTAAATAGAAACTGAAAAAACTATTTCCTTTGACCATGAGTAAAAATATTATTTTTTTCTGGATTGAACTATCTTTACAATCGCTATCAGTAAACAATTGAGCAAAGCACCTAAATATTACACATTTTAATTCATTAAATATAAAGGAAGCATAAAGTAAGATATAAAACAGAAATTATAAGATAAACAGTAAAATGTATTGAGAATGAGGCTCTTAATAGATGAATGGGACCATTTTGTTGAATGGTTTTGAGTTTGGGGCTTTTTTCAATTACTTACAAATCTGTGGCTGATAGACTGAGACTAGTTCATAAGAACAAAACTTGTTATTTTCATTTTTTTGGAAACAATGATGAAAACTTTGTTCAGATAAATAGATAGAAATAGAAGGTATTTCTTTACAAAAATGTACCTCAGTTATTTGGACAATTTCTCAGCCTTCCTAATAAAATTATTTTGATCATTTACCATGAAAAATAAGTTACTTTCTTAGTGGTCTACCATCTATCATGTCTATGGTTGAATAGTCCTCCGATGAAAAGTAACCACGGGCTTACGTCCTCTTCGACTTGAAAACTCCCTGATTTGCAAAAGAACCTACCAGTGCGTCACTAGGCATTCACTTGCTCAGCTCCTCACCCACAGCTGCGGCTGCCCGTGGCCTTCATATGCAGGGTTCACACCCAGGGTCAGTAGCCTCCGCAAGATTCACAATGAACAGAGGAGGGGTAGTTATAAAAGGGGACAGAGGAGCAAACTCTCAGGCAGATAAATTTTAAAAAAATATACACATGCAAGTTGAACACCAGGAAATTCATTCCTTTAAACTACCCAGGTGCCTGTGCTCCTGGGAAAGCCTTTGCCTACCCCCCAAATACATCGAGACCACATATTGAAGACCACGAACGAATGAATTGGCAGGGTAATTCATTCTTCTCCTGGATTTTGTGGGCCCTGAAGAACAGATGCTGTTTTGTAAAGACATTCTCTTCTCTTAAGAGCAGAGACTGTTCTTTTAAATTCATTAAAACTCTAAAGTATAAAACAGGTTGATGATATTGGAGTATAGATCAGCAGTTGGAATTTTAGTTGCACATATAATGTTTGATTGACTCTGGGCTTTTTTTTTAGATTTTATCTATTAGAGAGAGAGAGAGAGAGAGGAGGTGGGGAGGAGCAGAGGGAGAGGGACAAGGGGACTCCACACTGAGCACAGAGCTCCACACGGGGCTCGATCCCATAACCCTGAGATAATGACCTGAGCTGAAATCAAAAGCTGGTCAATTAACCTGCTGAGCCACCCAGGTGCCCAAGGGCTGGTTATTTTTAAAGACAAGTGTGTTACTCATGCTGAGCTAATTAGCCAGCCCTGCCACAAGAAGGGCTCTGTGGCCATCTGTCCTGGGGCAGCCTGGAGTAACAGCCACTCACCTCCTGAGACAGCCCGGCAGACTTGCTGCTTCTCCCTAATTAGAAGAGGCAACACCCAGTGTCTTCTACGCCCCGAGTCTGGGAGGGAACAGCAGCCCTCGTCCCCTTCTCTGCAGCGAGTGACAGCTGGCCCCTGACCACAGTGGGAGGAAATTCCAGTCCTTGACTTGCTTTTGGCCAGCCACACTACTCTCCTTTCTTCCCTCTGGGTCTAGGGAAGAAAAGAGGCAACGTTAAAACATACCTTTGTCTCTATACCATCCGTCCTTGTTCTGTATTCCAGATTCCAGAACCAGAGAAGGATTCCAGAACCAGAGAACGACCGTCAGGCAAATCAACACACTAGATTCTTTTTTTTTTTTTAATTAACATATAATGTATTATTTGTTTCAGGGATACAGGTCTGTGAATCATCAGTCTTACACTCACTCCCAGCACTCACCATAGCATATATGTCCATCCCCCAGCCACCCCATCCCTCCCACCCCCCTCCCCTCCAGCAGCCCTCAGTTTCTTTCCTGAGATTAAAAGTCTCTTATGGTTTGTCTCCCTCTCTGATTTCGTCTTGTTTCACTTTTTCCTCCCTTCCCCTATGATCCTCTGCCTTGTTTATCAAATTCTTCATATCAGTGAGATCATATGATAATTGTCTCTCTCTGATTGACTTATTTTGCTTAGCATAATACCTTCTAGTTCCACCCACATTGTTGCAAATGGCAAGGTTTCATTTTTGATGGCTGCATAATATATATATATATATACACACACACACACATCACGTCTTCTTTACCCATTCATCTGTTGACATCAGGCTCTTTCCATTGTTTGGCTCTTGTGGACACTGCTGCTGTAAACATTGGGGTTCACATGCCCTTTGGATCAGAGCTCTTCACACCATGTCACTCTGCAGGCTGCTTATGAACTTCTAGAATGGAGCCCGACTCCAGTCTTCCCAATTCAACTGGGGATTTTGGGAGTGGATATAGCATCACAGACACAAAATGCAGCTGCCCAAGTCCAGAAAAGGTCATTTTCCCTGGAAGGGGAGTGAGACTGCAGCCACCATCCTTAAACTCCTCTGTCCCCTCACAGGGTCCCATGTGCCCTGGTCCTGGTCAAGCCTAACGTGGCTCAAGAAACCACGTCCCAGAGCTCCAGGAATCTTCTGTCTACACAGCACCTCTCTGCTCACACCTTTCCTTCACGATTTGAAAATACTGAAGATTCTCTCTAGAAACTCCCTCTTGCAGATGATAAAACATAAAATGCAGATACAATGATTAAAATAACCTTGAAACTACAAAAGACCTAAACGATAGTATAGATTCCAGAAGCAGACCAAACTACATTCCAGAATGTGATTTCTTCATCAGGTGGGGATTTCAAATCAAGGGCGGAAAGAGCATTGTTAAGTAAAATGGTGGTTGGACTGCCATGTTGAAGATAAATAGACAGCAGAACCGCCATAAAAATCCCTAAACAACTGGGCTTGGGTGCTTCTGGGTTGGTGAGCAGGTGCAGCTGTGGGGAGGGCACTGTGCCCAGAGAGGGCCTGGAAGCCCCACTCCCCTCCCCCACGCTTGCCCTCCACACCTCCATTTGACTTTTCCCAAGTTGTATTTTGTTATAATAAGCTGGTAAATTTAGCTGAAGCATTTTTCTGAGTTCTGTGAGTTGTTCTAGCAACCGTGGAATGTGAGGAGAAGGTCAAGTGAATCCCCAACTTCTAACCAATCGGGCAGAAGTACAGGTGTAAGGACAGTCTCAGGGACTGAGTCTTTCACCTGTGGAGTCTGCATTAACACCAGGGATGTTATTGGCATAATTGACGCTCCAGAATTGAACTGAATCAAAAAACTAGGGGCACCTGGCCAGAGGAGTCAGTAGAGTGTGTGACTCTTGATCTTGGGGTCATCGGTTTGAATCCCTACATTGCGGGTAGAAGGTTATTTATTTATTTTTCTTTTTATTTATTTATTTGTCAGAGAGAGAGACAGAGCAAGAGACAGCACAAGTAGGGGGAGCAGCAGGCAGAGGGAGAGGAAGAAGCAGGCTCCCTGCTGAGCAGGGACCCTTCCCCCCATGAGGACCAGATCCCAAGAGCCTGGAATCATGACCTGAGCCGAAGGCAGATGCCCAGCCAACAGAGCCACCCAGGCGCCCTAGAAAGTTATTTAAAAAAAAAAAAATTAATACAGAGAATTAGAGAACTGCTCACCAGTGGGGAAAAACCCCCCAGATTTGGTGTTAGAAGTGTTATGAGTTGCACAATTTAGAAACCAATTATTTCATCTGTCAGTACACTGCTGAGCCAGTGCCCCCCACTTTCCTGGTGCACTTGTGCAATCCCCAGTCTGAAGGGGAGAGAACCGAGAACCTGTTTTCTCCCTGTCCTTCCCTGTCCTTCCCCACTGCTCTAGGAAAGACGGGGCAGCATTCAAGCTCATTTTGCCCAACTCCTACCCCAGGCAGCTGGCTTCTCGGTCATTCTAGAGGCTCATTCACTTGGAAAAGAAGGAATGTGCCTCTACTTCCACTTTCATAATCAGAAGATGGGCCTTGCATGCAACTAGTTTAGCAGAGTTTACAATATTTATTTTTCAAAGGAGAACACTGAGACTTTGACATTTTCAACTGATTTGCCGGAGTTCACACAGCAACTCGGTGTCAGGGCCTAAGGGTCCCATGTCCCACGTGCTCTCTGCTCAGTTAACTTTGAGGTAGTTTGCTTCAGGAAGGATTTCTGCTTTAGGAGGCCACTGAGGCTGCCTCACTCCTTGTACAAGACCTTTGATTATTCTCCCCATTCCTGAGGGCACCCACATTTGGGAAGTTTTTCTGGTTCAATATTTGGTTGGGGAGGTTGGGGGGGCTCATCCATGAGGTGAGGTTAGAACAGGCCAGAAGGGAGAGATCCTTCCTCTGAGCATGAAATGAGAACTAGAAGGTTGGCGAGAGCAGGGCGTCCTTAAGCCTGGACTCTTCCGGATGTGTCCTGGATGTGAGAATTCTTTGTGAAAAGTCACAGAGAAGGTCACCTGGTAAATAACTGTGTCCTTCCCCGCTGCCCCCAATCTCATTCACCCACTTCCAGAAAAAAGTTCTATTCTGACTCAGCCCCGGAATCTGAGTCATGGACACCCCCACACATGCTTGGCAAGCCTTGGCCTCCATGCTCTATCCTCTCAGACTGCCAGACTTTCCTCACTGTTTGGACACTAAACGTGGTCTTTCTCACCAATAATACAGTTCCTTCCTCTTGTTAAAATAACAACACTCTTACTCAGAGATGGAATTTCGCCATCGAACCCAGTCTTTCCCGTTGGGCCGGTCTGGAGAACTGTGCGGTGATTGCGACAGTGGGTTTGAAGAGCAGGTCTTTGCTAGAAGAGAGAGCGGACTTCTGAGGCACCTGTCAGGAAGCACGCTGGGACTTGCGAATCTCCACAAGAAGCAGCTCATTTTGTCCCTTCAATTTCTTGTGCAATTGTCTTCATTTTTTTTTCTAAGTGAATGTAGAGCTGGAACTCACCACCCTGAAATCAAGACCTGAGCTGAGATCAAGAGTCGAATGCTTAACCAACTGAGCCACCCAGGCTCATTTTTTTTAATGAACAGATTAGCTTTCTTCACATGGATAGTTCCTGCTCTTGCTGGAAGACGTGATGCTAAAGCAGAACAGCAGTAGCCTCTTTATGTCCGGGGATGATGATGACACTTTGCTGGGTATAAAATAATAGTAATAGCAAACACTTACATAGTGCTACTTATGCCAGACACTGTGTTAAGTTCTTTCCATATATTAACTCATTTTATCCACACAGTAGTCCTATGCAGTCGGTTCTGGCATTATCCCTAGATTACGGTTGGGAAAACCGAGCCACGGAGTGGTTAAGTGAGTTGTCCACTATCTCACAGCGATGGTGTGATGGGTTCAAAACCAGACTCCATGCCCTTGGCCACCACCCAGAGCTACTTCTCATATGGTGTATTTCTAAACAGTGCTCACTGAGAGCAATGATCTCAGACATCAACCAAAACTATAATTCAGACCCCAGGAGTGTGTTAGTCTCCAAAGATATGACAGGCCCCAAATACAAACACAAAACTCCAAGAAAGGTTTTTGGTCAACTACTCATTTCTGAACATCTTTACCACTGAATGAAGGAAATGAGTGTGCACGTGTGCAGGAAAACACTAATTTTGAAACATTATTGGGAAAAGTGTAATTCTTTTTTTTTAAGATTTTAGTTTTTTAAGTAATTTCTATGTGCCAAACATGAGGCTCAAACTCACAGCCCCAAGATTGAGAGTTGCACACTCCACCAGCTGAGCCAGCCAGGTGCCCCCAAAATGTAATTCTGTTAAAGAAACACATTTGACTATTTTCAGAACAGTCTTATAGAGAACCAAAACAACCTAAATCTCTTCTAAAAAAAAAAATCTAATTCCTCTAATAATAGAAAATAATAATCTGTTCATTATTTTTATGAAATGACTCTCTTAATCATTGTTTAGTCCAGCCTTGTGAATACAGGACAACAACAACAACAACAACAAAAAAAAGCTACACAAATTTCAAACCATGAAAGATTTCTCTAAAGAAAGTAGGAAACGTGTTTTTCCCTCCCTATGCTCGATCTAGGATCCCTAACATCCAGGAAAAAGGAGATAACTAAACCTTCTATGAGACAGGTAATGCTTTTGAGGTGGTGGGATGCAGGGATTTGTTTTAGTTGTTCTGCTTTTTTTTTTTTTTAGTTGTTCTGCTTTTTAATGGTTTCATTATAATACACACCATCTGGATCCAAGAGTATTTAAAACATATATGAACAGCTTAAAGGAGAATTTTAAGTGAACACTTCAAAGCCACCACCATTGTGACCAAAATCTGGGTCCAGGACTAGAGATGGAAGAGCGAGCTTCACCACCAGCATACACAAACCCACTCCCAGAGGGGGCTTTCGTCTCTCTCCCCTCCCCTGTTCTCAGGATAATGAGGTGATTGTGTTGGTTTCCTAGGGTTGCCATAATAAATACCATAGACCAGATGGCTTAAACAACAGAAATGTATTTTCTTGAAATTCTGGAGACTAGAAGTTCAAGATCAAGTTGTCAGCAGATTTGGGTCCTCCTAAGGCCTCTCTCCTTGGATTGCTTGGCTTCCCACTGTGTCCTTACTCAGTCTATTCCTCCTCACGTGTGCGCCCCTCCTGTCTCTCTGTGTGCCCAAATGTCCTCTCCTTATATGCACACCAGTCAGACGGGATTGGGGCCTACCCTCACAGCCTCATTTTAACTTAAACACCTCTTTAAAGGCCCTGCCTCCAAGTAGAGTCATGTTTTGAGGTCCTGAAGGATTTTCAGGCAAGGGAATGACACAATTCAACTTACAGCAGTGACCTTGAAGCCAAGAGATGATGGGGGTACAAGATGGAAGGATCCGATCTCGTATCACCCCTTGGAAGAGAGAAGCCTAGAACACCTCTCATCCAGAAACATCAGTATTGGACTTTATGTGACCAACAAATGAAAATTTCATTTTGCTAACTCACTTATGTTAGGGGGTTATTTTTAGCAGTTAGCCTACACTGAGCTATACTCAAATGAAGGAAAACTTAGCCATCTTCTACTGAGTGTGTCTAATGAAATCAGTTAATATACTAGCTTCAGGCGAGGAGAAAGGAGTGCAGATAAAGTGGGGTGCTTGGGTGGCTCAGTGGGTTAAGCATCTGCCTTCGGCTCAGATCATGATTCTGGGGTCCTGAGATCGAGTCCTGCCCAGTGGGGAGTCTGCCTCTCCCTCTGCCCATCCCCCTGCTCATGCTTTCTCTCTCAAGTAAATAAATAAAATCTTTAAAAAACAAGAGTGCAGATAAAGAGAAATGATTCTCCAGTTGTATCCTTCCAAATTAACCATGTACGTTGGCTTCTAAAATGAATCACTACCTCCATCAAAATAAATCATATGACTAATTTGAACTAAATTTTTTTAGGTGCAGTGAATAGTTCTGGTTCTTATGTGTGCCCAAAAGGGGTACAGAATTAACACATCTGAAGTCATTCATTCGCAGTCGTTCAGTACATTGATCAATCCCCATGTTCTGACAGTTCTGCGATCTCTACTAGTCTGTTGAAGTGTGAAGACCACCAACACCCAGCACAATATTCTTCTGTTCAGATGCAGCATATTAGGATATGAAGGGAAAGACAAAAAGAATTGGATAGACACCTTCCTGAAAGCTCACACAGCCTCCGTTGCTAAAATGAGTCTCCACCACCCCAGACCCTGTGGTGAGCAGCAAGGAGATACCCCTGCACAGTGATTCGTGATACAGGCAGGTATTGCTTGTGGACAGTCTCCCTGAAGGAAAGGACCCCTAAGGAGAGGAAGGATGCTTTCTCATGGCGTCCTGGTGCTGGCGACAGACAAGGCTTGCTTAGCGGACCCTGCTGCTGTCCAGAGACCATCACATCGTCCCCAGCCTCACCGAACTCTCCTGCTCTTCCAGTCTTTTCTGTCTTGAGCAACTTTATCTAGTCTTCACTTGCAGGAGGACCAGCTCTGCTTGACCCTCGATTTCTCCAAATCTTTTTCATCTTCCACCTGAAAACTAAAAACCAGGAGTTTGGTCCTTGTTTCTCTGATTCTGCGATGACAATTCTCGGATGAGGCAACAGAGCTTGTTTTCTTCTTTTTTTTTTTTTTTTAAAGATTTTATTTATTTATTTAATTGACACAGAGAGATAACAAGAGAGGGAACATAAGCAGGGGGAGAGGGAGAGAGAGAAGCAGGCTCCCCGCTGAGCAGAGAGCCCGATGCAGGGCTCGATCCCAGGACCCTGAGATCATGACCTGAGCTGAAGGCAGAGGCTTAACCCGCTGAGCCACCCAGGTGTCTCCAGAGCTTGGTTTCTGTCTGTCCAGTGGCAGGAGGTTCCTGGAGTAACCCACTTAAAAACTCAGTTAATGTATCAAAGCATCTTCCTGCCATGCTATAAAAATAAAGAGCTAGAAAAAAAAAATGTTACCCTCATTTGATGTTTGGCTCGGGGCAAAAACAGTTAAAGAAAGCTGTAAGTTATCTAGGGAAAGATTTACAGCGAGAGGCGATCTGTCACATGGTGGAAATCTCAGGCAGGGCATCGGATAGGATGATGTGGTCACCCTGGACCTCACAGAGAAGTTGCCTGCCATCGGGTAAAGGGAAACAGCCCTCAGAGACCGCATAAGGCCTATGGGTTGCCAGGCACCGGTGTCCTCCTGCAGATGAAACGTGTTTGGTGGCATTCCAAAGGCGCATGTCATCTGAGGTGGTCAGGTCAGAGCTAAAACCACGGCAAGAAGCCTCCTGTTTAGATTCCAAGACAATATTAAACATGGCTTAGAAATACCACATTGGACATAATTAAACATTAGCCAGTTCAGGATGGCTTATTTCTCTGTTTCACAGCAGGCTGAACAAGATAAAATCAACCTCATGGTATGTTTAAGGTATTAAAAACTTGAAATGATTTATAAGTGGCAGGAGCTGGTCAGGCTTCAAGACCAGAATGTTCTACACTGTTTTTATCATCGTAAGACATTTTGCATTGGAGAGTATCAGAAAGCTGCGGCTGTCCATCAGGATTTTGCCCTGGCTCAGGCCATTACTTGGGATGAAATGAAATCTTGATTTTCTTTTTCTTTCTTTTTTTTTTTTTTACCCTTCTCTGACAATGGGAGGCTCTGAAAAAGACCAGATTCTTTTCTGGATTCAGAAAGAGCCAGAGAGATCAGCATAAACATATACAAAGACCTGTTTTGCACTGCTGGGAGTATTCCTGGGACTCTGAGCAGGAGATGGGAAATGGTGCTGAGATGAGTTTTGGCGGCTTGGTTGGCTGGGTAAGAGGATGGTTTGGTTTGGTTTATTCTTGCACTCAGCTTACAGAACAGGTGGCAAATCACAAGGAAATTAGCCAAGATCATAAATCTTCAATGGGACTTAAGGAATTACCACCCCTGCACACACACCCATGCACACACACACATGACATTTTTTTCCGGGTAGGAATTAGTATCAAGAAAATAAGTGACTTTCCAATTTCTCTCAGCTAGTTAGTTGCAACGTTTGGACAAGAACCTGGTTCTCCTTCCCTCCTACACTGTTGGTGGGAATGCAAGCTGGTGCAGCCACTCTGGAAAACAGTATGGAGGTTCCTCAAAAAGTTGAAAATAGAGCTACCCTATGACCCAGCAATTGCACTACTGGGTATTTACCCTAAAGATACAAATGTCGTGATCCGAAGGGGCACGTGCACCCGAATGTTTATAGCAGCAATGTCCACAATAGCCAAACTATGGAAAGACCCTAGATGCCCATCAACAGATGAATGGATAAAGAAGATGTGGTGTGTATATACAATGGAATACTATGCAGCCATCAAGAGAAACGAAATTTGCCATTTGCAACGACATGGGTAGAACTGGAGGGTATTATGCTAAGCAAAATAAGTCAGTCAGAGAAAGACAATTATCGCATGATCTCTCTGATATGAAGAATTTGAGAGGCAGAGCGGGGGTTTGTGGGGGGGGGTGGGGGAGAGAAATGAAACAGAAAGGGATGGGGAGGGAGACAAACCATTAAGAGACTCCTAGACTCATGAAACAAACTAAGGGTGGTTGGGAGGTGGGGGATAGGGATAGGATGGCTGGGTTATGGACATTGGGGAGGGTATGTGCTATGGTAAGTGCTGTGAAATGTGTAAGCCTGATGATTCAAAGACAGGTACCCTGGGGCAAATAATACATTATATGTTAATAAAAAATAAATTAAAAAAAAAAAAAAGAAGCTGGTTCTCCTTTCTCTAAGTCCAAGCCTTTCCCCACCTTAAAATATTGCCACCTTGGGACACATGGGTGGCTCAGTCATTAAATGTCTGCCTTTGGCTCAGGTCGTGATCCCAGGGTCCTGGGTTTGAGTCCTGCATCAGGCTCCCTATTCAGTGGGGAGCCTGCTTCTCTCTCTGCCTGCTGCTCCCCCTGCTTATGCGCTCTCCTTGACAAATAAGTAAATAAAATCTTTAAAAAAATATTGCCTCCTTGGTCATCACGGGCTTAATCTGAAAAGCTACCTACTGGCCATGAGCCAAGATGTCTTCCTTAATCATTACCACAGCCATGACTTCCGCACGACAGCCCCCTTCAACCAACACAAAGGAAACTCGTGAGAAGGACGATACCACATCAGTGTGAGGTTCTAAGTGAGACCGGAGACTGTACGCACAGCACATAGTAGGTGCTGATTAAGTCGTGTGTCAATGAATCAATGCACGATTGACTGTGGCTAAAGTGTGTTCTGTTGTCGGGGCATGGTATACCTGCTGAGCAGCCCAAGTGTGTTACGGGTTTCTTAGGTTTAACAGCCCCAAAATATTTGGCTAATGATCAGCGGATAATGCTAAACTCATTAATGAGGTTAAGTATACACCCCAAATTCGGCTCACTTTACTGGTCAGTTGCTTTAAGTAAAACATCAAAATTCGAAACAGATAGGATAAGGGGCTCCTGGCTGGCTCAGTCAGCAGAGCATGTAACTCTTAACCTTGGGGTCGTGAGTTCAAGTCCCACCTTGGGTGCGGAGAGTGCTTAAAAATAAATTTATAAATAAAATCACTCTATCAGTAAACTTTAAAAGGAAAAAAAAGAACATTTGGGTAAAAAGAGAGCTGCTTCATCTTTGTAATTAAAATACTATTAAGATTATGTTAAAACAAGGGCGCCTGGGTGGCTCAGTCAATTGGGTGCCTGCCTTTGGCTCGGGTGGTGATCCCAGGGTCCTGAGATTTGAGTCTCGAATCAGGCTCCCTGCTCAGCAGGGAGTCTGCTTCTCCCTCTCCCTTGGCAGCTATTTTGCATGTACCATGCCCCTCCTTGTGCTCTCTCTCCCTCTCAGATAAATAAACAAAAATATTTTTTTTCAGATTTTTATTTACTTATTTAACAGAGAGAGAGACAGCGAGAGAAGGAACACAAGCAGCAGGAGCAGGAGAGGGAGAAGCAGGCTTCCCGCCATGTGGTGCTCAATCCCAGGACCCCAGGAATCACGACCTGAGCTAAAGGCAAATGCTTAACGACTGAGCCCCCCCAGATGCCCCAATAAATAAAAATCTTTAAAAAAGATTATATTAAAACACTAAATTTATTCAGAATGAACTCAGCTGGAGGTCTTAGGAAGCCTGGGTGTCTTGTGAAACATGAGTGAAGCTTCAGTTTTCTGAGCGCATTACTTTTTGATGCCGACCCAGTCCCCTCCCCTGTCTAGCAAGTCCGCAGTCTCGCTCTCTCCGTTTAGTAGCTGAACGTAAAGGAATTCAGGACTAGGGTCGCACCACCGGTTCCCTCCGTTTCCCAGCCAACACCGCAGTTCCTTCCAAACCTGTTATAAAACCCTGCAGCTTAAAATAAAGCAACTGGGAGGGTCTCTTGTGTCCAACTGCGCCGGGCCCCACCCTGCCAGGCCCCGTTGTGTTGGCTGAAGAACGTGCTCTGAGTCACCCCAGCAGCTGGCAGGGGCAATTTTAAGTCCCATGGGGCCGTGTCCCCGAGCAGATTCGCCACACCCCACACCAGCTCTCCTGTCTGCGGAGAGATAAATGCCAAGGGGAGGCCATGTGTGTTTCTGCATGTCGGGGCAGTCAACTGGGGACCAACGTCTTCTCTGCGGGTCCAGCCTTGATTTGTGTGTGGATGGCAGAGACCCCCAGCTCCTACTGAAGCAGTTGGCAGGGAAACGTGGAGAAGCGTGGTTCCCTGGACTCTTTCTGGGAGCCCCTAATTGAACAATTAACTCTCCTTCTGTCTGCAGGTTCCATCCTCTGCTTTAAGGAAACCACTATTTTGCACCCCACCCCCCAAAAAAGCTCTTTCATATCGACAGCAGACGCTGACTTTTTTTTTCAGTCCTATGAACTTACCTGTTCAGCGGTGCTCTTTTTAAAAAAAAAAAAAAAAAAGACCGGCAGAAAGAAAAAAACACTTCCTGAAAATTAGCTGCTGAGTCACCGGACAAAGGGACTGTGGCCCTTCTCAGCTGAGTGCCTCTTTCAGGCTTGCATTAGAGGCCCTGTTCTCTTCACCACCCCCCTTCGTCCTTCCTTCCTGTAGACCTCCCCCCAGCCCGTTGGGGGTTTTCCACGGCCGCCCCCTCTCACTGCACCCCCTTGGAAGCCAGGCAGCCTCCCTGTCTGTGGCTCCGATTCTTCTGGAAGCATGCGTGTAGAGGAAGTGGGGCAAAGGCCTCCGAGGCCACCTGCCTGTGCCCATTCCTTGCAGCTGTAGAATCCACCAGGACCTTAAAGGAAGTTCTTTAAACGTACACCAGAGGTTACGGGATATGCATGGGCCTTAACAAGCCCTCCCCCGCAGCCCTGATGGTTTTGACAGATAGGCCGTATCGCTTAGGTAAAGAGCAGAGGGTCAGAATCTGATACAAGCACAGAAGGAGGTAAGGGGAGTGGGAGCCATCCGTCTGGTGGTTCCCAGCCCAACTGCGCACTGTAATCATCTGGGGAGCTTGGAAAACACGGCCCACGTCCAGCCAATGGAATGAGAATCTCTGTCCTCAGGGTTGGGACAAGGCATTTTAAACCTCTGCAGGGAGTCCCCCGTGTAACTAAATGTAAGAACCACCACCGATCCAGTTCAATGGTTCACAAATACTGAGTCATGGGCTCCCCCACTGCAGAGATAAACAACCTCCTTAAACACCATTTCAGGGGAGACCCTGACACCCTGGTATTTCCCTGTTAGGTCAAATTTTTCTTTAGGCAAATAGAGAGTAAGATCTGGGGAGTAAAGCAGCCCCTGACCCAGCAGTAAGACCCTGAGTTAACAAGAAGGCAACCGGATACTCTTGCTTCTGTCCTAGTGGTGAGTACTGGTCAGAAATGATTTTCTCTGACCCAACCTACCGAGGTACCAATGCATTTATGGATCTAACCTCAGGTGAATCACGTCATAACACTACAATTCCTAAGTCCGTTTCAACTGCCTTCTTGAAGTTTACTAATCATCCTGAATATCTCTTGCTGGGGTTAAAGTGTGTCCCCCAGATATGTTGAAGTCCTGACTCTCAGTCCTTATGAATGTGACCTGAATTGGAAATAGAGTCTTTCCAGATGTCATCAAGTTAGGAGGAGGCCATTAGGATGGACCTTAGTCCAAGATGGCTGGTGTCCTTATAAGAAGAGGAAGAGGCCATGTGAAGACCTCGACACGCAAGGGGAATGCTGTATCATCATAGAGGCAAAGACTGAGGGATGTCTGCCTCTGGAAATCAAGGAAAGCCAAGGGTTGCCCTCAGAGAAAAGGCTAGGAAGGATTCTCCCCTACAAGTTTCAGACTTCTGGCCTCCAGAACCGTGACAAAATGAGTTTCTATTGTCGTCAGCCACCCACTTTATGGTACTTTGTAAGGTGGCCCTAGGAAAGTGATAGACCTCCTATTGTCCCATGGATATAAATGGCAAGGTGACACAGGACTGCTGCAGGGGGTCTGTGTGCCAGCCTTCCACCCTGGCTTGGTCAAGAGATGCCCCTGCTCTCAGGCTATTCTCCACTATGCTTTTTAGGAAGAGTCCACTTGACTATTTTGCTCCCTGTGGTTTCTCTCATGGCACCCTCTTTGCTTTCTTCGAGCACTTACACCTGTCTCCACCATCCATCTCCCTCCCTGGATCCTGACTTGTGACGTCCCTGGGGCAGGGATAATGTCCATCTGTCCACTGCCCACATCTATCTCAGTGCTGGCATGAAGTCATCCCTGAATAAGTGAGTGCATGAATGTCCAAATGGTATTCAGTCTTTATCTTTTTTAAAAAAAGATTTAAAAAAAGATTTTATGCTCCATTGACTGAGCCAACCAGGTGCCTCTATTTAATTTTTGTCTTGAACTTCTCTGCTGCATCTCGCCCTGTTGGTCCTCTTCCTTCCTCACCTGAGTGATGACAAATATTCTCTTGACCATTATGATTATTCCTTCTTCTTTCTTTTTCTGGCCTCTCTTTCTCTGCACGTTCCTAAACTTTGTGTTCCCAGGTTCACTTTTTTTTAAGCTCATTTATTTATTTTAAGTGATCTCTACACCCAATGTGGGGCTCGAACTCAGGACCCCAAGATCAAGAGTTGCATGTTTTTCCCAACAAGCCAGCCAGATGTCCCCCGGGCTCAACTTTTATCTCATTTTCTGTCCAACTTTTTTAGCTAGAACTACCACTGATATTCATAGGATTCCCAAACATTGGGCCAAGTTCTTCCCTGAGCTTCAGGGTTCTATATCCAAACCATGTGCTGGATGCTTCTACCTAAACGTCCCGCAACTACAGCAAATAAGTCAATCAACTTTCCCTCTTCCTCATCTCTAAGATCTGTCCCTGATCCTCCTACCCTTGAGGAGGTTTTCGTTGAGGAACATTGAGGCTTTCATCATCTTTTTACAATATCCTCTACGGTTTTCCAGATTTTACACTTACGTCCCTCACATCCATCCTTTGTATAGGCACAGGCTGAGACATTTAAAGATCGACTTTCTAGTCGTGCCCTACTTATAGTAGCACAATCATTCTACAAGATATAGTCCAAGTCCTTTCATATGACGAACCAGACCCTACTTACCTCTCCTACCTTCAACTTCAAGACCCAGCAGCCCCAAGTTGTCTTTATAAGCTGTGTTTTTCTCCTTATCCTAGGTTCCTCTGAAAGAAATGAACTAGCTTCTCATCCTCACTCATTGTGGCAGTGGACAGTCTTTTAAAATAGGTATCAATAATCCCTAGTTCCTAGTATGTGTGTCCTATGTAATCCCCTCCCTTGGAGGGTGGCTTGAACCTAGTGACTCGTTTCTAACAAAAATAATATAGCAAAAATGATGGGATGTCACTTCCATGATTGGGTTCTAAAAGATTATGATTCTGTCTTGCTTGCTCTCTCTTGTTCTCTCACATATTCTTCTTGAATGTTTCTCTAATGAAGCAAGAAGGGGAAGCCCATGTGGCAAGAATTTGGGGGTGGCTTCTAGCTAACCATCAGTTAAGAACTGAAGACCTCAGTCCAACAAGTGTTAAAGAGCTAAGTCCTTCCAACCACATGGAGAGCTTAGAGGTAGATCCATTCCATCTGAGCAGAGTAGAGTCAGCCTTGATCTGAGTCAACCTTATTTAACACCTTGACTGCAACCTAGCAATTGGAGTGAGAAACCCTGAAGCAGAAGATCCCTCCAATCCTTGCCTGGACTCCTGACACAGAAACTGTGAGATAATGAATGTGTATTATTTTCAGCTGTTAAAGTTGGGGGTAATTTGTTACACAACAATATATAACTGATGCATTCATTTCATACAATACATATTCCATGAAGACTTCAATACCTCCTGCCAAACACACACACACACACACACACACACACACACACACTTTGTGAGCCTCAAGAGCAACACTTTGTGTTCACCTCTTAACATTGTATTTAGCAGATTAATTGTAGCAATGTGTTTTTGTCTTGGTGTCTCCGCTATGCCTTGAGATATTTGAGGCTGCAACATGTGTTCTTGGTTATTTTATCTTTATATCTCTAGTGTTAAATGTAGTTCTTAGAACACATGGTCAAAAATTATCTTATGGATGAAGGAGTAAATGAGTGAATGAGTATCATTTTGCTAAGTGATACCCAGAGATTAAAAAATCAAGTTAGCTCTATGTTATACCTGTAGGAGCTTTAATCAAGTTAGAGAAGCTGACATAAAATCAATCAATATAAATAAGAATTAAATAAGTGTTGGATCATAATAAGAAAAATGTGCTACAGACATATTAAGGATACAATGTCCTCTCTGATCTGGGCAATCTGAAAATATTTCCCAAGTAAATGGCTTTTGACATTGGCCTTGAAGGTAACAGAACTCTGAGCAGCAAAACTGGGAAGGAGAGGAATACAAAATTAACGAAAACAACAAACAAATCCTAGAAAGTGAAAAAGCCTCACAGAGTGACAAGAGTCCAGCCTGGTGCCAGGGGGAAAAGCCAGATGGAGATGAAGATTGAAAATCAGTTAGCTTAAAGGGTGCACGCAAGGTCATTAGCCTTACTTAGAGAACAGGATGAAAGCAGAACCTTAGGAAACTGACATTTAAAGACCAAAAGGAAAGAGGAACTGGTAAGAAGAGCGAAGAGGACTTGGGCACATGATGTGGTATGCTAATCATTTTACATAAGTTTGAAGGAGGAGGCAATGCTCTGAGGTCGAGTATGATGCAATCTTAAAAGGCCTTGAGATGTGGCAATTAAGCTACTAGTAACCTTTAAGAAAACAGCATCTGTGAAAAAATGGAGATGCAAGACAGAGTCAGATGATAAAAATAGATATGTTTGAGGAAGTCAATTGACCTTTGAAGAAGCATCGTAATGATACATAACTTGGGAGACCAGACTGTTAAGACTTCGGAATCATTGGCCATTCTGATAGTGAAACAATTTATCTGATAAACAACATCTTTCTCTGAAATAAAAAATACCCATGCAACTTTCGGTCTCAGGGTCGTGAGTTCAAGCCCTGCTTGAGGGGAAGAGATTACTTAAAAAAAATAAGATCTTTAGGAAAAAAAGAAAAAAGAAAAACCTGACCCTCCCCATGTGACTTTTTCCCTTTCTCCAATGAACACCTTCATTGTTTGTCACTGTGCATTCTAGACCATTTGCATGCTTCGTATGGTTGTGCTCACCTGTTTCCTCCACGAAACTGCGAAGTCCATGAATCACGACTTTCATTCAGTATGGACTGAATGATTCCAATAACAACCATGATAAGCTTTGGCTTTCGTAAACTCTTTGTAATTGGCCAGAGCATTTCTTTTCCAGCAGCTGTTTACTGGAGGCTTGCTAACTGTCAGGCTCTGGGCTGGGAGCCTTATATCCATGTACTCTTTGCATCCCCTTATGAACCCTGGGATTCCACAGGGCTAGGAAGTTACGATCATCCACTTTTCACAAATGACCCAAGAGTGAAAAAGAGAAATGAGATATAGTTTATTTCAATGAAGATCCTCAGAGATTGATTTGCCAAAGGTATACATGCCAACACAATACAGCCACACGGGGCTGAGCGAGCGGCCCCAGATCGCCCAGGCTGGAGGGCGTTTCCAGAACATGAGACTTTCAATTTTAAAACCAGAACAGGTTCGGGCAAACCAAGGCCTGGAAACTTTCCATAGTCTTTAGGGATGAAACAGTAAAATGCTGTAAAAAAGAAAAGGTATAATATCTATGTCCCGTTAGCAATATTTATTGTGAAGAGAATTCCAAAGTATCTATACGATGATTTGGGTTGAAAATGAAAGCAGAGTGTGTTTCTAAACATATAGAAATACACTTTTATCATAGCCACACTTGAAAAAGTGTGGCTAACAAGTGAGTCACACCGAGGCATCTCACCAGCCTTCTTCCACCTATATGTCGATTTCAAGTCTGGAAGAAAAGCCCAGACTTATCCTGGCCGGTACTTTCCCAGGGCCCCAGGGATCATCTGTGAAGTATTAGCCTGACTTCCTTATATTCTTCTATATCTATATTATGAGAATTAAATAAAAGTGTAGTCCTAATTCTCAGAAATCTGTTCTTATGCAACACCAATGGAAGTTTCAAGAAGAGGAAAGGAGGATTTTTATCACTTTACTTACAGATGCTGTATTGTGGTGTGTCTTTTCTTTCTTTCTTTCTCTCTTTCTCTCTTTCTCTCTTTCTTTCTTTCTTTTTTAAAGATGGACAAATGAGGATATTTTCCCCCCTCTGCTTTCTGATAAACATGTGTGTTTCCTCAACACAGAGGATCATCCGCTGTGTTGATAATCGCTTACTAAAGCGAGGAATCGCTTACTAAAAGGAATCACTTACTAAAAAGGAACCTTCGTAAAACAAAAGGATTTCATAACCGCCACAACCACCCATTGCTCCCTGCCCCTCCTCCAACACTTGTCCAGATGAATCATCAAGAAGGCAGACTGGTTCATTTAGATGTTCTCTATTGTTTGGTTTTTTAAAAAAAGTGGTGGCAATGACTTCTTCTTCCTTCCTAAGGCTGCTTAGGCTTTGCTGAAAATAGGGTGGATACGGTGCTGCGGCAGCCAACAAAACACACAAATTGCTGTTTTGACTGGCTTCTTTGAATCCTTTTCTTTCCCATTATAAATAGCTCCTGCAGGTCCGTCCCAGGAGGTGCTGTTTTGGCATTGACCGGTAAAAAGCGAGCCGGCGGGGAGTGTATCTTTCAAATTAATTCCATGTTCATCCACTACAAAATCCCTCTGGGAGATGAGATGCCTCAGCACCTTCCCTCCTGGTTCCCTCTCATTCAGTTTCTTGGAATAACGTAACACCATTTTTGAGGTCATGTTTCCATCCCTGGAGGCTGGAAATCACCTAGAAGCAACCGGCGGCCGGGCGTGCTGTGCTAGAGGGGTGTGAACTGGCCGGCACATATCAGGATCTTTCACATATCAGCTGGTTTAATCATCAACCTCGCACCCTCGGGAAACCCAGGGGTATAAAACTTGGCTGTATTTAATGAGGCACTGGAGTGGAAAACAAGCCAGCTTTGCTTTGGGATGGGGCCTTTCCCCAGTCCCTCGTGGGAGGCAGCTGTATTACAATGGCCAGGGAAGACTGCTTTAAACGGTCACGAAGGCGAAAGTTCAAACCCGGTGTGTGTTCCACCCGTTTGTCAATTGACTTTGGGGAAACTGTTATTCTCTGAGGCTGTTCCTCCACTACAAAATACGAAAGCTAATCAAAGTTTCCAAATATGTGACCATGAGATGATACAAAAGTTTCTAAAGTGCCTGGCACATTGCCAGTGATCGCTAAGAAGTATTTATCTTATGGAAGTATTGTTCATCTGAACGGAGACTCAAGAAGCTCTAGGGGGAAACCCAGTGGGTGAAACTTGTGGCAACTCAAGTTTCCTCCAGCCAAAAACAAAAGCTGCCAGGATACAACTTCTGTCCTCCAGATGAACACATTTTCACAGTTTCATCTCAGGGGAGAGCCTGCCCTTTATGATTCCCTGCTGAAAACAGACTTACCCAAATCCAGCCAAAGCCAACATAACTACACGAGACCTTCTTCCTATTTTTTGAGGCAGTATTCTGTAAATCAGGACCTGAATTTTTCTAAGAATACATAGGGGGGCTTGGGGCAATCCAATAGTATTCATGAAACCTACTATGTACAGGGTGAAAATAAATATTTTACCAATGCTAGAAAGTGATAAATTAAAAACAGATGGCCTCATCAAGGGAAAAACTGCCACTTCTCCAGCCCCACCACTGCCCTGCTGCTTTTTTTCAAAAGCTTTCATTTTAGTCTAATAATCTTAATTGGGCAAGATCTTCCATAGCTCTGTAAGGAAGCTAATATCTAACCCTCTGTCTTGAAGTCGAAGTTAACCGACATTTACTAAGCGTGACTGTGAGCCAGATACCCTACACATCCTCTCCTTGTTCGATTCTCAACATGCTTTGGAATTGGTGTATCTTACCCCCTTTTATAAGAAAACTGAGATCAAGCCACTGATCCAGAGCCCCGCAAAGGAGGAGTGGCAAGAGGCATGGCTGAGTCCGAAGTCCAAAGCCACTGCTAATTGCAGGGAAAGAAAGTTTGTGGTTTTAAAGACAGAAGTGCAATTGGCAATGGGCAAATCTCACAGCTCCATTAGAGGTCCTTAGTGTTGAAAAAAAAAGAAGCCTTTTACTAAGACACTAGAAATACCAAAGGGCCATTTGTATATTCAATTTCCACCCAAACCCAAGCCCAGGCTCCACGCACTGTTCAGTTTCTGACCACAGACAGTACATTTCAGTGCACACCTAGGGGTGCAGTCTGGGACCCAGACTTACAAAGTAAAGGAATCCTGAATCCCCACCTGTCACTCATCACTTCCCTCATTTTTCTGGCCTTTTTTATAGTAACCGATCTGGAAGAAGACTGCAGGTGAGTGTGACTGTTTCACTCCAAGTTTGCTAAACTGACTCCTGAAAGTCCTTAAAACAGATGCTGAAGTGAGGGCCAGGACTGTATCAACAAAGATCTTGCTCTTGGACCATGACCTATTACATGAGAGACTCGCATGGTAGGGTGTGTCTCGTCACGTGACCCCATCTATTTTCAGCCACATATAAGAAGCCTCCGTGCCACACTGACACCACCATCAGGGAAGCCAGAACCCAGGGGGAATTTTCACGTCCAGGAAAATAGTTCAAGTCCAAGATGCTTCTGCCCAGCCTCCTCCAGCACTTAGAATCAATGTCTGGGAGATTGGAAAACAGATTTTTGAAGGGGGAATTTTAAACCCACTCTCCTACTTGTTTTTGCAAGCCCTTCAGGAGTCGGGCTGGTAGGACCGAGAGTGGGGGAGGAGATCTTCCCATTCTCTGTCTTGAACCACAGAAGACCTTAGAGGGGATGCAGAGGAATCACTCTGACTCAGACAGGCAGCTCTGCTCAGTCTCACAGCTCACCGATGGCTCGGTTTTGATTGCAAAGCAGGACGCTCTCCGCTCTTCCTCATACTCAGTGGTAACTGTCCACAAGATTCCAGTCATCTTCCCCAGGGGAGGCTGGGTTCCTCCAACAAAGGTTCAAACAGTTTGACAAGATTTTCACAATTTATGCTGTTCTGGCTCAATCAAATGATCAAAGGGCTGTGTGTGTGTGTGTGTGTGTGTGTGCACATGCATGCACGCACGTGCGTGTTAGGGAGACAGAGTTATTGCAAGGGATCAAAAAATCCAAATCACAGCACACAGAGTCTTCAGACTAAAGGAAACAACTTATCTCATTTGTAGATACATTGATAAATGATAAAGAGATCGGTGATAGACAGATAATTGACTTTTTTTCCCACCCGCCTGTAATATCAGTCCTCATGCTCTTGCCCTGTGAAGGAGCATTATTTCCCAGTTTTACCTGTGGGAGCAGAGGCTAGAAGTTAATGAAGTGCCATGTTCTCAGGGTTGGAAAGTGACAAAGCCATGATTGGAGTATTTGCTTCCTCTTTCTGCATTGTTTCTCTAGAACTATTTCTCATCTACTCAATTTACACAAAAACTTACAGGATTCAGGGGCCCTGGGCTGGCTCAGTCGGTAGAGCACACTCCTCTTGATCTCAGGTCGGGAGTGGGCATAAAGCTTACTTTAAAAATGAGTTAAATTAAATTAAAAATTACAGTGTTCATTAATGAGTGCCATGACCACAGATTTGTATGGAATCAGTTGCATACATGAGATAATGGAGTGAGTATAAGCTCAAGATGGTGACACTTGAACATTTCTAAAGCTTTTGATTGGATTTCTGTATCCTTTAGTGATTGCAAATGGCAGCACAAAGAGGTCTCTGTCCCTCTTCTCTCCTCCCCATTTCTTACCTGCATCCTTCCCCAGCCCCCACAGTCCCTGAAATGATCAGTTACTTGAGCAGTATTCAATATTTGTAGAGAGACAATACAAGCATTTTCCCTAAGCACAGGAAAGACACATACACAGAGATAAATTCACCAAACAAGAAAAATTCGCTTTGGCAGAGACTTTGATAAAGCTCTGTAAGTTATACTGTGTTGAGTATGGAAAGTCATGAATTACTGAGGAGATGTTCGTTCCTGGTTTTCTCTTACATTGTTTGTGTAAATGTAAATTACACAATTAGATACATGTATTCTTGATAATAATGGAAGGAGAGCTGATAAAAACATCTCAAATAAAGCTATCCACATAGGAGGGGCACCTGGCTGGCTCAGTTTGAGGACCATGCAACTCTTGCTCTTTGGGTCCTGAGTTCAAGCCCCACATTGGGTGTAGAGATTACAAAAATAAATAAATAATCTTAAAAAAAAACCTACCAGCATAGGACAGTTTACCAAAAAGCATGTCACATTATCCCTTAAAGTGCAGCCCAGCTTTTACCTGACCATATTTATTTTGGGAAATTTGATTCCTTTACACATTCAAATGATATAAGGAGATAGCTTCAGAAGAAATTCTGTCCAGTTTATAAAAATTAAATTTAGGGATGCCTGGGTGGCTCAGTCGGTTAAGCATCCGACTCTTGGTTTCGGCTCAGGTCATGATCTCAAGGTGGTGGGATTCAGCCCCATATTCGGCCCTGCCCTGCACAGCGGGGAGCCTGCTTATCCCCAGAGCCCCGCCCCCAAATAAATAAAATCTTTTTAAAAAATGAACAAAATATAATTCTTGAAATTTGAGGCCCGCTTTTTGAATGGTTTAGTATATTTAGGATTCAGAACGAAGCTTCCATGGGATAGACCTTCTTCAGTTACTTCAGTCGTAGTCACAGCTTCTTAATTCTGATATTAGTGCATTTCTGATTTTATTTTTTTCCTAAAGGTCTCATCCTTTTGCCACAGTTTCAAAAGACGAGAGACTGTGCTCCACAAAAGTGATTCACTATTGTTTTGACCCAAGACACAAAGCCCGGGAGGCCTTCCCCTATCCTTGGTGTGGAGGGAAGGACAGTAACTTTGTTAATGTGAAGGACTCTAAACACGTTTGTGCAAAAGAAGTGATTTTTTTTTCTTATTTGATTTTAAACTAACTATAATATATAAGCAGAATTATACTTGTGGTATGCATTTTGCTAATAGCACATGGCCATTTCTAGGTGACTTTTCAAATATAAAGGTTATGGAGATTCTCTCTTAAATACAATTGCAAGTCAAACTATTTTTTAATTCTGGGTAGCTTTTTGTGAGTCAATATTTACAATTATAATTATGGGGACATCTTGGGAATTTTTTTGACATTAAGAGTTCTCTGGGGCACCTGGGTGGCTCAGTTGGTTAAGCATCTGCCTTGGGTTCAGGGCCTGATCTCGGGGTCCCGGGATGGAGCCCTGCATACGGCTCCCTGCTCTGCGGAAAACCTGCTTCTCCCTCTTTCTCGGCTCCTCCACTCTGCTAGGGTTCTCTCTCTCTCTCTCTCTCTCTCCTCAAATAAATAAATAAAATCTAAAAAAAAAAAAAGGAGTTTTTTGAAAATATATAGTCCTCATACCTGAAGATTGTGCATCGTGCCAAGCTTTCCTGTGCTACTCCTAATATAATAAAAGAGCAGCAAGGGTAATCTTAGTAAAACTCATTAGCACCAACGGTTCACTTCTGGCTATGCACAGGGGCAGGGGTCAGGAGGTCCTCTTCCGGAGACCCTCAAATCGAACCATGCAGACTGCTACCCCACGTTTACGGAGCCAATCCCCCCCGACCCCCCACACCTGCACTGGCCTGTGGCAGCCCTTCATTCCCCCACCACCACGTGGTCACTTTCCTCCGGTAGCCCCTCCTCTCGGCCCTCCCCTTCTGACCGATGCAATTTACAGCCGCAATTTACAGCCCGGGGTTTCAGCCTGAAGATGCGATCTAGTTCGGGCTCTGCCAAGAGTTATCTTGTGAGTTCTCACCCTCTAACAGGAAGCCACTCCTGCACATGACCAGCTTCAGATGAAGCAATACTAGCTGCTCCGGGTCGGGGCAGAGGAAGGGAGAAGTGTGAGGCCATCGTCAAGGAAACCTCCCAGAAGCTCCTCTAGCCTCGAAGACATCCTCTAGCCAGAGGATCTCCGCTAAGGAGACCCACGGATCTCTGTAGGCCTCCTTCAATAAATCGCGCTCCAGGTACTAAGGCATTCAGGATCTCCGTCAGGCACGAATTTCTTCTTTTTCACTATTTCCTCTCCTGATTAAATGGCAAGTCCCTTGCCAGCAGAAATCATGCTAAATGTCCCCGCCTGTTCCACCCCCGCGACAGAACTGTGACTGGGGAGGTGGTGGGCAGAAGGGACCCGCTGACGCAAACCTCTCAAACCATTTTGGTTTCATAATGAACACTGGGTCGGTGGCCTGATGACAAAAAGGAACACATAGAAAAGAATGGAGATAATTTTTAATAGTTTACAGCTGTACAGTATCCAAGTTTTGTATGTATAAATAGTCACAGACCATAAATATCCTAATGGTAAAATATCTGCCTCTAGACAGACAAAAAGCATCTTTGCAACTAAATAATACTGAAGAAGAAAAAAAACAGATGCTGAGGTAATGTTTCATCTAAAGTGACCACAGCCTAGAGCAAAACTTTTACTGTAAAGTTCAAGGTTATGAAAGCCTTGTCTCATAACCTAAAAATGTAACTTTATAATAGACATTTTCAAACTAAACAAGACAATATTTTCATCATAAATAGGTATAATAAATAAGATTATTCTGGCTGAAATCCAATCGTGACATTATTATTCTTCTTTTATATATCTGGGGACTTTGTTGATAGCCTGGTCCCAATAAAAAAAAGGGAAATTCATGAAACCCTTCTCAAAATCTACATATTATTCTAAAGCAAATTACACATAGATGGCGTTTTTATTCTGGGTGAGCAATCCATTCGCTTTTTTAAAAAGTATACCCCAACTATGTAAAACATGCTTAATTTCTCTTAAAAGATCACTTCTTATAAGACATACACTGACCAGTATGAGAAAGGGCATTCTGTTGATTGTAGAAACTTTAGAAACTTTTTCATCTTATCAAGTTACTTTAGAATATTTGTTTTACTAAGTGTTAATTACAGCAGTAAAAAAGTCTAAATCATCTTTTCCCCCCATTATTTCTCATTCTACAATATTCCTGTGCTCTTTATGTTTTAACATTCTACCTTCAAGAATCTTACTGGCACCAACACCTCTATCACATTTTTCAAAGTACAAACTTTCCAGTTAAGATTCACAGAAACATAATTCAAAGGTCACCTGAACAGAAGCAATACATTTTTGAGTCAAAAGAAACAAGCTTTCAAATCATTTTATATTTTGTAGTGACTTGTGGAATCCACATTCTCTCTTATATTCAGTGGTCTCAGAATGAAATCTTTACTTTTAACAAGATAATATATAAACCGAATGTTACACATCACTTTGGAGTTGTCATCCAAAAATAAAACCCAACACTGAGCACACTCTATTTCTTTGCCCCTGCCCATAGTCCATTCATTTGCCAACTCCACTTGCAGTGGGCTGGACAGCAACCTTCAGCAAAATTACCGGAATAACTTTCGAAGTAAAAACAAAATTTATAAGTAGTTAATTCCTTATTTTTCAAAGCTCCTCCGTTGTTGCTTTAAAATAAACAAAATGGTTTTATAACGTCCTCGTGACCCCAAAAAAATGACTTCTGGGAAATCTCCAACAAAAATCCGTCTTTGATGTCTTCCATCTTGGTTTCCAAAGGCGTCCAAAAAGCAAGAGAAGGCTCTCTTCCAATCTTCTCCATTACAAGGCATCTCCTCTAATTGATGAAATTTGCACCTACTGGGGAATCTTCCACTTTAAAGGAATCTCCTCATTCAAAAGCTTGCAAAGCAGTCAGGTTCCCGACCGGAAGAGTTTGGATATCAGATTCAGAAGTTTCTGCCGGAAATTCAGTTTGTCTCCAAATTTCCTGAGTTGAATGGCACACTCCACTTCGGGCTCTGAAAAGGAAACCAAAACATTAAGATCACACTGGTACTACAAACTGCAACCAGTAAGAATTAATGTACTCATCTAAAGGACAAGCTGAGTATTTACTCAGTGAAACATTTACCTTAACTTTAGCTTTATGTACACCCATTTTCTCAATGCAGAAAAGGTGACTTAGCACACATGCACGTGCGCGCACACATACACACCATACACTGGCACATTGTGACTCATAAACTAAAGGAAGACTAGTTAAATAAAGACGTTTGCTCTGAAATCTTTTTTTTTTTTAAAGCACACTGAATGAGGCAAATGTCCTTTCAATAGGGTCATTTCTGTCATACACCACAGAGTTAGTGAGCCTTGGACAGCCTCAGTTGATGTCATCCTCTTCTTGCTCATTGAAGGTTGGTTGGGGGAACAGAAGTCAAATCTTAAAGTCTTGTATGTTGTTTTTAAGTAGGACTTATTTTTTAAATGGCAGTAATTCACAGCTTGGATTATGCCTTAATAGATAAATCTAAATGTATTATTTTTCCTCTCCTTTTTAAAAGATTTTATTTATTCATTTGATGGTGAGAGCACAAGCAGGGGGTGTGGCAGAGGGAGAGGGAGAAGCAGATGCCCCACTGAGCAGGGAGCCTGATATGGAGCCTGATATGGGTTCCATGAGGGGCTGGATCCCAGAACCTGGGGATCATGACCTGAGCTGAAGGTAAATGCTTCACCAACTGAGCCACCAGGGCACCCCTCTAAATGTATTCTTACCCTCATTGAAAAACTCTGAAGTTTTCTTCTAAGACTCATAAAATCTTGTTATCAAAAAGTCCACATTTTCTAAAATAACTTAGAAATTCATGTTTTACTGTAAACCAAATTCTTCTTACAAACCTAATTTGTACCAATCCACTACTTTTATGAGTGAAGCAGAAATATGTTTAGCTCACAAGTTTACTACTTTTTAGAAGTGAGATATTGTCATTAAATGAATATTAAATTAAGAAAAAGGATTATAAAAGGGCTTTAAGGGGGAAAAAATCGTTCCCCAAAAAAGGGGGCAGAAACTAGCTGCTAGTTGTTTCCTTAATCTTTCTGTTAATTACATTTCTATAAATGCAGGAATTAAAAAAATTGAAATTATGTGTGGTGAGGGATGTTAACTAAAGCTATTTCACCATATATACATAAACCGAATCATCATTTGATATATACATAAATCAAAGCTAATACAATGTCCTATGTCACTTATATCTCCATAAAAAGATGTAATTCTGCTGTTCAGTATTATTAGGAATGAAGTTAAATGGCAGAAAGGTGATGCTCAGGTTAGGCCTTCGGGAAACCGGAGATTCCTTGGACATCACAAAAGGTGGGCAAAGTTTTTTGGCCTCCCAGGAGCGAACCAGGGAAAGCACCCTGGTACCCACTTAGCCAAGTTGGCAGTCCCCCACTTCCTTTGCACGCCTCACGGGCTCTATAAATCGAAACTAAGTTAAAAGGGGGCCATTACCGTCTGATGCAATAGCTGTATGACGGATTTCGAGCCCAGACCCTGAAAGCCCTGTAACCCTGCTACAGCCCCTTAGCGGATGGCTGCCTTGGTTAAGATTTATAAGGGGGAGGGCGGGTCTAAAAAGTTATTCGATGGGGCTTTAAGGAGGGAGGAGGGGAGAATGGATGGATTAAAAACCGCTGGAGAGCAGCTGCTGTTCTCCTATCCATCTCCACAACTAATAACGACTGTTAAAATGCTACCACGCATCTAAGCAGCACAATTTTCTAGGTTCCAGGGGTCTTCGCAGGGCCTCCTTAACGCTCCATCAGTCCTCGGTGGAAGAGCCTGCGTAGGATGGAGCGTGATGGACTGCTTTGTGTTGGGGGCCCGAGAGTGGCAACACTCAGAGCGGCGCCCTCCACGGTCCCCGACTCCGGAGGAAGAGGGCTGGTCGCCCGGAAGCTCCCGGAGGAGCCTCTCCCGTCCCCACCCGCCGCGACAATGACTTTCTCCTCGTGACTGCAGCCGCACTTGCACTTTTTCTCCCCGGGGCCCCGGGGCAGAGAACTTGGGGCTGGAAGGCAAGCGAAGCGAAGAGGCTTTGTGCCTCCGCTAACGCCCCAATGTGCATCCCAGATCAGGTTTCTTCCCTCGCCGTCTCCACCGTCCGGGGTAGAACCCCTGAAGAATCAATTTCCTGGAGGTGCCCCCCAAAGCCTGTGCGAGGGCGCAGACCGGCCGGACCCTGAGGCAGCGAGCCGACCGGTTGAACTCGCCGGGACCGAGACCTCGACCTCGACCGCGCCCCGCCCCGGCCAGGATCTCCGCGGGCCCCAGTTGCTCCTACCTGCCGGGGCCCGCGCAGGGCTCGGCTGCGCGCTCTTACGCGCCTTCTTCCCAGGCATCTCCACCGGCAGCCACGGGGAGCTGTGCTGTAAAACCCCGGGGACCTCAGTCCCCCAACCTGAGCCCCTTGGGGCAGCAGAAGGCGAGCTGCACGCGGGTCGCAGACGGGCCGGAGCGGGCGGGCACGACCGGAGCGGACAGAGCTGCGCTCTCGAGCCGGGCACCGCTCAGGTCTGGGCGATTCTCCCGCCCGCGCTCGCCGCTTATAAAGGGACTTTCGGGGGAGGCGGTGATGTAGGGAAACTTGACTCTGCGCCCGCCCTTGTCCCCGCCCCCCGAGGGCCGCCGCCGTGGGGGACCTGCCCGGACTCGTTCGCGCTCCGCTGCGGCGGCGCCGACCCGCGGCGGGGGGCGCGGGGCGGTCGGCGCGCAGACCCTGCCCGGCCTCGCCGTTACTCGGTTCGCGAGCTGGGGCCGCGCGGAGTGGGTCCGGGCAGCGAACGCGCCCCCGCCCCACGTGGAGTCGCCCGCGGTGGTGGCGGAGCCGGGAAGTCGCGGGAGCGGCAAGTTCTAGCGGGAAGGCGGCGGCTCGGGGAGGCCGGGCGCTCGGTCCTTATCGGAACCCGGCAATTAGAGACTCTGACGGAGCCGACCCCGGAACGAGATCGGGGAAGGGGAGCGCGAACTCGGAGGGCCCGGGCGGTTGAAGGGGAGTGAAAGGAAGAAAACGTCCAGAGCCAAAGTGACAAACGTACCAAATTGAAACCCTGGAGCGAGCGAGCACGCACTGGTTTGATTTGGAAAGTGGGGTGTGTGTGTGTGTGTGTGTGTGTGTAGAGGCAGAGGCGGGGGAGAGGGCTTCGTTCTCCGCCCCCCGCCAGGACTGGTGGAGCACGTTCCCTCTGGAGAGGGTCGATATTAACTCCATTTGGATGCTGCTTAGTAACGTGGAAAGAGTAAGGCATCGTATGGGACACTTTCAGATGCTTTTGTGGAAGGAGAAACGTATCTGGGATTAGGAGGTTACCTACACGATGTTGGGCGGGTCCCTGAATAATTCCATTATGATAAAGAGGAGTAGTAATGGGGACTAGACAGTAGGTGCTGAGGGCTGCTCGGTGAGAAGGGCTTGGGCAGGCATTTCTCATTCTGTCCTCAGAACGACGCTGCGAAGCCGCCACTCTTACTATAAAGGCCAGTTGACAGGTGTGAAAACTGGTTCCTTGAGATCTCGGGAATTCTGGAGCGCCTGTTGGCCGAGAGTCGTGCGAGGATCTGAGCGCCGTCAGGCCTCCTACGGAGCGGGAGCTCTAACCCACCTCGGCGTTCCCAGTAGTGACAGTTTTTTGGAAAAATGAATGTTCTTCATTATCTGCGCTATTGAACGAAGAGGTTGGAATTGGCTACTGAGAACTGCGTCGTTCCCAGGAGTGTTCTGTTTGGCTCACGGTATTGATTTGCAAAATGTCTTGTGAAAAGTTGAGTTGGCTACCAACACTTAAAAATTGAGAGATGACTTTAAAATCTCTGATCTCGGGCGTCGTTTTCTGAAAGCCGGGGATCCGTTTTCTAAACGCGCCTCTCCCGCTCAGACATGGGGCGGGAGCTCCTGGCCGCCAAGCTCCCTGCTGTCGCTTTTCTCATTTACATTATATGCCCCCGGTAGGCCTTTGAGCTTGTTTATTTACCTGAAATCATTCAACCAACACGAACCTGCAAGTATTTGTTTATGGCTTGGTCCTGCAGAAGTATAGAGGACGCTATAATCATGGAACAAAACTACTCCTGAATTTAAACAATTTAGTTAATTTTTTAAAGATTTTATTTATTTATTTGAGAGAGAACTGGAGCAGGAGGGGAGGGGCAGAGAGAGGGAGAAACAGACTCCCCGCTGAGCAGGGAGCCCAACCCAGGGCTCCTCCCAGGACCCCAAGATCATGACCTGAGTGGAAGGCTCAGTGCAAGGACTGAGCCACCTAGGCACCCCCCCATTTTTGACTGACTTAATAAAGGACCCCATTAACTTTCTGATTGGATAAATTAGTAAATTTCTGACCAAATCATGCACCCAGAAATGCAGATACATTCAACAAAAGAAAAGGAATCCTACTGTTGTTTACCTACAAAGGGTGTGCCTATCCTGTCCTCTAACATTATCATTATAAAAGGTTGTTAGCCACGTGACCCATACTAGATAAGAACCTTAGGTGAGTGGTGCCTTTTAGGGAATTGCAAATTCAACCTGCTGGAAGGAGAAGGGAGGAGGGAAGTTGGGGAGGTGGGCATCAGAGGTGGGTCAAATCAGTGATTTATGGAGAACCCTTTAAGATTTTGGGTTTGAGATGATCCATAAATTCTCAGATTTAACATTCTATTAAGGGAATTAGAAGTTGAGTGTGTAAAGGCTCTCTTACCTATATACTTCTCTGGAAAAGTGACATTATCATATACTGAGAACTTGTGAGAAATATAAATGTATCAGGGTATTTTGACCACCGGGACTCACCAAAAAGATTTATCATGAAGCATTAGAATCCTGTTATCTGTTAAGGAAGGAAGGAAGGAAGGCAGGAATGAGGAAAGGAAGGGGGAGGAGGGAAAAAGAACTGGGGAGGATAATTTTTAAAACTATTACCAGGTATCAGTTTTCATGGACCAAAAATAACGGTACAAATCTAACAATGCCTGTGTTGTCATTAGAGTGTTTTTTTTTTAAATTACTAATAAAACCCAAAACATGGTTAGTAATAGAACAGTCATTCCCATATTTCGTGCGGAAAATAGGATTTGACAGGAAAACAAAGAATATGAGAGATGCGTAAGGGGAATTAAAAGGGAACTGTGACAAAATACACAGGCCGGAGACCTGAGTCTGTTTATTCCGATAAAAGGAGACTTTTTTGTTTTGGTTTTTGTTTTTTTTTTTCCTGTAAGACGGGCTTGTTAACAGGAAATCAGACTCGACTCATGCATTACATCAGCTAAATCTCTGTTTAAACAGCCACTCTGCTGGGTTCTGGGGACACAGTGCTCCCTGCCCCCAAGATTATGAGGAAGAGATTGATACCTCACAAATTCAATGTGCATAAGAATCACGGGGTAGGGGGGGGAAGAATCACTTGAGTATCTTATTAAAATGCACATCTGATTGTGAAGATCTAGCTGGCCTTGAGATTCTGCGTCTTAAACTCTGGTGATGCCCAAGGTCCGTTCCTCAGACCTGACCTTGAGTAGCAAGCCTAGAGGGTGACAGCTGACTACACGGGCAGAGATTTGCATCAGGGCCATCCTGGGGAGATTATGGAGGACTGTGGGACGGCCTGCGTGGGCAACGAAGCCAGAAAGGCCACCTACGTAGACACTGAGGCATAAAGAGGATTGGCCAAGCAGTGAGGCCAAAGGAAAGATGTTCCAGGCAGAGACTGAAGGGCAGGCAAGGTGACAAGCAAGTCGTGAGAGGTGAGTGGAGAGGGACCTGAGGAGTTTGTGTATTTGGGGGCCAAGGGGGACAACAGAAGATTTTAAGCATGCGAGTGATAGGATCAGATTCTAGAATGTTCACTCTGGCTGCAGTGTGACTAGACTAGCTGAGCTGAGAGTGGAGATGGTGTGACTCGTGAAGACACATAGTATGGTCATTCTCATACAAGATGGTGGTGTCAGCAAGGACAGTCACTGTCTCAATCCCTACCCAGCATTTCCTGACTAGGATAGGACCACATTCTATTAGATCACACCTTGATATTTTTCAGCATAAATATAATTTTCTCCTGCATTAGTTTCCTAATATAGACAATAGAGGACCACAAACTGAGTGGTTTAAAGCAATAGGATGTTAGGGCACCCTGCTGGCTCTGTGGACGGAGTTGTAGGGCAGAGGCCCATGGCGGATGGAAAGCCACTTAAGAAATGATACCTGACCTCAAGTAGTTTACAGTCTAGTTAAAGAAATAAAATATATCTGAATCAACAGCAAGTAATTAAAATGGGTTAGAATTTATCATGCAGTTATACGACACATGGAAATATTTTTATCAGATACTGAAGTGAAAATAATTTGTACGTGGTATACTTTTCTGGATGAGTGTTATAGTTCACAAGTTAAACAAATTGAGGTAGGGAAAGGGGGGGGACACCTGTTCATTATCCTCAGGAGACAAAAGAAGCCTGGACCTCAGAATAAACAAGCTTAGGAAAAAAGGATAAAACCAGTAATTAAAATACATGTACAATTTGACCCATAGCATTTGCGTGGTGGAATGGGGAAGGAGAGCTGAAATGCTTGGTAATTGTGATCGTAATCATGAGCCACATGAGGCAGAAGGGGCAAAACACACCACAATTAGTCAGAAGCAGGGAGCTCGAAATTAGAAGATGTTTGGTGTGTCCAGAAGTTTTGAGTGTTATGAGTGAGCAGAATCGTTACCCAGCTGTGTGGATAATTGCTGCCTTTAGCAGAAGGCACGATTTCACTCTGGCGCATAGACTTGGAAATGGAGGCTGAGTTCTTGGGTACCTTTGTTGGGGCCAATCTAATCTGCCAACAGCATCCACAATTGGCCTTGGTGTCCCTGACGTGGAGGACCTTTGAGGCATGGGAATAATGGGGGACATCCATGCCTCTGATATCCACCTCCTGCGGCCTTCTTCCCCAACCTCACTGCATTCCTCCCTGCTTCTGAGCCTTTGCCCTCATCCTGGACTCCGCTGACGATGCTCTTCCTCCTGCTCTTTCCATAACTAATAGTCTTGGCCATTCAGGTCTCAGAACAAAAGCTCTTTTCTTGGAAAGGCCCTCCCTAACTATCCTGTCTAAAATTGCCAATCCCTGCCCTCCATCTGACTGTCTTCCAGGAGATCTATTTTATTTAGTTGTCTGACTTGTTGATTGTCAGGTTGTGCTTTTGAACTCAAACTTCACATGAGCTCAGACCTTGTATGGTTTGTTCTCCGCTGTCCCCCAGCGCCTAGACCTATGGTGCTGGGCACATAGCAGAGACTCAACAAATATTCGTCAAATGGATGCATGGCCATTAAGGGGCGTGTTGAGAAGGACCTTCCACTTTAAAACAATTTCGTGGATGAGGTTTTCACTTCCACACACAGATGAGAAAACCAAAGCCAAAGATCACATCATGTGCCTAAGTTCAAAGTGCTAATACGTAAGTTAGTGACCACTGTAACCCAAAACCTTGTGCTCTACACCTAGTTCATTACAGTTACTGGTTGATGAGAAAAGTTGATGGTAAGCAGAAGAGATCACAGTTGCTAGGCATTTAAAATCTGCCTTTTTTTTTTTTTTTTTTTTTGGTGCCTATAAAGGAATTTGTCTTTAACAGTAAACCTCCAGATTTAAAAGTTGAAATGCTCAGAGAGATGATAATGACCACCCCCCTAAGCTGGCGCTGTCAGCGTCAGAAACCTTCTGCTTTAGGGGCGCCTGGGTGGCTCAGTTGTTGAGCGTCTGCCTTCGGCGCAGGGCATGATCCCAGAGTCCTGGGATCGAGCCCCCGCATCAGGCTTCCTGCTCCACGGGAGGCCTGCTTCTCCCGCTACCATTCCCTCTGCTTGTGTTCCCTCTCTCACTGTTTCTCTCTGTCAAATAAATAAAATCTTTTAAAAAAGAAAAAAAGAAAAGAAACCTTCTGTTTTCCTTTTCCTTCTCCTTCTCCATTGACCCCTGCAGAGGCTCCCCCAGCAATCCCCCCCAAACACACACACCAGCCTCTCCCCACAGGGCAGCCAGGATGCCCTTCTCTAATGCTAATTCACCTTTTTTTTTTTTTTTAATTTTATTTATTTATTTGACAGAGAGAGATCACAAGTAGGCAGAGAGGCAGGCAGAGACAGAAGGGGAAGCAGGCTTCCCACTGAGCAGGGAGCCCGATGGGGGGCTCGATCCCAGGACCCTGAGATCATGACCTGAGCCAAAGGCAGAGGCTTCAACCCACTGAGCCACCCAGGTGCCCCTAATTCACCTTTCTATCCATCGTCCACACTCTTTCCAGTGAGGTTCAGATTTTTATTTTTAAAAAACAAGAGCACTTCTCTGCCTAAAAATTTTGAGAGAGTTTTGCACCTGGACTCAGATAAAATAGGAAAAAGCCACCTGCCAGAGCTGAAGGGAAAAACTCGAGAGAGAATTTGTTCTTGTTTGTTCTTACTGCCAGATAGGACAGGGAAGTGCGGGGCAGTGCTCAGGAGGAACCCCC
>CM053616.1:9736814-9753036 GCA_028646535.1 Procyon lotor | reverse complement strand
AGAGAGGCAGGCAGGGAGAGAGGGGGAAGCAGGCTCCCTGCTGAGCAGAGAGCCCCATGCGGGGCTCGATCCCAGGACCCTGTGATTGTGACCTGAGCCGAAGGCAGAGGCTTTAACCCACTGAGCCACCCAGGTGCCCCTCAAATCACATTTTAAATGCCTTATTACACATGTATGTACACACACGTCCTGGTTCTGTTTCTCTGTTAGAACCTTGAGTGAAATACCAGCTGAGCTACTGTTTAAACCTTCAGCCATTTGCAGTGACTCTTTTTTAAATAAGAAACATTGTGTTTTTCTATCAAATATCAGTTGGAATTAAAAATATGCATATATGACAGAGATGTTCATATTCTAGACAAATATGGCTCAGGTCTACAAATGCCTTGGGCAGTTTCTGCTTCTAGTATGAGGGTCAATGAATTAGCCCTCTTGATTTTTCTTCTTTTATTTCATTGTCCTCTTTTTGTTTTCCCAAGTCCCTCCCCCACTCCCTCACCTTTGGCCCCAGGTCTACACTTTAATTAGCTAATTAAAATGTTCATTGAGCATTTACTGTATGAGTATGGAGCAATGTATCAGGCATGTGGGGAATGGAGAACACAATAGAGTAGTCTAATGTTGGTCTTCTGGAAGATAGGTGTGAAACAGAACTAAACACAGGGATAATACGAAGTGTGGGAAAGGAGTATTCATAGAATGGCCACCAAGAAACATACCTGCACACGACATTTTCAGTCCCTAGCCTCCCACAAGGTTGTAGTTTACGGAGTGCAAGCAGAACCCTGGAACCTCATACTGCCCCCAGCACCGTTGGTAGTGGAAACTTCTAGTCGAGGTCAACCACATGCATTACACATTTATTTTTCCTTGGTATTTTGAAGAATGCCTTCAGAGTTTTTCCTGTTACCACTAGGTGGCAAACCTATTATAAGAAAATTTCCAGGGACACCTGGGTGGCTTAGTGGGTTAAAGCCTCTACCTCCGGCTCAGGTCGTGATCTCAGGGTCCTGGGATGGAGCCCTGCATCAGGCTCTCTGCTCAGCAGGGAGCCTGCTTCCCTCTCCTCTCTCTGCCTGCCTCTCTGCCTACTTGTGATCTCTCTCTGTCAAATAAATAAAATCTTAAAAAAAAAAGAAATTTTCCATAATGCTAATTCACAGGAGATCTGAATTTATATTAGGCTAGATAACCAGCTTTAATTAAGAACAGGAGAAAAAGTAGGTCTTTAATTTTGACTAATCAAATGACTTTTGGCCACCAGCACCAGATCTGTGGTAATCCACAGCGCCCATCTCCTTGTGGTAAGTGACCTTAGAGATTCATTCCCAAACCTGGTACTGCTCATTTTCCCATTTTGCCCAAATCTTTCAAGTTTCTGTATTTGTGTATTTTGTAAACATTTAAATCGACTTATTTTCTTAGATGCAGGAAACCACAGATGTTGGTGAAGATGCGGAGGAAAGGGAACCCTCATGTACTGTTGGTGGGAAGGCAAACTGGTGCAGCCACTGTGGAAAACAGTAAGGAAGTCCTTAGAAAAAAGTGAAAAATAGAACTACCCCTATGATCCAGCAATTGTACTACTATATATTTACCCAAAGGATACAAAAATGCTGACTCGGAAGGACATATGCACCCCGATGTTTGTAGCAGCATTATCAACACTAGCCACATTATGGTAAGAGTCCAAACATCTATCAATGGATGAATGGATAAAGAAGGTGTGGTACAGGGACACCTGGGCGGCTCAGTGGGTTGAAGCCTCTGCTTTCGGCTTAGGTCATGATCTCCAGGTCCTGGGATTGAGCCCCGCAGCCCTGCCTCTCTGCCAAGCAGAGAGCCTGCTTCCCCCTCTCTCTCTCTGCCTGCCTCTCTGCCTAATTGTGATCTCTCTCTCTGTGTCAAATAAATAAATAAAATCTTTAAAAAAAAAACAAAAAAAGAAGGTGTGGTACATATATATACATATGTACATATATATGTACACACATGTATGCACAATGGAATATTACTCAGCCATCAAAAAGAATGAAAATCTTGCCATTTGCAACAACACGGATGGAGTGAGAGTGAAATAAGTCAGTCAGAGAAAGACAAATACCGTATGATTTCACTCAGGTGGAATTTAAGAAATGAAACAGATGAATATAAAGGAGAAAAAAAGAGAGAGGCAAACCATAAAACAGACAATTATAGAGAACAAACCGACCATTGCCAGAGGGGAGGCAGGCAGGGACGGGCCAGGTGGGGGTGGGGATTAGGGAGGGCACTTGTGTTTATATGTAAGTGATAAGTCACTAAATTCTACTCCTGAAACTAATACTACACTGTTAGGTTAACTAACCTAACTAACTGGAATTTAAATAAAAACTTGAAACAAATAAAAAACCGGTATTTTCTTAGAAAAACTGGCCATTCAAAAAGAATAAAGTGCTACTCTAAACCTAGCATTTATTTTTACGTTTCAGATTACTTTCCAGTCATTTTCACCGGAGTTCTTATTTCTTACGTAAATCAAACAGCAACTGACACCGCAGCTGAAGAGACATCTGGGAGCGAGGTATCCTCGCTGTTCAGTAGATGGCGCCAGACACCGGGTTACCAGTCCGCCCCTTTGCAAACTTGAAGTGTTTGTTTAATAAGCTGGCTTCCATAAGTGTGGTAACATCCTATTCGTTTTTTAAAGGAATATCAAGTTTGCTTAGTTTATTTATTTATTTTTGTTCAACTGCCATCCGGTTGAAAGCTTTACATTTTAAAATTCCACACTCTGAAAAATGTTTATTTTAAGGGCATTTTTAAATGGTTCTTGATCATGCTTATGAAAGTTCTAGAAATAAAAGTACTCTTATTTTATGTGCTAAAGGAAAAGCGTATGCATTTATAGAGTTTGAATACTTTTTGATGTATAACAGTAAAAAACAAATTGCTTGAGATCTGTGTTGATGAGGCTGATTTTGCCAGCTTTTTAGAAAGTTTTCAATTTTTTTTTTTTTTTTTAAGAGAGAGTGCACCGCAGGTGCCCATTCGTGGGGATTGGGGAGGGACAGGGGGAGAGAGAGAGACTCTCCAGCAGACTCCCCACTGAGTGGAGAGCCCAACTCGAGGCTCCATCTCACAACCCTGAGATCATGACCTGAGCCAAAATCAAGAGTCAGACATCAACCGACTGAGCCCCCCAGGAACCCTGCAAATTTTCATCTTTTAAACTTTTCCCATGAACTAAATTCAGTGATCACTGTGTGTAATGCTGTCTGTGCTTTATGCAGACAGAGTAACAAGACTATAGTCTACTTTGCAGATGATTGTTTCCTTTTGTAGCAGTGACGAGAATGGGGAGCTCCTAAGGCTTTGGGAATTGGGTAGAGCCAGTCAAGTACCAACTTCAACATTTCAGGCGTGTCAGTGTGGATAATGTTACATTATTAATGAGCAGCAGCGCTTGGGCTATGTGTGAATATCTTTGGAAAATGGGGTTCTGAGCATCTTTAAAACGTGTGACTGTATGTGTGAACACAATTCTTAAATACACACTCCAAGTATATATGTACATCTCAAGGAAAGTTAAAATTACCAAAGTAATAAATGATCTGTCTTTAAATGTGGCCCTATGACTGACATTTGACTCTCGTACATCTGTGAAAATAGTGGCTGTTCTTTACGTTTAGGTAAGTACTCATGTTATTACATTGTCCATTTAGCCCCCAAAAAAGGCAGAGCCCAAGACCTAGTGCTAGGGAATTTAAACTTAGTCTCTTGTTTCTTGGTTTCTTGGCACATATCCTATGGGAATTCACTTTGGCATAGAACTGAATTTTCCAGCAAACTGAAGATTATTTCTTAGCCAAATACATAAATATTAAAAAAAAATGATTTCACTTGAAAATTCCTTAGATTATCTTCCTAATTTCAAAGTATACTAAATATTTCATAATATATTTCTTCAATGAGATGTCCTACTTAATAATTAGTCATCATTTCATTGTTCACTGCTAGTTTCTAAACTAACTATCCTTATAGAGTAGCTGTGATGGGTGGCTTTCTATGTTTTATCATCTAGGTGATCTAAATACCGAAACTAAATAACAATGGCGTGGACATAGGTGTCAGAATGCATACTGGCCCACTAGCCAGTATACTAGCAAGTCAGGGCCTGCTGGCTGAATGTTAGGACCTCCATTTACTTTTTCTGGTCTGATTCTCTGCTCAACAAATTGCATTCTGGTGACTAATTTGGGTCCCAGGTATTTTCATTGTTGGAAGAACATGCTCCAAAGATTGAATATAAGTCTTCTGGTGACCACCGTAAGGATGCATTGTCCTTGACTGGAAATGAACCAGCTGGCATTTGATCCATGGTGGCATGAGGGTCTAGTAGCTGCTGAGGAAGACTGAGGGCCCAACTTATTATGGCAGATCCTCCAAACTGTGAGCCCTTCTGCAGAAACCAGCTTACCCTGCCCCCTCCTGACCTGCTACCTCTCTGACGTCTCTCTCTTCCGCATCAACACTATCAACAGCAGAGAGGGAGAGAATCTAAGGTATGCTTCATGAGAAATTCTCCGGGTTGACCACAGAAAGAAGTCACGTGGGTTTTTTGGGATGATACTCGTTTCAAAATAAAGAAGTTCAATGATTTAAAGTCAGATGAGCATGATTGTGGTTATCATGAACTCTGCCATTAAACTTGGTGAATTCAAATCCCGGGTTCTCACTTAGGTGACCTGTGAGCTTGTGTTGTCTCCCTGTAAAATGGGGAGAATAAAATTTCCTGGTGTTAGGAGGGTTACATGTACACAAGTAACTGTCCCTTGGCACAGTCCTAGCATATAGTCCCTGCTTACACCCCCTGCTGCTCTGCTCCCTTCTCCTGGTAGCCATGACTTTTCCTCCACAGGTGCAATATTACATGTGCTCTTTCGCAGCATCCTATCACCTTAAAATTTTTTTTTGAAGTAAACTCTACACCAAATGTGGGGCTTGTATTCATAACTGCAAGATCAAGAGTCACATGCTCTACTGACTGAGCCAGCCAGTGCCTCTATTTCATACCTTTCAATGAAAGCATTATTTCTCGAAGTACGGTCCTCAGGCCAGCATTATCAATCATCACCTGGGAACTTGTTAAAAATGTAAATTCTGGGACCTCACTGTAGGCTTACTGAACCAGATTCTGGCGGGCGGGCTCAGTAAACTATGATTTCCTAGGCTCTTCCACTGAATGTTAAGATTGAGAATCCCTGTTCTAAGCATCATGGTTCTGACCATGATGGACCATCCCAAGTCCTCTTGACCAGGGTGTTCTCTCCCTGGAAGCAGATCTGCTAGAGAAATGCAATCATTTCTCCAGGGTGCTTGGTTTGAACCAAGGGGACTTAGAGGAATCAAGGTATTGAGGAACGACATAACTTGATTCATCTTTGTACAGCAGAAACAGTGTGCAAAATCCATTGGGAATATTTTTCTTGGTGAGTACTTGGGGGTAGGCTATCAATATTTGCTCCTGTATCTCTTCTTTTATTAATGTTTCCATGGGTTTTTTTTTTTTTTAGAATGAGGTATAATTGACAAAATTATAAGATATTTAAAGTATACAATATAATGATGATTTGATATATGTATATACATTGTTTATTTGCTTATGGACTGTAAAAAGTGAACAGCTTTTTAAAAAAGATTTATTTACTTATTTGAGAGAGAGAGAGAGGAAAAAAAAAAAAAAAACTCGAGTGGGAGGAGAGGCAGAAGGAGAGGGAGAGAGAGAATCCCAAGTAGACTTATGAGCTGAGCCCGGAGCCTGATGTGGGGCTTGATTTCATGACTGTGGGATCACGACCTGAGTTGAAACCAAGAGTTGGATGCTCAACTGACTGAGGCACCCAAGTGCCCCAAGAATGAACGTTTTTGATAGGGATCTTCAGAATGAATCAAAGTAGAAGAAAGCAATTCTGGATAAGAGCCCGTATATGTGCCAACCAACCTTGGCTGATTGTATTTTGTGTTATAAGAAATCTATTCTGAGTAAGCCTATTTCTATATCTTTACTATTTCTGTATTATATCTTAATATTCCCAGAAGTCCTGCCTGGGACACACACTGTGGTTGACTCTCTCATTACCCAACCAACCTGCTTTCTCTTCTCTCCTCTTATCACAGAGCATAGGAAGCCATATTCCCTGCTCAGACTCTCGGGCACCTGGGGCGGCCCTGTGAGAGGCTGGCCCTTAAGGGGTAGGCAAAACTCTGTGAGGGAGTTCTGGGAAAGCCCGTGCTTCTTAGATCCAGATGTTTCCCTTTCTGATTTGGCTCTTCATCTTCCTCCAGGGGAAATGGCCTTGATTTCTGGAGTTTCCCAAGCTACTTTGAACATTAGGAAGAGCTGGATGGCCGCAGCCTTGGGCCTGATACTTTTGAGCCACTGAAATAAAGCCAGCAACTGTCTACCTCATGACATCAGTATGAGAGAGAAAAAAACCTCACATAGTCACATTTTCTACTAATCGGGTTTTTTTTCACACAACTCCTATCTAAGGCACTGTCTCTATAGAACTGGGCCGAAAGGAATTTTTCACAAATGATTTAGAGTGGGGCACCTGGGTGGCTCAGTGGGTTAAAACCTCTGCCTTCGGCTCAGGTCATGATCTCAGGGTCCTGGGATTGAGCCCCACAAGGAGCCTGCTTCCCCCCCTCTCTCTGCCTGCCTCTCTGCCTACTTGTGATCTCTCTCTGTCAAATAAATAAACAAAATCTTAAAAAAAAAAAACAAATGATTTAGAGTGAAGGTAGCAATTTGACAAACAGAAAGAGTTAAGAAGGGGCGCCTGGGTGGCTCAGTCGTTAAGCATCTGCCTTCGGCCCAGGTCATGATCCCAGGGTCCTGGGATCGAGCCCCGCATCGGGCTCTCTGCTCGGCAGGAAGCCTGCTTCTCCCGCTACAATTCCCTCTGCTTGTGTTCCCTCTCTCGCTGTGTTTCTCTCTGTCAAATAAATAAAATCTTTAAAAAAAAAAAAAAGAAAGAGTTAAGAAGGCAGGACAAGAGGCGTTTGGAGAGTGAATTTAGAGAGCTAGGGAACAAATTGCCAACAGGGCCCTCTCTGGGATGCTGCCTCATCTACTATTTGCTAGAGCAACAGATAGTAGTTCGCATACAAGTGTGATTTCCTAGACAGGCTCGGAGAAGGCAAACACAAGTCGGTGTTCAATTGGAGGTGTTTGTGCCAATTGTGTTGCTTCTCCAAGACATTGTTCTCCACGTCTCGGACACGATGTTTCATCATTTGGAGAAACTATTGTATACATCATGAGATAGCTCTCATAACAAGCCTCTGCTTATTAAATGGCTATGGTGCCCATCTGTTATTTTGACAAACAAAAATATATCCTTACATTTCAAGTGTAACCTGGCAAGGTGACCATATCTTCTTAGAGCATCTAACACAGCACCCTGTGCATGGACAGTATGGTGACACGTGGCTCATATTCAATGGTATGCTGGTAAGCTTGTTCTCAAAAAAAAACAAACAAACAACAAAAAAAAAAACCCAACCAAACAAAAAACCAAACCCAAACAAAACAAAACCAGCTCTGTTTGGGATCCTTTGCCAATCTCTGTGCTCTAAATATTCCAAACACAGCAATTTCATGTTATCCATGGTTAAACTATTGGCTTGTGAAATTTCTAGCTATTTACCACTGGCTGTTGAAAGGAAGTAGGCCAGGTCCAGTGTACCCCTGGGCACATAGAAGCTCAGAGTTGGAAGGAACTGAGGATTCCTTCGTCCCCATCGTCTTACAAAAGAACCCTCCAGAAGGTTTATAAGCACACACACACATTTTTGCCACAACGAGCCCATCTTTGACTAAACAAGGCCACTACTTATTTCCCAGGGAGTCTGTCGTGTTTCGTCCTTCACCACTAAACGATGTGGGGAACGGCAGTGACTCAGGTCATAGATTTGGTGACAAATTTGTTTGGGGCACATGGTCTTTGAGTTTGTGAGGGTCCACATAACATGTACACATTATTTTGGTTGAACACATAAGCTTAGGTTTATTTGCGGCTTCCCGTGACACTAAGGCTTGGTGGGGCAGAAGAAATGTCCTATCCAGAGGGCTTTCTCTCCGGCCTCCCCTTGTTCGCAGTAGCTAACCCCAGTCTCCGGCTGGAATGGGGAGAAGAAGGCCCTGTTGGCAGCTTACATTCGCCTGAGATGCCAGACCACTTTCGTTGGCCCAGGGGACAGGTGGCCCCAACAGGGTCGCAGTAGTGACAGCCCTTTGGAGCTCGTCCTACGCCCATGGAGCTCTCCAGACGGTGCCTCCTCTTTCTCTTCTTTCAAGGGAAAGAAGCAGGGATCTGCCCCTTTTAGGAGACTAGCAGGTCGGCTGTGATTGTCATTAGCTTCAACAAGATGTGCCCAACGATTTCACCCTCTCAGACTGCTGCCCTGCCCCTGTGCTCCTGAAGCCAAAACTATCATGGTCACATCCCAAATGACCAATTTCCGATCTAAGGTATTGATGTAGCCAAGTAGCATGGACACCCTGCACAGAAATCTTCGATGCCTGGTGCAGCCCGGCAGGACCTTCCTGGGATTCTATACAGTTCCGGCGTCAGAGCTGGGACTGGAACTCGGGCCTCCCAATTTCCAGGTGTTAATTAACTTGCCAAAATCATACAGGTAGTAAACAGCTATCAGATAGCAGAACCAGGATTCCAACCTACGTTGACTTACCCACTATCTACACTTTTCTTTTTAGAGAAAGGGAGGTAGTCAGCTTGCTTTAATCTTTTCTTAGGTATTTCCACGAATCCTGAGAAAACATGCCAGACTGGTTTTGGGCACTCGGAGGAACACTTAATCTATTGTGAAAGTCTATCCAAACCATTGTGGATATAGATCTGAGGTTCAGGTGGGAGGGTCTCGAATATTTCCAGGACAATGATGTCTCATGTGTTACAACGACACACATAAGTTTATATTGTCTATGCAATATATTCTGTACCTTTGGATCCGAGCTAGGCTGCTTCCTGTTTCAAGAGTCAAAGGCAGATATAAACAACTATTTTTCTTGGTGTCGTTGGTGAGAGAGAAAGGAGAGACCCTATAAGTCATACAGTAAGGTGAGGGAAGATTAAAAAAAAATCCATGGCAATTGAATAAAATTCAAACTATCCACCGAATCAAACAGACTTGAAACTGAACAAATTCTGATGATGAGATGATAACTAAATGTTTGTCATTTTGCAACCACGAAAGTATTGTTTTGAGTTATGAGACATCCGTTTCCACAATTACAGTTTTATGATGTGATTTGACCCATTCTGATACTTGGGGGAACTTTAATTTTGAAAAGTTGTTGAAGTAAAATATAAAACTCAAAACAGAAGTGTCAAAAATTCAGGGAAAAAAAAAAAAACATCCAAAACCCAGAAGTAGAAACAATGAATCTCTGAAGTGGTAATTAGTACCAGTTAATTGTGCACATACCAGAAAGACAGTTTGCAAAACCAGGAGCACTGGAACCAAAACATGGAATGAAGCTCAGAGGTATATTGCTAATAAGTAGCTTATATAGTGTGGAGGAAGTAACTGTTCATTCTTCAGAGTGATTGGTTCCCATCTGAGAGTTTTCTTAAATAAAAGGGAATTGGGTAGTGGCCACCTCCTATCAATTTTGGGGAACAATTTAAATTTTGCTTATGCTTTTCAGGGGCATTAGCAAGAAGGGATCCAGGTCAAGTTGACCCCAAATGTTTTGCAAAAGTAGCTAAATTTAACTTTGCTTGTATGACTAAACTGGTTTTGTCTGCTCAGGAAATTTTCAAGTCTGGTTTCCGTTTGTGTTTGAGTTTAACAGAAGGAAAAGAAGGGGAAAAAAAACAATAGCCAGAGATAAAAGAAAGGACAAAATAACAAGAGACCCCAAACCCAGGGACAAACTAATGAATTTCCAGAGCTGAAAGAATATTTAGAAGTATGTTATAAGCACACAGGACGGTAAGGATAAGGGGGTATATTCTTCCTGTGTTGGTCAATTTTATTTTAAGCAACTTTTTTTTAAAGATTCAGAATTATCCTCTTATTTTATACGAGGACATGCTCAAAGTTTATACGCCAAATGCATGAAGTCCACCTTGGCTCTTATAGGCTAACTACAAAGGTGCCTCGGCTGGCTTACTATTTATTGAATAAGGACAATAGCCTCAGGCATGTGTGTTTCCTTTGGGCCATCATTTTATTTATTTATTTTTATTTTTTATTTATTTTTTATTTTTAAAGATTGTATTTATTTATTTGACAGAGAGGAGAGAGATCACAAGTAGGCAGAGAGGCAGGCAGAGAGAGAGGAAGAATCAGGCTCCCCGCTGAGCAGAGAGCCTGATGCGGGGCTGGATCCCAGGGCCCTGAGATCATGACCTGAGCTGAAGGCAGAGGCTTTAACCCGCTGAGCCACCTGGGTGCCCCGGGGGCCATCATTTTAAAGCCTTAAGACATTTATTTTCGAAATATCTTCTTTATTTAACATATTGAGGAATACAAAAGGAGTATGTTTTAAAAAGTATAAAAAGAGCTCCTGTCCTCAAGGAGCTTAGTTGTAGAATTATTGACATTCAAATCTAAAACAATACAAAAGAGACAGTAAATTATCACACAAAGAAGACAACGTTTGGATTCAGCCTTTCTAGGTTTCTCAGCTTCTCCATTTAGCGGCCTTGATCTTGGGGAAAGTAATTTAACCTCTCCTGTATAAATGGAGATTTTAGCTCTATCAAGTAGAAGTAATGAGGGCTAATGGGTAACATGCAAATAATCTATTCAAATGAGAGCTAATATTATAATGAGTAGCCATGCAATGGGAGGCAGATGCACCAGGCTCTAGGATTGCACAGGGATGCTTACTTAGGCTGCAGTGGCTTGAGAGTTTTCAATTAATAGAATTTTGAAAGGTGTGGGGTAATGAAGGAGCTCTTCCGGTTATGGGGGACAGTGTGAGCAAAACATTGGAGCATTACTTATCTGGTGACAAAAAGAAAGTGTGCCCTTGATCAAAGTGGGCTTGTTTAGGGAGTCGAGAAAGTAGAGCCTGGACAGTATGAAGAGGGTTTGAATGTGTGGATGGTTGTATATTTAGAGAGCATGACAATCAGAGTGACCCTATAGGCCAGGTTATGCCCGAGGGCTGTGACGATTCACACTCAGTCCCCATACTTATATTCTGTCTCTACAGTTTTGGCTTTTCCAGAATGATAGATAAGTGAAATCATATCGTGTTGGCCTTTTGAATTAGGCTTCATTCAGTTATTTTAAATGCATTTGAGATTGTAGGATGCTTTGCAGCGTTCTTGGCCTCTGTCCGCTAGAAGCCCGAAGCACCTTTCCCCCAGGCATGACAACCAAAAATGTTTCTAGACATTGCCAAATGTCCCCCGCGAGGCAGGTCCTACCGCCCCCCTCCCCAGCGCATTGAAAACCACCGCTCTACTTCATTGGTTATTTTATATGTAGTTTCTCTCTCTCTCTCTCTCTGAATTGTAAATTCTAGAAGAGCAGGATCTCTGTGTTTTTTCTCACTTCTAGATTCCCAAGAACATAGTGCACAGTACTTCTCAGCTGTTGGGAAAATATTCATCGAATAAATGAATAAAGAGGTGGCTGGCTAAGCAGGGATTTCTGAGCCCCAAGGAGTGTGGAGACTTAAGTGAAGGAGACAAAGGAATACACCTGAGCCACATTTACAGCGTGAAAAGACAGGTGATGGGGTGGAACCATTATCCATTAGTGAATGCCACTATTGAATGCCTAAGTGATTTTATGCGTTTTATATGACTTTACTTTCCCAACAACCTGAAGACATTTGATACTATCCTTATTAAAGTTGAGCCAATTGAGACCCAGAAAGACTCAGAGAGTTTTAATTACCCGCCCACAGGGGAGGAGCTGCTCGACAAGTTAGCCTGTCTCCGAACCTGGAGGTCTTTCCATTATGTACCATCTGTCAGGGACACTATTGTCTGAACTCAGCCAAGAACTACGGATACCATCACAAATATCACAACATAAGACTGCGGCACTAGGAAATAAGAAACAGGGAGCTAGGAAGTCTGTTCTCTATTCCCAGTGAGAAGCCCCCCACCCCAATTTTTGGTTACATGGAAGTGGTACTAGTCTTGGTGAGACGGCGCTGGGAGAGAGGGTGGCAGGTTAGCAGGTTAGCAGTGATTTTTTAAATTTATTGAGAGAGGGAGAGAGTGCGCGTGCGCGAGTGGGGGGTGCAGAGGGAGAGGATCTTCAAGCCGACTCCCGGCTGAGCTCCACCTCTGCCTGATCTCATTACCCTGAGATCACGACCAGGTTAGCAGTGATTCCTAAACTTTAGGGGATCCCTTGCCTGAATGCTCGTTGGACCATGATTCCCGGGCTCTACCTCCGGGGTTTCTGTCTCAGTAAGATGTCGGAGGGAAAGTGAACCTAGGTGCTTAATAGTATTTCTGGCAGGTTCTGATGCAAGTGGCCTGCACTTCACATTTTCAGAAAATCTGGGCTCTAGAAGAAAGAATAATCAAGATGAATGCAAAGGGAAGGTGAGAAATGAACGATAAGAATGAAGGGAATTGGGGCCAAGGGCTGGACGGGCATGCTTTGTGGGGCTTTGTGTTCGGAATGTGAGGACCTCCTGCAGAGTGCTCTGGACTGGTGGGGGGGGTGAGGGGGCGGGAGGGACTGGTGGGGGAATAGGGGGGTGGGGGGGCGGGAGTCGCTCTTTCGCATCCTTTAGCAACCTGGAAGCTGAAAAACTCCGACTGTCTTTAAATAGAACATAGAGGAAAGGGAAATAGGCCCGAGTACAAGTATTCATTTGTATCAGAGGTGGGCAAAATAGTCTTTTCTTATAAATGAAATTTTATTGGAATATATCCTTACCCATTTACTCGTGTATAGTCTTCCCTGCTTTCCTGCTATCGAAGACAGTTGTCTAGTCGCCCCATCTGACCACATGGTTTGCAAAATATAAATATTCACTATTTGGCCCCTTACGATAAAAGTGTGGCCCCCTCCTTTTTTTTTTTTTTCAGAGTATGTGTAGCATGTAGGCCCTAAGTAAATGGTTAAAGTATTCTTATGGCTTTGATTATTTGCAAAAAGGTATTTTTATGTTTCCCCCGGTACAGGTGTGTCAGCAATTTGTGTGCACAGAACCTACTGCAGAGGTAGGCTTTCCTGAAGGACATTTTGTCCTGTCATTGCACTGATTTTGAAGGGATTTAAGAGCATCCCGTTCTCTTTTTCCTAAAAAATCAGAACTTCTTTTTTTTTTTTTTTTTAAATCAACCTTGTAGTTTTCTAAAAATCAGTTACTTTGTTGAGAATGAGAGAAAACCAGAAGGAGACACATGGTCTCCTTTACCCCTGGGGTGAAAACCCTGGGGTAAAAACCATTTTCACAGCTCCTGCCTTGCTGAACGCCAAGAATCTGTTTATTTTGTGGCTGATGAGAGAATATACAAATTCTTGCTTAGAGATTTAGAGTCGCCTTCATAGTTCATTCCCGGACTCTTTCAACAAGGATTCATGAATGCTTGAGGAGCCCTGGGTCCCGGAGGGGCAGGGATGTATAAAACGTATTGTGTGTTTGCAGTGAGAGATGTGGACTGGAAAATAAAAAAAGGGGGGGGGGGAGCGCAATGCATGAATGTACTGTGTGTGTGCGGCAGCGAGAGATGGGGACTGAATATCTGGAAAACAGTCTCACATGTGCCCAAATATAGCAACTACGGGAGGGCAGGGAATGTCCCACCAAGGGGAGGAAAGAACTGCAAGGAACATGTGCTTTGTATCTCAAACTATGCTTCTGTTTACACAACAAAAGATACAGGAAGGTGTTAATAGCCGTAGGTTAGAAAAAGCTCTGCCCCCAAGTCTGAAACTCAAAAGTAGCATCAGACCTATGAATCAAGTTTAAACTCATCATTTCCCAACCAATCTGCTTCCCATTGCTCTCAGGTGACATCTGTCGGGCTTGAGCTCCAGGTGCCCCCTGGGCCAGCTGGGGACAGAGAGAAGCACATGGGATGCGGGTAGCCCAGGGAAATCAGGGGTGCCTGGCACCTGCTTTCACATGTAACCAAGGTCTCTTCAGGAACGTACCTGCACTCGGTTTCTTTTGGTGAGTGGGTCCAGCCCACCGAGCTGGTATCTTTTTCCAAACAGACTTATTTTCACTGATAAGGAGTAAAATATGGTCTCAAGCAGTGGTTCCCAAAGGTGGCTGCATATTAGAGTCACCTGTAGAGCTCTTAAGAGACACCTGTCATTTTAAACTCCTCAGATGATTCTAATGGGTAGCCTGATTTGAAATGGCTGCTCTAATTCAGGGGTTCTCCGTAGCCAGAGGGCGTATCAGACTCAGATTGCGGGGTTCTTCCCCCAGACTTTCTGATTAGGTGGGTCTGGGGCAGCTAGCGCCTTTGCATTTCTAACACATTCCCCGGGTGACGCTGGTGTTGGCTGGTCAGGGTCAACGCTTTTTTTTTTTTTTAAGTTTTTTTTTTTTTTTTTTGACAGTGAGAAACACAGCGAGAGAGGGAACACAAGCAGAGGGAATGGTAGCGGGAGAAGCAGGCTTCCTGTGGAGCAGGGAGCCCGGTGCGGGGCTCGATCCCAGGCCCCTGGGATCATGACCTGGGCTGAAGGCAGACGCTTAAGGACTGAGCCACCCAGGCGCCCCCAGGGTCAACGCTTTGAGAACCACTGCTCTAAATGAAAACGATGACAAGGAATGGTGGCTGGAGAAGAATAGTAGTTTTTATTTCGGCATAAAATCTGCCCCTTCTGCATTTGGAAGATCGAGAAGGGCGAGGTGAGGCTGGAGATGTCATTGCAATGTTCACTGTGTGAGACCTACGTTCTGGGAATGGTATGTGCCCATCTTTGGAATGCCCTCGTACCACCTGGGAAAACATGCTGCTTTGCAGGATTTCTCGCTCTTTCTTTCTTTCCTTCTGCTTATCTTTTTATTTCTCTTTCCTTCTCTTTCTCTCTCTCTTTTTTAACTTTCTCTTTCTGTCTTTTTCTGTCTCTCTTTTTGTCTTTCTTGAGATGAGGACTTTGTTAAAATTCTTAAAGGGCATCCAAAGGACTCAGGTGTATTCCAAATGCTTTTAATTTTACAGAAAACCTGAAATTTGAAAGTATATTTTTTGCAAAAATAATCTTTTTAAAAAAAGATTTTATTTATTTGAGAGAGAGAGAGAGAATGAGCAGTGGGGAGGAGCGGGGGGGGGGGAGAGAGAGAGAGAGAGAGAGAAGCAGACTCCCTGCTGAGCAGGAAGTCCGATGCTGGGCTCACTCTCAGGACCAGGAGATCATGATCTGAGCTGAAGGCTGATGCTTAACTGACTGAGCCATCCAGGTACCCCCCTCTTTTTCTTTTGCAAAAAAATTATCTTAAACGATATAAGTATTTCTGATGGAACAGCTTTATAGGTGTATAAGAAAACCCTGCAGCTAATAGCCCAAAGAACCTTTCCATAAGAAACAATAATGAGTTGAAAAGTAATAAAAACACAGCACAAATGATTAAATATATATGAACTCTCTATATTGATGTCAGCAAACAGGACCATGGCCAATTACATTAATCATTTATGAAGCAATATCATACTACCCCAAAATAATTTCTCCTTCAACCCTATTTTATTATATTTTTTAAAGATTTATTTATTTGAGAGATAGAGTGTATGAATGGCGGTGGGGGGGTAGGGTAGAGGGAGAGAGAATCCTCAAGTAGACTTCCAACTGAGCACAGAGCCCGATGTGGGGTTCGATCCCTTAACCTGAGTGGAAACCAAGAGTCAGATGCTTAACTGACTGAGCCACCCAGGCCCACCAGCCCATTGCCTATTTTAGAATGGATGCTCAGATGGTTATATTTCATTTTAAATATCCTTTCAGAAGCTGTATTCTCAACTGAGGGAATAATCTTCTCACTGACCATACCTATTGGGCATTTTTGTATTTATACGTATCATTTAATGACTTTGCCCACTAACACAGTCCAAGAAGACTTTAAAACTCCTTGCTATGGAGGTTATGCCGTTACGACCAAAGGTTTATGAATGATGCGGAATTTGCAGAAGGCAGCTGTTTGAAGAAGGGGGAAGTAGGGTGGGGTTGGAGGAGCATGTGTTTTGCCCTGTGGCTCTGGCAAGGTAAT
>CM053616.1:9720444-9736314 GCA_028646535.1 Procyon lotor | reverse complement strand
AGATTTTACTCCCCACAGTTACAAATATTTTAGAAAAAAAAATCACTTGTTTGCGAGACCAAATCCTTCAAACACCCAAACATGGGAATTTTTACAGAAAAGCTCTTTTTAAAACAATCATCACTGATTTTACAAAATGCTATGGCAATGATGGAAGCAGAATGTGTCATCGTGGCAGTATTTAGTGAAGGCATAGTCACCCACATGCAAATAAATGACTGTGATCAATATCAGCTCAATTCATTAGTGTCTGAGGAGGTGCTGCCTTCTTGCCAGACATGTGGGGGCTTAATAACTGTTAGAATATTGCGTTGTGAACTGTGTGCATATAGTAGTCTCTCTCTCTCTCTCCCTCTCCTCATGCCCTTCTGATTATAAGGGACACAAACTTGGAAACAGTTTAATCTAGAAGAGATCAGTTCCCAGGTACCATGAGTAAGCAAAATTGAGATTAAAATAATAACCTACGCTTCATACTTCACGATGCTATTGCTAAGCCCAAAAGAAATACTATAATATAAATGGGAGCGCTTCTTAAACTCTGAAACTCTATACAAATAGAAGGGTTTAGGACAATGATGACTACATAAATACGGTGGATTTTTAGTGGCAAAGTTAATTATTTCATAGCAAAATTGTGAGAAAACACATAGATATTATTGAATGAAATAATAGGATGCCTTAGAGTTTCTTAGAAATAATTCTTGTGTGGGGATTTTTAAAAAATATTTTCTTTATTTATTTGACACAGAGAGAGAGAGGGAGAGAGAAAGAGTAAGAGAGGGAACACAAGCAGGGGGAGTGGGAGAGGGAGAAGCAGACTCCCCACCAAGCAGGCAGCATGATGAGGAACTTGATCCTGGGACCCTGGGATCATGACCTGAGCAGAAGGCAGACGCTTAACGACTGAGCCACCCAGACACCCTTAGGCGGGGATTTTGATGGGAGTATATAAGAAACAAGACAGACTATCAAATTGTTAAAGCTGGGCACAGGGTACATGGTATGATGTTACGCTATTTTTTTCTGCCTTTGTATGTGTTTGAAAGTTTCCACAATAAAATTTTATAAAGGTTTAAAATATAAACACTACTATATTGGCAACCCACATTCCAATTCTCGGTTTAAAGAAAAATGCATATTAAGGATGCAGTGGAATTTCCCTCTGTGTTTTCTCTGATTGCATTATATTCCCTCCCCATAAGGCAAACTGTTTTCTAGAATTAATTATTTATTACCCCCACTGATGCTTTCAAAATTTCATTACGTAGGTGTGCATTTCTAAAATATACAACAGAGGGGTCCTGGCTGGTTCTGTTGGTAGAGCTTGTGACTCTTGATCTTGGGTCATTAAATTTGAGCCCCACATTGGATATAGGGTTTACTTAAAAAAAAAATCTAGAAAAAGTATACAACAGATTGCTTGCATGTTTTTAGACACTGTATCTGTGGTAGCACACCATATACATATATACATTCCAACATGTATATACTATATATTATTACGTTTTCAGTTTTATATATTATATAGACAATGTTTATACACATATATACATGATGTAATATATATTCACTAATACATAAACATCATATATATATTCATTTACATTGTTTTTGTGGGATTCATCCACGTCAATACATGAAGCTTCAGTGCATTTATTTTCACTGTTGTATAGAATTTCATTGTAGGAATATGTAATTATCCATTGCATTTTTTTAAAAAAATATTTTATTTATGTATTTATTTATAGAGATCAGGAGAGCATTGAAGGGGAGCAGAGGGAGAGGGGACGTAGACTCTTCGCTGAACACAGAGCAAGGCCATGGAGCTTGAACTCATGACCCTGAGATCATGACCTGAGCTGAAATCAAGAGTTGCTTTACTGACTGAGCCATCCGAGTGTCCCTGCATTGCCTTGTTGATGAACATTTGGATTGTCTCCAGGTATTTGTGATCAAAATAATGCTGAATGAGATTCATACACGTATCTGTTTGGCATCATGTGCAAGAGTTACTCTAGGGCTTGTACCTACGGGTAAAATTATTAGATTATATGGTATGCCTATCTTAAACTTCACTGAGTAATGACAAAGTCTTTCTTTTTTTTTTAAATTTTTAATTTTTTATTGTTATGTTAGTCACCATACAGTACATCATTAGTTTTTGATGTAGTGTTCCAAGATTTATTGTTTATGTGTAACACCTAATGCTCCATGCAATACATGCCCTCCTTAATACTCATCACTGGCCCAACCCACCCCTCAACCCCCTCCCCTCTAAAACCCTCAGTTTGTTTCTCAGAGTCCACAGTCTCTCGTGGTTCATCTCCCCCTCTGATTCCCCCCTCATTTTTTGACTATGCATACCAATCTGTATTTTCCCACCAGCAATGGTTGGAATTTTCTATTTTTTCATCAATAGTATTTTTTTTTTTAGAATTGATTTACTTATTTCAGAGACAGAGATTGAGCGAGTGAGAGAGAGAGAGAGAGAGAGAACGCAAGCATGAGCAGAGAGAGGGGCGGAGGGAAGCAGCCTGTCTAAGGAGCCAGGAGCCTTGTGGGGACCCTCGATCCCAGGACCCTGGGATCATCACCGGAGCTAAAGGCAAAGGCTCAACTGACTGAGCCTCCCAGGGGCCCTTCCACCAACAAATAGTATTACTAACATTTTCATTTTTGTCAAATTGATGGATGTGAAATAATATCCTTTTTTGGGGTGTGTTTTGCATTTCCCTGATTCCCAGTGAGTTGGAGCATTTCCTCATATGCATTTGGCCTTGAGTTTCCTCCTCTGTAAATTACCTTTTCATGTCTGTTACTCCTTTCCCTACTGTGTTGTTTGCCTTTTAATGTATTGATTTCTGATGGTTCATATACATCTGCTATACTTTTGTGTTACTTACATATGTTCCAAATATTTTCTTTCAATTTTTTTGGCCCTTTTAATTCTATTGTTTGATCTATGGAAGCTTTAGTGTTGATTAAGACTTATCTTTTATGTGCATTCTTACAGATGTAAAGAATTTAAACAAAATTCTAGAAGAGGATTCATATTTATATTTATGTTTATTCCCAGACTAGAAAGATATCCCACAATAATTTTTTTTATTTTGATATTTTGCTCTTGTTTTAATTTTCCCATTTAATTCAGATACTCTATTCTCCATGATATGAGGGAATTAAAAAAGTAACAAATTTTAAAACTTATATTTGGCTATGAGTTTTCCTATTTATCAATAGCAGGTGGTATACTTAGTATTTGTCCAGCACCAGATGACTCTAAAGAGAGAATATGGAGTTCTATCTTCAGTGGCATTAGGGTAAAAATATTAACACTAGATAAGTGCACAACGATGTAGGTATTTGTTTGCTTTGTTGAGAGAAGGATACATGCTATGGATAAAAAAAGGAGAGATAGATAAAATTGACATATTCATGGTATCCTTTATAATATTGATGGGATTTGAGCATATTGATGGATAGGAAATGAATAGACTGAGGAAAGTGAACACATAGAGAGGTATGAACTAATGATAATAATGTACCTCACCTCTTGGTATATAAATTAGGACACCTAACACCACAGAGCAGAACATTTGAGACAGAAACCAAGTCTGGGTTAAGGTCATAAACTAGCACTTTTCATAGGCTGGGCACATAGTAACAACTAATTACATACCATACTAGTTGAATGCTTGAGATAATGCATTATGGGGAGAAAAAAGACAACTTTTGTTAGATTTTTGACTGCCAGACCGAAAAAGTTAGATCCGGTGTTGTATGCGATGGGAAACCATTTTTTTTTTTTTTTGACCCCAGGTTTATTAGTAGCTAAAATTTTGCTCATACCCTAGGTTAGAAACATGGGAATAATTGGGTTTGTATCTTGATTTTTAATATCTAATCAAATTTTATCTTTTTCTACTTTGAAGCAAGTTTAAAATTTTTCTCTTTTGTACCGTCTCACTGTCAGTACTTTAAATTAGACCAACATGTATTCACAGCTGTGTTCCTGTTGAAGGTTCCTGGTGATCCTCCAAATCTAGTCTATATTCACTTCCTAGGCTAAAATACTGCTGGCGTAACTTCACTATTGCTCAGAAACACACAAAACCTGTTTATCGCCCTTAAGGTACATTTCAGTCTTCTTGCTTTTGCAGTCTCTACTGTCTCTTCCTAATTCCCCAATAGTTCTTCATCCTCTGTCCAACTTTTCCTCTCCGTCATTATGCGTATCCTCATTGTCCCCAGCTCATATCCAAGTTTATTCTACACAAAGTTAATTTATTCACCTTAATTTCCCAGCCTAGAATGCTGTTCTTTTTTTCTTCCTGTTAGACTTAGCTCATCATTTATTAATTTTTTCAACTGGTGCTGCTTCAGTCCAAATAAAAAAAAAAATGGCTCCCGTATGCCTTAATCCCATTTCCCTAACTCCCTGATCTAATTAACAGGCAAACTTAAATGTAAGGGATATACTTCCTTTTCATGTCTTTGTACCAATCATAGACAGAAAGGTACAAATAGTGAGTGAGTGAGCAGACCTAAGTTCATTGCAGGAGCTTGATATATGTTGATTTATGACCAAGAAGAGAGGCAGAGAACAAGTATGTCGGCCCCACAGAGCTAAGAAAGGGGGGATTTGCACCCACTGTTAGGCAGTGGAGTTCAAGTTCTGTAATAATGACTACTCCAATTTACTGCTTGCATAGGAAATAAATTAAACATTTATTATATTCTTTTTTTTTTTTAAAGATTTTATATATTTATTTGAGAGAGAGAGAAAATACGAGAAGGGGGAGGGTCAGAGGGAGAAGCAGATTCCCCACAAAGCAGGGAGCCCAACGTAGGTCTGATGGTGGGACTCCAAGATCATGACCTGAGCCAAAGGTCATGATCTTGGAGTCTCGCTCAACCAGCTGAGCCACCCAGGTGTCCCTATTTATTATGTTCTTTAGAACAGTGCCGTAATTGTCTTGTATCTTTTATATTATCTCCCTAAGTTTCTCTATTTTTTTCTTGACACCAAAGAGCAGGTTAGCCTGGATGGTAAAATATCGTCAAAAGAATTTTAAAAAAGTTCTGCGAATTTTTTTGTCTTCAGCATTTTAACTCATTTTCATTGTTTGGGAAAGCAAACACCGTCATAGCCCAAAGTGAGTCAAATGACACCCTGTAATTTGCAGAATGTAGGACTGACTCAGAGCTTCGGTGAGTCATGCTCAATAACTCTGGGGACCCTGCAGCTTTTGTCCCCTTGCAACCAACACCGTGGCCCGTCGGTTCTCACAATGCTCCTGGCTCAGTGTGACTTAATTCAACACCCTGTAAAAGCAGGTCAGCCTCGGGGCAGCCTCACTGCAGAATTTCTCTTCTGCAGAGGAGACTAAAGGAGTTTCAGCTTGAGCCCTCCGCCCACTTTGCAGCTTCCTGATGCCTGCATTTTTCGTTATCAATTTGCTTTCAGAAGTCATCTGCTCACTCCTTTGGAGCTAGCTGCCTCAAGGAAACCCATATAAAAATGGGCCTGCAACTGAGACGGCGCTCCATGCATGACGCTAGTTCCTGGAGCCAATTCCGCTCTCCTTTGCTGTTTAGGTAACTCTGGGTGCCTGGCTAATGAATGGGGAACGATGGATAAAATATTCCTCATTTGCTTACAGAAAGAAATAGGCATACCTGTCTTGATCTATTTTTTAAATATGTATATATAGATTTTCCTCTCCATACTTTTAAGACTTTCTTGGTCAAAGAAACAAGTAAACAGAAAGATTGGCTCCCAAAGCAAACTAAATGCCAGTAACAATAATTTTAATATAAACAATGGGGAGCATATTTATATAGTAAAATATTTCACAGCTATTAATAATTATATTTTCAGAGTTTTTTTTTTTAAGATTTTATTTATTTATTAGAGAGAGATCACAGGCAGGCAGAGAGGCAGGCAGAGAGAGGGGGGGAAGCAGGCTCCCTGCTTTAACCCACTGAGCCATTCAGGTGCCCCTAAGATTTTATTTATTTACTTGACAGAGAGAGACATAGTGAGAGAGGAACACAAGCAGGGGGAGTGGGAGAGGGAGAATCAGGCTTCCCATTGAGCAGAGAGCCCCATGTGGGGCTCGATTCCAGGACCCTGAGATCATGACCCGAGCTGAAGGCAGAGGCTTTAACTCACTGAGCCACCCAGGTGCCCCTATTTTCAGTTTTTAAAAAAGATTTATTTTAAAAAAAATAAAGATTTATTTATTTTAGAGAGAGGGCACAAGTGGGAGGGCAGAGGGAGAGAGAATCTCGTGTAGACTTCGCTGTGTGTGGAGCCCAGTGTGGGGCTCGATCTCACCACCCTGAGATCATGACCTGAGTCAAAACCAAGAGTCTGTGCTACCCAGGCACCCCCTCCCCATTTTTTTTTTAAAGTAATCTCTATGCCCACCATGGGATTTGAACTCATGACCTTGAGATCAAGAGCCAGGCACCCTTGTATTTTCAAAAAGTTTTTGATGGTGTTTGAAAATATTCATCTTAAGTGAAAAAAGCATCACCTCAATTTTATAAACATTATGTTAAATCCAACTTATTGTTTATATGCACGCCTAGAAAAAATTATGAAAGCTATCCAGTGTTAGCAAGGGTTAATTCTACGTGGTGGAATAAATTTTTTTCTTATACATTTCTTTCTTTTTCTAGAATATGTGTTGTACTTATTTATATTAAATATAAATTGCTTTTCCCCTCAGATATTAGATACTCCATACTTTCCCTGTTGAATGAAGAGACCCCAAAAGGATAAGAGCTCTGTCACCTTACTAGCTAACACGATGACAGAGCTTTCGATATAAAAAGCATGTGACTCTTGATCATGGGGTCGTGAGTTTGAGCCCCACATCGGGTGCAGAGATTACTTAAATAAATAAATAAACTAAAAAAAAAGGTGACAGAGCTTTACAACCACATGGGCACAGTTAATATCAAAAATTAAATTGCTAAATCCCATGTGTGAATCCTTGAATCAGTTTTGGGAACCACTGCTTTATGCGTGTGACTTCATTAAACTTCTGACCAGATGGGGCTGAGTCCTGAGTGCATGGAGATGTTCACAAGGGAGGTTGGAGAAAAAAGAAACCTGAATTATTCCGTGATTTGTTCAAGATTGCCTGTCTTATTGAAAAATTGGCATAAAACAATCTAACCATCTGTTAAGGGGCTACGGACAAGAAATCATTTTTTTTCTTGATGGCTATACTCAGTCTACACAGTCTTGGCACACAGTACCTTAAGGGGAGTGACTTAATTCATAGGATTCTATTGTGGATTGGCTGCGCTGAGGATCAGGGCTAGACGTTTTGTTCAGTCTTGGAAACTCTCTTCAATGAAAATATTTGGGGAGTATTTTCTTCACCTTTTCATCAGTGCTCTTGTTTGTTTTTCTATATTATTTTAATGCTTCCCTTTCATAGTTGTCTTTTACTGTCAGCTTCTTCAAATTCTTTATGGAAGTTAAGAGAGATATAAGCAACAAACATACAAACATATGCTTAAAAATACTTGCTTTGCTTCTTTTATAGAGGAATGCAATTTTTTTTTAAGTTTTAATTTTAGTAATCTCTACAGCCAACATGGGGCTCCAACTCATGACCCTAGACCAAGAGTTGCATGCTCTTCCTATTGAGCCAGCTGGGTGCCCTGAGGATGTATTTTTAAGTAATGCAACCTATTTCATAAGAATGTGATAAATATAAATTATTATATTTTAATATTTTCCAGTTAGGCTTTGGATATTCAATTTTTACATTAAAACGTTATCATCACTTTCATTTCTTTTGATCTCTTTCTTTTAATTCACTGTGTTTTATAATTTAAGGCATACATAAATTAGTTTCTCTAGATTGCCAAGGATATTTTGAATGTTAATTTGCATTTTTATTGGTTGAATAAAAGCAGAAATGAAGTTAGTACAAAATTCTACTAATGAGTTCTTGATTTATAGAAATGAGATATGCTATAAGAAACACGAATCATTAATTTAGAGTTTAATGTAGAGGAAATAAAGTTTACAAAATGTTGTAGCTTTTTTATTATTGAAATATATATATACACACACACATAATTGCATGTTATTATGTACTCTATTTACTGAACTTTGTGACATCCTAAAGCATAATGAAATGTTTTAATTTAGATATTTAGGTATACCTTGGTCATCTTGCACCGCCATAACAAAATACTAGATACTGGGTGGATTAAACAATAGACATTTCTCACAGTTCTGGAGTTTGGGAAGTCTAAGATCGAGGTGCTGGCAGGTTCAGTTCCTGTTGAGGACGCTCTACCTGGCTTACAGGTGGCAGCCTCTTGCTGTGTGCTAATATGGCAGAGAGAACAAGGGAGCAAGAGAGAGAGAGAGAGAGAGAAAGAGAGCTGTGGTCTCTCTACTTTAAAGGACTTTAATCCCATCATGCAGTTCCATTCTTATGATCTCATCTACATCTCACTACTTCCCCAAGGCGCAACCTACCATCACATTGCAGGGTAGGGCTTTAACATAATAATTATTTTGAAAGGACCCAAACATTAAGTCTGTAACAACGTAACAGTGCTCTAGAGTGGGGACTCTACTCTTTTGGACAAATGTGTACATATCACACGTGTAAGTAAAAGGACCATTGTGTTTGTGGGAGTTAGATGGATGACAGTGAAGGGAGGTATTTCTTTGATGTAAATGTACACAGCCCTTTTCCTTTCAAAAACACCCTTGAAGAGAGAATTGCCAATAGATTTTACAGTACCATTGACCATAATGAGCTTCAAGATCAAGGTGAAAGATAGAAAGCTCCTTGATGCTCTCACTGAATTTACTATTGAGCAACCTCATATTGTGCTAATGAAAAACTCTCCCCATGGATGGTCTCATTATTTAACCCTTTGGGAATATGGTCTTCTGTTTTTTATAGTCCAAAGCATCTTAAATGTTATACAAATACACAGACTATCTACTTACCTATTGATCTATCCATCCATCTTTTAATAAATTAATTTTTTCTAAAGCCAGTATCCTAACCAACATAATATTTCAGGTTTTATCAATTTAACAATGGATGATGGACAGATTTCTGCATGAATAAGTTCACCGCTACCCCATTATTTAAATGGTTATATAATATTCTATTGAATAATATGCATGCATGAATAATTTGTATGTATAATTAATCCCCTATTTTTGGATATTTAGCTAACATTATATTTTTTACCGATATAAGCAGGATGTAAAACAACATTTCGGCAGCTGCCTCTCTGCATAAATTCAAACTTATTTACTTTGCATCTATTTCAAGAGGTAGGAATGCTGAGGTGTATAATTATGACCTTAGAGCAAGGGTTCTTCAAAGTATAATCTTATTCACTGTTTTCTCTTTATAACCGTTTTATTTCCTGGACTACTGAATTTTGATTTCTTTCTGCATTTATTCCTCTCAAACTTTTCTTTCTAGGGCTAATTTAATGATGACTTCCCAGTTGTTATCCTACTTGATCTCCTTGTGATATTGGTATTATTTGAAGTTATTTCTTTTGTTTTCTGTGATACCTACTTCTCCTTGTTCACTTTCTGTTCTTTGGATTTTTCTTTCAAAGAGTTCATCATTGGCTTTCATGCAACCATCACCTCTTCCAACATAGAGGGCAGCAGGTTTCATCTTTGGCATGCTATGCTTTTGACTCTCTTCATTCTGTACCTTGGGATGGACAAGTGTGGGCCTTCAGTGGTGGCTCAGCTTTCAGATCTGCTTGTTTGGGGGAGTTCTCATTTCCATGAGTGGTAGAGGAAGACCAGGTTACTCCCTCTTCCTGTATACTGACAACCAGGATGGATAAGTGACCTAGACTTGGCAAACTTGATGTTTAATTCTGGGTCTTTGAGTAAGTGGTATAAAGGCAGAGGAGTGCTGATATTTGTGGTATCCATGGACAAGGGCAGTGTTCTGTGTGGACATCAGTCTCTGGCAGGACAGGAATTGCTAATCTCATTGCTGTGCTTCCTGTTTCTTGGGTCTCTGTAGTCCCTTTGGTTCCCGCCATTTTCCAATTCCAGTTTTCCAACCTCCAGACAAGTTTGTGAGTCCTTGATAGATGTTTGATAGGGCCTTTTTAAAATATAAAAACATTTTTATATGGTAATGTTTTTGAGCCAACATATGGCATTGTATAAATTTGAGTCATACAGTGTGTTGATTGTGCACATTTATATATTGCAATAAGATCAATAATGTAGTGTTAGCTAAGACTTCACATAATCATTACTTTTTTGTGTTGAGAACAAATAAGATTTAACCTCTTAGCTACTTGGAAGTTTATTATACAGTAAAAATTTGATTATAATCCCTATGTTGTGCGGGAGACACCCAGACTTATTTTTCGACTAGTTGCATGTTTGTATTCTTAATCAAGATCTCCACAGTTCTGCCAACCCCAACCCCTGGTAAACACCATTCTACTCTCTATTTTCCCAAATTCAGCTTTTTTGGATTCCAGATATAAGTGATATCATACAGAATTTATATTTCTCTGACTTACTTCACTTAGCATAATGCCCTTAAGGTCTGTCCAGGTTATCACAAATGCCAGGACTTCCCATGTTCATAGATATATATGCATCTCATATCTGTCCTTTTTAAAATTTAAGATAACCAGTTGCTTTTGCTTGTACTCAAGGACTCTTACTGGAATAACATATACTTATGTGGGTGGTTTTATTTATTGCTATGGCTTAAACTACTACCTGTATGCCTATGACTTCTAACTTATAACTCTGCAAATCCCCACTGAGTTCCAAATCGCTACATCCCACAGCTCACTGAATATTTTTATCCAGATGCCTGTGGACAACACAGCTTGCTAAAAAATGAACTATTTATCTTCTCTTCTAAATCTTTTCTGCTCTTCTATTCTCAATGTTATATATACAATAGAAAATAAGCATAATACAGGAGAATAAATGATCTATTTGTTATAAGATGATATATTCACTGTGGTCTCTTCACATCTTTTCTATTTCCTGGAACACTGAATTTTGATTTCTGTCTGCATTAATTCCACTGAAACTTTTCTAACCTACCACTACACATTCCAGTTTTGTCTTCTTAACATCTCTTGTGTTGGTCTACCCTCTGCACTGCCACTCACACTTCTAGATTATTGCGATTGATAATCTTCTAGATTATTGCAGTTGATAAACACCGCGATGTATTCTTTCTGTTGGTCTCATTAGAACTTTTGGTTGAACATATTTTTTGATATGTTTCTGTTTCAATATTACTTTGTAATTTATATCACTGGAATTATCATGTACTTTCAAAAACTTGAAAAGAAAACAATAGCAATAACTGCCACGCTTTCATTGTGTAACATCTTTGCAGAGGAATGGGGTCAATCCACAGACACTTAGGACATACTGGTAGAGAACCTTTCAGATTCCTGATCTATTTCTCCTTCTTCACCTCCTCCTCCCCCTCCTTCTTCTTTTTTAAAGATTTATTTGTTTATTTTGAGAAAGAGCAAGAGAGAGAATGAGCAGCAGGGAGGGGCAAAGGTGAGGAAGAGAGAATCTTAAGCAGATTGCACTGACCCCGGAGCTGGATGCAGGACTTGATCTCGCCACCCTAACCAAAATCAAGAGTTGGCTGCTTAACCTACTGAGCCACCCAGGTTCCCCATGTCTTGTTCATTTCCGAAAGCTCACTATGTATCATGGGTCAACATATGTTGGTTAAATAAATGAATAGTTAGTGAATAAATTGTATCAGTAGTTGATTATCCAGATTTGAGTATGGTAAATGGCTATAGCAAATTTTGATGTCCAAGATGGCTTTTTCTCTTCTATTTAACTTGATTTTAGATATCTTATCAACTTCTGTGTTGTCATGGAATGCAGAGTAATTTTGAATATAGAAATTTAATATGCTATAATAGAAGCATATTAAAAGTAAAATTAAAGGAAAAATGATGGTCTCTTTCCTCAATTACACATCCATCAGCCTTCTGCATATTCCTTCACATCTGTAGTCTGGCTTTATTCTCAATAAATGGCAGTTCTGGGACTCCCAGTCTAATATCCTCGATGAGGAACAAGATGATTTTGGGCACAGATATTTTGCTATTACAGTTTTTTATTTGCTTTGTTTGATTTAACTGAGGAAAGTCTGGTTTAAGATTAATTTTAGAATTTATTGATCATTGATTCCTTAGACATTTATTACTGAAATTAATTTAGAATTTATTATCTTTAATTCCTTAGAATTTAGTGATCTTTGGCTTCTTAGATAAAAACCGGTCTTGAGGACCCTGATTTGTATTCCAGGATGTATGTACTCCAAAGCTTTTGTTGTAATACTCCATGACAGCCAGGATGAAAAGAGACAGGGCGTTGCAGGTAAAATTCCAGAACTAAGTGTTATAAGCAGGGTTGCATCTTCGATCCTATACTTTTAAATTTTGTTTTCAAAACTGAGGCAGTTTTTAGAGGAACTAAATGTATTGTCTTGCCATATCACAGCAAATATTTATTTTTATGAAGTACATATTTTACATATTTTGAGTATTTGAAAAGATTGAAGGCAGCATATGTAGGACAAATTTAAATGTTCTCCCGCAGTCTGCATTCACAGATGACATGGCCTTTCATTTACACTAGACAACAAATCAAATTATTTGGTTTTATAGCTGCATATGAACTTTGCCACTTTGTTAGTCTGGTAGCTAACATCATGTATATGGGTTTTTTTCATAATCAGTAGTACTCAGAGATAAAAGGCCAACCTTTAAAATCCTGTCTCGTACAAAATAAACATACCTAGTAGCTTAAAACAACAACCATTTATTTCTCAAGGTGGCATGTTGGCTGGGCTCTGCTGGGTGCTTCTTCTCCACAAGGCACGGACTGGCGCTGGAGGCCTCTCACGGCTCTCTTGGGCTGGAATCTGAAGAGAGATCATTCGCATCAGCATCACCCCTAGTTGGTGCAGAGAGGAAACCAACCCCTAGCTGGTGCTGGCTATTGATTGAAGGGCCTTGCTTCTCCTCCCTGTGTCTTCTCTTTGTGGCTGGGTTTTGACATGCATGGCTGCTACACTTCAAGAGGACCCATTTTCTAAAGGCCAAGTCTAAGAAGGTCTCTTCCACTGCATTCCATTGGTCACAGCACCCCATTACAGGAGAGGCCTCTTCACAGGAGAGGTGAAATCAGCTCTACCACTCACTGTGGGAAGTGAATTGGAAGAAAGGAATTGATGGTTGCAAATAATGATACTTGTTTCCCCTGATTTTTTGACTTCTAGGGAATTCAAGTCAAGATTTGTGCCACTTAACAGTAACTAGCTTAAGACCCCCCCCTACCCTTTTTAGTACTTCTTCTTCTTTTTAATTAATCTCTATGCTCAATGTGGGGCTCAGACTCACAATCCTGAGACCAAGAGTCAGATGCTTTACAGATTGAGCCAGCCAGGCACCATCCTATTTAATACTTCTGTCTCCATTATTCCTCCTCATAATATGGCTCTTCTGTATTAATTTTTATTTTGTACATTTATGTTAGTAGTCATTACATATTTAAATATATAAACTAAAGATGTTTATATTTTAAAATGTTTTACTTTTAAAAATAGGTAACCCAATCTTAACAATTCAAATATCCAAAGTGTAAAACAGACACACTGTGAGAAGTCTCCCTTCCATCCCTGCCTCTGTGTATCGAGTTCCCATCCCCCTATTCCTTGTTGCTTGTGCCAGAATTTTTTTTAGTGCCTATAGGAAAATAAAAAAATATTTATTTTTATTTTCACTGCTCTTTTACTCAAATGGTAGCATGTCAAGTATATTGCTCCATACATTTTATTTTTCATGTAACAATTATGGGAGTTATATTTTGTATAAATAACCATGGATGACCTTCCATATAAACATATATATAAATACATAAGAGATTATTCTTCCTTTGGGAGTAGGTCGAATATAAACCACAAATTTGTAAATGATGAGCCAACTGTAGGATATCTTCCAAAGATCAATCAAAACCATTTTGTTTCATTTGTTGTGTTGGATGATATATATTATTATTTTCCTTCTTACTCCTCACTACGGAATTCGCTATACCTTTTCTACTGGAATCATTGGTCATTCATTTATTGCTTCAGGCTCATTTATTATCTCCCTGCCACAGTTTCTAAGTTAATCCTAAAATATGTAAGAATCATCTTCAAAAGTAAATGGCCTTGCGGTATGTGGGTGGCTCAGTCAGTTAAGCATCTGCCTTCGGCTCCGGTGAAGATCCCAGGGTCCTGGGGTGGAGCCCCACATTGGGCTCCCTGCTCAGTGGGGGGCCTGCTTCTCCCTCTCCTCCCCTCTCTGTGTCTTTCTCAAATAAATAAATACAATCTCTACAAACCCCCCCCCCAAAACAAAGGTAAATTGTCTCAAATGACTAATTCTGCTATGGGCATGGTTGCCAATATGCCCGGAGTAATCCCTAGACTCAAGGAAGGCTAGCCTTTCTTTGCATCAGCTTGCTCACATTGCTCATGTTTGAGATTTTGCCCCAGGCTCCCAATTTGTACTCTAGTTACTCCTTCCTCTGGGGTTGGATTCCTGTCCTGAAACCTTCCCATCTTTGCCAGTCATCTTCCTCAAGGACAGAATGTGTCCTTTAATGTTCTCCATCTTCCTAGATGAATATAGTACTAGAATTTGGTTCCAAATAAATTCTCTTGGAATCACACTGTCTACAATCCCTTTCCTTACATTTTGTCACTTCATGAAAACTGGCAGCCATTTCTCAAGTGGTTGATCAGACTCCCAGGATATTGCTGAACCAAATCCAAGTTCGCCATTTATCTGTGGGCATCCAGTTTGTACTAACAGTGATTCATATGGGAGATTATCCCTGAATCTCACTCAAGTTCCTTGCTCTCAGTTCTCCGTACCCAGTGTCTTTACCTTTTCCTTCTTCTTTGCTGCTTAAATCCCAGCATATCAAGAAGCCAGGCACACCTAATCTCTTACCCATTCAACTTTCAGTGTATGTTCTGTTCATTACATTTATGAATCAGACAAAAGAAATAATATTATTGAATAACCTATTTGACCAGAATTGATGAAATTTAAAAAAGTACATGCTTTTACTAAAGTTGTAACCTCCAGAAAGTATTTCAAAGGACAAAATAAGATGAGCACACAGGCACTTTACAGATCACTGGCCAATGAGTAGTATGTATGATTTAATACTGGTGTATTCTTTCTAGGGTTATAACATTTTGAATTTCGCTCACTCCTGTTTTGTGTCTGATTACACTTTCAAAGTTATTCAGTCTATTTCCACTTAAAAAATAGGTGAACCATTATAGAAAAGTATTACCCTGAAACTAAGCTGCCTGTTAATCAATTTTTTCTTTCAGATACCCCAGTCTAAGTACCCATTCTCTTCATTTGGCAACTTCATGCAAAAAGAAACATTTACGTTATTAATTGCAGATAAATATTATTTCAACGGGCTTCTTTGAGTATGTCATCTATTGCACAAGAATAGTAACTTTGGGACAGCTGACTGGCTCAGTTGATAGAGCATGTGACTCTTGATTTCAGGACTGTGAGTTCAAGCCCCAGGCTAGGTATAGAAATACCTAAAAAAGAGGAGGCGGGGGGGGGGGGGGAAGAAAAAGAATAATAGCCCTAATTGACAAAATATCTGGTATAATCACAGATAATATAGGAATCTATTCCACATATAATTTGAGCAACAGACCTCTTAAATCAGATAGTAAGAGTTAAGAATTTCAGTAGATATAAAATAAAATCACATATGCCTTCAGGCTCGGATTCCAC
>CM053616.1:9702855-9720344 GCA_028646535.1 Procyon lotor | reverse complement strand
AAGAAAAAGAATAATAGCCCTAATTGACAAAATATCTGGTATAATCACAGATAATATAGGAATCTATTCCACATATAATTTGAGCAACAGACCTCTTAAATCAGATAGTAAGAGTTAAGAATTTCAGTAGATATAAAATAAAATCACATATGCCTTCAGGCTCGGATTCCATGGTATCCTCTATAAATTAATTGTACAGGAACATGAAGGACAATGTGTATTTTATATAGGGAAGTTGGCCTTTTTTAGGCTTTCCCTTAGTGTTTACTTAATTGTAGTCAATGGGTTTTTAAAAAATCATATATGCTATCTATAGCAAACTCTCTCTCTCTTTTTTTTAAGATTTTATTTATTTATTTGACAGAGAGAGAGAGAGAGGGAGTATGAGCAGGAGGAGTCCGAGAGGGAGAAGCAGGCTTCCCGCTGAGCAGGGAGCCTGATGTGGGGCTCGATCCCAGGACTCTGGGATCATGACCTGAGCCGAAGGCAGATGTTTAATGACTGGGCCACCCAAGTGCCCCAGCAAACTCTAATTATTCAAAGTATGATTTCCCTCATTATGCCCATTCAAAAGAAAGATGAAAGTGATGTTTCTTAAAAGAAGGCATAGAATATGCAAAAATGTGTCTTCTTAGTGCTTGAGAGGAAGCAATTTCTTCATTCATGACATAAAATTAAAATTCAGTGAGGAAAATCTGATACAATGATTTGGAGGTAAAAGAAGTACACTGATTCTCCAAATCTTCAGCTTTTTGTTAGCTCTCTTATAATTGCTGTTAGAAAGGCCCTGTAGCTCTTAGAAGTGCTGGGGGCTAATGCCCTTGTTAGCTGAGAGGCACAGGTGTGGCATCAGATGTGACTGTGAATTAGTTGAAGCAGGTCCCCACTAGCAGTCTGAGCTGTATTCAGGACTCACTGCATCTCAGTTGGCCTGTTTGTTCACAGGAAAGTCAGGTACCAAGGGCTGGTTATGTTGGCATGGCAGGAAGATACCTTCGGTGCACAGGACTTTTCCTCGGTAGGTGCTGATTGAGTGCAAAGTCGCAGGCTGTGTTTGGACCACAAAGATGCCGGTCCTCAAAGGAACTATGCATTTTCTGGGTCCGGCTTCTATAGAAAATCTTGAAGTGTGTGATTGAAATCCAAGGTGCGGAAGAAAAATGTCAGACAAAGGTTACATGCAGAGAGGAAATTTCAAGAGTGGCCGTGGGCCAAGATAGCTTACAAGTGGAGTCAACTTGGATTTCCTCCAAGTTCAAGTGTGAGGACTCCACAAGTCAGGGTCCAGGTCACCTGCTCTGCCCTTAGGCTGTGCCTGTCACCCTCTCTCAGGTCAAATAAAGAATTATTTTCTTCAATAGGTATTTTATGTGCAACAGATCTTTCCTAAGTGCCCGCCGTTGTGATGATGGCTGTCATGGGCTAGCATAGAAATATTAGGTGTAGCACCTAATCTTAAGCACCTGGTAAGATTATTGAAGAGAGTACAATTAAAAAATATGATTAAGATAGGTTGTAATAATATATTTAAATGATAAAAAATGGATGGAATATACTGCAGGAATTTAAAGAAAGATCAGTGTTAGATGCCTTTTTAAGGTACCAGCCTTTATAGGATGGATGTGTCTATGCGGGGAGGGTGAGGAAGTAGAGTGATTGGATCAGTCCCAGCCTTGTTCCCCACATCCCCATAGTTCAGCCTGCTGATCTTGCCTCCTGCAGACTCAGCCCTAGCCCCATTTCTGAGCCATCCTAGTGGGGCATTTCTCAGCTTTTATCTCTTGTAAGGCTCTCAGATCTCTTTTGCCACTAAAAAGGCCCAGAGTATGAAGACCTGGCGATGCCAAGGGCACTCCTTTATTTCAAAGTTCACACATTTTTGTGGATCACATTGCATCCCCCTTCATCTCGCCAAACAGGTTGAAGCCCTAACCCCTGGGTACCTGTGAGAGAGACCTTACTGGGAAACAGGGTCTTTGCAGATGCAATCAAGTTAAGATGAGATCCTACTGGATTAATGTGGGCCCTACTCCAATGACTGCTATCCATACAAGAAGGCCATTTAGACTCAGAGACACACAGAGAGGAAAATGCCATAAGAAGAGACAGAGTCACACGGGGAGAAGGCCATGTGAGGACAGCGGCAGAATCCAGGGCGAGGAATCTACAAGGCAGGGGTTGCAGGCCACCACTGGAAGTGAGGAGAGAGGCAAGGATCCTTTCCTAGAGCTGTCACAGGAAACATAGTCTTGCCAACACCTTGACCTTGGAGTTCTAGTCTTTAGAACTGTAAGAGAATAAATTTCTGTTGTTTTAAGTCCCCCAGTCTGTGGTAATTTGTTAGGGCAGCCCTAGGAAATTAATATGCATGGATTTTGAAAACCTTCAAGAGTTTCTTGCAATTTTCTTTCAGCATCTGCTTACTTTTATTCCCAGGACTTCTTTTTGGTGGTTGTTTTTTTAACGATCACTTTATATAGCAGGGATGAGGTCAGGGATAATCAGAACAATCCAAACAGTAGACTGGTTAAAGAAATGATAATTTAGCTCTGCAGTATATGCTCTGCAATCACTCAAATGAGGGAGAGAGATAATAGTTCTTATTCTGGAAATGACATGTCTCTGAGTGGGAAAGGCGAGTTACCAAATGGTATGTATGAGACTATTTATTATTTTAAAATATACCTGAATACAAAGATACATACATTTAAATGTGGAAAGGAAAAGATCCAGAGGTAAATAGTGGTTACCTCTGCGAAATAGGGTATGGGAGATTTCTATGTTCTTATCTACTCATATCAATTTTCTAATCCGTCTAAAGAACATTTATTTATTGTAAGATCCAAAGTTACTTATTAAATTATTTGGCAACAAATTTATGCAGTTTATTATACTCAGTTGCCTCTTTAATAGGCTAAGCTTTTCTCTTTAGCTGTTCTAAGCTTAATACTATGCCTTCGGTTGGATTATATTTTATCATCTCCAAACCAGAAATTCAGAATATCTGTTCCTTTTGTAAAACAGGATCATTTTAATGACCAAATGAGAAGTATTTAGTGGAGATATACACATGTATATGTCATTTGCTTTTGCTATTTAAACTGTGAACATTGTGTAATATTTAAACAAAACAAGCCTCGAGCCTCTTGTTGTAGTAAATGATGTACTCAATCATCTTCTCTCCTCTATGAGGTCTTAGGAATCATGACAAAGTAAATTACTCCTTGGGCACTGACCATATGATCTGTTCTTCCTCCAAAACCTGACTTAACTATCATTTCTAAAGTGCCTCCCCTATACATTTGTAATTTTATTTTTGTGGTTTTATATATAGTTTTAAGATAAAGCCCAAAGATTTGATAAATATATAATTGAGGTATTCAGGTCGTGGAGTAGTACAAACACCAAAAACTGTTTGGAAGCAAATAGACCCAGGTTTAGACCCTAGCTTTGCCACTTACTAGCTTTATGAGGTGAAAATCTTCATTTCTCTTAGTTTACTTTCTATGTGTAGGTATGATAAGGAACATACCCTGTAGGGTGGATATTACACGACTAAAGAGACTAGGTTGGGACCTCACATGAGAAATGGGCGCTACTATAAATCTTTTTCAAAACACTCTGAGCTTCATTTTATCAGAGCGGTTAGTCGCCCTTCCTGACTGGTAGAGCGGGCAGAGGGAGGAAGAAATTTGTTTGTTGTTGCTTTCCCAAGGCCACATACAAGGCTGATTGATGCTTATTTCCAAAAGCTAAACGCATTTTCTTAGGCAGTCTTTTGTCATTTTAGTTATTAAAATCTTCAAACAATTTCTTGGTATTCACATTTCCTTATTGAAAGGAAATTATTTTCTTCCCCTCACCTCGCAAGAAGGGAAATTCACTTCTTTAATAAGAGAGACAGTGCAACACAAGAAAAAAAATGAGATGAGAGTAAAAGCTGATGAAAACGTACACTTTATTGACTTATCTCTAAATATGTCTGTCACACATGTTTTATTTTAGTTTTATAAATTATTTTAAAAGAGAAGAAGATTTACTATGAATTAAATATCATACATGGATGTTCAAACCTGATAAAGCTCATGGGTCTCGGCCACTCTGTTTTGTTGTCATTTTCGTAGCTGAATAAATATTTCTTTTGGTAACAATTTAGTCCCATTTCATTAAGTAAATTTTGGAAAAATGCCAATAGAGTGTTTTGATTTTGTTTTGTTTTGAATTGAGCCGTGAATGCTGCTCAGCAAGTATGCCTTCCATTTCCACTCAGGGGTTCTTGGACAAGGATGTCAGGTGCTGGTGGGCAGTGCTTGGTCTGGAGAACGTGCCCCTTGGGCCTTGACTTGGTGCATTAGTCCAAATCCAAGGCCACCCAGTGGCATTGCTGCAGTGTTTATTTATTTATTTATTTATTTATTTATTTATTTATTTATTTAAGATTTTATTTACTTGACAGCGAGAAACACAGCAAGAGAGGGAACACAAGCAGAGGGAATGGTAGCAGGAGAAGCAGACTTCCTGCAGAGCAGAGAGCCCGATGCGGGGCTCGATCCCAGGCCCCTGGGATCTGACCTGGGTGGAAGGCAGACGCTTAAGGACTGAGCCACCCAGGTGCCCCGCTGCGGTGTTTAAATAAGGAGCAATGACTTCCCCCATCCGTCGGCGGCTGTCTTTTGTTGTCATTGCTGAATTGAACCCTTGAAACTTCCATTAGTTTTAGTGGTAACGGTAGAAAAGGAACTGCATGTAAATGAACAAACCATGATGTTCGTCCCTTGCATCTGGTCTGTATTGTCTCTCCCAGAAACACCACCACTGTATTTTAATAAAATAAATAGGGCCTGACTTTGATTCTTCGAGGAGGGCCGGTTGGGGTTAATTATATCCCGGTCACTGTGCATTGTCTCCTTCAAGTCCCCATGATAGTGAGTTTTATGCCTCAATTTGACTGAGCCATAGGTGCCCAGACATTTCATCAAATATTATTCTGGGTGTGCCTGTGAGAGTGTTTCTGGATGAGATTAGACTGAGTTGGTAGATTGAATAAAGCAGATTGACTGCCCAATGTGGGTGGGCCTCATCCAATCAGTTGAAGACCTGAACAGAACCAAAAGGCCCAATAAGGGGAAACTCATCTTGAAAGAGGACTTGAAGAGGACTTTGGCTGGCTCCATTTTAACCTCAAACTTTCTAGTTAGATTCTTTCCAGCTTATCTCTTGGCTCAGGAGGAAAGGCTGCTGACGGGAACTGAACCTTCCCCCTCAAGCAATCAAGACTGCTCTGAGCTAGCAAGACCCTCCCCATGATTGACTCCAAAGCAATGATCAATTTGACCTTCACTCCCTACCTGCACCAATCCCCCATTTCTGCTCCTCATTTTCCTTCTATAAACCTGGAAGTATTTTTGGCATTTTAGAGACAGGCTTTGTGATGTTAGTCCACTGTCTTCCCAGTGTTTGCCTCACTGAAATTATTTCCTTTTCTGTTTTGCCACCGTTAGTCTCTCTGCCTTTAGATTTTGTCAGCGGAATGGCCGAATCTGGTATGTTTGGGACCCCTGGAAGCAGGCGCTCTTGTACCCCTGAGCCCTGGCTATAATCTTGCTTGGGTATCTTGATCTGGGTTTTTTTTTTTTTTTTTTTGCTTTTGGACACTGAAACATCGGCTTTTTTGGGGTCTGGAGCCTGCCTGCTTTCAGGCTGGGACTTACACCATCTGCTTGTTGGAGGAGGTCATTGAGAGGACATGACCTCTGGTTGACCTGTGAGCTGGACCCCAGTTGCTCGGGCCCTCCCCTGCTCTTGGAAAATGTGCTCCCTACTGTTCCCACAGCTGCAGCCATTTACAAGGACGCAGCCTTGAGAGAGTAATGGACAATGTACCTACAGACCCAGGGAAGGCCTCTACATAAACCTTTAATTAATTAAAAATATTTTTATTTATTTGACAGAGAGAGAGAGATCACAAGTAGGCAGAGAGGCAGGCAGAGAGAGAGGGGGAAGCAGGCCTCCTACTGAGCAGAAAGCCCAACACGGAGCTCGATCCCAGGACCCTGAGATCATGACTGGAGCTGAAGGCAGAGGCTTAACCCGCTCAGCCACCCAGGTGCCCCTCGACATAAACCTTTAAGACTGTGGCGGGCTGGTGCAGAGATCTGTGGTCTTGCACACCCAAGACAAGCCTCAGATGTAAGTTCCCTTGCTCGTTAAACCTGGAGCCTACTGATTGGAGCCGTTGCCCTTTCTTCCTCCACATATGGGGGAGGTTTGCGAATCAACACTGCTCTCTGGCTTCTGAGATCGTCAGCCTCAGACTGAATTGAATCTCCACCCCTGGATCCCCTGAATCCAGTTTGCCAACTGCAGATCTTGGGACCCCTTGGCCTCCATAATCATGTGAGCCAATAATTCCTTGTCATAAGTCTCTTTTCTTTCTGTATGTACAGGCTGTTGGTTTTGTTTCTCAGGAGAACCCTGACCGATACAGTTCCTAATGACTATGGAACCCTAAACCCTCTTTCCTGGGAAAATGGAATGGAGGAAACTGTGACGTCATTCTCCTAAAGCTCTTGGTCAATGTGGTGAAATTTAAAGTGTGCCTTCTTCTGGATGGCTAGTTGGCCCTTGTTTTCTTGGTCTGGTAATCCCAACTTTTTATGAGTTACTTTTAATTTCTTTGAATCGCTTAAGTTTCTCATAGTGCATAGTGAGGTTTGAGGCAGATTGTTCCAAGATAAACATTTAAATCAGATTGGAAAAGGGAGATGCTGCCCCATTCATGAATCACTTAATAAAGTGAATTAGATCTTCAAAAATCAATCAATCAATCAACCAACCAGAGTGGGAAAGAGGTTCCATCAACAATAAAGTGTACTTTTTACACCGTTTAGTATGATTATGATGTAAATATCCATAAATATTGACTGGCTGAGTAGAAAGAGTTTGACTTTTGGGGTCAATAGTTGGAATTACAAGTTCAAGTTCTATTACTGATAAGCTTTGTAGTTTTGAGTGATTTATATATTCACCTCAGGTCTTCAGTTTTTCACTTGAAAAACTGTGATGATGGTGGTGATGGTAGCAATAATTCTCATTCCATGCAGAACACTGGGTTTTTATGGGAAAAAGTGAACTAATGAGTGTGAGATTGAATTGGCCAATAGTAGCCATCCTTGAAAGTTTAGCTCAGTTGCTATTTTCCGCCATAAAAATCTTCTCCAGTCCCATTTTCCTTTTTCTTCCACACCATGTTGGGTATACACTTTCACTTTTCTGATTCTTTAGTTTTTATCTCTATTTTTCTTATGGCAACTTTATCCCTTTATATTAGAATAATTGAGTGTAGGTTTCTGAAGATAGAATTCATGTCTAAGTCACCCTTTTGCAGCCTAAAATATTTATTAAAAAATTTCTTGTATGTAGTAGGTGTTCACAAATGCCAGTTGGGGGTTTAAGGAAACCTTCTTCCCAATGAATTTAATAAACGATCAATTCATTGATTTATTCAAAATTTACTTCTTAATAACCTATTTAAAAAATTTGTTTTTTTAAAACAAAATGTGGATGACTTCCACATTCTTTTTAAAAAATGTGTGGACTAGGATAATGTGCATTTTGGGGTTACTTTGTGTTACCAATGGAAGGAGGGAGGGGATCCTCCTAGGCTATTTTGTTCTCTGAATCTTTGGAACCTTGCATAATGTTGGGGCCAGGGGTAAGATCCTCCACAAACTGAAATGGAATGCCTCTCTACCAAGAGAGTTGGAGCACTGTGGGGAATTTTACTTTTTTTTTTTTTTACAGGGACTAAAGTAATGAGATGTTTCTTGCTCTCATGAGTTTCTGGGACCCTGGGGTTGCCAATTTATATGTGCTCCTCATATAAAATAGATTTTTGGAAGGCATGGTCAGAAGCAGGAAAATGCAATAGGTTTCTTTTATCTTTCTTTTTAAAATCTAGCCAGAAAAGTTGGTTTCTGATTGCTACTGTATTGGATCAATCAGCCTCTGTTTTTCAGTAAAGTTGATTCTAGCAGTTCGTATCTTACATTAAGAAATAATTTTTTGGGGGTGGTGGTGCCTGGATGGCTCAGTCGATTAAGCTTCCAATTCTTGATCTCAGGTCAGGTCTTGATCTCAGGGTTGTGAGTTCAAGCCTTGCATTGGGCTTCATGCTGGGTGTGGAGCCTTCTTAAAAACATATTTTTCTTTTTTTTTTAAACTCAACGACTTTAGCATCCAAAGAGTATAAGGTATTATGTGTCATCAGGAAGAAGGAATACCAAATCTTAGCTAATGATTTGTGTGTTTTCTGGAAAAGGGAAATTCCTTTCTTTCTTTCTTTCTTTCTTTCTTTCTTTCTTTCTTTCTTTCTTTCTTTCTTTCTTTCTTTCTTTCTTTCCTTCTTTTTTAAAGATTTTATTTATTTATTTGACAGAGAGAGATCACAAGTAGGCAGAGAGGCAGGGAGAGAGAAGGGGGAAGCAGGCTCCCTGCCGAGCAGAGAGCCCAATGCAGGGCTTGATCCCAGGACCCTGAGATCAGTGGCTTAACCCACTGAGCCACCCAGGTGCCCCTGGAAAAGGGAAATTTCTTATTGTTTAAATCACCAACATTCTGAATTTCAATTTCCATGTTTAAAAAAACTTTGGGTTGTGTTAAATTTACAAGTTCTTTGATATCTAAAATTCTATGAAAGAAAAATGCTTATAATTTTGATTCAATTATCATTGTACAAATTTATGTGGATGCTGCAAACACAGATAACAAAGTCAAGAAAATCTTGCTAGTAAAATCCCACTTATGTAATTTCATAGTTTTCTAAAGTGAGATTAAAATGCACTTGATGGGGAGCACCTGGCTGGTTCAGTTGGAAAAGCATTCAACATTTGACCTTTGGATCATGAGTTCCAAGCACATGTTGGGTATAGAGATTACTAAAAAAAATTAACTGAAAAGAAGCTTAAGGGACACCTGGGTGGCTTCGTTGGTTAAGTGTCTGTCTTTGGCTCAGGTCATGATCCTAGGGTCCTGGGATCAAGCCCCGCATTGAGCTCCTTGCTCAGTAGGGAGCCTTCTTCTCCCTCTGTCTGCCATTCTCCCTGCTTGTGTTCTCTCTCTCTAACAAATAAATAAAAATCTTAAAAAAAAAAAAAAGCTTAAAGTACACTTGATGGGTCTTAATATTCATCACACAGATTAAATAAAACAATATTTCATTTTATAACCAATTTTAATTTCCCCATCTCCTTCACATAATACTATATTTGAAATAGCTTTCTTTTCTTTCATTTGTGGTGTGTATATATTAGCTTACATATTCAAATATACAGATATTGTTTCCAGCAGGATTTAAAACTGCTATTATTGGCCAAACTATCGTAAAATTGAACTCCAACATGTATATGTTGATATACACATATCATGTGTATGATGCCTGTGTTTCATATGATTCACAACATATAAATGATTTAATAGAATAGAAATTAATGTTGCAGAAAAAAAAGTAGCAAATAGAGATGCCTGAGTAGCTCAGTGGTTAAGCATCTGCCTTTGGCTCAGGTCATGATTGTAGGTTCCTGGGATCGAGCCCCGCATCAGGCTCCTTGCTCAGTGGTGAGCCTGTTTCTCCTTCTCCTTCTCCCCTGCTTGTGCTCTCTCTCTCTGTCAAAGAAATAAATAAAATCTTAAAACAAGTAGAAGATAAATAGGTTATTCCTTTTGCTTCTACTGCCACATTAATCATTTGTTATTAGAACTAAAATTTTAAGCCTTTATTATTCTAATATCAGTCATTAACATACACGTATACATTTTAAAAATAAAAAACAATGCCAACTTATTACTGCCAGTTATTATCTGTGGCTATGAGAAAGTCATATAATCTTTCTAAACCTTTGGTTCCTCATCTAGCAAATAGGAAACTAATAATTACTGTAAGGTTTCCTAATAAATTAAAAATAATATATGTTAACTTCTGGCACAAGCTTAGCACACAAATTTAAAGAACTGTAACTTGCGGACAGATGGTTGATACAAGAATTGGGAATCCCAGTAAACCAATTTCAGCATTTTAAATTTCCAAGAGAATACTTACATTTTGCTTTGTTTATAAGAGAAAAAACCAATTTCAAATAAATGTTTAGTGTCTTAGGTTAACATATCCTTTTACTTTATGATAAACTACAGAGTCTGAGTTGGATTCAGTAACCAGCAAATAACATTTTCTAGGTTTTTAAACACAAATTATTCCATGTCCTTTTTTGTCTAAAGGAAATATGTATTTAGATACTTATTTTGCAGGGGAATCACAGATTTGGGGAAAAGTTTCTTTGAGAAATAGTATTTTCAATTCTATGCTTTCTCAGATGTACGATTGGCAAATAGTTTTCTTTTATCTGTTTGCATGTGCTACGCTAGATTTCTGTGGGCGACAATCATGCCTTGAGTATTTTTTCAGTAACCACCCCTCAGTGTGCTTTTGATTAGAAATTAGAGACTCGGAGCTGGAAAAGAGTATCTGATGTTCTACTCAATGAAACACCTCTCAAAGGACTTTCAAATCTTGGTATAACACACCTGCATGTATAAGGGATTTACTCTATTTCTCAGACCGTGGTGTCTAGATGACCTCTCAAAAATTGTAACAATCTCATTTTGGTTTTCATTTCATAAGTAGTTTATATAATTTTCTGCTGTTTGGAGTCTCCTATATTTAATTAAATCTGCTTTTCTGTAATTTTTTTACTCGCTGATTCTAATTTTTCCTCCCTTGCATTTCAGAGATTTAGATTTGGTTCAGTTTTCGAAAATACTAGTCCTTCAACTATTTAAGTTATCAATTATGGTACCGTGTATGTTGTCTTTTCCAAGGTAAACACCTCCAGCTTCTGTAGTGGTTACCATGATAACACTGGGAAAGATGATGAAGAATATTAAAAAAAAATATTTTTATTTGAGTCCAGCTTACACACAATATTACATTAGTTTCAGGTGTATGGCATAGTGATTCAACTTCTTTATCTGTTATGCTATGCTCACTGCAAGTGTGGCTACCATCTGTTACCATATAAAATGCTGTTATAGTACTAAGTATATTACCTATGCTGCGCCATTTATTCCTGTGGCTTATTCATTCCATAACTAGAAACATGTATCTTTCACTCCCCTTCACCTATTTTGCTCATACCTCCTACTCTCCTTCCCTCTGGCAACCATCAGTTTTTTCTCTGTACATATAGGTCTGATTCTGCTTTTTGTTTGTTTATTCATTGGTTATTTTAGATCCCATATATGAGTGAAACCGTATGGTGTTTATCTTTCTCAATCTGACTAATTTCACTTAGCATAAGACCCTCTAGGTCCCTCCATGTTGACATAATCTGATCCTTTTTCTGTGGTAGCAAAATATTTCATTATGTATATATTATATCTTCTTCAAGGTTGAAAAGAACATTTGCAGATATCACTCACAAAAGTTCATTTAAATGTAGGAGTTGAAACCATAAAACTTCTAGAAGAAAATGTAGGGAAAAATGTTCTTGAAACTGGTCTTGGCAATGATTTTTTTTTAAATATGATATCAAAAGTACAAGCAACAAAAGCAAAAATGAAGTGGGATTACATCAAACTAAAAAGCTTCTACACAGCAAAATGAACAATCAACAAAATGAAGAGGCAATCTAAGGAATGGGAGAAAATATTTGCAAATAATATATCTGATAAGGGATTAATATCCTGAACATATAAGGAACACCTACGACTGAATAGTAAAAATCCAGATAACCCAATTAAGAAGTGGGCAAAGAATCCAAATAGCACTTTTCCAAAGAATATATACAGATGGCCAACAGGTATAAGAAAGCATATTCAACATTATTAAATCACCAGGGAAATGTAAATCAAAACCACAGTGATATCACTTTACCCCTATTGGAATGGTTATCAAAAAGACAAGAATGAACAAGTACTGGTAGGTGTATGGAGAAAAGGGAACACTTGTGGAAATGTAAACTAGTTTAGCCACTGGAAAACAGTATGGAAGCTCCTTGAAAAATTTGAAAATAGATTTAGGGGCGCCTGGGTGGCTCAGGGGTTTAAAGCCTCTGCCTTCGGCTCAGGTCATGATCTCAGGGTCCTGAGATCGAGCCCCACATTGGCCTTTCTGCTCAGCGGGGAGCCTGCCTCTCCCTCTTTCTCTGCCTGCCTCTCTACCTACTTGTGATCTCTCTCTCTCTCTGTGTCAAATAACTAAATAATATTTAAAAAAAAAAAAAAAAAAGAAAATAGATTTACCGTATGATTCAGCAATCCCACTTTTCGGTACTTATCTGAAGGAAATGAAATCATTACCTCAGAGATATCTTAGATAGGTGAACTAAATGTTTCTTTGGTGTAAATTGAGCAGGAAAAACAAAAAGCCTATTTGTTTCCAAAGACTTATTTCAGTCTCAGGTTTGTCCAACTCCTAGAATTCTTTTTTTTTTTTTTTTTTAAGATTTATTTATTTATCAGAGAAAGAGAGAGCGAGGGAGCACCATAGCTTTTGAGGTGGGGAGGCAAAGGGACAGAGAGAGAGAGAGAGAGAGAGAGAGAGAGTCTTAAGAAGACTCCACACTGAACACAGAGCCCCACTCAGGACTTGATCTCATGACCTGCCAACTAAAATTGTTAACCTCCATCATTTCTTTAGTTTCAGTTGCTTCAGTCAGAGATTCTCTCTTAAAACATAACCAACAAGCATAAAATTAGACCCAGCAGCACACACTTACAAACAATAAACAGACTAATCAACAACCCTAATAATAATGATGATTTATTATTTATTATGTTCTCTGCACTGGGCTAAGTGCTTTTCACTTCATTTATTCCTCATGATAACTGAAGAGTTCTTACCATATTAAACAAATGAGGAAGCTGAGACACATGTATTTGTTTTTGAAGTTTTATTTATTGAAGTAATCTCTACACCCAACATGAGGCTTGAACTCACTACCCCAAGATCAAGAGTCACATGCCCTCTGACTGAACTAGCCAGACACCCCCTGAGGCACATGAATTTAAGCAACTTGACCAACCTCTGATAGCTATAGTAAATGGAGAAATCACCAAAATTTAGGTCATCTGACTCTGTAACATAATTGTTTGCTACGGCGACTGTGTTATCTTTGCAAAGAGAAAAACCTTAACAGGAGGCAAGACAGGGCAGATAGGTATTTCAAGACTAGAGGGACACAAAATAGTTTAGGACACAGGATGCTCTTCAAGATCTGACATGGAAGCAGAGAAAGAGAGCTCTGCAGAGCCAAGATTCAGCAGGGGCAAGCCTAAGTCACACGAATAGTAAGAACTCTAGAAAACAGGGATATCAGTATTTAGATGGTCACCTTGAGGCATAATTGATTAATTTCCAAAATTAAGTAAGCATTAGGGACATGAATATTTCAGTGTTATAAAGCTTGATGTCATATTTAACTGTTCATTTTCTTAGGCTAAGAAGGAAGACTGTGTTTGACAACATTCTAATTATAAGGATGGCATGATTAATAGTACTGATAAGTGCTAGGTAATTACAGCGTTAAGCCCAATATTAGTGTAGGGGAATAGTAAATTTTTAATGCATCAAAGAATAAGAAAGCCTGAAAGAATATTGCATAGGCAATTAATTATGATCAATTTTATATAAGATATGTAACCGCATTAATAGTCAGAGTGTGGTTTACTGTTCACAATTTATGCAGGAGCATCTGAAGGAGGCAGTGGGAGAGCAAACACTGTGTATTCTGCATAAGCTGCCAGAAGATTATACCACAGGCTGGGGGGCTTAACCGACTGGAGTTCTTTCTCTCATAGTCGTGACTGCTAGATATCCAAGATCAAGACGTCATGAGACCTTCATCCCTGGCTTGTAAACTTCTGCCTTCTTGTGCTGTCCTCACTTGACCTCTTCTTTGCAAACACACACACACACACACACACACACACACACACACACACACACCACTGGTATCTTTTTCCCTGATAAGGACACCAGTTCTATTGGATTAGGTCCCCATCCTATGGCCTCATTTAACCTTAATTACTTCCCTACAGGTCATAGCTCCAAGTATAGTCATATTAGGGGTGAGGGCTTCAACAGATGAATTCTGGGGGTTTATAATTCAGTCCATAACACACTGAATCCCACACCGAATTCAAGACTATCCCAGTGCCCTAGGGCTAGGTGGTCTCGGTTTGAATCCTACTTGTGCAGGGGAGAGAGCTCCTGATCCTTCCCTTCTTAAAACATTCTTCCTTGGGCTTCTAACTGTGGATGTTAATAACAGTACCTCTCCCACAGGATTGATGTGAAGATCAAATGACTTATAACATAAAAGGCCCTAGCACAGTGCATGGCTGTGCTTAGTCAGGCTCAGAAAATGTTAGATGTTGATATTGTTGTTGGCTAGGTTTTAGCTTTTGGAGAAATTATGGGTTACATGCTAAGATTTGAAAAAAAAAATCATATAAAGAATGTTACAGGAAGATGGAATTGACAGTAGAGATACTAGAAAGGTCTTATGGGACAAAGAATTTATTTAAGGTGTAAAGGTCAACTTGTTTACCTCTTTGTTCCTAAGAAGTAGGAATAAATTATCAAAATAATGGGAGAAAAAAATGGATTTTTTTCATAGCTGCTTGTTTGAAAAATGTCAGCCTTATAAAGGATTTACAAGGGTGCAATGACAATACGTTAATTACATCATGAAATATGCAAATGGAGGTCAGTATTTAAAAGCATGACATTCTGGATAAAAGGAACATTTCTCACAGAAGTAGCAAATCGGTAATTATAATTTCCACGAAAGCTCTAAAAATACAACAGATGTAAAAGCAAAACTTTAGAAAAAGAAAAGCATGGTATTATAAAATGATTTCTGATTTTGTTCAAGTCTCAGTAGGCTTCTGCACAAAGTTAATGACCCCCTGATGAAGGATGTCATAAAGATATTCCCAGGCATGAGTTAAATCCCCAGGAAGGAATTATATAAATATAAGATATATATATAACATGTATGATTATATAAATTATATACATTTATTAGAAGGAATTCTATTAGTTAATCATTAGAGGTTTAGGATTCAGACTAGAAGAAACTTATTTTTATGTATGGATATACCAGTGATACGTTTCTGTTTAACAGATTATCTCCAAAACTCAGTAGCTTGAAATAATAATTAATACTATTGCATTCATATAGTTCCTGTGGGTCAGGGATCTGGGAGTGGCTTAGCTGGGTGGGTCTGACTTGAGATTTTCCACTATGTATCAGGCAACATGCAGTCACCTGTAGGCTTGGCTAGGCTTTGGGGATCAGCAAGACCGTTCTCTCCCATGGCTCTGGACTGCAGCCCTCAGTTGCTTGCTGGCTATTTGCAGGGTGCGTTGGCCTCCTGCACATGGACCTTTCCACAGGGCTGCTAGAGAGTCCACGTGACAAAGCAGTTGCCTTGCCCTATGGAGAGAAGACAAGGCAGAGGTGGCAATGTCTTTCATGACCTTACCTTGAAAGTCACACACCATCACTTCTTCTATATTTTTTTTATGACAATCAATCACTATGATATTAATTTAGGAGGTGCAGACAGTGAAGGAAGCAGATATAGAATTCCTAGATCTCAACTGGGACAGGGTGAGTTTGTGTGTGTGGCAAGGGGGACAACACAGGGGTGGTGATGGAGCGAGTTAGGTGGGGATGGTATGAAGTTAAAAAAAAATAAACCACCAGGGCGCCTGGGTGGCTCAGTGGGTTAAAGCCTCTGCCTTCGGCTCAGGTCATGATCTCAGGGTCCTGGGATCAAGCCCCACATCGGAGTCTCTGCTCAGTGGGGAGCCTGCTTCCCCCCCTCTCTCTGCTTGCCTCTCTGCCTACTTGTGATCTCTCTGTCAAATAAATAAATAAAACCTTAAAAAAAAAAAAAGAAATAAACTACCAGGACAGTAAACCCCACCATCTTCCTTGTTGTCTTACTCCTAATGACCCAGCCAAGTTAAAATGAAATCATATGAGTTTTGTGGGTTTTTTTTTTTAAAGATTTTATTTATTTGAGAGAGAGAGAGAGAGAGAGAGCAGAAGCAGGGGAGCTGCAGGGAGAAGGAGAGAGAAGGAAGCAGGCTCCCTGCAGATCAGGGAACCTGATGCAGGGCTTGATCCCAGGACCCCAGAATCAGGTCTTGGGCCAAAGGCAGTCACCTAACCAACTGAGCCACCCAGGTGCCCCTAAATCCTATGAGTTTAAGGGTCATATCTCTTTTTAGCTTTGTATTAGGCTCACAGTATAGAAAGTCTTCATTCTATAGAGACTTGGACTTTGTGCTAAAATATACTCCCAGGTAAAACCCATACAAAGGGTTTTATTAGCTCAGAAAGAACATTCATGAAAGCAATTGTTTACTGACAGAAAGGTAGAAATGTGCTTCTGATTGTGAGTGCAGGTTGATACTCATGAAACAGCTGATTTAGACAAAGTGACTTTCAGGGAAGGTAAATTAGCATTCTCAGTCATGCGTTGTTATGATGTTGTGAGGCTTGTGTTGAGCAGTAAGACGACTTGCATTTTGTGGGTAGATATAAATTCGGATTTTCTCTCTTGACGTCAGGAGTTCAATTGAGCCGGAGAGACCTGAGCTGCCAGGTGTGGGTGCAGCGCTGAAGTGATAGTGATGGATAGTGATGGTCAAGCCTAACTTGGAGGATTATTTCCTCCATGGTATGAGCTAGAGGTTAGCCCACAGCAAGTGCCCACCCCACCCCGTTCCATTCCCGCTGCCTGCAGGAGGAGGTGGGAGTGCCCCTTCGGGCGAGGCTGGCCAGGTAAAGCCTTTGTAAGTCTCTGTGGTCACGTCTGATAGATGGAACAGATTTCCAGCCAACAGCTGGAAACCTCAACTGTTCTCCTAGTTACAAACCTATTAGATTGTATTTGTCTACTTTAGATTTGGGAAATAGAGTTACTGCAATTCTGGCTTTCTAATTGTGTTCCTTTTCTTCTACCTCTGCAAACTTGTAGCTTATATTACTTCATAATCTAAAATTGGTAGAGGCTTTTCACTGAGGCACGTATGAGAGAAAACCAAAGGGCTTTATTAACAACTATGAAAAATAAATACTTGTGAAATGTACTAAACTTAGAGCAAACTTTGCCACTCTAGACCTGAAATTTCTTCTTGGTCCAGAGCAGCGGACACCCGTAGTAAAATTGGTGAGCATTCATGAAAGAAATTGAGGAAGACACCAAAAAATGGAAAAATGTTCCATGCTCATGGATTGGAAGAACAAATATTGTGAAAATGTCTATTCTACCTAAAGCAATCTACACATTTAATGCAATCCCTATCAAAATACCATCAATTTATTTCAAAGAAATGGAACAAATAATCCTAAAATTTATATGGAACCAGAAAAGACCATGAATAGCCAGAGGAATGTTGAAAAAGAAAACCAAAGTCG